>VCAZ01000199.1:0-669757 GCA_005784505.1 Bagarius yarrelli | reverse complement strand
TTTCTGATTCTTTGGCCACCCAGAAGTATATATTTTAATCCTCCCAGGATTTGGAATAATTTCCCACATCGTAGCCTACTATGCTGGTAAGAAGGAACCATTTGGGTACATAGGAATAGTATGAGCTATAATGGCCATCGGCCTACTAGGATTTATTGTCTGGGCCCACCACATGTTTACTGTAGGAATAGATGTAGACACACCGAGCATACTTCACATCTGCAACAATAATTATTGCAATCCCCTCCGGAGTAAAAGTATTTAGTTGACTCGCAACACTTCATGGAGGATCCATTAAATGAGAAACACCGATATTATGAGCCCTGGGGTTTATTTTCCTTTTCACAGTAGGGGGACTAACTGGCATCGTACTAGCTAATTCATCCCTAGACATTGTACTACATGATACCTATTATGTAGTAGCCCACTTCCACTATGTCCTATCAATAGGGGCAGTATTCGCCATTATGGGGGCCTTCGTCCACTGATTCCCGTTATTTACAGGGTATTCAATGCATGATACATGAACAAATCACTTCGGCACGATATTCGTAGGAGTCAATTTACTTCTTCCCACAGCATTTTCTAGGATTAGCAGGCATGCCCCGACGATACTCGGATTACCCGGATGCCTATGCACTATGAAACATTATCTCATCAGTCGGCTCCCTAATCTCTTTAGTAGCAGTAATTATATTCCTCTATATCTTATGAGAGGCTTTCACCGCCAAACGAGAAGTACTTTCCGTAGAACTTGCCCACACAAATGTTGAGTGACTACATGGATGTCCGCCCCCCTATCATACATTTGAAGAACCAGCCTTCGTGCAATTTTAATCAAATTAAGACGAGAAAGGAGGGAATTGAACCCCATAAACTAGTTTCAAGCCAGTTACATAACCACTCTGCCACTTTCTTCAATGAGATGCTAGTAAATTGAGTATTACACTGCCTTGTCAAGGCAAAATTGCAGGTTTAACCCCTGCGCATCTTAAGCCCTCGGGCCTAATGGCACACCCATCTCAACTAGGATTTCAAGACGCAGCCTCACCTGTAATAGAAGAACTTCTGCACTTCCATGACCATGCCTTAATAATTGTTTTCTTAATTAGCACTTTGGTACTATATATTATTGTTGTAATAGTCACCACTAAGCTTACTAATAATTATTCTAGACTCACAAGAATTGAAATCGTCTGAACGATTCTACCAGCAGCAATCCTTGTTTTAATTGCTCTTCCTTCCCTACGAATTCTCTACCTAATAGATGAAGTCAATGACCCCCACCTAACTGTAAAAGCTATGGGCCATCAATGATACTGAAGCTATGAATACACTGACTACGAAAATCTAGCCTTCGACTCTTATATGATCCCAACACAAGACTTACTACCGGGCCAGTTTCGACTACTAGAAACAGACCACCGAATAGTGATTCCAATAGAATCACCCGTTCGAGTATTAGTTTCAGCTGAAGACGTACTTCACCCTCCTGAGCTGTACCAGCAGTAGGAGTTAAAATAGACGCTGTCCCAGACTATTAAATCAACATCCTTCATCGCCTCCCGGCCGGAGTATTTTACGGGCAATGTTCCGAAATCTGCGGAGCAAACCACAGCTTTATACCTATCATTGTAGAATCCATCCCCTTAGAACACTTTGAAAACTGGTCTCCCTAATACTTGAAGACGCCTCACTAAAAGCTAAATATGGGCCTAGCGTTAGCCTTTTAAGCTAAAGATTGGTGACCCCCGACCACCTCTAATCCTCGACCCCCTATCAAAAGATCTAGTATATCCTATTCTTGCTCTGGCCTTATGAGGAGTAGTCATAACCGGCTCTATTTGCCTCCGACAAACAGATCTAAAATCACTAATCGCCTACTCGTCCGTCAGCCATATGGGCCTGGTAGCAGGAGGATCCTAATCCAGACCCCATGAGGCTTCACTGGAGCATTAGTACTTATATTGCCCACGGTCTAGTCTCCTCCGCCCTATTCTGTCTAGCCAACACCACATATGAGCGGACCCACAGCCGAACCATACTTCTAGCTCGAGGAATACAAATTATCTTCCCGCTAACAGCTGTTTGATGATTTGTTTCTAATCTAGCAAACTTGGCATTACCTCCCACACCCAACCTAATAGGAGATCTAATAATCATCACAGCCATATTCAACTGATCTCCGTGAACCCTCGCAATAACAGGGACTGGGACTCTAATTACAGCTGCTTATTCACTATACCTATTTTTTATTATACCTATATAATATTATACCTATACCTTTTTTACTATACCTATTTTTTAGGGGGCAGGGTGGCTCAAATGGTTAAGGTGCTGATTGTTAATCTGAAGACCAGAACAACTGGGTTCAAGCCCCACCTCCGGCAAGTCAACCACTGTTTGGGTCCTTGAGCAAGACCATTAACCCCTCCTGCTCCAGGGCGCTGTATCATAGCTGACCCTGCGCTCTGACCCCAACTTACTAAGATGGGATATGCGAAAAATGCATTTCATTGGCTTCTGTACACGTACCTTGCACATGACAATGAATTGAATATCATCATCATCATCATCATCATCATTTTTAATACACAAACGAGGCCCACTTCCACAACATATTATTAACCTACAACCCTTCCACACACGAGAACATCTATTAATAGCACTGCACCTTATTCCAGTCATCCTCCTAATCATCAACCAGAGATTATATGAGGATGATGATATTGTAGATATAGTTTAACATAAATATTAGATTGTGGTTCTAAAGATAGAGGTTAAACTCCCCTTATCCACCGAAAGAGGCCCAGAGGCAGTAAGGTCTGTACAGTGTTAACACAAGTTAAAAAAAAAAAAAAAAGACCACTAATGTACTTTGGTTGTGGTGTGGAGAATGTAGGAGAGGGCTTGTTGGTTTTGTATGGATTATTATGATTTGTGTTTTTGGATAGTTGGAATGGGTTGTTGTAGGGTGATGGGTAAGATTATCAAAATGGAATGTATGTAAAGTATGGTTTTAATAAAAAAAAAAATATTTTCTTATCAGTTTAATATCTGATACATCCTCTATATGAGCAGGGAGTTGGGGCTTGCTCCAGCCACTCCACACATCGACTTGGTATTGCAGTACCATTTTCTTTTCTTTTCTTCTTCTTTTTCTTTTTCTTTTCTTTTCTTCCCCCCTTTTCTTTCTTTTCTTTTTTCTTTCTTTTCTTTTCTTTTGCCTTTCTTTTTCCAGCCAGATATCCCTCTTTGCTTCCTAACCCCCCCCCCCCCCCCCTCCCCTTTCCTTTCCAACTTTCTTTTTTCCCTTTCCTCTTTCCCCCCCCCCCTTTCCTCTCTTCTTTTCTTTTCTTTTCTTTTCTTGCCAGCCAGATAAATGTTACTTTGCTCCACCTTCTTTACATTCTGCTCCTCCCCCATTCATACTACTTAATACTAATTTCTCACACTTGTGCTAGTTTTCATGCTTAAACCTTTGAGAAACCGTACCGCCCACGTTAGCCTACCATGAGCCACTTTCCTTATCCCCTGACTGACTTTCCAAAGTTAGCGCACTTACCCTTTTATTCACAACTTCTCCTTCATTCGCGCATAAATCTTTCGCCTTTCACTAAAGATTTCCGTGGAGAGGAAAGTTAACGAGTTGACCTTATTTTTGCAGGCTTTGCAAAGCTATATAAACTGTGATGTTAGATCAAATTTGGGGGAGGAGTTTAGTTGCTTACCATTCGTTACTCAATCCTGGTTTACCGCCTGTCTTTCTAGTCTGGGGCTAGCAGGTTATCGCTTCACGGCCTTTTGGCTAAGAATTGTATCAGTTCTCGCCGGTTTAAACGTTCTCTGTTTGAGAACCTTGCACTAAACTGGCTTGAGTTCAGGATACGCATAGCGATGGGTTAAAGTATCCTGTTCATACGAGTTAATGCGTTCTCCATAGGAGGGTGTTGCATTGAGTTGGGTTGTGAGCAGGATACACAGAAGTATCTGCTTGAACCAGTTTATATGTTCTCAAAGTTAGAACTGTATGCTGGTTCAGGAGCAGGATACGTTTAATTATAGATTGGTATGGTTGAATTGGTATGGAAAAGAAAAAAAAAAATCTACAAGCCATGTCATGAGAAGGCGACAGTGGTGGCCGGCCCGAGTGGTGCGGTTGCGAAACATGGTGCGGCTGGAGCTGAAGCAGGATGCGGCGGTGGAAGTCAAGATTCTGCGGGACCTGTGCGGTATTCCAGCGACAAAGATCTTCTTGTCTGCAGGATTTCTCGTCGGTCCGGGTTCATGGACGTGACACTGGAATCGTTGAAGGACTGCGCTGACTTTTTTGATCAGTGCTCCCAGCGACCAGAGAGGATTTGCTGCGAGGTCTTCGCCTCGTCCCTCTCTTTGCCATGAGGGAAGTCCCAGTGACTGTACATATGTACAACCCCTACGTGGCGGACAAAGACATCAGAGTGTTCCTGGGCCGGTACTGCTCTTCGGTGTCCGCCGTAGAAAAGATCAGAGGGCCGTACGGGATATGGAACGGAAAGCGGAGGTTCCTGGCGAAGCTCCGGCAGACCCCAAGCCCTCCAGGGGGTATGCTACACCCGCCAGGGAGCTTCTCGATCGGCCCTCAACCGGGGCTTCCTTCACTACCCTGGGCAGCCTGTCTACTGCCGTAGATGTGGCGCCTTGGGTCACATGAAGGAGGCTTGCAAAGGAGAGAGATGCAGGGCACGTGGGAAGAGTGACCATGGCACGGCTGACTGCAGGGAGTCAAAAACCTGCAGCCTGTGCGGTAAGCAAGGTGCATTTGTACTGCCAGTGTGCCCTTTACGGAATAGCACCTACGCAAGTCTCTTTACCGGCAGCTACAGTGAGGAGCAGGAGGGAGCCAACCAACAGTCAGAGGAATCAGCGCAGACGAGAGTTCCAGAGGCAGCTGTTGTCCAGCGGGTTGAGAACCCCAACTTGGCGGAGGTCTCTGAAAAGCCGCAAGACACACCCGCGGAGCCCCAGCCACCAGCGGTGGAGGAATTAACCTCCCACTACGGCGGCGCAGGCGCTTGGGGTGCCAGACAATGGCACTGTACTTTCACTGAACTGGGCGGATGCAATGGAAGGGCCAGAACATTACTCCCCCCCAGCCCAGCCTGAGTGGGCAGCCACAGAATCTTCAGTGGACAGCGAGAGTGAAATGGTGGTGGAGCCCTGTAAAATCCACCAGGCCAGAGCGGCGGAGTTGGTGGGTAAGGAACGGGGGCTGAAGAAGAGGACCAGGAGGGAATTCGACCTCGTCCCACCTGAGGAGGAGGTTGTAGACTCAAATACTGAAGGTGAGGGGGTGCAAGGGAGCCTTGAAAGGTCTCCGCAGGAGGGACAAGAGGGGGAGAACATTGAGACTAGGGAGGGGGGAGTGGGGGAAGAGGAGGGATGGACACAAGTGTCCAGGAAAGCAAGAAATAGCGGGAAGGGAAAGGGGGAAGACAAACAAAAAAAGGAACATTGAAATGGGACAGAGGATTTTGGGACACTTGTAACTTTTTTTTGTTAAAAAAAAAATGGTTGTGTTAACTTTTGGGTCCTTCAATGTAAGGGGCATTAAACAGCCCCTTAAGAGGGCTGCTGTATTTCTAAGTTTACATTCTGTTTCTTTTGATTTGTTATTTTTACAAGAGTGTCATTTAAGTTCAGAGACAGAGGGGAAGGGGTTTTTCTAAAGGGTGGGAATTGGGGCCTTCCACGTGGGGAGTGGGGAATGGGAGGGGGGATGGGGTGGGAGTTCTTTTTAAAGGGTTTGACTGGGTCCTGGAGAAGGTGTTTTGTCAGTAGTTGCCGGGAAGGGGTCATTTGTGTAGACGGTAAGTGGAGGGGGGTGAAATTTAGGGCCATTGGGGTTTATGCCCCATGCAGGGTGGGGCAGAGGTGGGGCTTTTTCCGTCTCTTTTGGAACCTCTCCTCTGCACTAATAGGATGTTGCTTCTGGGGGGGGACTTTAATGTAGATTGGGAAGGGGTGGCTGACATTGCTCAGGTGATAGCAAGAGCCAAGGCCTGGTTGATGTGTACAGGGCGGTCGAGCCGCAGGCCCCAGGCCATACCTGGACGAACTCCAGAGGCAACACCTCGCGGCTGGACCTCCTGTTTGTGGCGGACAGGGTGACTGTGCAGTCGTGCCTTCTGAGGCCCTTTTGCTGTACCGATCGCAAATAGAGTGGTGGGAGGACCTAAAAACAGAGGGTAGCCATCTTGTGTCGCTGGTGGGGATAGGAGATGGCAAGAAGGAGGAGGGAAAAGGTTAGGGAGTGGGCCAAGGTGCTGCAAGCAGCGGGAGACGGCAAGGCCGTCTCCGTGGCAAAGTGCGTGCTTTGGGGCACGAGGTGCGAATGCATCAGGAGTCTGTCCCCACGGGTCGACCAGGGACACCTGCTCCAAGCATTCAGGGCAAAGCTCAGCAGTTTTAGAGCAAGCGAGGGAGGGGGGACAGGGCATGGTGAGAGTGGGGTTAGGGGCTGTAGAGGATGGGGGCTTTTCAGGGGAAACAGTGGTGGGGGCATCTTGGGGGCCCAACAGTGAAGGGTAATGGTGTAAAAGGTGGGGTGGGTCTTTTTCCTTTTTATTTTTATTTTATGTGATTTTATTTCTTCCTTTCTTCTTTGGGTTGGGGTTTGGGGCGGGAGGGAATATGTGGTAGTTTTTTTGGTTTTCTATATTCTTTGTTTGTTTTGGGAAAATAATTGAAATGGGTTTTGTCGGGTTATGGAGAAGTGTATTAAAATGATATTTGTGTTTAAGTAAAAAAAAAAAAAAAAAATCTGTAGCCATGTCAAGAGAAGGCGACAGCGGCCAGCCCGAGTGGTGCGTTTGAGAAACACAGTGCGGCTGGAGCTGAAGCAGGATGCGGCGGTGGATGTCAAGAGGAGATTCGGATGGGAGTTGGTGGCGGTGAAGATTCTGCGGGACCTGTGCGGTATTCCAGCGGTGAAGGTCTTCTGGATTTTCTCGTCAGCTGGGTTCATGGACGTGACGCTGGAATCGTTAAAGGACTACGCTGCTCCCAGCGACCAGAGGAGGAGCTGCTGCGAGGTCTTCGGCCTGGTCCCTCTCTTCGCCATGAGGGAAGTCCCAGTGACTGTACATATGTACAACCCCTTTGTGGCGGACGAGGACATCAGGGTGTTCTTCTTGGGCCGGTACTGTTTTCTTCGGGTCCGCCGGTGAGAAAATCAGAGGACCGTACGTGATATGGAACGGAAAGCGGAGGTTCCTGGCGAAGCTCCGGGCAGACCCCAAGGAGCTTCTCAATCGGCCCTCAACGGGGCTTCCTTCACTACCCTGGGCAGCCTGTCTACTGCCGTAGGTGCGGCGCCTTGGGTCACATGAAGGAGGCTTGCAAGGGAGAGAGATGCAGGGCATGCGGAAAGAGTGATCATGGCATGGCAGACTGCAGGGTGTCAAAAACCTGCAGCCTGTGTGGAAGCAAGGTCCACTTATTCTGCCATTGCCCTCTGAGGAAAAGCACCTTTGCAAGTCTCCTTTCCGGCAGCTACAGCGAAAGGGCAGGAGGGAGTTAGCCAACAGACAGGAGGGTCAGCGCAGGCTATGGTTCCAGAGGCAGCCACTATCCAGCGAGCTGAGACCCAACTGGTGGATGCACCTGAAGAGCCACAGGACACGCCGGTGGAGCTCCAGCCACCAGCGGCGGAGGAGTCAGCTTCCACCACGGCGGTGCAGACGCATGGGGTGCCAGGCATTGGCACTGGACTCCCATCTAGCTGGGCGGATGCAATGAAGGGCCAGGGCATTACTTCCCCTCCAGCTCTGCCTGGGTGGGCAGCCATGGAGACATCAGCAGTCAGCGAGAGCGATATGGCGGTGGAGTCTTGTAAAACCCATCAGGCCAGAGCGGCAGAGTCAGCGGGTAAGGAACTGGGTCTGAAGAGGACCAGGAGGGAATTCGACCTCGTCCCACCTGAGGAGGAGACAGAGGATGAAATACTGCAGGTGAGAGGGTCAAGAGGGGGAGAACATTGGGTCTGAGGAGTGTGGAGCAGGGGAAGAGGAGGGATGGACACAAGTATCGAGAAAGGCAAAATACAGTGGGAAGGGAAAGGGGGAGGAGAAACTTAAAATGGAACAATGAAATGGGACAGAGGATTTTGGGACAGTGGTTAGATTTATGTTAAAAAAAAAAAGATCAAGATGTACCTTGGTTTGTGCTGGGGGGAATATAGGAGAGGGCTTGGGTTTTGTATGGATTATTATTATTTGTGTTATTGGGATAGTTGAAATGGGTGTTGTTGGGTGATGGGTAAGATTATGAAAATGGAATGTGTGTAAAGTATGGTTTTAATAAAAAACACAAAATAATAAAAAAATAAATATATGTTCTTATCAGTTTAATATCTTATACGTCCTCTATATAGGACTTTATATTAAACAGATTTTTAGAGCAGGGAGTTGGAAACTTTTATCGTCGCCAACACTCCCAACCCAGAAGACCTGCTCGACACATAAGAACTGTCGACCAGTTCAGCTGCCATAGCCCGGGACTGCAGAGGCAGTCGGAGACGTTTCAAACAGCTCCACCGTCTCAGACGAGGATGACAGAACGAGAGCTCTCTGCGGGTCCATTTGAATGTGAATTACAATACAAATCTCAAGGTACAAGTAAACTAAATTTTAGTAAGATTTGAGGATGTTAACTTTTTTTCAAAAAAAAAAAAAAATACTAATGGTCCCCCCTTACAACTTTTATTTTCGAGATTAAAAAAAATATATATTTTCTGGAATCTTTTGTAAATTCCTATTTTTGGGAAATGTGGTAAAGATAAATACAGTGAAGCGGGCTGTCTTGGTGCACTTGTGCCCGCAAACAGCCGCCACCTGGAGGGGTCGCCCTAGACTCCTATCCAGGGCATGTAAGTTTTCCTCTGCCCTTGTGGCGAAGGCTTACACTGTCTCTGGGCAAGCTGCATTCGCCCTACAGGCCATGGCCACCCTTCAGGTATACCAGGCTCAGGCGTTGCAACAGCTGCACGCGGGGAGGCCCAACCCAGAGCCAAGTCCACCAGGCTACTCGCAGGAGGGTGGCATCGCAGGCCGGCTCCCACGTCCATCAGAGGTGCCAGTCCCCAGGCCCTCTGTGGAAGTTGCACAGTGGCAAGGATGCTTGTCTTCCTACCACGGCATCTTCCCCAACCAGCCACAGCGAACCCCCCCGGCGTACTCTGCATGTGTCTCGGTGGGAGCCATTGGTGAGGTACCTGGGGGATTGGGTAAGCCTCTCTGGTGCCTCCCAGTGGCTCCTCAGGACCATTTGGCTTGGCTATGCGATTCAGTTCACCAGGCGCCTGCCCAGGTTCAGAGGAATTCTGGTTACCTCAGTCTGAGGCAAAAATGCTGCTGTCCTGCAGTCGGAGGTCGCGTCCTTCCGTAGAAGCCTGTGCCAAGATAAAACAGGGGCTTTACCTTCGGGCTGTCCCTGTCCTCGCGCGTGTCTTCACAAAGCTTGCGGAGGCTGCCTAACCTCCCCTCTGAGAGGCGGGCATAGGCATCCTCAATTATCTCGACGACTGGCTAATCCTAGCTCACTCACGAGAGGTTGTGGTTGCGCACAGGGACAGGGTGCTCCACCACCTTACCCAGTTGGGGTTTCAGATCAACTGGGAGAAGAGCCAACTCTCCCCCATGCAGAGCATCTCTTTTACCGGTGTCCATTTGGATTCGGCCATGATGAGGGCTCGGTTCTCCCCAGAGAGGGCCCAGGCAGTGCTGAGATGTGTGAGCTCTCTAAAACGCAGCTCTGTGGTCCCCCTAATGCTTCACGACCGAGTTTCGAGATTAGGCATGGCGTCATGGCACATGGTGCAGGTAACCACAACGTGTCACTGGACTCTCAGTCATTCGGAGGACATCTCGTTTCTATGGGCAGATGTGCCCCTAGAGCAGGTGTCCAGGTGTGTTGTCATTATGACTGATGCATCGACCACGGGCTGGGGTGCCGTATGCAACAGGAAGGCGGCCGTGGGGGGGTTTGGATGGGCCCTTGGCGGCAGTGGCATATCAGCTGCTTTGAGCTATTGGCATTGTGGTTAGCTCTGAGGAGGTTTCGGCCCATGATTTAGGGCAAACACGTGTTGATCCGATCGAACAACACTGCGACGGTGGCCTACATCAACCATCAAGTTGGAGTATGCTACCTTCGCATGTCCCAGCTTGCCTGCCATCTCTTGGTGTGGAGCCAGCACAGGCTTAAATCTGTGCGTGTCACTCACGTTCCAGGCGACCTCAATCGTGTGGCGGATATGATCTCACGACAGAGACCCTTGGGGGCTAGTGGAGGCTCCACTCACAGACAGTCCAACTGATTTGGAGGCAGTTTGGCCAGGCACAGGGGGATCTGTTCGCCTCGTCAGAATTGAGTCACTGCCAGTTGTGGTATTCCCTGTCCGAGGCCCCCCTCGGCATGGATGCACTGGCACACAGCTGGCCCAAGGGACTGCGCAAGTATGCTTTTCCCCCAGTAAGCCTCATGGCACAAGTTCTTCATGCAAGGTCAGGGAGGACCAACAAAAACACCACCTGATACAGACACTGACTATGATTCAGACAGACCAGATACCTCAAAAAGAGAAGGGCCAGCAAGACACACACCATCACTACTGAACAAACAGAAATGCTGAAGGGAAAAGTCTTCACAGCCTAGTGAAATAATCACAGAACAAGGTAACAAGCCTAGTGAAAAACCTGGAAGTGAACCCCATAAAGTGGGAGTCAATCACACATAGCAGGTCCTGAAGAAGTGACTGGAGATTTACCTGAAAAAAATTTAGATTATAACCCTGGTCCAGAATTTACCTTGAGTCCATTTACGACAGAACCGACAGAAGAAATATTCCCTGAATTGGAAGCTATAGTGAACTAAATACAGAAAAAAATGACCTCAATTAACAAAAGAAGATCTACAGAAAAATGACCTCAATTAACAAAAGAAGACCAACAGAAAAAGATTGGCTAAAAATAGTATGGGCAGTGCTTTTATATTTACTGTTCATTTGGATGGCAATTAAATTAACTACCTATGTCCTAGAACAATCTGTGGCATCAAACAACACAAGAAAACATCAGCATCCAGCTCCTACTAGTAACCCCATTCTAGCTACCCGATCATGCTTTTTGGACCTGATGTCTCTTCTCAAAGGCTCTTTTTGGGCATATAAGGCACTTTTGTACTTGGTGTGGACAGTAGCTGCAGGACCTGCCGTTTGATACAGATATAGATTTGGCGGCATTAGCTGCTTACTGCTTCCTTTTGAGTGGTCAGTCAGTGGAAGGAAATTACTTCTTCCTCTTTTTTTCTCCATGACACCTGGAGGCTGTAGCCTACACAGTAACCAGAATTTCTGGCTTGGGACCAGATGCCCAAAGTGCTGCAGACCCTTTGTCGTCCTCCTCTTTCCCAGCCAGGAAAGGCTGAACATGTTGTATGTAATTCAAGGGCCAGGCTTAATTAAGATGTCTTTACTATGTTCACACACTGGACAGGGATTTGGCACTTTGCGAAATTGGTATCTCGTTCCCACAGCGTTTTGGTGCAGCTTGAGTAACTAAAGGGGAACATCTTTAGGTTATGTGTGTAACAATGAGGGAACAGTATGCTTAATCTCTTGCCTCCTGCATCCCTGTCACTGCTACTCCAGATTTCTCTTTTCCATTGGGAAACCCTGGTTACATACATAACTCAGATGTATTTTCAGCATTGATTAGACATAAGCTTTTATATAAATGTAATTATGGTGATAGTTTTGAAGTCAAAGTGCATGTAGTGTTGGTTGTTATATTCTTCTGCTTGGTATACTTAAGAATATTCTTGAAGCAGAGTCTGTTATGGACATGGCCATTTTTCATCAGATGGCCTCAGAGTAAAGAAATATGTCTCCCTGTGTCATACATAGAGTGTATAATATCCCCAGCATATCCAATAGCTCGCAAATACTCAATAATGTAATAGAAAATTTGGAGACTGTCTTTTCTAGTACTTTAAATACCATTGCTACTTTTCTCTAAAGAAAGATTAAGGAAAACACTGTGGTATAATGAGCACACACTGGCCCTAAAGAAAGCAGCCCAAAAAACGAAGCGCAGCTGGAGAAAAACTAAACTAGAGGTATTACGTATTGCATGGCAGGAAATTAGCCTATCTTTCAAAAATGCGTTAAAAACTGCTAGATCTAATTACTTTTCATCTCTTCTAGAAGATAAACACGTCCCCAGGTATTTATTCAATACAGTGGTTAAATTAACTGAAAACCAGGCATCAACATATGTTGGCATTTTCCAACAGCACAGCAGTAATGGATTTATGAATTACTGTGTTTCCAAGCTCGATACTATTAGAGATAAATTTGTGAATATGAAGCAAACAGCCGCAGTATTGCATCAGATAGTGCGCTACTAGATCCCCTGAGGAACAATTCCACTCATTTGCTACTATAGGATAGGAAGAACTTTATAAACTTATTAAATCATCTAAACTATTAATATGTTTGTTAGACCCTATTCTGTCTAAGCTCTTAAAAAGTGGTAATTCCTGAAGTCATAGGTCCGCTTCTGAATATAATGAATTCGTCATGAATTTGAATTTGTCATTAGAATATGTCCTCAAAACATTTAAAATGGCTGTTATTTAGCTGCTTATTAAACACAATTTGATCACAAAGATCTAGTTAATTACAAGACCGATCTCAAACCTCCGATTTCTGTCTAAGATACTAGAAAAGGTAGTATCAGCACAATAAACTTTTCTTAGAAAAAAATGATATCTGTGAGGATTTCCAGCAAGGATTTAGATCCTATTATAGTACTGAGACTGCTTTAATAAGAGTTGATGACCTGCAAATGACCTGCTTCTATCAGCTGATAATAGTTATCGTTCGCTATTGGTGCTATTGACACTGTCGAGCATAACGTTCTTTTAAACAGATTAGAAAGCTTTGTTGGCATCAGTGGAAGTGTGTTAGCATGGTTTAAATCTTACTTATCTGACCGCAAACAATTTGTAGCAGTGAATAAAGAGGTATCATCTATCAATCACAAGTAAAGTATGTAGTACCCCAAGGCTCAGTTATAGGACCATTACTTTTTACACTTTACATGTTACTCATGGGAGATATTAGAAAACATGGTGTTGGCTATGCTGATGGCACTCAGCTATATATTTCTTTGCAGCCCGGGGAATCCAACCAATTTGAATGACTAATTGTATAGTTAATATAAAAAACTGGATGACAAATATTTTTTTATTGCTGAATCCTGAAAAAACAGAGGTGTTAATTATCGGCAATAAAGTCTCTGCCTGTAATAAGCATTTGAAGTTTATGCGTTCATGACCTCAAGATTAGACTATTCTAATGCTTTACCAATGCACGCCTAATAAACAAGCTCCAGCTGGTCCAAAATGCAGCAGCTAGAGTTCTTACTAGAACCAAAATGTATGATCATATAAGCCCGGTTCTATCAACACTGCACTGGCTCCCTATTAAATATCTAATAGAATTTAAAATCTTGTTAATTACTTAATCCAGAAAGTGCAAGTCCAAAATGGTTTAGCACATCAGTACCTGAGTGAGCTACTATTCTATTATAGTCCTTCACGTCCGTTGCGCTCTCAGGTCTCAGGCAATCTGATAGTAGAGCCCAAAACTCTAGAATAATTTACCCTTTAACCTTACTCTTTAATCATTTAAATATTTGTATGGATTCTGTACTGCAGTGGATCAGGTCCTATGTTATGTTGTGACTAATTTAATTATTACAATTAAAGCCAAGTTATTAAAAACAAAATTACTATTGAAAGAATCAACATCAACGGTTCCGGTTCATAGTTTATTAAACTGAGGGTGTGTTTACACTTGCCCTATTTAGTTTAATTAAAAAAAAACGCTTGTGTGATTGCTTGTTGAAGTGTCCGAGACTCTCAAAGATAGTCCCTGATCAGCTTTCAAATAGACTCCGTTGCTGTCCAACAGGACGCAAATGCAATTTTTACCTTGATTTTTTAAAACAACAGTTTTCTCAAGCATAACTAACTGGTGCGTCTCATCAAAGGGGTTCGGGACCCTTAGATTCGCTGTCAAAAATGCAGAGTATGAACGCTAAGTGGACTAGGACCAGATGTAACATTTTTCTTTTTAGTCTATACCAAATAAACCGAACTGAACTACAAGTGTTTTAGATTTCATATACATTTATCTCCAACTCAAGAATCATTTCAGCACTATTATCTGGGTCTGTTCATTTACTTAGTAGAGCTAAAATATCACACACACTCAGTCTCATTAATCTTTAAAATTAGAGTACTAGAAAATTTAACTATCATAAATCTATCACAAGTCTCAGTACTTTTAGTGACTACTCCTCACTGTGAAACACCTTTCCATCTGGTTTCTTTCTTCATGTCACAATGATGTTCTCACTCTTTCCATGTTCTTTAAGTTTCTCCCTTTGCTGAAGAACAGATCTTGACTTTAGTAACTGAATAATATAGCAGAGAGAATCTCTTGTGAGATTTTTAAAAATATTCATTTTACAGTGTAATGAAGACTTATGGTCTGACTGTGGTAATGATGAGGTAACTAAACACTGAGGAAAGATGAATTATTGCAGGATCATTCACATCCTCACTGGACTGGAACTTCATTCTGATGGTCTTCTTTTGTACTGGGAATACTGGAGACACAAACACAGAATTAACACTAAATTCTGTCTTACATTTTGTTTAATTTATTTGATTTTTAATGTTATTTTTACTTACAGTAACAGAAGAAAGGGAGCATGATTGAGCACTGTTCGACACCAACCATATAACTTTTTAAATAGCCACATCTTTTGCTCATTAGGTAATCATCAGTGTTTCCATTCAACCAGGTAATGAGACACAGTAGTGCTCTGCTCTGTCCATTTACATGGGTCTCTCTTGACGACAATCCAAGTATAGAAATAGTAGTTTTTCCCTGCAGCTGTGTTTTCTGTTGCGTCTCTCACACTGGCCAGATCTGTGTGATACTGCTGACAGTAACTTCAAGCATCATACCATGTCCTGTGCTCAAAGATAATACAGGAACTGTTAGTGACTCGTACAGAGAATAGGTTGCACGAACATGCATCTGGGAGTTGGCTCCGACAGAAATTGCAGCCAATGAGGGCTGCAAATCCAGAAGAAGAGGGGGTCGAGCCAATGCAGTTAGGAACAGCCAGTCTGGCCCCTTTTAGTAAAAGACAGAAGAGGTGGTGGGGGTGCCAGTATGCTTAGGCCGGTCCCTAGGCAAAACTTGGGGCATCTGTTAAACAGTCAAGAGCCCTCCTCTGAGCTGACACATTCGTAGGGGTGTCACAAGTTGAGCCAATTTCCACTATATCCAAATTAGACTATCAAAGAAAATAATAAACTTTCAAAAGGAATAAAAAGTCTTGAGTCCAAGGTAAGAAGAGCAAAAATCTCCAATTTATTGCAGTAAGAAAGCATTCAGAGGATCCAACAGAAGGCAATCTTTCCAACAATAAATGGCACAAGCAAAAAGCAAAACCTCCGTAAAGAGTATAATACCGAAAGCAAGTGCAAAGATTCTCTGAAAATCCAGTCCTTTTATACCCGTGGAATTTAGTCCCTCCCCTTTCTTAACCAATGAATTTCCATTATTTCCAAATTTCAGATTTATCCAATTGTGATGTAATTACCATTATTTCGCAACTTCCCCATTGTGATGTAGTTACCCTTATCTCAGGATGATGTAATTGTACATTGTGAAGTATGTTACATTGTGAGGTAAAAATAGCCGTGGTCTGGGTTGCATTGTGATGTAATTTTTTACATTGTGAGATATTTTCCTATTAAAGTCGACTTTGACTTCCTGTTTGTAAAAAAAGATGTCAATATAAAAGCCTATTCTCTTCCTGATTTTTTCACACTTGTCAGCATAATGAGCACTTGTCGTTAACACAGACATCGGCGTTGCAACTAGTATTGGGATTTTTCTGGCTGAGAATGCACAAACCCAGGATTGACTGGTCGACTCGGTCGAAAGTTGTATGGGGGGCCCAGTGTTCCAAAAGCTGTTTCCGGGAAACTCAACCCTCTCGACTAGTTGCCCTCAGATCCAGTGGATGTGTTCGCCATCCCATGGGATTACTGGGATTTAGCCGAGGTATTTTCAAAAAAGAAAGCCCCAAAACTTCACACGACTGCGCCATTAACCTAATTTTAAAATACTACTTTTAACGTACAAAGGTCTAAATGGTCTCGCACCGCAGTACTACAGCAAACTTCTAGTGTCTTACGTTCCGCCACGCCTACTTCGATCAAAGGATGCAGGCTGCCTGTCAGTACCGCGTATTATAAAAACTACAGCAGGGGACAGAGCCTTTTCTTACAGGGCCCCAATGCTATGGAATAACCTCCCTATGTATGTTCGGGAATCAGACACGGTCTCAGTGTTTAAGTCCAGGTAAAAAACATACTTATTTAGTCAAGCCTTTTGTATTTGATTCCCCTTAGATAAAGGAGCAGATCTGGGGGACTCATGGGTGTTGAGTATTAAGGTGATCTGGTATGTTGAGATGCTGTCTTCCCCTCTCTTATTGATCACGGTGTTGATGATGAGAGCGGCTGGTTGCTTAACATATCAGGGAGCCCTCATGTCTGTGTTTCCCTCTGGTTCTCCTTTTAGTTATGCTGACCTAGTTAGTCTTGCCGGAGTCCATCCTTGCACTCTACATTATTCATTTAATCAATCCAAACCGTGTGATTACATTGTCACTTAACTTTTTTTCCTTTTTTCCTTCTTTTTTTGCCTTCCTTTCCCTCTCTCTCTCTCTCTCTCTTTTCCTCTCTCTCTCTCTCTCTCTCTCTCTCACTGTTGAGTTACATACGCCACAACGGAGATGATGATCCAGTCCCCACCACCGACCCATCCTGTGGGTCCCTTCCCTGTGACCTGCCCAGCGGATGATGCATCACCGGGCGATCTAGGACGACCCACTTCGCCATAAAGACGCTCCGCCTGCTTGCTAAGGACTGATGATTATAGTTGTTTACACACACACGATGTAACCTCATGATCCCTGCTACCTGTTTTCACCCAAATGAGATTCAGTTTTATTTGTATAGCGCTTTTTACAATGGTGATTTCCACAAAGCAGCTTTACAATTAAAGAAATTATGAGATAAAATGAAACAGAAATCAGTTTGTCCCTGATGAGAAAGCCGGGGGCGACGGTGGCAAGGAAAAACTCCCTGAGATGAGATAGGAAGAAACCTTGAGAGGAACCAGACTCAACAGAGAACCCATCCTCATTTGGGTGAACAAAAAACAGGTAGCAGGGATTATGGGTTACATAGTGTGTGTGTGAACAATTTAAATCATTAGTCCTTAAAGAGCAGCCAGAACGTCTTTATGGCGAAGTGGGTCGTCCTAGATCGCCCTGGTGATGCATCATCCGCTGGGCAGGGCACAGGAAAGGGTCCCACAGGACCGGGTCGGAGGTGGGGTCTGGATCACCGGCAGCTCCGTTGTGGCGTATGTAGCTCAGCAGTGAGAGAAAGAGAGAGAGAAAGAGAGAGAGAGAGGGAGAGGGAGAGGGAGAGGAAGTCAAAAAGAAGTAAAAGTGACAATGTAATCACACCGTTTGGATTGATTAAGTGATGATGTAGAGTGCAAGGATGGACTCCGGCAAGACTAACTACGTCAGCATAACTAAAAGGAGAACCAGAGGGAAACACAGACATGAGGGCTCCCTGATATGTTAAGCAACCAGCCGCTCTCATCATCAACACTGTGATCAATGAGAGAGGGGAAGACAGCATCTAAGGCAGCATCTAAAGGCTCCGCCCCCTGCTTTAGTTTTTATAATGCGCGGTACTGACAGGCAGCCTGCATCCTTTGATCGAAGTAGGCGTGACGGAACGTAAGACACTAGAAGTTCGCTTAAGTATTGCGGTGCGAGACCATTTATAAGTTAACAGTAGTATTTAAAAATCAATGCGGTGTCTCACTGGGAGCCAATGCAGTGTGGATAGGACTGGCATGATGTGCTCGTATCTTTTCGTTTTAGTGAGGACTCTCGCTGCTGCGTTCTGGACTAACTGAAGTTTATTAATGCACTTAGTTGAACATCCAGACGGTAAATCGTTACAGTAATCCAGCCTGGATGTGATAAACGCATGAACTAATTTTTCAGCATCAGCAAGCGACAAGATATTTCTAATTTTAGCGATATTTCTAAGATGATAGAATGCTATCCTGCTAATATTGTCGACATGGGCATCAAATGCGAGATTGGAATCTAAAATCACACCCAAATCTTTTACTGTTGCACTTGGTGAAACAGAAAGACTGTCTAGGGTTAAGGTGTGATCAGGAAGCTTACTTTTAGCTACCTGTGGTCCTAGAACCAGAACCTCCGTCTTGTTAGCGTTAAGCAGGAGGAAATTGCATAACATCCAATCTCTTACTTCCTTTACACATTGCTCAATTTTATTAAACCTTCCCTTTCGCATCAGGCCCTGATGAGACGTATAACTGTTTGTTATCAGCGTAACAGTGGAAACTGATATCATGCTTACGAATTATGTTTCCCAGAGGCAGCATGTAAAGAGAGAAAAGAAGTGGGCCCTACTTTACAAGGGAGCACGCAGAATAATCACCATTTAAATCTACAAACTGGTAACGATCGGTTAAATAGGACCTGAGCCACGCAAGAGCTGTTCCTTTAATTCCTATAAATTTTTCTAATCTGTGAAGAAGAATATCGTGATCTATGGTGTCGAAAGCCGCACTAAGGTCAAGTAATATAAGCAACGAGACACAGCCTTAATCGGATGCCAGCAAGAGGTCATTAGCTACTTTGACCGGTTCTGTCTCTGTGCTGTGGTGAGGCCTGAATCCTGATAAAATTCGTGTATGTTATTTCTTTGTAAATATGAACATAGCTGTTGCACTACTACATTCACTAGATTATTATTAAAGATAACTGCGACGCCTCCACCTCTACCATTAGGGCGAGGCTGATGTATGTAGCTGAAAGCTGGAGGGCTAGCTTCATTTAATGCTACATACTCATCTGGTTTAGTCCAGGTTTCTGTTCCAGATCTGTTCTGTTCCAAAATCCAGATCTGAGATCATTTCATTAACCATAGGTGCTTTAGAAGTAAGAGATCTAATGTTTAACAATCCTAGCTTCAGATCAGAGGTGCAGGCTGTGTGTTCAGTATTCTCTGAGTTACGAATATCTATATTAATTAAATTACTAAAGCAATCTTTTGGGTTTTTTCTGTATTTATATTGTATAGCTTGGGGAACAGACACAGTCTCAATATTATGGACCCTGAGTGACGACTCTGTGCAGTTAGCAGACGGTCGGATTAGCCTGTTGGTCTGCTGCTTGGCCTGGGCTCTGGGTAGTCAACGATTAACTAGTCCTATTCTAAGACTATGAGCTATGTTACAAGAAAGGAGAGCGGCTCCTTCCCGGGTGGGATGAACACCATCGCGCCCTAACAGGCCAGCTTTGCCCTCAAAAGTTTTCCAATTGTCGATGTAGCCCACATTGTTTTCGGAGCACCACCTGGACATCCAGCGGTTCAGTGACCATAACCTGCTGTAAGCTACGTCACCACGTCGCATTGGTATGGGGCCAGAGCATACTACGACATCGGACATCGCCTTCGCTAATTTAAACACCTCTATGAACTGAGCCTTACTAGTTTCCGACTGTCGAAGGCATATATCGTTAGCACCAGCATGAACCACTATCTTTGAAAAACTATGCTGGCCTACAGCCCTAAGATTATCTGCTATGTCCGGTGCTCTGGCTCCTGGCAAACATCCAACTACTGCCGCTGGTGCCCCTAAAGGCCTAGCTAATTTCACGTGCCTTACTATGGAATCTCCAATAACCAGAGTACCTTCAGGTTTTTTAGTGGGTGCTTCACTGAGGAGGGCAGATCTATTGGGCACGTGAAGCGTAGTGGTGTGCTCCGGTGGGTTAACCTTAGCTTTAGCCTTAGCCGAAGCCTTAGCCGTAGCTTTGGCTGCGCGAGTATGCCGCCGAGTCGATTTTATCAAAAATAAAATTATCGCTAATGGCGGAATAAGACTCTCTAAACATCCTGCACTCTACACACTGAACAAGCTGAAAGTTTGCCATTTTACGTACCGTAAGTTGCTGATTTGTTTGTTTATCTTTAGTTCGTCGCTCGCTGTGCTCTCGCGCTTGCTCGCTGTCGTCATCATGGAGTCTTTCTTTTCTTTTGTTATTAATTCCAGAGGACAGCGTTCCAAAAATAATCTTTTTCTCATTTCTACCTCTGATAGTAGCACCTCCAATTCACTTTTTTTCTTGCTTGCTTATGACATTTTCTTGCTGTTTGATTTTGCCAAAGTGGACTCATTACATATTTAAATAAATTTATTTAAGGAAGGAGGCAGGATGGGGTTTAGTGCTCGTGCATGTGCGCTCAATTTCAAGTTAATTGGGATATACAAAGAGAATATGCGTGGGATTCTCTGTATGCAGAATTTGATACATGTGATTTTTTGTGCATACGCACATTTACACCTTTTTCCGTACGCAATGTATTAATATTACTTCAACGCAAGTCTTTGTCCCCAGGCTACTGGGTGGAGGGATGGCCTTCCTAGCTGCCAGGTTAATCTGAACATCAAATCAAGCCTAGAAGTTGTTTAGCACATCTGGGAGTGTCTCTGTTGTCCTGAAAGTGGCCGTTTTTTTCTCCTCCAGGTTAATAGAATCTATGTCAATTGCAGCCTAAATATTTATTAGTCATTGCCAAAATATCTGTCATTCAGTTCACCTGGCTCCTGCTGGCCAGGTTTTTTATCTGCTTTAAAACCGGTTTAGAACCTCTGACGAGTGGTATGTCTGCTGGAATTAGCATAACTGAGATGTGGTCAGAGTAGCCCAGGTGGGAATAGGGCTCTGCACGGTATGCGCCATTATTGTTTGTGTAAACAAGACCCAAAGTTTTTCCCCATTTGTTGCAAAGTCCAAATACTGAGGGAATTTAGGAGGTAAGCATTCTGCAGATCGCTAAAAGCCCTATAGAGTACACAAAATGCCTCATTAGCAATAACCCTGAATGGAATGTACACTCCGTCATGTAAACAGTAGTGAATTGTCAGGGTAAATATAATGGCTTGCCTCTAACAGATACAAACTCCACTTAAGATGAGCAGTAGTTAGAAACAAGCACAGAATTTTTGTGTTAATGTAAATACACAGACCAACACTGAGAAAATTACAGCAGAGAGCTGCATTTCTGTTAGCACAAAAATGTTAGCATGTCTCACCTAGAAAGTTAGGGTCAGAGCACAGGGTCAGCTCTAATGCAGCACCTGTGGCGCAGGATAATTTAAGGGTCAACGCCTTAGCCTTTTGGGCCACCACAGCCCCACATGACAGATGCCATGTTAGTTGTGATAAAATGAACTCTGGTGTGATTCCTTGGTTCATTTGAGTAAGTGTGAACGCTTCCAGCCAAACCCTGGTGCGCACCAAACAAGTGCAGAAAGATCACAAGCTCAACTTATGTTAATGGCCCATAATTCAGCAGCATCAGGGCTGGCATTCACAGGCCATGCCCCCTAGTGCCTTCCAAAACTGGATATTCATTAATTCTTAAATTATAAGAACAAATACGTAACAATTTAAGGTTTCATGATTTTTTTAATGTAAAAAAAATTACAGTTTTGTGTTTTTAATGAAAATAAACCTGTTTCTCTGATTGGTTGAGCTGCCTCTCATGCGTCATCACGTATACGTGTTTGCAGAGTATCCACATTTTTAAAAATTAGTTATGCATTTTCTTAATTTACGTAAGCTTAAAGTGACTCTTGTCTTTAAGGAGTTTGATTATGGTCTGGCACCGTCTTTGAACTGCATAAGTATAAACAAATTTCTATGTTGCTAAAAAGAACATTACTGACAAAACACAGTATATGAATATTTTTTTAATCTCTGTAATGTGTTAAAAAACTGCTGTTTTATTTTTTTTTTTTTTGGTCACATAGACTATTTATCTAAAGATTTATTACTTGTTTTTGTATTTAAAATGTTTAAATTTACCCATTATATTGTATTGTGAAGATAATGGGTATTTATTTTATCTGACTATACTTTATAGATATTATAACACATTAACAAAACAAACTGGTTTTGTGTTTTATTAATAATATTAGTAACCATAGTGACATCTGTTTTACCGGTCAAAGTTTCCCCGCACTGATTTATGCGAAGAAAAAAGGTAAAAACTTATTACTTTTCTTGTATTCAAAATAATTTCGATCAAAATGTTATATTCCAACAGAAAACAATAGCATGCTTTTGAACGATGAGAAAATAATTTTTGTTTGCTTATGGGGGCAGCACGGTGGCTTAGTGGTTGGCACTGTTGCCTCACAGCAAGAAGGTCCTGTGCCATGTATGTTTACTTTGGGTACTCTGGTTAACTTCCACAATACAAAAACATGTATGTTAGGTTTATGAGTGTGTAATCGCCATGAAAATAGCGTTAAAAAGGTAGACCAAATATATATGGTCTAAGTATATATATGGTCTGTTTGTGTGTGTCTGTTAAAAATAACATTTTTAAATTAAATAATGAACATTGACAAAGTCGAGTCAAGTCAAGTCACCTTTATTTATATAGCGCTTTTAACAATCAGGATTGTTTCAAAGCAGCTTTACAGAAATACATCAGAAACAACAATATTAAACATTTGTTATAACAATTTGATTAATATCCATAAATTTAGAGTCCCCAACTAAGCAAGGCAGAGGCGACAGTGGCCAGGAACCAAAACTCCATAGGTGACAAAATAGAGAAAAAAACCTTGGGAGAACCAGGCTCAGTCGGGGGGTCAGTTCTCCTCTGACCAGATAAACCAGTAGGTTACCCATGCTGCAGTAAAGTTTTCGTGGTCTTGTCCGGATGGCCGTTTAGAAGACAAGAGAAACTGCCTTATTGTCTACAAGTGATGGTGGTGATGGTAAGCTCAGAATAATAACAATAATAGCATAGATGCAATTTGACTTGTGATAAACAAATATAGTATGTTCTGGTTGAGTTGACTATTGCAGCCTGATAATCCTTTAACAGATTTGAATAATAAAAATGTTTGTATTATTTGTAGGCCAGGTTAAAGAGATGTGTCTTCAAGCTAGTTTTAAACTGGCAGAGTGTGTCTGCCTCCCGAACAGTGCAAAGTAAGTTTAGGCGCTAGATAAGAAAAGGATCTGCCGCCTGAAGTTGATTTTGTTATTTTAGGTATTATCAGATTGTCCTGAGAGCACAGCGGATTAAAAGGACTATGATAGGATAGGAGCTTACTTAGGTACTGAGGTGCTAAACCATTTAGGGCTTTATAAGTAGTTAACAAGATTTTAAAACCTATTCGATATTTATTGGGGAGCCAGTGTTGATAGAACCGGGTCATGAACGCATAAACTAAAATATCTGCATTTGACCTAGATCATAATTTAGATATTTTTTTTAAGATGATAAAATGCATTTTTACAAAGTCTAGAAATGTGGCTCTCAAAGAAAAGATTGCTTTTGCAGATTGCGTGCAGCAGATGTGGAGGACTATAACAGAATAGGAGCTCACTCGGGTACCAAGGTGCTAAACCATTTGGGGCTTTATAAGTAATTAACAAAATTTTTAAATCTATTCGATATTTAATAGGAAGCCAGTGCAGTGTTGACAGAACCGGGCTAATATGATCATATCTTTTGGTTCTAGTAAGAACTCTAGCTCCTGCGTTTTGGACCAGCTGGAGTTTGTTTATTAGGCATGCAGAACAACCACCCAGTAAAGCGTTACAATAGTCTAATCTTGAGGTCATGAACACATGAACTAAAATTTCTGCATTTGAACTTGAGAGCATAGGTCATAGTTTAGATATATTTTTAAGATGATAAAATGCATTTTTACAAATGCTGGAAATGTGGCTCTCAAAGGAAAGATTATTGTCAAAAAGCACACCTAAGTTTCTAACTAACGATGAAGGGTTGACAGAGCAGCCATCAAGTGTTAGGCAGTGATTTAGATTATTAGAGGCAGCGACGTTATTGATGATAATTAACACCTGTTTTTTCAGGATTCAGCAATATGACATTATTTGTCATCCAGTTTTTTATATCAGCTATGCATTCAGTTAGTTTTTCAAATTGGTAAGTTTTGCCAGGTTGCGAAGAAATATATAGTCGAGTGTCATCAGCATAGTAGTGAAAGCTAACACCATGTTTCCTAATAATATCTCCCAAGGGTAACATGTAAAGTGTAAAAAGTAACAGTTGCGAGCAATATGATACCTCTGCGTTTACTGCTACAAATTGTTGGCGGTCAGATAAGTAGGATTTAAACTATGCTAATGCAACACAACCTTTTCAAGTACCTTAGACAGAAATGGGCGGTTTGAGATTGGTCTTTGGAAACAAGTTGTGTTTTTTTTAATGAGCGGCTTAATAACAGCTAGTTTAAATGTTTTGGGAACGTATCCTAATGACACTGATAAAATCATTATATTCAGAAGCGGACCTATAACTTCAGGAATTACCTTTTTTAGAAGCTCAGATGGAATCGGGTCTAACATACATGTTGTTGGTTAAGATGATTTAATAAGTTTTTAAAGTTTTTCCTCTTCTATAGTAATGAATGAGAGGAATTGTTCCTCGGGGGATCTATAGCGATACTATGGGATCTGATGAGATACTGCGGCTGTCTGCTGCATGTTCACAATTTTATCTCTAATAGTATCAATCTTGGAATTAAAGTAATTTATAAATTCATTACTGCTGTACTGCTGAGAAATGTCAACAAATGTTTATGCTCTGGTTTTAGTCAATTTAGCCATTGTATTGAATACATACCTGGGGTTGTGTTTTTTCTCCTCTAGAAGAGATGAAAAGTAATCAGATCTAGCAGTTTTTAATGCATTTCTATAGGATAGGATACTTTCCCGCCATGCAATACGAAATACCTCTAGTTTAGTTTTTCTCCAGCTGCGCTCCATTTTTCGGGCTGCTCTTTTTTGGGCAAATGTGTGTTCATTATACCACGGTGCCAAACTCTTTTCCTTAATCTATAATAAGTGTAATGAACAAACTGTATTTAAAGTACTAGAAAAGACAGTCTCCATATTTTCAATTACATCATCAAGTTTTTCTGAGCTATTGGAAATGGTAGAAGTGATGGTTCTAACATACTTGTAACAATAAGTAAATAACAAGTGTAAATTCTTAGTGAATTTACACTTAGCATTAGCCAGCACTTTTAAATTTGCTCTGGCTCCTGACAACTTGGCCGCTGGTACCGCTGTTGTTGATGCACTCAGGGAAAAAAGAAAACAGTAGAACAGAAATGCGACTGGAAACGCAAACTAACAAACGGGTGAACGATGCTAACATGCTACACGCACAGATTAAAATTAACAGCAAACATCAAAAATGTTTTGATATTAGAAAAATAGTGGGATTTAGGTATTTTTTTGTTAATATAATCGACAGAGAGTAAAGCTAATATAAGGATTAAACAAAAAGCAAAGCTTATTGAAACTATACTAGCAAACCGCTCAGCAGCTCAAACCACTCAGCCGCGGTTATACTTGTTTTTTGAGTTTTATGTTCTATTTTTTTTTTTTATGCGCTACTTCAAAAAGCTTGCCGCTTTTTACATCTATAAAATATGCTTTGTTACTTTGCGCTTTTTTGTTGTCACCTCTCATCTTTTTTAAGACTATTTCATCACTTAACCTTTACCTTCGTTCCTCATGCTTCTGCACCTTCTTCCCTCAGGAGCACTGCAACACAGGCAACGATTGCACAACTCCATGCTATGCTTCACAACCTTAGTCACCCTATTCACACTCTCTCTTTCATTCACACTTTGAAAATTGCTTTTACAACCCCAACCGGAGTAATGGTCTGCACGAATACCTCTACACAAGCGTTTAGCTCTTCCAGAGAGCACCGCAACAGCATCGCAAGACTTGCCAGACACATTACCCCTTGGTAGTGCATGACAGCTAGATCAGCGTGATATGAGTAAACCCAGCAGCGTGAATAAACTTTGAGCATAGGCTGATGTGAGTAACAGAGATACAGTCTCGCAAATAAACTGTACTTCTTTCTTAAACACACTCCTCAGCACACACCTTTGCACAAGTAAGTGAAAGTTCTCACACAAATACCCACATCTGCCTGATGACTAGCTCCGGCAATGCTGATCACCCACACCACGATATACACACACAGAACCGCACTGTTTTGTATTACTTTTTCGCAAAATGACTTTTATGCACCTTGCATTATTAGCCTTGCATGTGTTGGGAAAAAATCTAAAAATGAGGGTGGCGCGAGGTACACATAAGTATAATAAAGCAATAAGTCATAAACTGGCACTAATATATACATATTATGAGTAGCACTAAAAGGAAGAATGAAATGAAGCTAAACCTGAAGTAAAGTTAGGGCAGATGAGAAGACAAATACAATATAACCAAATATAGGTGTGTGTGTGAAAAACAAATTAGTATAGATAAAGTACAAAAATCACATTCAAGACACAGTGGTACTGAGAGGCAAGTTTATTGAAAGGCCCCACAACTAATCAAGTGGTATAACTTCATCCTCAGGAGTGGGGGTAGAAGGAATAGATAGGGGCGAAGGAAAAGGTGGAAGAATAGATGGAAGAGAGGATTCCTCAGAAGAAAGTAGGGGTGGCGATAGTATGGGGAGAGGAGACACACTGCGTATTGGAACCCGTGACAATTTCCAACGGAAATTTTTAACACCAGTAGAGGGACCAGCTTTTTCAGTGGTATCAGGATGAATAACAGTGTCGGTTTGTGTTCCGACATCACAGGCTCGGGTAGGAAAAACTACACGCACAGGCGAGGTGAGGTATTTTCCTCCAGAGTGTGTAGATGGATGAGACGGTCTAGAAAAACACCAATCTCCCCAGTCAGGCAGGCCAGTTGGGAACGCCACACCCATCGGATGTATTCCCTACGTCTAGCAGTTAAACGGGCTAAAAAGAGAAATGGAGAAAAGAGTTTAAAAGAATGAAGTACCACTGGTCATGATTTTTATATAATACAGTCTTAAAAGTAGATAAGTAATCATAAACTGTGTAAACAACTGAGTGCAGAAATAAAAGAAATCATTAAAGATAAACAAAATAGGTGATTCTAGAGTGAACTAACAAATCATCAAATGGTTAGAGAAAATAGGTGATTTTAAAATATAACTGAGAAGTAGTTTAAGCAACAACGAAAAAATATATAAAACTTTTATAAAAGAGAAGAGTAAATAAAAAAATTAAACTTACGCATTGTCAGCAGATGAATGTTCAAAAATTTGGAGGAGTCAAAAATTCCACAGCGAAAAGGGTCTCGGTTTGCAGGCAAGCCAAGTGGAGCAATCAGGAAGAGAATAGGCTTTTATATTGACAACATCCTTTTTTTTTTTTACAAACAGGAAGTCAAATTTGACTTTAATAGAAAAATATCTCACAATGGAAAAAATTACATCACAATGCAACCCAGACCACAGGTATTGTTACCTCACAATGTAACATACGTCACAATGTACAATTACATCATCCTGAGATAAGGGTAACTTACATCACAATGGGGAAGCTGCGAAATAATGGTAAGTACATCACAATTGGATGAATCTGACTGGATAAATTTGGAAATAATGGAAATTCATTGGTTAAGAAAGGGGAGGGACTAAATTACATGGGTATGAAAGGACTGGATTTTCAGAGAATCTTTGCACTTGCTTTTGGTATTATACTATTTACTTAATTAGATTTTGCTTTTTGCTTGTGCCATTTATTGTCGGAAAGATTGCCTTCTGTTGGATCCTCTGAATGCTTTCTGACTGCAATAAATTGGAAATTTTTGCTCTTCTCACCTTGGACTTAAGACTTTTTATTTCTTTTGAAAGCTTATTATTTTCTTTGATAGTTTAATTTAACCCTACGAATGTGTCTGCTCAGAGGAGGGCTCTGAGTTCCGACACATGCATTTACTTTCTTATTCACACGTCACACTCACACTTCTTGTTAATAAACTATGCGATCAGATCGTCACCTAATAACACAGCTTTAATCTGTTACAACAGTCTCTTGACTGTGATGCTCTTTTTTACCGTTAAAATGCAACCAGCGCTATTTTAGTTAACAACGTCACTCTCTTGACTATTTGGTATGTTTTCGCTAGCTTGTAAATGTTTTGCAGACGTCTTACCTTGGGTCCCGTAACCGAGTGACTCCTTAACATTGCCAAACTTTAACCTCTAAGGCTACTTCAGTCAATGTTCCTCTTTCTAAATTGTGCAGCGTCCACCTCATTATTTTCTATACTGATCTTTCGCTTGTGATATTTAAACTATCCAGAGTGTCCACCCGTTGATTGCTTCCAATCCCCGTCTTTTATCTTTCAGGTTCTGTCGTCCACTCCCTTGTAATAGCTGACCAATTAGCTAGTACAAGGCATCTTTTAACTGATTTAAGGTAGATTAAGGTTTTTCCCTTCTTTTCCCGCAGTGTTATTTTTTTTTTTTCAACTATCTTTTGGAAAAAATATATGATAAAAGTCAAAATTTTTACTTAGTTTTACTTTAATTCTTTAAGTGACTTCACTTCATAAGAGTTTTCTATATACAATTAAAAGCATGTGTATGACAGGGATTTTATGGTGCATTTATTTATGAAATTCTTTTGTTATTAACATCAGATCCAAAACATTTACCTTGTTATATTCCACACATATTGTGATCCACTGTCTGTTGGAAACACAGTCAATAAATAACTTACACAGCAGCAGAATACGGTTGTCAGTTTGGTATTTAACTCAATACAGTTCAGTTTTAACCTGTGTGACGACCACATCTGTCAAAGAACTCACAGCCGCATTCTTAGAACACACATGCTGTGTGAACGGAACAGGACTAGTTGTCTGTCACACCCATGTTTTTATGGTGTTTTTTTTCCTAATTTACAGTGACAGAGATTTGAGCTGTGTTATTGGAAAGTATTAGATCCTATTAGTTTTCCAACTGAGCCTCTCAGTTTTGTGTTCTGCACACATTTCATTTTCACTTTCCACCCAAATGTAAAAGCTGTTTTTGGTTAGGCTATTGAAGATTTGACGGAGGAACTCGAGACTCACACCTGTAAAGAAATTGTGGATGTCAATTGCAAAAACTGACAATGTGAATGTATCCAGTGGGTTTGGATCTTTCCTTGTTACTTCAACTGTATTGTTAAAAAACCCAGCACAAACTAAGCATAAGCGAACGAGGCTGGGGTGGTGATGTCTCATATTTTAAAAACGTAAGCAGCACAAAAAAAGTTTCATCGGCACAAACCAGCACATTTTGTGTGTATGTGTGTTGTCTCACACAGGTCAGGATTTACAGTCTGTTTAAAATAAGTATATTTAAAATTGAGAAATTAACTCTCATGAGTTAAAAAATAAATTTAATAAAAAACTATTTAAGCTTTAAAACAACATCATACACAGTTTAAAGCTCTTATTATGCATAATAATGTGTTTGTTAGCTCGATTCCTTTTAAAAGAGTGCATTTAGCAAGCACACTTTTATGAGAACTGTTTGGTAGCAGAATGAAAACACATGCCAGATGAGGCTCTAAACCTGCTCTAGGTGAAATGGTATACAAAGTCAAGAACATCTGCTAGATGGTGCTGCTCCTTATCTTAAGCAGGCATAATTAAAATAAATAAAATTTCCAAATAAAAAAAAACAAAATCACTATTAATCATGTGATTGAAACAGGGCAGGAAAAAATGTGAGCGGGGCTGCAAATTGTCATAACACTAAAAATTTTATATAAATCAAATATATATTTTGATTGACGCACTCCACAGCCATAACAGTTGGTGACTGTAATGAACCAAGTTGGTAAGAGAGGAAGAATGCTTTTCCATGCACTTTGTTGTCATGGACATGGCAGGATCAAGCATGCGTTCCCATTCAGTCCCCGGAATTCTAATTACACGCACCTGTTCCTCATTTCCACATTCATTCCTGCTTACCTTATTTAAGCAGCAATCATGCTCTGGTTCCTTTTTTGGCCTAAACCCTTGGAAGGAGGACCTACCCCCAAGTTGTCATTTCCAAGAATTCTCTAAACTTTCACAGACTTCCAGACTCCCCTATGTGAAAGAGTTACAGACTCTAAGACTGAAACTGTACTCCCAGTGAACTACCAGTTACTCCTATGTGTCCCTGTTTGCATTAAAGTTCTAATTAAATTCTATGATATCCTATGTTTCAGTTATGATTGCCAAGAAACTGGTCTGTTTGATTCCAACCTCTTGTGCTGAGTGTACTTCCCGTTACATTTGTACCTGCAGAAATTATAATCAAAATGAAATAGGGAAGTGATAGTGCAGGTTTTGGAATTCTAATTGGAGGATTACGGTTCAGTTCCCAGCACCACCAAGTTTCCATTGCTGGGTCCCTGAGCAAGGCCCTTAACCCCCAATTGCTCAGTTGTATAAAAGAGAATGTAATTAGCTATAGATAAGGTTGTCTGCTAAATGCTGTAAATGTAAATGAGAAAGACATAAAAGCAAGATGCTAAAATTTCTTTTTTAGAATCCTGTGGGATGGGGAATAAAATTACAATTTAACATGTGATTGGGACAGGATTGTGTAAGATTTCACAAAAGAAGACTTCTTTTGTTGGGTTTAAATTTATGTTTAATTTATTATAGTGTATAGCAGTTTGGCCCTAGAAGACATGACATTTTTATCCACTATATGTCCACACATGTAGAAGAATTAAAATAAACCTTCACTTGACTTGATGTATACAAAAGAAATTATACACACACACTTATATATATATATATATATATTATATATATATATATATATATATAATATAATGTATATATTTAATTAATTACATAATTATATGATTATATTGTCCTTAAAGTTTCTTTTAAAGATTAAAGCTTAGTGTACCTGTTAAAGTTAATATGCATGCATTTTAGAATTTAATGTTACCTAAACTGTCCCAATTTTCTCTACTGTATTTTATGCAACATCTGTATCTGTTATTAGTGTGGTTACATGTTTTAAAATTATTCACACATATATTCACTAGTACAAGTTTCAATAAACCTGTTTTAGAGCACACTGTGTCTGTCATTTATTTGGTGTACATATTCTTGTGTCAATGTAAACATTCTCAATCGTTACTTTTACGATCTGCGTTGTGTACGATCATGAGACAGACCACTGGAACTGTTGCTGATGGAGAATTTATTGGCATGGAAAAGCTGGATGAAGCAGAGAGAGAAAATTACAGCAATGAGACAGAGACTTTCTGTGATTTTTCCTCCTGGACAGATTGAACACCAGTTAATTTATTAGCTAAAATCACTGTACTCCGTTCATATACATACATTCACTTAAATCGCTGTACTCGGTTAAAACACTATTAATCTCACCCATCCACGCTTAAAATGCTTCTTAGTATATTTATAACACTTTTAACAACAATATTTTTGCATATTAAATACTTACTAAAACTTCTGATAACTTTTTATAGCTTATTTTGACAGATCACCGCCAACTGCTCACCTCTCCTTAGCGCGCTGAACGCAGTCTGAGGACGCAGTGCGGGCTAATTGGAAATGACGTCACGACAAATGAATATATAGCACAAATAAAGTAACTGAATTATAACGTTTTCATGAACAAATTTATACAAAATAAATCGAAATTAAAATAGAAAGGAGGGATCATTATTGAAATACATTAATTCAAAACATGTATAAACGCTCCTATTAACACCCGTCACATCAATAACTTAGTAACTTAGTGTTAGTATTCATGTATCAATATTACCTAAAATATAAATATATTTATATTTTATTATATTGTTTTGATTACCAGTTTACCTATTTGATAGCACATTAATTTCAACTTTAAATAATCAGTCTCCCTTTTCCTAATTTTAGCCTAAATTTAGTGCTAATCCTAATATCTAACCTTGCATCTAGTGGGACGTTACCCAGTCACTTTCCTGTTAAAATGATTGAATTGGTCACATTTTTTATTTAGCCTAACCCAAGCCCTCCTAGTTCAGAGACTTGATTGGTTATAGGGCAGGTATCTACATTCCCACTCTACTATACATCCCTTTTTAAAGTCAGAAAAAAGAATTCATTCAGATTTTTTAAATTAAAATTAAAGCAAACACTAATAAATATAAAAAGCAAAGTACGAATAAGGAAAAAAACAGAAAATATAAAAAATAAACAAATTATATAGGGGCAATTAAACTAAAAGCAATAACAAACACATGCACCAGTATGTTAAAGTTGCAAAAATGAATGTCATTCCGACTCAGTTCCATAAGCTCTTAGACGCTGACAGAGCATAGCACATATCCGCCTTTAGTCTGCATAGAAGCTGCTGGCAGAACTCTGACAACTGTGAGTTCCTGTGAGGTGGAGACCTCGCATCCCACACCGATCTTCCATCACAAATGGCATCCTCCTCATCATCAGACCTCAGTTCCAGCATTGCAGTCTGCCACATTCTCTCTCGGCATCTGTTTGAATGAGCTTAGACCTAAACTTTAGAAGTCCTGCAACTTGCTGAATCCTTGCTGAAAAAGTAATTATTTACATAATTAGTAAGTGAAATAAACAATTAAAATGTTTAGAAGGACAAAATAATAGGACATAAAACTATTACAATGAAAAATTCTGATTACCCTTTACACTGATATTCCTTTGTATCTGTAAAAGGCGTCTTTAATTCCTCCAGCAGATATGTCATCACTGCTTGATTATAATGTGAACTTATTCTGTGTGGAAAGAGAGTAATGTCATTAATCACAGTTAAAATGATTACATAAAACCCTATACATAGCTTGTGAATTGTGTTTGTGTGTTTACATTTACATTTGGAGCATTTAGCAGACGCTCTTGTCCAGAGCGACGTACAAGAAGTGCTTTAAGTCACATCAAAAACATCTCAATACTGATAATAGTTCACAAAAAGGTGCAACAACAAAAAACCTGTTGAATAGAGTAAGGGTGTTTTTTTTTTTTTTTTTTAGATGTCAAGAGCAAGGTATTTTAGAAAAAGATGGGTTTTCAAACGCCTCTTGAAGATAGCTAGTGACTCTGCTTGTTCTGACATTGATGGGAAGTTCATTCCACCATCTTGGTGCCAGAACAGAGAAAAGTCTTGAGGCAGACCTACCTCGTGTCCTAGGGGGTGGTGGAACAAGCCGAGCAGTGCTTGTGGATCTGAGAGAGCGTGGTGGAATGCGTGGAGTGATAAGTGATTGTAGGTAGGAGGGTGCAGCTCCGTTTCTGGCTTTGTAGGCAAGTGTCAGAGTTTGAATCTGATGCGCGCAGCTGTTGGGAGCCAATGGAGGGAGCGCAGCAGTGGAGTGGTGTGTGAAAACTTTGGTAGGTTGAAAACAACACGTGCAGCTGCATTCTGAATCATCTGCAGAGGGCGAATAGCACTCAGAGGTAGGCCAGCCAGGAGCGAGTTGCAGTAGTCTAGTTTAGAAATTACAAGAGACTGCACAAGCAACTGGGTGGCCTGAGTGGTTAAGAAAGGTCGAACCCTCTGGATGTTATGCAGGATAAACCTGCAGGAACGTGTTATGTTGGCAACATGTAAGGAAAAGGATAATTGATTGTCCATAGTTACCCCCAGGTTGCGAGCACTGGTTGAAGGGAAGATGTGTGAATTGTCCAGGGTGATTGCAAGATCCTGGCATGGAGATGAGTCACCTGGGAGAAAAAGTTTCAGCTGGTGAGCAGCCATCCATGATGAAATGTCTGTCAGGCAGTTTGAAATCCTTGCAGAAACCGTGGTGTCTGATGGAGGAAAAGAAAAGACAAGTTTGAGTGTCATCAGCATAGCAATGGTATGTGAACCCGTGTGAAGAAATAACTTTGCCAAGTGAGTGAGTATAGAGGGAGAAAAGAAGAGGACCAAGTACTGAGCCTTGTGGGACACCAGTGGAAAGTCTGCGTGGGGCAGATGTTGTACCTCTCCATGTTACCTGATATGAACGCCCTTCCAAGTAGGAAGCAAACCACTGCCACGCTGTTCCACAAATGCCGAGACTGCTGAGAGTGGATAGCAGGATCTTGTGGTTGACAGTGTCGAATGCAGCTGAAAGGTCGAGGAGGATGAGGACAGATGACAGTTTGGATGATCTGGCAGCATGCAGCTTCTCAGTGACAGCCAAGAGGGCAGTCTCTGTAGAATGAGCAGCTTTGAAGCCAGATTGATTGGGATCTTGAAGGTTGTTCTGTGTGAGAAAGAGGGACAGTTGATTATAGACAGTGCGTTCAAGTACTTTAGAAAGAAAAGAGAGAAGTGATACCGGTCTGTAGTTGGCGATGTCCGAGGGGTCCATCGCGCAGGCTTCTTTAGGATAGGAGTAACCCGTGCTCTCTTAAAAGATGTTGGTACCTGACCAGTAGATAAGGAGCTATTGATGATTGTAGAGATAAAAGGCAGAAGATCAGGAGAGATGGTCTTGAGCATTGCCGAGGGGATTGGGTCCAGTGGACAGGTGGTAGGATTGCAGGACAGGATGACTTGTTGAACCTCATCTGATCCTAAGGTGGAAAAATGAGACAGTAAAGGAGAGGATAGGTCATGAGTGGAATTTGTAAGGTTACCTGAAGAGTTGGTGAAGGTCTTGCAGATTTGCTTAGTCTTTTCGTCATAGAAGGAAGCAAAGTCCTCTGCAGACAGAGAGGGTGGAGTAGGGGGAGCTGGAGGTATGAGTAGTGATGAGAAGATTTTGTGTAGCTTGCGCGGGTCATTAGCTGAAGCTTCAAGTTTTTCCTTGTAAAAGGTAGTCTTGGCGGAAGTCACATCCAAAGAGAACTTCGACAGAAGAGCATGGTAGGTGGCAAGATCAGTGTCGAGATGAGATTTCTTCCATCTTCTCTCTGCTGATCTCAGTTCTCTGCGGTTGCTGCATAACGCATCCGTCAGCCAAGGAGCAGGACGTGAAGTCTTCCTAGGTTTGGTAGACAGAGGACAAAGAAAGTCTATGGTTGAGGAAAGTGATGTTCAAAAAAACATCAGTGGCTGAGTCTAAGGGTAGAGAGGAAAAAGAGTCATGATCAGGAAGGGAGGAAAGAGTGGTAGAAGCTACCGACAAAGGAGAGATAGAGTGGAGATTGAGACGGGTTACAGAGAGGGTGTGGTAGTTAGTTTTAGGAAGACTAGGAATAGAAAGATTAAACGATACCAAGTGATGATCAGAGGTGTGAAGAGGGGTAGACGACATGTCCGCGAGTGTGGAAGGACGTGTGAAAACCAAATCCAGGACATTTCCTCCCTTGTGTGTGGGAGGAGAGCTGTTGAAGGTCAAGGAGAAGGAGTCCATCAGAGGCAGAATGCAGGAGGAGTGGAGCTTGTCTGAAGGAAGGTTGAAGTCCCCGAGCACCATCAAGGGGACATCAGTAGGGAAGGCACTAAGAAGCGTATCCATCTCGTCTAGGAAGCTTCCCAGAGGGCCAGGAGGGCGGTAGATGACTATGATCAGAATGTTGATTGGAGAAACGACTGAAACTGCGTGAAACTCAAAGGAAGAAATAGTTAGATGAGACATAGGAAGAGGTGAGAAGCACCATCTCCGAGACAACAAAATACCAGTGCCACCACCCCTGCCCGTTTCTCTAGGTGTATGAGAGAACACATAGGCAGAGGATAGGGCAGCTGGAGTAGCAGAATTGTGTGGGGATATCCAGGTCTCAGTGAGCGCCAGGAAGTCCAGGGAGTAGAGAGAAGGTAAAGCTGCGATAAAGTCTGCTTTCTTCACAGCAGACTGGCAGTTCCAGAGCCCACCTACCACCACTGTTTGAGATTGAAACAACAGAGGGGGGTAGGTGAGGTTGCTGGAAGAGCTGCCTCTGTTTCGTGGTTGACTACGCCTGGGCCTATGTGGTGTGACAACAGGAATGGGTATGCTGTACATGGCATATTTATTCACAGTGCTATTGTTCACAGTACTGTTAGAGAGTATTACAGTAAAACGTGTTAAGAGTTTAGAGTGTCAAACCATCAATATATATCCACAAGCCCTGCCCACAATTCACACCTAGAGGGGGACTGAAACTATGCTGATTAACCACCTAATGCACAAATTAGCAGGATAGCCCACAAATTATCCAGCTAACACTCAGTCCAACTAATATAATGAGGCAGTACACAAACCTACACAAATTAGCAAGACAGACCACACAGTATCCAACTAAGTTCCAACTAACAACTCAGTCCAACTAGTTTAATGAAGCAGCACACAAACTTGTAATCCTACCTTACCAGCAGAGAAGAAGTTTAAGGTGAAAACTAAAAAGCACACTAATGTGTGTTGTTTTCTGAATTATGAATGTGCCTCACAGCTTTCTGTGATGTTAAATTAAAAACACTTTAATACATACATAAAAGGAAGACTTTTCAAACAACATCGTATAATCTGGACACCTACAACAACGCAAGAAACAAAACGTAGTAACTTGTTAACTTACTACTTGTCGAGGTATAATTTACTACTGTATTGTCAGCCAACCTAAAGCTTAACTTACCGCAATGCCCACATTATGCGCCGTCTTTATTCTTTTATGCACAGGTCTTAGCCTGTCAAACTTGTGCTAAAGCGTATCACTTCAAGATGAGCAGTGTGTGCAGCTTGCTTCTCCATCGACCATAAGTTGACGAGACAACACGCTCTAATCAGACATCAGCTGCTTTAAGTCATGCATACTCAGTGGGCGTGATGCTGTTTGCTGACACTTGGTCACAGAAGTAAGCTTAGGGTTTTTTTTGCACACCATCACAAATAGTTTTTGTACTTCCACCAAGACGCAGTTCGTAAGAATAACTTTCGTAAACAATGCTGACAATTTAAGTTGTTTTTTCACGCGAGTAAGAGGACACATGATGTCACTGGTTGCAACCACTTTACATCACTGATATAATGCGCGGACCTGTTTTGATTGGACACTACAAAACCAACCTTTCCTATTCGATGCTTTCCACGACACCCCACCCACCCCTGTCAATGAATTGTTTGAGTTTATTCTGGGGGGAAATATAATACTGAACATGATCCAAGATGGCGGCATGGCAGTAGCATGCAGCGGTCACTCCAGATCCAAAATGGTGCTATTATTGTTTTTAGCCAGACAAAGGAAGGCAAATGGACACCAGAGACACTGGTGTTAATGACCAAAAGACGCTGTACAAGAACAATAATCACACAGCAAACTACCTATATGATGATGTACGGGACAAACGTTCTTCGAAGGGCGCCCCCGGGATTGAGGGGCGGAACGTTCAGGGTGGGGGCTATGGAACTCTTGGGTCAGGGGTCTAGAATGTCTCAAGCCTTAACCCAGGATCTTTCCTCTGTTCCGTAGCCTTCACAGTCCACAAGATACTCGATAAGCCCCCTCCTTCTCGGGGAGTCTAGAATTTCTCGCACCTGATACACAAGAGAACCGTTGATCCCAAGGGGGGCTGGAGGTTCTTTAGCTGGTATCGCTGTGTTGAAATCATTGTGGTGGGGTTTAAAGAAAGAGATGTGGAAGGAAGGTGAGATGCAATAAGAAGGAGGGAGTTCTAGACGATAGGTAACAGGGTTAATTTACCTGGGTTTTTTACTGGGGAGGCGCAGGTCTCAAGTAGACAGCCATACGAGTTGCCCTGACTGGTAATCAGGGTGCGGGCAATGCCATCGGTTAGCTTGGAAGCGTTGGGCTCTCACTGCTATTTGTAGCCGGCTGTGTCTTGTTCCCAGGCGCAGTATGACAATAAATACCGACCTAATTTCTGGTTGAGATGCTTTACCTGGCCATTGGACTGTGGGTGGTACCCAGAGGTGAGGCTGACATTTATGTCCAAGCACTTGCAAAATTCTGACCATGAACGTGATGTTCACTGAGATCCTCGATCAGAGACAATGTCCTCTGGGATACCGAAGTTTCTGAACACATAGTGGTCTCCAGAGCAGAGGGCAGCCTCTACAGAGGAATTAGGTGGCACTCTTTAGAGAAGCGTTCCACCACAGTCAGAATGGTGGTGTAACCTTGGGAGGCAGAAAGATCGGTGACGAAGTCCACCGAGAAGTGTGACCAGGGTCGGCGAGGCAGAGGTAAAGGTTCTAGTAGACCCCACGGGTAAGTGCCATGGCGTTTTGGACTGTGCACACACTGAGCAAGCCATTTACAATATCCGAGACTTCTTTGTGACAGTTCGGCCACCAATAAGCATTCTCCAGAAGCTCAGTAGTGCGCTCAATACCAGGGTGACCCAAACACAAAGAAGTATGCGCCCAGGACAGGACGCGATGGCGTAAACAGGTGGGGACATATACTTTATTAGGAGAACATGTAACTGGAGGAGGTTCATCTTGCTGTGCTGACAATTTCTTGATCTATATCCCATCGTATGGGGGCTATGATGTTGCTGGGATGACGAATAGTAACAGGACATGTTGATAGATATGGGGATCATGCATCCGAGACAGAGCATCTGCTTTACTGTTTTTAAACCCAGGACAGTAGGTAACTGAGAACTGGAATCGAGGAATGCTCATACATTTAGCCGTTTTCAGGTATTCAAGATTTTTGTAATCCGTTATCACCAGAAAAGGATGTGTACTCCCCTCCAGCCAATGTCTCCACACGACAAGGCTTCCTTCATGGCCAGCAGTTCTTTGTTCCCCACGTCATAATGAACCTCAGCTGGTGGGAGCTTGCATGAAAAGGAAGTGAACGAATAGAGTTTAGGGGAGTTGCCATGTCTGTGTGATAGCACTGCCCCCACCCCGCAGTCTGATGCATCTACTTCCACAACTAATGGCCATGAGGGATCTGGATGCTGCAAGATTGGAGCAGAAGTAAATTTCCTTTTTAAGGTCTCAAAAGCTTTGGTTGCCTGGTCTGTCCAGATGATCCTTGTAGGCTTGCCTTTGAGAAGAAGTGAGGTAAGAGGAGCCACAGTTTGACTGTAATTCCGGATAAACCTACAGTAAAAGTTGGCAAAACCCAAGGATCTCTAGAGCTTCTTTACGGTTTTGTGTATAGGCCACTCTGTTAGGGCTTGCACTTTAGCTCTGTCCATAGCTTCCCTTTGGAACTGGTGTGATAACCCACGAACTTGACGTGATATCTGTGGAACACTATTTTACATACAGTTTATGCTCCAGAAGCCGATTAAGCAAAGTTCTGACGTATGCCACTACATAGACAGGGGCAGTGGTGGTTGCTCAAATGGTTAAGGCGCTGAGTTGTTGATCTGGAGACCAGGAAGACTACCAACTGTTGGCCCCTTAACCCTTCCTGCTCCAGGAGCGCTGTATCATAGCTGACCCTGCGCTCTGACCCCAACTTACTAAGATGGGATATGCTCTCTGCTGCAAAAAGTATATGTGACAAAATAAAGGCATTTACATTTACATTTACATTGATGAGATCTCGGAAAATATCATTAATAAAGTACTGGAACACAGCGGGAGCATTGGCCAGGCCAGAGAGCATTACTAAGTACCCGAAGTGACCATGTGTGGTGAAACACTGTCTTCCATTCATCTCCCTCTCTTATCCAGATTAGGTTGTAGGTGCTGTGGAGGTCTAGGTTGGTGAAGAAGTGAGCTTTATGGAGCTGTTTCAGCAGGTACCAGCGGAAGAGGATAACAGTATTTTACTGTGACATACTTATGACCTCTATAATCAATGCAATTTGGCGTAGGCAGCTGTCCTTCTTTTCCACAAAAAAGAAGCCCGCAGTGGCCGGAGATGTGGAAGGATGGAAAAAACCAGTAGCCAAAGCCTCATTGATATACACCTCCATGGCGCGAGTCTCAGGTTGGGAAAGTGGGTATACCCGGTTCCTGGGAGGAATTGCAGAGTTTAACAGCTCTATGGCACAGTCTCCTGGTCTGTGTAGAGGTAGCTCAGATGCTTAGGCTTTGCTGAACGCCTCGTGAAGAACTTTGTACTCCTGAGGCACGTTGGTAGGTAATGATGGTGTGTAGTCTGGGAGTAGGGCAGCGAGACATGGAGAAGGCTGTAAAGATAAAAGACAGTTCTCATGTCAGAATTCAGACCATTGTGTGATGTCTTTTTCCCGGCAGGAGACAGTAGGGTTATGTTTTAGTAACCACGGAAAGCCAAGAATGAGGGACATTTTGGGAGATGAGACATTTTACTTGAAAAGAGGAGATTATGTGAAAAGTCAAAAGTTCATGGTGATGGGCTCCAATTTTCAGAGGTACCATTTGCTTTTTGATACCGGTACCAATAGCTCTACCGTACACTGCAGAAATTTGGAGAGGTGGGTTACAGGGTAACGTTTGTACCTTGAGACTTTTCATAACTTGACGATCAATGGTGTTTAAAGCTGAGCCAGAGTCCACTAATGCTAAAAACTGATGAGGAACTCACTTTAGGATCTGAGACATTGCTGGGCGAGATATTGAGGGAGGAAACAGCACCCCCTGATGGGACAAGCGGAGAGTTACATAGGAGTCATAGATACGTACCACCATAGAACCGCCATAGATACGTACTGGGAAAAGGTACCAGTGTCATCACGGCAGGCAAGTCCACCTTGTAAGCGTGGATTAAGTCCGTCTTTAAGCACAGATTTAAGGGCCACCTCGTTCCAACCGCTTTGAGCAGCCACGGTGATAAACTGAATAGAATTTTTTGCAGCAGACTGATTTCCCAGGCACAATCACAGCAGCTGGCTTGAAATATCTGAGCCCCCCATGGGATATTCAAAGACCTCTTGAATTTGTGACAGAAAATAATCCACTGCTAAAGAAATTTGTCGATCTGAGTCCCACAGAAAATCGCATAGATAAAATCGCCAATAGAAATCAATAGAAAAGCGAATTTCTTACTGTCTAAAGAAAATGATTCCAGATGATAACTGAACAGGATCTGACACTGGCGTATGAATTCGTGACATCTCTCCGGAACGTCGTTGAATTTACCCAGAAGAGAGAACTGAAATGAGGAAGCGCTGGTGCTTGAACGCAGTGTCGCAGGCTGTTTTTGAGCCTGTAGAGCAGTCAACTGCGCTTAAAATGCCTGTAAAGCTTGAGCATGGTATTCCACTGTCGCTTACAGATGTGGTACTCCCGATGGATCCGGCGTTAACAAAGTATTCTGTGAGGAAGGAAATGGAGAAGTATCCATGTTGCGTTGGGTAGTTTTATTAAACAAAGGGCAATGCAGAAAAGTAGTCAATAAACAGGCAGGGGTCAATACACAAAAACAAACCAAGCAAACAAATCCAAAACGTATACACCGAAATCAGAAACCAAAAACCAAGATCAAAACCGGGAAAGCAAACAAACAGACTAAACGCTTGGCATGTTGCATGGCATACAATACTTTACAATGTGTGTGAGAAACTGGCTAGCTTATAAAGCTAACCAAACAGGAAATGCTACAGGAAATAAACAGACAGTCTAGTATTCTGGCGATGGCAACCTCTGGTGGTTGGCGGGCGGAATCGTGACAAACAAACAATAAGCAATATAAAGATTTATAAATCCATTAACTTTACTTCTGATCAAGTCAGATACAAAATAAATACATTAGGCAGGCTGATAAAATTGTCCTACATTTTGTTTTATTGTCCTATGTTTTAACAATAAGCATGTTATTTTTTTATTTTTCAATTGATAACTTAAAGGGTTTTTTTCTGTAAGAAATATGCCTTTCAAGCAAAAAAGTTAATTTTGATAATTTTTTTAATGGTTTATTGGTAACATGCTGTATAAATGAGAGGATCTGTCCTCCAAATTGAAAAAAAAAATTATTTGAATTTAATTATAGTTTCTTTTTGTTGATTTTAATTGATTTACTTACTTTTGAAATATCATTTAAATATCTTACAAGTCTTCATAACGCATTTATTTTTATTATTTTGAGGGGTTTTTTTTTTTTTTTTGAGTCTTTTAAACATTTAAATATTATATAGTAAAGTATTATTAAAGAAACAGTAATGTTTTTTACAACTGTGTGTTTTAGCAGAATTCCGTGCAGCTGTGCAAAACTGTATAATTGTAATTGAGCACATTTACAGCATTTGGCAGACGCCCTTATCCTTGCTCTTATTTAGTCCTTCATTTATATTTGTTTGTCCAAACAATCTGTGCTTTGCTGCTAGATGGATTCTACTCCATCTGATTCTTCAAAGAATACTTTGCCAACATGGAATCCAGCGGAATTAGCATGTCTCCAAGCTATCATGGATTATCACACTTAAGCGTTTCATGCTTTCCTCGAACAACTAGCGGCACTACAACTAGCGGCCCTACAAGCCCCACAAAACCCACCGCCGCCTGCTCCTCCCAGTGCCGGAGTATCCCACATTCCTTTTTCACCTACAGAAAGTTTGACAAAAACTCCCGAGCAATGTTGAGGATTTATTTGGCAGTGCCAGATTCTTTTGTTAACCAGCCAGCCGCCTTTCCCTCAAACGGTAAAAAATGCTCTACTTTCTTTACTCTCCATTAGACTGGGTATCAGCAGTGTGGGACTTGGATCCACAGATTTCCACGTCTTTGGAATACTTTTTGTCACAGCTTCAGGAGGTGTTTAAGTATCCAGCAGGGGGGCTCGATATCTCCAGCCAAATCTCCAGCTATGTCAAGAAGAACATTTAGCTGCGGATTATGTCCGTTAGCTTCTCATTTGTTATCCATTAAATATTTAACATTGACCTTTTTCAAAGCCATTTACATTCTTGATTCTCAGTGTTAAAGAAGCAGCATGCCAAGACATAGAAAGAGACGTAAATCACAGAAACAGCGCTGAAAAGTAAATGCTTTATTTGGTACCAATAGCAAAATCACTTTTGGATCAGTTAGGATCAGTTGTTTGTCGTGGCATTCCACTGTCAAAACCATCTGAGGTACAGCAGTTACTAAAGGGGCTGTCAGTGTACTTGCAATTCATTAATGTTTCTTGCAGTACACAATGAGTATAATGAGCTAAACAGTTTAGTAAGGGGCATTTTGTTAATAATATGGATATATTAATCTAGAAAGCGCACTGCAATGTTTTACCACTGATGTAAGTAAAGCGCTGCTGCTTTGTGGAGCATTATGTATCGCTGTGTTCAGAGATCAACTGGGAAGGTTTGTTTATTTTAATTCTTACTGCATAACATCAAATGGCATGTCTACTGATAAAAGTACAGGTACTGCTGTTATGTTACCATTTTTACATTTAGAAGAAGTGATAGAGAGACTGCTACTGTTGTTTTAAGGGTGATTCAATTGAGGGATCAGGAACAATTTGATCTACTTCCATTGTCATTTGTAAACAAAACATCCCATTGTTGTACACAAAGTGATGTCTTCCTAGGCCCCAGACTTTACTTGAGGAAAATAAAGTAAATTTCTTAGATGAATATTTACAAAAAAGAAAAAGTGTGATTGCAAAATAAGCATTAAATATAGGGAAATGCATAGACAAGCCATAAAAAAAATTAATTAGATGTGGATTACTACAGTGACCGGTAGGAAACATGTTGGGTTCACTTAGTTTTGTCGTGGCCACAACATATTAACTTGTGAAAACGTGATTTTATTTATTTTTTTATTACCTTCATATTTACTTATCTCGACTGCCACGATTTAACATCGCATGGCCACAACATAAGGATGTTGTTACCTGGACAAAATAATCTCGTGGCCAAGACATAATATCACGTACCCATGTATTAATATCTCGTGGTCACGACATAATATCATGTTCCCACGAGTTAATATGCTGTGGCCATGACAAAACTAAGTGAACCGAATATGTCCACTTCCGGTCACTGTAGATTATAGAGAAATTAACAAAAAATCATGAGTCATAAAAATATTGAAGAATTAAAAAAAAAAAGTAATCAACAGTTACAGAAATGATAAACAATTCAGGGAAAGACTAAAAAGCTAGAATTAGAATTTTTATAAAAATGATGCTCAGTTCAAGAGAGAGCCTTACAAAACTATATTATTAAAAAATTATAAAAATGATGCCCAAGGTAAAAAGACAAATAAACTATATTATTAGAAAATACAGGAATAATAAGAAATTTAGGAAAAGGCATAAAATATTTTTAGAGATGTAATAAAACAGGATCCAACCTATATCTGCACATGCTATGCCAGAGCACTTTTTTGAATCAAGTGCACGCTATCAAAAGCATCTACCAGTTGTTTTACATTGCTTAACAGGCAGCTATGTTCACAACTCTTATTGTCCTGATCAGTGTGTTTTTAAGAACCAGACAATATAATGGATCTTTCACAGCTGCCACATGACGCTTTTAAATTGTCACTTACCTGGTATTGCTGTTGTCAGTGAGCCTCAATTTGCTCCTATTTCTTCAGTACTATGTGGTTTAAATATATTAGAAAGACACATTATTTCAAAATACATTCCTTTTGCAAAAATCTAAACACTTCCTAAAGGTCAACAGCGAGCTGTAAAAGGACCTGTCATGTCTGTTTTATCTGAAGTGGAATCAACAGTAAATTGTTTACCCAGACCTAGAAGTGAATCACATCCGCTGACAGTGAAACTGAAAAGATATCTGTGTAATCAAGGTCATTATCAGTTTTAAACTGTGAATATGCAAAAGGTCTTGTCTGCTTTAACAAAACTAAAAAAAAATCCATTCTAAATATAAAGATCTTGTAATTAATGTTGCACTCTCAGCAGATGAAATGTTTAATAAACATGAACAGTCCACAAATGACAGCAGAGCAGCTAAAGAGCCAATGGACACTGACAAAAGCAGTCAAATTAAGAATACTGAGAATAATGCAAGTGATGAATCTAAAACTGTGTGCCGGTTTTGCCTTGGATACATATCTTCAGCCCCCCAATCTTGGTAAGCAGTTGTTGTCTTTTGATAATGGAATATTTTGCTTTTCCCTAACAGAGAAAAATAGGCCTTCAAGTATTTTTAAAGTTTCTAGGCTGGAATATAAAGAATTTTTCAATACAGTTTCCAGATAAAAACAGCCAGACAGTTATCCTGTTGTCTTCCCCAACAGATTTAAGGCTTTTGTCTGTTGATAATCAATGTGCAATGGATCCAAACTACATCTTCTTTGCATAGTTTGTGACTAAAAAATTCACCTAGCCTTATCTAGTATGTCTGTTCAACTAAGGAAAGCAAAGCCTGTGACACGTGATAGTCGCAAAATTTGTTTATTGTGCAGGACAAGCTTAACTTAGAAAGACTTGTGCAAAATAAGGAGGCAACAAGATTCATGCAACCTCAAAGAGGAAACACCAGCTTACTGGCAGAAAACACTTCATGATTTGTTTGCTTTGCTGAGGCAATTGGGCACTCCCACGTTTTTCTGCACATTCAGTGCTGCAGAGATGATATGGCCGGAAGTTATAACTGCTATAAGAGCATAACATCGTGAAACTGTTAAATTTACTGAAATAAACTGGTCATAAAAGTGCAAAATACTAAGTCACAGTTATGCGGATGTTTGAAAAACGTGTTGAAGTCCTATTCAGAGACCTGGTCATGTCACCTGCTCAACCCATTGGGGAGGTTATTGAATTTCTTTCACAAAGTACAGTTCCAACAACATGGCTCTCCACACAGTCATTGCTTATTTTGGATAAAAGATGCTCCAGACTTTGAAGTAGATCAAGATCAGGTTGGGTGTGATTTTATTGATAAATATATTTCATTTAAGTTTGCAAACCAAAACACAGACCCAAAGCTGTATCGAACAGTAACTGAAGTACATATTCACAGTCGAAACCATTTCAAATCCTGTAAAAAAAAACAACAACAGGCATTGCAGATTTGGATTTCCTAAACCACCATGAAGACTGATGAGGAAATGTATGAGTCAGCTAAGTACACAAATGATGTTGAGGTCAATCAAGCAAAATTACAACTTCAAAAGATTTGCAATTTATTGAATGACTCAACTCAGACTTTTAAAACGACCAGACAGTTGCTTTATAAAGTAAACATGACTTACGAAGACTATAAGAATTATGAAGCACCTATGTCCACATCAAGTTTAAAAGCCATGTTGCGACAGCCATAAGACTACTAAGTTAATTGCTATAACCCACTGCTGTTAAGAGCTTGGAATGCAAATATGGACATACAGTTCATTCTAAACCCATACAGCTGTATCATGTACATTCTCTCATACATTTCAAAAGCTGAACATAAGATAAGTGAATACCTAAAGAGAGTAATAAAAGACTCTAGCCAAAATAACATATCTGAGTGTGAGAGCATGAAGCAGGTCATGAATGCCTATGAAAAGAACAGGAAAGTCAGTGCTCAGGAAGCAGTTGCTTGGTCATTAGTTTGAAATTAAAATCATCATTACGAGGCCTGGCCTCGTGTTTATACTCACTAACGACAATGCTGTAAAGATGAGCTTACCAATGAAATACTTACAAACCAGGGACCCCGACTTGGAAAATGTCTGTATGACTGGACTGGCAGATGAGTACAACGCCAGGCCATAAACACCTTAATTTGAGAACATGTGCATGAAAGAATTTGCAAGTGAATACCGCATTGCTTATACAGTGCAGAAAAAAAGGACAAATGTTTTGCCTTTCTAAAAAGTATGGGACACATACAAAAAAGAACACAGGGCAGACCTGCTATCATTTGATTTGCTTGTTTTTTACAGTAAAAAAACCCAAGAAAACTACTATGTCACACTTATAAAACTTTATCTACTCAATTGCAGCGATACACAATTAAAGTCCTCCAGATTTCAGACTTATGAATTATTCTATGCATTTGCATTAATGACACTAGCCGACACTAATAAACTGCAACGTGTGTATTTGATTGTAACAACCGAAAAAAATATGAAAAATATAAAAAGGCTATAGAAAAGGCAATTGAGGATTTTAAGCAGAATGGACCAATCGAAGATGCATGAATTACACTGGCACCAGCAAATTAACTGATCTGTTTGGAGAGCATTTTAGAACAAAAACAAATTGATCCTAATGATGTGGATAAACAAGATGACAGTCATGACACAGAAGGAGGATGATACGAAGGGTTTTATTGATAACCAAAGCAGAGTACTGAAAATGGCAAAAGAAAACTTAACTTAGGAGTGATGGGAAGGACCGTAAACGGGTGGGGAGGCGAAGAGCTTAATTACGAAAGAGGCAAAGGAACAACGAGGGTAGAGCTTTGTAGAAATCTTCTTTCCCAAAGGTGAAAAAGGAGTTCAGAGGATAAGGTTATTACACACACAGGGGAAGTGGTGGCTCATGGTTAAGGTGTTGGCCTGCCAACCTAAAGATACTGGGTTCAATTCCCAGCTTCACCAAGCAACCACTGCTGGACCCCTAAGCAAGGCCCTTAACCCTCAATTGTATAAATGAGATAAATGTAAGTCACTCTGGATAAGGGCGTCTGCCAAATGTGTAGCTACATAAAACTTGCTACCTGTTTTTCACCCAAATGAGGATGGGTTTTCTTTTGAGTCTGGTTCCTCTCAAGCTTTCTTCCTATTTCGTCACAGGGAGTTTTTTCTTAGTAGTTCCTGACTACTTCTGCCCCCTTCCTGAATTATCTTGATGCCATATTTCTGGTTGGCATTTCATCATTTGAAGGTGCTTACAGCTGCTGAGAATGGCACTATATTGATCTTATTTATTGCATTATTGTAAGCATTCATAATATTTGTCCCGTTCATCTCTTTCTCCTTCCCTCTCTCGCACTATTTTTAGGTAAAAACCTTTGGACCTGCCTGAGTCATTTTGATGTCCTACTTCTGTCTGGAGACTTATCACTTGGAAATGCACACTGCTGGATTAGGTATAGGCCACAATTGTTCTTAACACTAACACTGTCTCTCTCTTTTACAAGTCAAGTCAAGTCACCTTTATTTATATAGCGCTTTTAACAATCAGGATTGTTTTCAAAGCAGCTTTACAGAAATACCTCAGAAACAACAATAATAAACAACTTTTAGAACAGTCCATTTGATTGATATCCATAAATTTAGAGTCCACAACTAAGCAAGCCAGCGGCGATGGCGGCAAGGAACCAAAACTCCATCGGTGACAAAATGGAAGAAAAAACCTTGGGAGAACCAGGCTCAGTCAGGGGGTCAGTTCTCCTCTGACTAGATAAACCAGTAGGTTACCCGTGCTGCAGCAAAGTTTTAGATGGCCACTTAGAAGACAAGAGAAACTGCCTTATTGTCTCCAAGTAATAGTTGGGACACTCAGCTCAGAATAACAAAGAACTGACATATGTTAGCATAGGTGCAATTCGACTTGTGATGAACAAATACATTATTGGTGGTGTTTCTCAGTTCCGGTTGACCTGACTATTGCAGCCTGATGTGTAGGCCAGGTTAAAGAGATGTGTTTTTAATGTAGTTTTAAACTGACAGAGTGTCTGCCTCCCGAACAGTGCAAGGTAAGTTATTTAAAGTTTAGGCGCTAGATAAGAGAAGGAACTGCCACCTGCAGTTGATTTAGTTATTGTAGGTATAATCAAATTGAGTCCTGAGAGCGCAGCGGAGGTGGAGGACTATAATAGGATAGGAGCTCACTCAGGTACCGAAGTGCTAAACCCTTTAGGGCTTTATAAGTAATTAAAAAGATTTTTAAATCTATTCGATATTTAATAGGGAGCCAGTGCAGTGTTGACAGAACCGGGTTAATATGATAAAAATTAAGTAAGAACTCTTTTTGACCAGCTGAAGTTTTTTTATTAGGAGTGCAGAACAACCACCCAGTAAAGCATTACAATAGTCTAATCCTGAGGTCATGAACGCATGAACTAAAATTTCTGCATTTGAACTCGAGAGCATAGGTCGTAGTCTAGATATATTTTTAAGATGATAAAATGCATTTTTACAAATGCTGGAAATGGCTCACAAAGGAGAGATTACTGTCAAAAAGCACACCTAAGTTTATATTTAAGAATGAAGGGTTGACAGAGCAGCTATGAAGTGTTAGGAAGTGATTTGGATTATTAAAGGCAAAGGCTTTATTGCTGATAATTTACACCTCTGTTAAAAAAAAATATTTTTCATCCAGTTGTTTATATCAGCTATACATTCAATTAGTTTTTCAAATTGGTAAGTTTTGCATAGCATAGCAGTGAAAGCTATCACCATTTTTCCTAATAATATCTCCCAAGGGTAACATGTAAAGTAATGGTCGTAGAACTGAGTCCTGGGGTACGCCATACATTATTTGCGAGCGATATGATACATCTTCGTTCACAAGATGTTGACGCTCAGATAAGTAGGATTTAAACCATGCTAACTTGCACTGATGCCAACAGGGCTTTCTAATCTATTTTGAAGAATGTTGTGGTCGACAGTGTCAAATGCAGCACTGAGGTCCAGTAGCCCTAATAGGGAAAGACAACCATTATCAGCTGATAGCAGCAGGTCATTTCTACCTCTAATTAGAGCAGACTCAGTACTGTGACAGGATCTAAATCCTGACTGGAAATCTTCATAAATATCATTTTCTCTAAGAAAAAATTTAGTTGTAAAGATACAACCTTTTCAAGTATCTTAGACAGAAATGGGAGGTTTGGAATTGCTCTGTTATTAACTAGATCTTTAGGCTCATGTTGTGTTTTTTTTAATAAGCAGCTTAATAACAGCTAGTTTAAATGTTTTGGGGACGTATCCTAATGACAACCATGAATTAATTATATTCAGTAGCGAACCTATGACTTCAGAAATGACCTCCTTTAGGAGTTTAGACGGAATCGCGTCTAACATACATGTTGTTGGTTTAGATGATTTAATAAGTTTATAAAGTTCTTCCTCTCCTATAGTAACGAATGAGTGGAATTGTTCCTCGGGGGATCTATGGCGCACTATCTGATGCAATACTGCAGCTGTCTGCTGCATGTTCACAATTTTATCTTTAATAGTATCGATCTTAGAATTGTAGTAATTTATAAATTTATCACCGCTGTGCTGATGGGAAATGTTGACACCTGTTGATGCTTTGTTATTAGTTAATTTAGCCACTGTATTGAATAAATATCTAGGGTTATGTTCGTTCCATTCTAGAAGAGATGAAATGTAATCAAATCTAGCAGTTTTTAATACATTTCTGTAGGACAGGTTACTATCCCGCCATGCATTATGAAATACCTCTAGTTTAGTTTTTCCTCAGCTGTGCTCCACTTTTCGGGCTGCTCTTTAAGTCGAGTGTGTTCTCATTATACCACTGTGCCGAACTATTTTCCTTTATCTTTTTTAAGCGTAATGGAGCAACTGTATTTAAAGTACTAGAAAAGACAGTCTTCATGTTTTCAATTACATCATCAAGTTTTTCTGAGCTATTGAATATGCTGGAGAATTTGGATAAATCAGGAAGACTACCTACAAAACAGTCTTTTGTGGTAGAAGTAATGGTTCTTAAATACTTGTAACAGGTTTTAGAATTTACAGTTTTAGCTATATTTTGCACAGAATAAGGGATCCGAAATATCATCGCTTTGTTGCAGAATTTCAACGTCATTAGCATCAATTCCATGTGAGAGTTTTAAACCTAGAGTATGATTTTTATTATGAGTAGGACCTGAGGCGTGTTGTCTAATAGAGTTCAGTATTTCTAGAAACGGTGATCCCAGAGCATTTTTTTCTCATTTAAGCATTTTTTTTTCATTAAGATATGGATATTATAATCTCCAACAATTAAGACTTTATCTGCAGCCAGCACTTACTCTGTTGGAAAATCACCAAATTTTTTGATAAAGTTTGTATGCTGTCCTGGTGGCCTGTATACAGTAGCCAGTACAAACATTACAGGAGATTTATTATTAGCATCTATTTCTCCAAATAATGTTATATGAAGCACCATTACGTCAAATGATTTATACCTAAAATTATTATTATAAATAATAATATAAATATTATTATAAACTGATGCAACCCCTCCGCCTTTATCTTTTGGACGCGGCTCATGTTTATAACAGTAATTTTGGGGTGTAGACTCATTTAAAATAACATAATCATCTGGTTTTAGCCAGGTTTCTGTCAAAACAGAGCACATCTAGATTATAACTAGGGATCATATCGTTTATAAAAAGCGCTTTCGAGAAAGGGACCGACCTAATATTTAGTAAATCAAACTTTATCGTTTGTTTCTCTGTGTTGCATAAATTTTTTTTGTTATTCATGAACATCAATTAAATTTTTTTTTTCAATTAAGCTGGTTTGGATGCTTATTGTATTTTCTAGTTCAGGGAACAGACAGTCTTTATAGTGTGATATCTTCTGAGAGGCCCCGTCTCTATGTGCTGTACAATAACTGAATTCTGTGCAGAATGTGAGGTGAGATGACAAGCTGGCGGGCGGTTTAGCCAGACTATCTACTTCCTGACCTGGGCTCCAGTTAGTCAAGTGCCAACTTTAAGATTATTTCCCAAATTTCTAGACAGAAGAGCGGCACCACCCCAGGAGGGATGAATACCATCTCTTTTAATCAGGTCAGGTCTGCCCCAAAAACTCCTTCAATTGTCTATAAAAACTTTGTTATTTCGCGGGCACCATTTAGAAATCCAGCTAATAAGCGATGACAGTCTGCTATGTTTCTCGTCACCACGGTAAGCAGGGAGGGGACCAGAGCAGATTACTGTGTCTGACATTGTACTTGCGAATTTACACACCTCTTTAAAATTGTTTTTTGGTAATCTCCGACTGGCGAAGTCAAACTTCATTAGCGCCGGAATAAATAATAATCCTAGTGAATTTATGCTTTGCATTAACCAGCACTTTTAAATTTGCCAAGATGTCAGGCGCTCTGGCTCCCGGTAAACATTGGACTATGGTAGCTTGAGTCTCTGTTTTCACATTCCGTACAATAAAATCACCAATAACTAGAGCTCTTTCATCAGGTTTCTCAGTGGGTGCATCACTGAGTGGGAAGAACCTGTTCAATGTTTCAGTCAGAACTGAAGAGCAGTGTTTTGACCTGCGACTATGCCGTCTCACAGTCACCCAGTTGACCTGCTGCACAGGCTCTAGAACCGGATAATGTATGGGATTCCCTGAGCTAGTTGCACCCAAAACCGAATCTATAGCCCTTACATTCTTACTGTCCTCAATTAAAATTTGGATGCATGTCTCTAGTTCTATAACCTGTCTGTCAGCCTGACTATTTCTCTACATTTATCACATGTAACACCCTCAATGCAGACAGAGAGAAATAAACTGTACATATGGCAGGTGGTGCAGACAACGATAGCAGGAGTGGAGACCATTACTTACCGTAAATAATGAGTGATTCCGAAGTAGCGCTGTTGTTAAAATTTTTACATTGAATTGAAGCAAAACAAACTGCAATTTAGTAGAATAGATAATTATAACATAAAATGTTGTAACACCAAATAAAATAAAGTGTTTATACATATCTGTTTGATTTGGATATATCAAATATAACGTGTATTATAATAATTCTAAATAATGTGTTACTAACAAGAAAGACAAAAGAACTGAGAACAGGACACAAGTAAGTTAAGATATAATATATGAAAACAATGTCTGCCACTAAAAGATTGATTCAGAGAAGAAAACTAAAGTATTCGGTGATGATAGTGTTTTGATGTGTTATATGGGCAAGTTGGTAACTTTTTACTCAGTGCCATAAAATCCCATGAGAGCAGGTAAACACCATTATGCCTTTCATGCACTTCCCCTTAATAACTTGAACATTTTTATAGGTCATATGGCTCTTCATTCAGGCATAAATCTTTCTCACCTTTTACTAAAGATTTCCGTTTGAGAGGACCATTAATGAGTTGACCTTATTTTTGCAGGCTTTGCTAACGCAAAGCTATATAAACTGTGGTGTTAGATCAAATTTGCGGGAGGAGTTTAGTTGCTTCCCATGTGCACTTAATCCTGACTTACCACCTGTCTTTCTGGTCAGGGGCCTAGCAGGTTATCGCTTCTCGGCCTTTTGGCTAAGATCAAGTGTAGTATCTATAGCTATGTCAAGAGAAGGCGATTTCTCTTCGGCCGGGTTTATGGACGTGATGCTGGATTCATTGAAGGACTGCGCTGACTTCTTTGATCAGTGCTCCCAGCGACCAGAGGAGGAGCTGCTGCAAGGTCTTCGCCTGGTCCCGCTATTCGCTGTACATATGTACAACCTCTTCGTGGCGGATGAGGACATCAGGGTGTTCCTGGGCCGGCACTGCTCTTCGGTGTCCGCCGGAGAGAAGATCAGAGGGCCGTACGGGATCTGGAACGGAAAGAGGAGGTTTATGGCCAAGCTCCGGGTAGACCCCAAGGTTCCAGGGGGCATCCTTCACCCGCTAGGGAGCTTCTCGATCGGCCCTCACTGGGGCTTCCTTCACTACCCTGAGCAGCCTGTCTACTGCCGTACGTGCGGCGCCCAGGGCCACACGAAGGAGGCTTGCAAAGGAAAGCGATGCAGGGCATACGGGAAAAGTGACCACGCCACGGCCGACTGCGGGGAGTCAAAACCTGCAGCCTGTGTGGAAGCGACGTGCACTTGTACCGGCAGTGCCCTCTGAGGAAAGGCACCTACGCAAGCCTTTACCGGCAGCTATGTCGAAGAGCAGGAGGGAACCAGCCAACAGCCATTGTCCAGCGGGCTGAGAACCATCTGGTGGATGCCTCCGGAAAGCCGGCATCCACCAGCCTCAGCCACCGGAGAAATCCGTTCCCACCACGGTGGCGCAGGCGCTTGGGGAGCCAGACAACGGCACTAAGCCCTCATTCAGCTGGGCGGATGCAGTGGAGAGCCAGAGCATCACTTCCCCCCAGCCCAGCCTGAGTGGGCAGCCACAGAGGCATTAGCGGGCAGCAAGAGCGATATGGTGGTGGAGCCCTGTAAAATCCACCAGGCCAGAGCGGCGGAGTCCGGGCAAGAACGGGGGCTGAAAAGAAACTTGGAGGGAATTCGACCTCGTCCCACCTGAGGAGGAGGTTGTGGACTCAAATACTGAAGGTGAGGGGATGCAAGGGGGCCTTGAAAGGTCTCCCCAAGGAGGGACAAGAGGGGAAGAACATTGGGTCTAAGAAGGGGGTGGCGGGGGGAAGAGGAGGGATGGACTCAAGTATCCAGGAAGGCAAAAAAAAACAGCGGGAAGGGAAAGGGGGACGATAAATTAAAAAAGGAACAGTGAAATGGGACAGAGGATTTGGGAACACGGGTTATATTTTTTGTTAAAAAAGAAAAAAAATGGTTGTGTTAACTTTTGGTCCTTAAACGTGAGGGGCATTAAACAGCCCCTTAAGAGGGCTGTTGTATTTTTAAGTTTACGTTCTGTTTTTCTTTTGATTTGTTGTTTTTGCAGGAGTGTCATTTAAGTTCAGAGACAGAGGGGGGGGAGGGGTTTTCCAAAGGGTGGGATTTGGGGCCTTCCACATGGGGAGTGGGGAATGGGAGGGGGGACGGGGTGGAAGTTCTTTTCAAAGGGTTTGACTGGATCCTGGAGGAAGTGGTGTCAGTAGTGCCGGGGAGGGTCATTTGTGTGGACGGTAAGTGGCGGGGGGTTATATTTAGGGCCATTGGGGTTTATGCCCCATGCAGGGTGGGGCAGAGGCGGGGCTTTTTCCATCTTTTGGAACCCCTCCTCTGCACTAATAGGCTGTTGTTTCTAGGGGGGGACTTTAATGTAGGTTGGAAAGGAGAGGGGGGGGCTGAGCTTGCCCAGGTGATAGCAGGAGCAGCGGCCTGGTCGACGTGTACAGGGCAGTCAAGCCGCAGACCCTGGGCCATACCTAACATTTAAGGCTGTCAAATTTTTGACGAAAAAAAAAAAAAAAAAAAATTACTAATGGTCCCTCTTTACAATTTTTATTTTCTAGATAAAAAAAATATTTTCAGGAATCTTCTTTAAACTCCTATTTTTGGTTAATGTGGTACAGGTAAATACAGAACAGTGACTTTTATTGAAATATCATACTCACACTTTGATAAAAGGAGTTAAATTGTTTTTTAGAAATCTACCGGGATTAAGCTAGCTTTGAGGGTCATATTGTAGTTGTTTTAGAGCAAAAATTAGCAAAACCAATTGCACAGCCATATTGATCAAGTCTCCAGGTACAAGCAAACTTAATTTTAGCAACATTTAACACTGTCAAATTTTTGAAAAAAAAAAAAAAATTACTATTGCCCCCCCCTTACAATTTATATTTTCTAGATAAAAAGATCATTTTCTGGAATCTTCTTTAAACTCCTATTTTTGGTTAATGTCGTAAAGAAAACAATGTGGGCTACATAGACAATTGGAAAACTTTTGAGGGCAGAGCTGGCATGTTAGGACGGGATGGTGTCCATCCCACCCGGGAAGGTGCCGCTCTCCTTTCTTGTAACATAGCTCATAGTCTTAGAATAGGACTAGTTAATCGTTGACTACCCAGAGCCCAGGTCAAGCGGCAGACCAACAGGCTAATCCGACCATCTGCTAGCTGCGCAGAGTCGTCACTCAGGGTCCATAACATTGAGACTGTGTCTGTTCCCCGAGCTATACAATATAAATACAGAAAAACCCCAAAAGTTTGCTTTAGTAACTTAATTAATATAGATATTCGTAACTCAGAGAATACTGAACACACAGCCTGCTCCTCGGATCTGAAGCTAGGATTGTTAAACATTAAATCTCTTACTTCTAAAGCACTTATGGTTAATGAAATGATCTCAGATCAGGATTTTGACATTTTATGTTTAACAGAGAAATATGGACTAAACCGAATGAGTATGTAGCATTAAATGAAGCTTGTCCTCCAGCTTTCAGCTACATACATCAGCCTCGCCCTAATGGTAGAGGTGGAGGCGTCGCAGTTATTTATAATAATAATCTAACTATCGTACAGAAACACGGACAAAATTTTAATTCACTCGAAGCTCTCTACAGTAACCATACATCTGCAGAGACAAATAATAAGCAGAGTCAATCGATTTCTTTAGTTCTTATTTACAGACCCCCAGGACCGTACTCCGAATTTCTTAGTGAATTTGCAGATTTTCTGTCTAACCTGGTTGTCTCCGTCGATAAAGTGTTAATTGCTGGAGACTTTAATATTCATTTTGAAAACTCAGATGACCCGCTGACAACAGCATTTATGTCTTTACTCGACTCAGTGGAATAAATCAGTGTGTAATAGGACCCACTCATAAAGCAGGTCAAACATTAGATTTAATATTATCTTTCGGAATAAGTATAAGTTATATAGTAACAACTCCTCAGTGCGAAATTATTTCCGATCACCATCTTATATCGTTTAAAATTCGTCATACTAATAATGCACATGTAGCGCGCGCGCTACCGCTTTAAACGTACACTTACATCAACTTCTGCTCAGAGCTTTATTAATTATCTTCCAGAATTGTCTTCTGTCATTGGATCGCCGTCTGATCCAACAGAACTCGAGCAGGCGACTGAATATATAGATGCCGCATTCCACTCTACATTAGATAATGTGGCTCCAGTTAAAAGAAAAATAATTAAAGATAAGAAACTTGCTCCATGGTATAATGAACACACGCGCTCTTTAAAACAGAGCGCCCGTAAACTATAACGTAAATGGCGCCAAACTAGATTGCTGGTTTTCCAGGAAGCATGGAAAGAGGGAATTCTAGGTTTTAAAAAAGCTCTTAGTGTAACTAGATCAACGTATCTTTCTAACCTTATTGAAAATAATAAAAATAATCCTAGATTTCTATTTGACACCGTCGCAAAATTAACTAGGAATAAGATGACCTCAGAAACCTGCACCATAACTGCGTGCAGCAGTGAGGATTTCATGAACTTTTTTGATAATAAAATTGCAAACATTAGGCAGAAAATTCACGCTTTAAAACCAAACCTATCGAATGATCCTGATGATCAACTAACTGCATCAGATCAGAACTTTTACTCCTCTGGAAGAGAACAACCTAATCACACTCATCTCTTCCACAAAATCGTCAACTTGTGTGTTAGACCTATACCAACACACTTTCTTAAGCAAATTGTACCGGCAGTATCAGAACCACTGTTGAACATAGTTAACTCTTCACTCAGCAGTGGGTATGTTCCAAATCTTTTAAATTAGCAGTTATTAAACCTTTAATTAAAAAACCTCACCTTGACCAAAATGAGCTGTCAAACTTTAGGCCGATATCTAACCTTCCGTTTATCTCTAAAATACTAGAGAAGGTAGTAGCGCAGCAGCTATGTTCATATTTACAAAGAAATAACATACACGAACTTCATCAATCAGGATTCAGGCCTCACCACAGCACAGAGACAGCACTGGTCAAAGTAGCTAATGACCTCTTACTGGCATCCGATCATGGGTGTGTCTCGTTGCTTATATTACTTGACTTTAGTGCGGCTTTCAACACCATAGATCACAATATTCTTCTTAACAGATTAGAAAAATTAGTAGGAATTAAAGGAACAGCTCTTGCATGGCTCAGGTCCTATTTAACCGATCGTTACCAGTTTGTTGATTTAAATGGTGATTATTCTGCGTGCTTCCTTGTAAAGTATGGTGTTCCACAGGGCTCGGTTTTAGGCCCACTTCTTTTCTCTCTTTAAATGCTGCCTCTGGGAAACATAATTCGTAAGCATGAGATCAGTTTCCACTGTTACGCTGATGACACACAGTTATACGTCTCATCAAGGCCTGATGCGAAAGGCCAGTTTAATAAAATTTAGCAATGTGTGAAGGAAGTAAGAGATTGGATGTTATGCAATTTCCTCTTGCTTAACCCTGACAAGACAGATGTTCTGGTTCGAGGACCACAGGTAGCTAAAAGTAAGCTTCCTGGTCACACCTCAACCCTAGACAGTCTTTCTGTTTCACCAAGTGCAACAGTATAAAAGCTCTGGGTGTGATTTTAGACTCCAATCTCTCATTCGAGGGCCCATGTCGACAATATTATACCAGGATAGCGTTTCTATCATCTTAGAAATATCGCTAGATAAGAAATATCTTATCGCTTACTGATGCCGAAAAAATTTGTTTATGCGTTTATCACATCCACACTGGATTACTGTAACGCTTTACTGTCTGGATGTTCAACTAGGTGCATTAATAAACTTTAATTAGTCCAGAACGCAGCTGCGAGAGTCCTTACTAAAACTAAAAGATACGAGCACATCACGCCAGTCCTATCCACACTGCATTGGCTCCCAGTGAGACACCGCATCGATTTTAAAATACTACTTTTAACTTATAAAGCTCTAAATGGTCTCGCACCGCAGTACTTAAGCGAACTTCTAGTGTCTTACATTCCGCCACACCTACTTCGATCAAAGGATGCAGGCTGCTTGGTCAGTACCGCGCATTATAAAAACTACAGCAGGGGGCAGAGCCTTTTCTTACAGAGCCCCAATGCTATGGAATAGCCTCCCCTATGTATGTTTGGGAATCAGACACAGTCTCAGTGTTTAAGTCCAGGTTAAAAACATACTTATTTAATCATGCATTTTGTATTGATTCCCCTCAGATAAAGGAGCAGATCTGGGGGACTCATGGGTGTTGAGTATTATGGTGATCTGGTATGTTTAGATCCTGTCTTCCCCTCTCTTATTGATCACGGTGTTGATGATGAGGCTGGTTGCTTACCGTATCAGGGAGCCCTCATGTCTGTGTTTCCCTCTGGTTCTCCTTTTAGTTATGCTGACCTAGTTAGTCTTGCCGGAGTCCATCCTTGCACTCTACATCATCACTTAATCAATCCAAACCGTGTGATTACATTGTCACTTAACTGTTTTCCTTCTTTTTGACTTCCTTTCCCTCTCTCTCTCTCTCTCTCTCTCCCTCTCTCACTGTTGAGTTACATACGCCACAACGGAGCTGCCGGTGACCTGCCCTGTGACCTGCCCCAGCGGATGATACATCACCAGGGTGACCTAGGACGACCCACTTCGCCATAAAGACGTTCCAGCTGCTCTTTAAGGACTAATGATTTAAATTGTTCACACACACACAATGTAACCCTGCTACTTGTTTTTCACCCAAATGAGGATGGGTTCTTTGTTGAAACTGGTTCCTCTCAAGGTTTCTTCCTATCTCATCTCAGGGAGTTTTTCCTTGCCACCGTCGCCCCCGGCTTGCTCATCAGGGACAAATTGATTTCATTCTGTCTCATAATTTCTTCAATTGTGTAAAGCTGCTTTGTGACAATTACCATTGTAAAAAGCGCTATACAAATAAACTGAAACTGAATTTTCGATATGGATATTAAAATCACCAACAATTTTTGTTAGCCTGTATACAGTAGCCAGTACAAAAATTACAGGAGATTTATTATTAGCATCTATTTCTCCATATAATGTTATATGAAGCAGCATTACTTTAAATGATTTATACCTGAAACCTGCTTTCTGAGAAATACTGAAAATATTATTATAAATTGATGCAATACCTCCGCCTTTACCTTTTGGATGTGGCTCATGTTTATAACAGTAATTTTGGGGTGTAGACTCATTTAAAATAACAATCATCTGGCTAATACAATAAGCTTTCAAACCAACTTAATTGAAACAATTTAATCGAATTTCAATATATTTTTTATTTGTCAAACATCGATCATTAAATTGTTTCGATTAAGCTGTTTTGAAGGCTTATTGTATTTTCTATTTGGGAACAGACACAGTGTCTATTGTGTGATATCTTCTAAGAGTCTCTAGGTCCTGAAAACTTGCTGGAACAGCTGAGTGACTGTTTCCAAGGCGGATGGTAAACCTTTTAGGGGACTAGGCCACAGGCCTTGAAGTAGCGGTCGACAATCGTGAGTATAGCTGTGAACGCGTGACAATTGGGAAGATCAGTGACAAAGTCCATCGAGATTTGTGACCAGGGCTGCTGAAAAATGGGTAGTGGTTACAGGAGACCATCAGGGAGGTGTCGGGGGGTTTAGGCCTGGGCGCAGACACTACAGGCCACATCCGAGCTGTAGACTGGTCACCAGTATGCATTCTCCACGAACTCCTGCATACGTTAGATCCCCAGATGACCAGAACTGAGAGCAGAGTGGATCCATGACAACAGTCTAGAACGCATCTGTCTTATTGGGTGGGCATGCAGCTGGCGGAGGGTGCTGTTCAGCAGTGATTTCCTCCTCAAAGTCCCAGTGAATGGAACCAAGGACAATATGTGGATTGAGAATGGGCTTGGTGCACTCTTCTTGGCTGGTTGAATCATGTTGATGGGAAAGGGTGTCGGCTTTACAGTTTTTACTTTCTGGCTGGTAAGTGACAGAGAACCTGAACCTGGTAAATAAGAGAGCCCATTGGGCCTGCCTTGAGTTCAGATGTTGGGCTGTTTTAAGATATTCCAGGTTTTTGTGGTCAGTAAAGACTTGGAAAGGATGAGTGCTCCCCTCTAGCCAGTGTTCATTCCGACAGCACCTCCTTGATTGCCAGCAATTCCTTGAATTTCAGAACTTCATAAATTCATTCAATGAAATTCATGTTTTTCGGCTTTTACAAACAGATTGTGTTTGAACAGTCTCTGTAGAACTGTGCAAACCTGAGCAATGTGCTGTGAGAGGTTGGGTGAGTAGACAAGAATATCATCTATATAGACAATTACACCGATGTTCTGGAGGTCACGAAAAATATCCTGGATGAACCACCTGAAATACAGCAGGGGCGTTAGACAGTCCATAAAGCATTCCAGGTATTCATAATGACCTCTAGATGTGATAAAGGCTTCATGAGGATCGTATGCATGGCGTAGGTCAAGTTTAGTAAAGATTTTGGCTTCCTGGAGTTGTTCAAGAGCTACAGGTACAAGCATCAGCAGGTAGCGGTATTTTACTGTAACCAAAAAATCCTCAGCCACCCCAGCCACTCATCACTCGATTCCTCCTGCCTCTGAGCCTGAGGCCATAGTGGTGGGTGCTGGGGAGGAGCAGGGAGGTGGGGCAGCACCGCCGGGCCAGTCCCTGCATGCACCCCATTCCTCCTCAACTTCATGCCTGCTGGTCGGGACACTGGAGGGACATGAGGGGTTCCCCAGTCGCTCTCTCAAACCAGACGAGATATCGATTGCAGCATCTGAGAGTGGGCTCGAGTCCATTAAGCCTGGCGACTCTGCTGAGTGTGACGCCGAGATGGCCGCGGTACTGGACCGGGCAGTCTCCTCCACCCTGTCCTGAGAGGTCAAGGCTGGATAATTGGTTCTTAGGTGCCAGTCACGACATTAAGCCGCACCTGCCTCCAGTTCCTTTTTTTCCGGAGGTACATGAGGAGCTGACGAAATCATGGAAATCGCAGTTTTCGGCCAGATCCCGATACACCGGCTCATCGGCTCTCACCTCCCTCTGGGGGCAGCGAGGGGGTATGAGGATGTCCTTCAGGTGAAGCGGGCTGTCTTGGTGCACTTGTGCCCGCAAACAGCCGCCACCTGGAGGGGTCACCCTAGACTCCCGTCCAGGGCATGTAAGTTTTCTTCTGCCCTTGTGGCGAAGGCTTATACTGTCTCTGGGCAGGCCACGCCATAGCCACCCTGCAGGTATACCAGGCTCAGGCGTTGCAACAGCTGCATGTGGGGAGGCCCAACCCAGAGCCAAGTCCACCAGGCTACTCGGCCCTGTGGGGAAGTTGCACAGTGGCAAGGATGCTCGTCTTTCTACTACGGCATCTTCCCCACAGCATCTTCCCTCTGGTGCCTCCCAGTGGCTCCTCAAGACCATTTGGCTTGGCTACGCGAGCCAGTTCATCAGGCGCCTGCCCAGGTTCGGAGGCATTCTGGTTACCTCAGTCCGAAGGCAAAAATGCTGCTGTCCTGCGGTCCGAGGTCGTGTCCTTCTGTAGAAGCCTGTCTCCAGGGCCAAAATAAAACAGGGGCTTTACCTTTGGGCAGTCCCTGTCCTTTCTTGTCTTCACAAAGCTCGCGGAGGCTGCCTAACCTCCCCTCTGAGAGGCGGGCATACGCATCCTCAATTATCTCGACGACTGGCAAATCCTAGCTCACTCACGAGAGGTTGTGGTTGCGCACAGGGACAGGGTGCTCCACCACCTTACCCAGTTGGGGCTTCAGGTCAACTGGGAGAAGAGCTGTCGTAATTCTCCCTGTGCAGAGTATCTCTTTTACCGGTGCCCATTTGGATTCGGCCATGATGAGGGCTTGGTTCTCTCCAGAGAGGGCCCAGGCAGTGCTGAGATGTGTGAGCTCTCTCAAACGCAGCTCTGTGGTCCTCCTAATGCTTCACGACCGAGTCCTAAGATTAGCATGCCGTCATGGCACACACCGGGTGCAGGCAATCACAACGTTTCACTGGACTCTCAGTCAGTGGGAGGACATCTCGTTCCTACGGGCAGGTGTGCCCCTAGAGCAGGTGTCCAGGTGTCATTATGACAACACACCTGGGGTGCCATATGCAACAGGCAGGCAGCTGCGGGGGGTTTGGACGGGCCCTTGGCGGCAGTGGCATATCAGTTGCCTTGAGCTATTGGCAGTGTGGTTAGCTCTGAGGAGGTTTCGGCCCATGATTTAGGGCAAACACGTGTTGACCAGATTGAACAACACTGCGACGGTGGCCTACATCAACCATCAAGTTGGAGTATGCTCCCTTCTCATGTCCCAGCTTGCCTGCCATCTCTTGGTGTGGAGCCAGCACAGGCTTAAATCTGTGCGTGCCACTCACGTTCCAGGCGAGATCAATCGTGTGGCGGTTATGCTCTCACGACAGAGACCCTTGGGGGCGAGTGGAGGCTCCACCCACAGACAGTCCAACTGATTTGGAGGCAGTTTGGCAAGGCACAGGGGGATCTGTTCGCCTCGTCAGAATTGACTCACTGCCAGTTGTGGTATTCCCTGTCCGAGGCCCCCCTCGGCATGGATGCAGTGGCACACAGCTGGCCCAAGGGACTGCGCAAGTATGCTTCTCCCCCAGTAAGCCTCATGGCACAAGTTCTGTGCAAGGTCAGGGAGGATCAACAAAAACACCACCTGATACAGACACTGACTCAGACAGTGACTACGATTCAGACAGACCAGATACCTCAAAAAGAGAAGGGCCAGCAAGACACACACGATCACTACTGAACAAACAGAAATGCTGAAGGGAAAAGAAACACAGCCTAGTGGAATAACTACAGAACAAAGTAACAAACCTAGTGAAAAACCTAGAAGTAAACCCCATAAAGTGGAAGTCAATCACACATAGCAGATCCTGAAGAAGTGACTGTAGATTTACCTGAAAAAAATTTAGATTATAACCCTGGTCCAGAATTTACCTTTAGTCCATTTACGACAGAACCGACAGAAGAAATATTGAATTGGAAGCTATAGTGCAAAAGAAGACCTACAGAAAAATGACCTCAATTAACAAAAGAAGACAAACAGAAAAAGATTGGCTAAAAATAGCAGGGGCAGTGCTTTTATATTTACTGTTCATTTGGATGGCAATTAAATTAACTACCTATGTCCTAGAACAATCTGTGGCATCAAACGACACAATAATTGATATAAACAAACCAATAAATGCTAGCCCAAGATCGATTGAAAACACTGTATCTGTGCAACAATTCAATGTAACAGTATTCCCATCACAATGGCAAAAAGGGAAAGGTGTACAACAAATTGATTTCTGGGACAAATGCACTTCTGAGAAAGGGGTGTATGCAAACCCCTGACAAAGCTACCAAAATGGACAAGGGTAATGCCAACTTGAGGCCTAATGGACAATGTAATGGTCCACCATATCATATTAATAACTTGTGCCCAGCATTTTGCTCATTAGGATCAGCCGCTAAGTCCCATGGAGCATAATGGATGCATAGTTACTGTTCCTCATGCACCTTTTATCCAGCTAGCACACAGAGTAATGAAAATATTTATGTACAAAAACAGCCAGGTCAGACATTTCAGTTATGCATTCGCTCCTGTGGAAATAGAATGGTGTGTTTTTTTTCCAAATAATGCTTCTGAGGAGATTCTGGTGGGGAAACCTATCACTCTATGTAAAATCAATACTTTTAAACTAACTAGGCTGGTTATACCAAGCCTAAGAGCAGGTACACTGCCCATAGCTGAAGTGTTTTGGTGTATTGTGGAGGTAATATAGTAATGCAAGTGCTTCCACATCTCTGGCATGGTTTATGTGCTCCAGTAGTATTGAAGGAAAGACTGACTGTATTCCCACTAGATAAAGAGAAAATTGCAGCACTACTTGCTTCTGAACAGAAAAGACCTAAAACCCAACCTAGACCAAGTTGGTTTAACTGGCTTTTCTATTTAGGCTCGTTAGCAGGACTTGCTCAAATAAGTGCAACCATTCTCAATGTACTTATGGTGATTGCACTAATATGCTGTTGTGGAGTTCCATTACTACGTTCTATAATTGCTAAGACAGCTCAGGCAATGTTTGGTCAGTATGTCATTATGCATGGGAAATATCCAGACACAATGCCTGCCAGACATAATAGAAGAAAGCATGGTAGACCTGAAAGAAGAACTGATAAAACCGAACATGCGCTAAGGTCTAAATAAATGATTTACCTATTTTTGTAAATAACACAAAGAGACCGTCCCAGAGACTGCACCATCCGCAGCGCATCCTGAGACGTGCTTGGGTCCAAATGGAACCCTGCTCAGATGGTTTCCTGTACAGACACCTCTTATTCAAAGTTGCAGGGCCTGCCGGATGATAGCAGTTAAACCAGTACATGATGGAATTGTGCAAAATGTGTGGTATTCCTACCCAGCTGAACAAAAGCTTTTCCAGTGGAATACTGTACCAGAGAACCTACGGCCTTTATCCATACTTTTTCGACATGCGGATATAATCAGATATAATCGAATATGGATGCACCGTGAGCAGGAGGATACATATTGGCTAGAGAAAGGAGTGAGCCTTGAGTACAGACATTTACAGTACATCGTTCAATCTCTTTAGCTCATGCGTAGGGAACCCGCGCAGGACATGCTTTTTTGTTGTCACGTCATATTCAACAACAGATGGTTTTTAATGTTGTTACAGCGTCCTTTTGTGGATATGATTTCTGGACATCACAGTCGAAATCGTTGCTGACATGACTACAGAAATTGTCTTAATGGCCATTTTATTATGCAGTCGACACTTGTAATGACACTATGGCCATTGTGCATGCCTATGAGCGACACGACCGCAGACTGTGCAAGAAAATATGGGCTACTATTCGAGATGGCAAGAAACTATGCATTCCTCTACATTAATGGATACACGATCTGTATCCATCACATTCCTGGTACTGGTAAGCTACCACGGGCAAACAAAACTTTGCTTAAATAGAGCATTGGCATGCTTATTTTTAATGGACCTTGTTTTATTTTATTTACTTTTTTATATTTTTACTAATAATTAATTTATCTTTCCATAAGAATATTACACTGTGTCATCACTGAGGTGGCCTTGGTGAGAATACTCACTGCCACACAAACAGCAGGCAGAGTAGGAATTTTCCCTCGAAATTCTAAGGGTTTCTCGCCCACTCCTAGTTCACCCTTTTTAAGGAATGAACAAACTACGACAGTTATTCACTGACTTGATTGTCGGGGAATAATGTTGGTTTTATGTTTGTTTATTGTTTTCATTGTTTATTTTTTGTTTTTCTATTTATTATTGTTGTTACTATTTGGTTTCTTTGTTGTTTTTCATTAGTTAAATTTAGTGGATCTTTAGATCTTTACGTCATATACTATGTAAGAGGCTGAGGGGCTGGTTCTCCCTGGAAGCCCTCTGTAGCTTCCTCAGAAATCCACGTTATTAACTCTGCTACCTCTGGTGCAGAGTAAACCCAATAATGGTTTACTATGGGAATGCTTGTTTTCCCCACTGGTGTGGTTGTACAGTAGACAGGCTAGCTGCTGGTTGCCGGATATCCATTTTAGGGCACCAAACAGGCCAATTTTCAGGCTCAAGAGGTTGGTTCTCCTAGTAGATTTACAACAAAACAATGTAAAACTTTTTTTAAGTTGAGGCTGTCTTGGCTCCTCTGTGCCCCTTTGTCGTCTGCATATTGAACTACACCAATAACTGGCTAATACTAGCACAGTCTCTGCAAGATGTGATTCAGCATCAAGATCCTTTTCCCGCCCTAATGGAAAGCATGAAATACTTAAACATGTGAAGAATCTAGGTTCCTATTGAAGAGACCTGGGGTCAGAGACCCCAACCTGAGTTAGATACAGCGCTTGATTAGATTTGGCGGCATTAGCTGCTTACTACTTCCTTTTGAGTGTTCAGTCAGTGGAAGGAAATTACTTATATTTTCTACATGACACCTGGAGGCTGTAGCCTACACAGTAACCAGGATTTCTGGCTTGGGACCAGATGCCCAAAGTACTGCAGACCTTTTGTCGTCCTCCTCTTTCCCAGCCAGGAAAGGCTGAACATGTTGTGTGTAATTCAAGGGCCAGGCTTAATTAAGATGTCTTTACTACGTTCACACACTGGACAGGGATTTGTCACTTTGCGAAATTGGTATCTCGTTCCCACAGCGTTTTGGTGCAGCTTGAGTAACTAAAGGGGAACATCTTTAGGTTATGTGTGTAACAATGAGGGAACAGTATTCTCAATCTCTTACCTCCTGCATCCCTGTCAGTGCTACTTCAGATTTTAAAGTTTAATTGCATATTGTTGGATGTCTTCTTATCTCTTGTCACCTGGCCATAATGTGTTGCTCTTTCATTGGATTGATTGCACGTGTGCATCAGACCAAGGTCTTGCAGAAGTTTTAGAGCATTTTGATGCAGCCTCTCTTTCCCATTGGGAAACCCTGGTTACATACATAACTCAGATGTATTTTCAGCATTGATTAGACATAAGCTTTAATATAAATGTAATTATGGTGATAGTTTTGAAGTCAAAGTGCATGTAGTGTTGGTTATTATATTCTTCTGCTTGTTATACTTAAGAATATTCTTGAAACAGAGTCTGTTCTGGACATGGCCATTTTTCATCAGATGGCCTCAGAGTAAAGAAATATGTCTCCCATACATAGAGTGTATAATATCCCCAGCATATCCAATAGCTCGGAAATACTCAATAATGTAATAGAAAATTTGGAGACTGTCTTTTCTAGTACTTTAAATACTGTTGCTACTTTTCTCTAAAGAAAGATTAAGGAAAACAGTTTGGCACCGTGGTATAATGAGCACACACTGGCCCTAAAGAGAGCAGCCCAAAAAACGAAGCGCAGCTGGAGAAAAACTAAACTAGAGAAAGCAGTATTGCATCAGATAGTGCGCTACTAGATCTCCTGAGGAACAATTCCACTCATTGCTACTATAGGATAGGAAGAACTTCATAAACTTATTAAATCATCTAAACTATTCATATGTTTGTTAGACCCTATTCCGTCTAAGCTCTTAAAAGTGGTAATTCCTGAAGTCATAGGTCCGCTTCTGAATATAATGAATTCAATTTGATCACAAAGATCTAGTTAATTACAGACCGATCTCAAACCTCCGATTTCTGTCTAAGATACTAGAAAAGGTAGTATCAGCACAATAAACTTTTCTTAGAAAAAAAAGATATCTGTGAGGATTTCCAGCAAGGATTTAGATCCTATTATAGTACTGAGACTGCTTTAATAAGAGTTGATGACCTGCAAATGACCTGCTTCTATCAGCTGATAATGGTTATCGTTCGCTATTAATGCTATTGACACTGTCGACCATAACATTCTTTTAAACAGATTAGAAAGCTTTGTTGGCATCAGCGGAACTGCGTTAGCATGGTTTAAATCTTACTTATCTGACCGCCAACAATTTGTAGCAGTGAATAAAGAGGTACCATATCGATCACAAGTAAAGTATGGAGTACCCCAAGGCTCAGTTATAGGACCATTACTTTTTACACTTTACATGTTACCCATGGGAAATATTAGAAAACATGGTGTTGGCTATGCTGATGGCACTCAGCTATATATTTCTTTGCAACCCGGCGAAACCGACCAATTTGAATGACTAAATGTATAGTTAATATAAAAAACTGGATGACAAATATTTTTTTATTGCTGAATCCTGAAAAAACAGAGGTGTTAATTATCGGCAATAAAGTCTCTGCCTGTAATAAGCATTTGACGTTTCTGCGCTCATGACCTCAAGATTAGACTATTCTAATGCTTTATTAATGCACGCCTAATAAACAAGCTCCAGCTGGTCCAAAATGCAGCAGCTAGAGTTCTTACTAGAACCAAAATGTATGATCATATAAGCCAGGTTCTATCAACACTGCACTGGCTCCCTATTAAATATCTAATAGATTTTAAAATCTTGTTAATTACTTAATCCAGAAAGTGCAAGTCCAAAATGGTTTAGCACATCAGTACCTGAGTGAGCTACTATTCTATTATAGTCCTTCACGTCCGTTGCGCTCTCAGGTCTCAGGCAATCTGATAGTAGAGCCCAAAACTCTAGAATAATTTACCCTTTACCCTTACTCTTTAATAGTTTAAATATTTGCATGGATTCTGTACTGCAGTGGATCAGGTCCTATGTTATGTTGTGACTAATTTAATTATTACAATTAAAGCCAAGTTATTAAAAACAAAATTACTATTGGAAGAATCAACTTAATTAAATTGTCATTCGGTCTATTGAAACATCAACTCCGGTTCATAGTTTATTAAACTGAGGGTGTGTTTACACTTGCCCTATTTAGTTGAATTAAAAAAATCTGTTGTGTGATTGCTCGGATAAAACTGTTCATTTGAGAAAATGACATACGAACACTGGTGTGCACTAAACAAGTGGCCGAGACTCTCGAAGATAGTCCCTGATCAGCTTTCAAATAGACTCCGTTGCTGTCCAACAGGACGCAAATGCAATTTTTACCTTGATTTTTTAAAACAACAGTTTTCTCAAGCATAACTAACTGGTGCGTCTCATCAAAGGGTTTCGGGACCCTTAGATTCGCTGTCAAAAATGGAGAGTATGAACGCTAAGTGGACTAGGACCAGATGTAACATTTTTCTTTTTAGTCTATACCAAATAAACCGAACTGAACTACAAGTGTTTTAGATTTCATATACATTTATCTCCATTTCAAGAAGCATTTCAGCACTATTATCTGGGTCTGTTCATTTACTAAATAGAGCTAAAATATCACACACACTCAGTCTCATTAATCTTTAAAATTAGAGCACTAGAAAATTAATCTATCATAAATCCATCACAAGTCTCAGTACTTTTAGTGACTACTCCTCACTGTGAAATACCTTTCCATCTGGTTTCTTTCTTCATGTCACAATGATTTTCTCACTGTTTCCATGTTCTTTAGGTTTCTCCCTGGGCTGAAGAACAAATCTTGACTTTAGTAACTGAATAATGTAGCAGAGAGAATCTCTTGTGAGATTTGTAAAAATGTTCATTTTACAGTGTAATGAAGACTTATGGTCTGACTGTGGTAATGATGAGGTAACTAAACACTGAGGAAAGATGAAACTCACCTTCTTCTCGATAGACATAATTATTGCAGGATCATGGACATCCTCAACACTAAATTCTGTCTTACATTTTGTTTAATTTATTTGATTTTTAATGTTATTTTAATGTTATTACTTACAGTAACAGAAGAAAGGGAGCATGATTGAGCACTGTTCGACACCAACCTTATAACTTTTTAAATAGCCACAACTTTTGCGCATTAGGTAATCATCAGTGTTTCCATTCAACCAGGTAATAAGAGACACATTCGTGCTTTGCTCTGTCCATTTCCATGGGTCTCTCTTGAGGACAATCCAAGTATAGAAATAATAGTTTTTCCCCGCAGCTGTGTTTCTGTTGCGTCTCTCACACTGGCCAGATCTGATACTGCTGACTGCTGCTTTAAGCATCATGCCATGTCCTACACTCAAAGATAATACAGGAACTGTACCAGTTAGTGACTCGTACAGAAAATAGGTTGCACGAATGTGCATCTGAGAGTTTGCTCCGACAGAAATCCAGAAGAAGAGGGGGTCAAGCCAATGCAGTTAGGAACAGCCAGTCTGGCCCCTTTTAGTAAAAGACAGAAGAGGTGGTAGGGGTGCCAGTATGCTTAGGTCGGTCCCTAGGCAAAACTCGGGGCATCTGTTAAACAGTCAAGTCTATTCTTGGGAAGGGGACTGTCGGAACTCAGAGCGCTCCTCTGAGCGGACACATTCGTAGGGGTGTCACAAGTTGAGCCAATTTCCACTATATCCAAATTAGACTATCAAAGAAAACAATAAACGTCCAAAAGGAATAAAAAGTCTTGAGTCCAAGGTGAGAAGTGAAAAAATCTCAGAAAGCAGTCAGACAGCATTCAGAGAATCCAACAGAAGGCAATCTATCCAACAATAAATGGCACAAGCAAAAAGCAAAATCTCTGTAAAGAGTATAATACCGAAAGCAAGTGCAAAGATTCTCTGAAAATCCAGTCCTTTTATACTCGTGGAATTTAGTCCCTCCCCTTTCTTAACCAATGAATTTCCATTATTTCCAAATTTATCCAATCAGATTTATCCAATTGTGATGTAATTACCATTATTTCGCAACTTCCCCATTGTGATGTAGTTACCCTTATCTCAGGATGATGTAATTGTACATTGTGATGTATGTTACATTGTGAGGTAACAATACCTGTGGTCTTGGTTGCATTGTGATGTAATTTTTTACATTGTGAGATATTTTCCTATTAAAGTCGACTTTGACTTCCTGTTTGGAAGTCAAAGTCAAATGTCCAATTTTTGAACATTCATCTGCTGACAATGCGTAAGTTTAATTTTATTTTATTTTATTGATCCTGTACTACCTGGAAGCTATTTTAATTCTGAAGCACCTCCAGCGACCAGGTGTGGTGGAGCAAATGAAGGCGAGTGTCTATCTGTCCTCTTTTTTTAATACAATTTACATGTTGTCACCATTGCCTTTATTAATCAATGGCATAAACTTATGTAGGTGGACGAGTGGCTGAAACGTTGCAGAGTTGGTGTCAACCATTGTGTTGTGGATGTAAGGGTCTGCAGGAATGCAGTACAACAGGTGGCCACATTTGCCCTATCTCTGGAGGAGGAGATGGTAAGTTAATCAAATTAGGTTTATGTCACATATGTCAGAAAATACATTAATAGTTTTTGTTTCCTATTTTTCTTTGTCAACAGTGGTTTGAGCATTACTTCCAACATGTAAGAACAGAACTTCTCTCCTCCAAAATCGCCAAGAGGAAGAGGGAACATGTGGAGGGAACATTTTTTGAACATTTTTTTGTGTCCTCGTCAGGCAAGCCCATATTCAATCCGTCAAATGACTTAAACCGACTCCACACAAAGCAAGTTAACCATAATTTTTACATCTGATATGTACTAACTAGTAATAGCTGTATCATGTAAGAAAGGAATATTAATATACTTTTTGCATTTCAGATACCAACTCAATCCAGTAACAAGTCAAATGGCCCGCAACATATTTGAGATGGTGTCAAAGAGTTTGGGTGAGGTTGACAAGTCACTGGTGGCTGACTACCTCACCCATTCTGCTGCTAATTCCCAAGATGACATAGTGAAAACTCAGTCACTGATCTTCAGATGACTCCTGCCAATGACTCCTGCCAAAGGTAAGGATGCATTTTAAATATATATATATCCATTTTGTTAATATAATAAAATTATCTATTTTACATATATATATATAAATATGTTGGGTTTTTTTTTTAATGACATTGAAGGTCTGAAGATGAGTTGAGGCTTGATGGCACTGCATCCACGTCTACTGGATTAAATCCAAAGATGGATGATCGGGCAGCATATGACGTCTTAATCAAATTGCACCCGGTGACTTTGGACGAGGAACCGCCGTGTAAAAAGGAACGCATCTAGATAACACCTGCATTTAGCCGTCAACTTTATGAACGGTGGTTGAAGGTGCAGATGAAACTCCATTTGGAGCATGTCCTCTGTAAGTTTTTTAATGGTTTTCTATCACCAAAAATATGCAGTGCTTTCAATTACATTGTTTATCAATTAATTAATCCATTACCTTGTTGCAGCACATTTTGGTCGTCGACGTCCCAACGAAAGCAGAGTCAATGCCAGGATCGAGAGTAAGGGATGGAAGAACAACGTCCCCTCTGCCGCTCGCATTATTACTAAGTGGAAGCCTTCTGGACCCATTGAAATAGCAATGGATTCTGAGCACATTGAGCAACTAATCTACAGTCAAAGATGGCAAGGACTCACTGTGATGTCCACTCTGGAACAGGGCAAGAGGGTCATTGCCACCCGTGACTTCCAGCCAGGGGAAGTCGTCTGTGACTACCATGGCCGGGTTGTTACAGCCAAGGAAGGCCGTACAATCCACAAGACCACACGGTTGTTATTTTATAAAAACTGTAAGGGCATAAGCATGTGCATTGATGCACATTTGCCCAAACGTGACTGCCATCTGGAAAAGGAGACCTTTGGGCGCCTAATAAACCACTCAAGAAACCACTTGAACTTGAGACACAGGGCATACAGAATGAATTATAATGGGGAGGTAAAGGATGTTATCCTATTCATTGCCTCAAAAAGTATAAGTGTCAATGACGAACTGTTGTTCGATTATAGTGTGCAGAGAAAATCCTTTAATGGAGAGTGCTTAAAACTCTGTTGGTTTTAATATCCACAAGTGGAAGGATCTACTAAACCATTGCACGTTCTACTGTATGATTTTGTTTTTAAATGAAAATGTTAAACGTTCACAAAACACAGATCGCTTTTAAAATAAAGAGTCGCATACAGCTGGTATTCAAAACAAAACAATGAACTGTCTTCAGTGTACATATTTTTACAAATCCTTACACAGTCACTTTCCCATTTGCACTTGTGATTATCGTGGAGTTCATTTTCATACTTATTACTATTAAGAATAAGCCACTGTACTGCCACTGCAAGTTGTATGCCATCAATCCCTAAAAAATCATTAAAGAAATCAAAATAGGTGATTCTTAAAAGTCCATTGATGGAATATTTTGTGTGTGGAAATGCTCTTACTTTCACTATTAAACCATAGTTGTGAGTTATACTATACATTGGACAGTTTCTAACCCAATTTAAGTAGTTTCAGCAATCTCCTTAAAAGTTTTCTTTGCTTGATGCATGCCAGTAATGTGACCTGATTTATATCTTTTTCACGATTACCGGATATGTCTTCCAACATAGTTTGTTAAAAAAATCTGAAGCTACTCACTGCATCACTTTGGGTTAAATAATTTTGCCAGCTGAAACATAATTATCCATGCAGATATTATCCAATGAAACTCTTTTCTTAGTTGAAGCCAGGTGGGGACTTGCAGAGTATCTAGGTAACATAAGTCATAGTACTATAGATTTTACAGGTATTTTTAAAGATATTTCAACCTTTTGCATTGATATAAAAATATTGGCTGATCTGTTAACATGGTTTGGACAACAATAGTTCTTTCTGCTGTGATAATTTGTTTTCTAGAAAAGAACCTGCATATCTACAAAACAGTGGTTATTATCTACTAACATTCCTGGCTACAATACAGCCAGGAATACAATACAGCCTTATTTTGTGCTTATTTCTAATGCCTGTTATAGATCTTCCATGCCTAATGTTTTGTTTATAGAAAATACAGAAATTGGTTTCCTGTACTTTAAAAGTGAAGCTTTCAAAGAAAAAAGTCCATTACTCTGACAGGTTGGTCAGCCTTTTGTTTTGATCTGTTACTGGCTATCCTCATGTGTGGCTGACATAATCAAACTCAGTGCATCTGGGTTTGGTGGTAGGTACTGACAACTGTATTAACATGACAAGCTACATCGAGTCTGTCTCAAATTTGTTTATTAGATTAGATTAGATTCAACTTTATTGTCATTGTGCAAGGTACATGTACAGAGCCAATGAAATGCAGTTAGCATCTAACCAGAAGTGCATAAGTGGCTTATTTACAATAAATATCAGTGTAATAAATAGGGTATGGGGTTGATAGTTACAGAGGTATATGGATAGAATATAGAGGTGTAACAATAGATAGTTATAGATTGAGCAAAGATGCATAATGATAAGGTAGTGCAAAGTATGGAAGTGGCAGTGCAGTAGTAATTAAAATACTGTATATCAGCTGTGCAGTGCAGAAACAGCCACAGGAAAGAAGCTGTTTTTCAGTCTGTTTGTGCGGGCTCTGAGGCATCGTAGCGTTCTGCCTGATGGGGAGAAGAGTGAACAGTCCGTGGTTGTGGTGAGAGGGATCTTTGATTATGCCTCTCGCCCTTTGCAGACAGCATTTTTTGTGTATGTTGTCCAGGGTGGTTAGCTGAGTGCCGATGATTCGTTGGGCGGTTTTCACCACCCTCTGAAGGGCTGTGCGGTCTGAAGCAGTGCAGCTGTTGTACCATACTGAGATGCAGTTTGTGAGGATGCTCTCGATGGTACTGCAGTAAAAGTTCTTGTTGCTGAGATGGGACTTTTTGAGTCTCCTCAGAAAATATAGGCGCTGTTGTGCCTTTTTGACCAGGAAAGAAGAGTTTAGAGACCAGGTGAGATCCTCAGAGATGTGGATTCCTAGGAACTTGAAGCTAGGTACACGCTCAACAGCCGCTCCGTTGATGTGTATTGGAGGATGAGTGTGATTGCTAGCTCGTCTGAAATCCACACTGACCCCCTTTGTCTTCTTAGTGTTGAGTTCCAGGTTATTGTCCTCACACCATGCTGCCAGGTGCTGGATCTCCTCCCTGTAGGCCGTCTCATCGTTACCTCTGATCAGGCCTACTACCGTGGTGTCATCTGCGAACTTGACAATGCTGTTTGACGCATAGACAGGCACGCAATCATAGGTGAAAAGGGAGTATAGGAGAGGGGACAAAACACAACCCTGGGGAACCCTGGTGCTGATGGTGAGATTGGAGGAGGTGATGTTATTCAATCGAACAGACTGTGATCTGTTCGTAAGGAAGTCCAGGGTCCAATTGCAGAGGTGTGTGCTGATGCTGAGCTGTTTCAGCTTCAAGGTTAGCTTAGAAGGGCTAACTGTATTAAAAGCTGAACTAAAATCGACATACAGCATCCTGGCATAAGTGTCGGGGTGGTCCAAATGAGTCAGGGTAGAATGTAGTACTGTGGAAATGGCATCTTCAGTTGACCTATTTGGGCGATAGGCAAATTGGTGATGGGGGGTCCAGGTTGGGTGGCAGAAAGGCTTTAAGGTGGCTGAGGACCAGTCTTTCAAAGCACACTAACTGGGGTGAGTGCGACTGGACGAAAGCCACCCAGTTCTTTTGCAGCAGAGTGCTGAAGCAGGTGGGGACGATTTCCTGGGCCAAGGACAGATTGAAGATGTTCGTGAAGACCTCAGCCAACTGCTGCGCGCATGCTCTGGGTACGCATCCAGGGATGCCATCAGGGCCAGCTGCCTTTCTACCATTCACCCTACCCAGGGTAGCACACACTTCAGAGATGGAGAGCGAGAGTGGCTGCTCACCTGGTGACAGCTCTGTTTTGAGCATAGGCTCTATATTCCCTTTTTCAAAGGGAGCATAGAAGTGGTTAAGCTCGTCGGGGAGTGAGGCAGAGCTGGTTGGAGGTGTTCTGTTGGGTGGTTTGCGGTCAGTAATAGCCTGTATTCCCTGCCACATGCGTCGGGGGTCAGCAGAGATCAAGTGCTTCTCGATCTGCTGTTTGTATTCGTGTTTGGCTTTGAAGATTCCCCTCCTCAGATCGGCTCTGGCGACGTTGTAGGCCTCCCGGTCTCCAGACCTGAAGGCGGTGTTGCGTGCTTTGAGCAGGAGACGGACCTCACAGTTCATCCAGGGCTTCTGATTGGGGAACACTTTGATGTTCTTATTTGTAGTCACCAAATCCACACACTTATTGATGTAATCAAGGACAGCAGTGGTGTAAGTGTTGATATTGGTGACTGTATCTGTAGTGGCCTGTGCAGCAAATTCACTCCAGTCTGTATGTGTGAACTGCTGTTGGAGAGCAGCGTCAGCCCCATCCATCCAAACTTTAACAGTCCTGATTGTGGGTTTCACACTTTTAATGACTGGACAGTACTTGGGCAGCAGGAACAATGAAAGATGGTCTGATTGTCCGAGGTGGGAGGAGAGGTGTGACTCTGTAAGCATCCACCACACTTGTGTATACATGATCTAGAGTTTTTTGTCCCCTAGTGAAACAGGAGACGTTTTGTTGGAATTTTCGGCAGAACACATCTTGGATTGCAGTGATTGAAATCCCCAGCAACGACAAAGGCTCCATCAGGATGCACTGTCTGCAGCTTGTTGATAGCAGAGCTTAGTTCTTCCATAGATGTGCTAGCCTTTGCATCCGGGGGGACATACACTGCTATCACCACAAGACATGTGAACTCACGTGGTAAATAAAAGGGTCTGCATTTAATGATCAAGTATTCGATATCAGCAGAGCAGTGAGAAGAAACAGTGACAGAGACAGTGCACCATGTTTTGTTTACATAAATGCATAAGCCCCCTCCTCTGTTCTTACCCATGCACACTGCTTCTCTATCCGCCCTGAAATAGTGCGCCCCTCGAGTTCCAGCACGCTATTTGGGATGCCAGTGTTGAGCCAGGTTTCCGTAAAGACCATAATATTGCAGTCCGTTATCAGTCTCTGTGTGAGGGTCCAGATCCTGAGTTCATCCAGTTCATTCGCCAGGGACCGAACATTGGCGAGGAAAATACTAAAAAACGCTGTCCGATGTGGGTTTTGTTTCAGTTTAACCCGGATTCCTCCGCATTTTCCTCGTTTCTGTTTACGGTCTCGGGCGTCTGCGCCAGCGCCGGACAGTTGCGTTCGGGATAAAAGGCTCGCTGTGTTGCGGCTTCCTTACGAGCTCCGGTGGTATCTGGTCAGAGTTGAAAATAAAGTCCGAAACAAAGTTTGTGCAGATGTGACTAATATCCGAAAGTGATTGTCTGTCGTATGAAACACTCGCATGACAGAATTGCACAAGCATGCAGGAGAATAGTGCGTTAATAAGCAGAAATACGGCAAATCCGATTTATTTATGCACAATTAACTATTTTAACTCTGGGATAGAGAGTAGGTAAATTTTAATTTTACAAGAGGAAGAACAGACAGCCAAATACCTTGCTCATTAATATGAGTGTATATTGTTCAGTTGCTTTATTTAACATCATTACTCCCCAAAGCATTACTTTTCTCACATATTTGACAAATAGGGAGTAATTAAATATATAACTTGTTTTAGATGGCTAAACAACATTTTCACATCATATTCATAAAGTATAAGCTAAGTGTTAACATAAGGTGTTAAACCAGTCATGGTTCCTTGGCAGGTGAGAAAAAATATCTTGTTTGATTTTATTTCACATTATATTCGTCCCTCTGTAGATCAGCAAAGGTGTCTGCAGAACATCAAACAGCACTTAACACTGTATTTTCCGGGATAAGGGATTAGACCACCGTGCCAGTGCAGCACTATGAGAACTAAAAAAAATTAAAAGTCTGTTAATAGTCTCTAAATAAATATAATCTGTATTTCCTCTAACTTCCCAAAGCAAGATATATAGTATTAATATTGTTATATTGTTATGTTATATTGTTAAAAAGCCATGAAGCACATATTGAGAAGGGCAGAAGCAAACAAACAACAAAACTACCCATCATGAATAAAGCAAAACCCTTTGCATTCCACTAATATGATCTGTTTACTATACAAAGCTTTCTTAAAACCAAAAGTAAAAAAATATGTTGATTATGAAATTCTAACTTAACATTCACTGTTAATTTACAAATTAATAACCTAAAATTTAAAATAAAATGATAAAATGAGTAATTAGCAGAAAACTAAATAATCTCACCTAGAAAACAGCTTCAGCTTCTCAGCATGAAAACTCTCATATTATGTTGACGCATTCTGTTGACATTATAGATTCAGATATGGGCTTAAATTGGAATGTATTCCAGGAAGCTTTTCACATTTTTTCATGTCAATGTCTAATCATTAGCAATAATTTTAAGAGAAAGTCTGCCCATGTGAATGTATTATACTGTGTATACGTTTATGCATTTTATCAATAACAAACCTATATAGACAAATGTATCGGGGCATCTGACCTTTTTGTTTTTTGAACATCCTATACCAGATTTATTCTCACTCTTTGTATATTAATTTTACGATTGTGAAATTCTTTTCAACACTTCTGAATAAGCTATCCACTAGATCATGGCATTTTTTATTCAGCCACAATAGTAGTGAGATACAATTGGGTTCAGTGGGCTTAAGCCCAGGGCCCTGTGCAGGACACCTGTATATGTCAACTTCTACCAAATATATGCACAAAACCTCCATAAAGACATGACCACACGATGGAGCTCGGTATAATGTTTGACCATGTGATGAACATATATTTTGACTTTGTTCAGGCTTTGCAGACTACAGATATAGTCGTTGCATATGATAGTGGCAATGTAGGATTTATTTTCTTTTTTTTTTTTCTAAATGAGCAGAAAGACACTGTGCTGCCTTTAGATACCTGAGGCTCGGCAACTGCTGCCTCTCTCAGTGCACAGATGGTGCCTTTACGTAAGTTAAGTGAACATTACATTTAAATCATTTCCTCTTAAAGAACCCAATTTACAGAGGGACAACAGAGGCATTTTTGTTCTGAAGAGCTAGATTAACACAATAAACATCTAATGCCTTTTACTGTACAACTTAAAGTGGCTTACTACACCAAATTTATTTTATTTTGAAACAACTCCAGGCTCCACCTCAATGTTTTTCAATTAGTAGCATGTATGTATGGCCACGGCATCTTCTGCCTGAGAATATATTTTGCCATCTTTCCCTCGAGTAAGTTTCTTGTGTGTCAGGCCAGTGATTGGTTCATGACATCACCATCCAGAGCAAAAGGTGTCAGTAATGCGCATTATAGGAAAGTATTTTGTCAGCCACACAGCTCTGTGAATGGTCCTGGCGTCACTTACTGATCCAGGATCGATAAATAAAGCTTGTGTGGACTCTACTGCTATTTGATTCAGAGAAAAATTTGATTCAGTTTGGTAACTATAACAAGCCTACTTCTCTACTGCTCTTTTCCTTTTAGCAGTGTTTTCAATAAATGCACCTGTTTGCGTGTAAGATACTCCAGTCTGATTAAACGTTACAACAAATTAGGGTTATAATTAACTCACTTTTACACTGTAATATAAAAAGATTTAAATGCACTAAATTTTAAACTTCATCGTTTGTGACCAGACACTGTGTCACCATTAATTGATTTGTTTTTGCATAGGCAAAAAATGGGCAATTGGTTTGTAGCTTTCCCCACATGTGCGATATACTTATAAAGGGTGACAAAAATTTATTCAAGCATCTCATTGCCAGTCAGAGGGGGCTATTTGGCTCTAGTTTCCCACCGCACATGACAAGGCTGAAATTCAGCCTAAATTAAAAAAAAGCCTTAATGACCTGGAAACATAAGCATAAATGATAATGTTGAAGTATGTTGAGGTAGTACATATCCAGTTGAAGAGCAGCAAAATGTTCACCTAGTAAAATAAAATGCAGTCTATGTATAGTGATTAAATATAACAGCATGTTGTTTATTCAGGTTTGGCTCTCATTAACCACATTAACCAGCTGACATGACTTTCTCAGCTGATAAATAGGCTTTATTTTGTTTAAAAAGACTAAAAGGGGCAAGCCTTTAGACAATAAATCAATAGCGTACCCTTGTTATGTACCCTAGGTACATGGACACAGGCAAAGAGCTTCCTAAGGACATGGTCACAGCTGGGGAACATCCTACAAATCAATGCTGACATACAGGAAACAATTACACTAGAAGTCATTATGTAACTATTTAACAGGAGTGATTGCTACTTTATAACATTTGTGTCAGTTGTAAAAAAAAGTCATTTCTATAGTGATCCCTACAAAAAAATTAGACTGTTTTTGCTTCCCGTTTTTTTCTGGCAAAAGAAATTGGATCAGTCTGATAATATCATAATAAATAATTTATATTTTTTTAATCAGAAGACCTTTTATTGACAGGTACAGTAAGGGGCAATTTACAGCATAAGGAATTTGTCTTGGTGTAGGGTGCAAAACAGAAATAAAAAAAAGGAATATAAGAAAAGCAGAAACAAAATAACAAAAATAATAAAAAGAAACATATACTAATTACAGATAACAGTTACATTAAGTGATAAATCATAAATATGAGAATTTATTATGAACAGTGCAACTTTCTGTGAGTTTGGGTGGGTTGAAAGTATTAGGGTGGGGCACAGTTGAGAAGGTTTACTGCAGTTAATAAACTGTTTTTGTAGCGTAAGAGGTTGGTGGAGCGTGTTTCTGGAGAGCTGGAAGGCTGCAGCTGATCATGTTCTTCGCAGAGAGAATGACACGCTGCAGCTTGGCCAGATATTCTGCTATCATTTAAGCTTGTGGGTGATTGTGGTGCCCAGAAAGCGGACGTAATCAACAAGAGACAACTTTTGTAAAATCTACTACCATCTCCACAGTCTTGAGAGTGTTGAGCTCCAAATTGTGGAAGCTACACCAGACAGGCTATCTCACGCTTCTAGACTGAAGACTCGTCTCCATTAGAGATAAAGCCAATGAGGGTGGTGTCAACTGCAAACTTCAAGAGTTTGACAAACTTATGACCAGATGTGCAGCTGTTGGTGTATAGGAAGAATAACGGAGGGAAAGGACGCAGCCTTGAGGCGATCCAGTGCTTATTATCTGGAAGTGTTTCGTTTGCAGCGGAATGTAGACACCAACAAAAATAAATGAGGAAAATTCACACGGTAAATAAAAGGGCTTACAAGTGATGATGACGACCTCCAGATCTGGGGAACAGTGATGAGACATCACTGTGACAACGTTGCACCAGCCGCTGTTGATATAGAAATAGCCGCTGTTGATATATTCCCCCCCCCTTTTGTTTTGCCGGAAGGCTCTGCAAGTCTATCCGCTCTGTAGAGTTGAAATCCGCTTAGCCGGAGTCCCGCACAAAACGCAGGATGTAGAAAAATCTCTATTCCCGCTCTGCAACAGTGTCAGCTCATTCATTCTATTGCAGAGTAAGCACACGTTAGAAAGGAATATCCCAGGTAGTGAGATAGCGTTTACCTCCCCTGGTGTTTCACTTTGTTACTTGCCTTCCTGTTTAGTATTGCAAGTAAATCCATGGTAGGAGACAAAAAACATGATTGTTTATGACAATGCTTATGAGCTCTTCCGTGAAATATGTGCCACCAGAACTGTGTCAAAAAAAAGGATAAAAACACAAAACAAGACAAAGTAGAGCGCAGCAAAACACTTAGGCAGCATCTGGGGCGCCATTTAGTGTTAATGACCACAATCTAATCAATCCACAATTCATTCATTCATGGTCTATTATTCTATTTAGGGTCAAAGAGAGTCTATATAGTCTACACTATGTACTTATTGGCTAGGTAAGACAAAATAATTATAAAATTACACATTTAAATACAAAAAGGTTTGAGGGTTCTAGTGAGCCATTAAGCATTACTGTGGACTGTGACATAAATAAACATTTAAATCTGGACATGGACACAACTGAAACAAGTGCAAAGTCTACTTTTGTTTTCCTGAAATGAGGTTACTGACATCTATTAAATTTTAGTTCTGGGATGTTAAACAAAATCTAAGGTAAGGGGTGGGGGGACAAAGTATTTTAGTGTGTAGTATTGTAAGTGTGGATTTGATTTAAATCCTGGATTTAATGGCTGAATTAAAACAGCCTGACAGAAACCCTCTTGCATTAAACACAGGCAGATATTGGACACACCCAGACATAAAAAAACATATTCTTAAACACAGGTATGTCTAAAGTTGACACACCCACCTAATTAACATGCCATGTACTTTATACTGCTGACAGACAACAAAGTGAAAATTACACACAGCCAGACTTACCTAGTTTGGGCAAAGAATATTTAACTTTGAAATAATGCTGGTAGAAGTTGAGAAGCCTTTTAGTGATCTGCAGGGCATAATCTCCTGATCCACTCTGAATGGCATCAGGTCGAGCATACAGCCGGATCTGTCCCAAAAAAAACCCCACAAAACCACAACAAAGATTAAAGTGTGTGATGTAATCAAATTACTGCTACTAGTAAAGGTAGGTTAGAATTAGAGACTAAAGTTGTGGCCACACTTTGATTTTACGCACAGATAAAAATGTAAAGCATTTTAAACAACATCTATCATATCTAATATGTGTGAATAAGTGTGGCAAATGCTTTAAAGTATAAATTATTTCAATTCTAAAAGTTTCAAAAGTTTATTTTAAACAATTAAATTATTTGGTAGATGAAAGAATAAACAATGCAAATTAAGTCAGTATTTTATTTGACCACCCTTTGCCTTCAAGATAGCCTTATGTGCACATGAACATTTTTTGAAGGAACATGGCATAGCTTGTAGAACTAACCATTAATCATAAATCTTTCAGTCTCTTCATGTAAACCTAGACAAACTCAATGATGTCAAAGTCAGAGCTTCACTGGTGCTCTCACTTCCAGGATTCACTGTTGTTCCCTGTACTAAAGATTATTCTTAATGTCATAATAAATTATAATAAAGTATTTCTGAGAATTGAGGGTACCAAAAACTTGCATGTAACCTCTACCCTGCTTCACTGATGCCCATTGACACACCCAACCAAATAAATAAAATTTAGACTTATTATTTTAGAGCATGATGCCATTTGCACTTAGCTTTGTGGATAGTTAAACTTCTAAATTTTGTGACAATCAGTACGACGTATGATACAACATAAGGAGAGACATCCATATCTGGGGACACGCCCGTAGCACACTTAAAGAGAACACTGGGGAACACTGCACAGGAAGCTTCTTCCACAGCCGAAATACACAAATAGGGCCACATAAGGAGCCACTACATGTGGAGCACAACCTATCAGGGTTTCCACAAAGGGAACCACTTGGCCTGGGGGCATGTGTGCTGCCTGATGGAAAAAGGGGTATGGGGTCAAACTACGGAACCCTTCTTGGACCAAATAGGTGCAACCCTACCCAAAAGGTGTTCTGGTAGGGTCCCTGGGGACAAGCTCTACTTCCAAACCTGCAGCTCTTACATATGTCTGCTAGGGAGGCCCCGTTTGCCAAGGCTGTGGTGGCCATCCCCCTGGTAGAGTGAGCTCTCACTCCCAGGGGACAAGGTAGACCTCAAGGATCACTTTCACTATTTGGTGGGAAAATCCTCTGCTTGGAGATGGCGTCCCCTTTCCACTCCTCCGTAGCAGACAGACAAGAGCTGTTTAGAGCATTTTTGTACGGTTCAGGTATGCCCAGGAGGCCCATACCGGACACAATAATTGCAGGATTGCAATTATTTCAGCATTGTCAGGATTCCCCCAGTGAGGGAGAATAGCTTCTAAGGTCACCACCTGATCCCTGAAGGGAGTGGTGGGCACCTTGGGCCTGTATCCTGGCCTGGGTCTCAAGACAACATGGCGTCTGCTGGGCCAAATTCTAGGCCACATTTGTCGACAGAGAGGGCATGGAGTGCAGTCAGGAGGGCTGTCTTTAAGGAGAGGTCTCAAAGGGGTCTCCCTGTAAGCCTACATAGAGATCTTAAGAGGGAATAAGGCGCGGTGCCGAGGTGCGTCTGTGCCAAGAGGGGCCTCGGTCAGGGAAATACCGCACAATAGGTCAATTCTGTTGAGGCAACAGATCCACCTGTGCCTGGCCAAACCGACCCCAAATCAGCTGAACTTTCTGCGGGTGGAGACTCTCTACTTGCTGAGGGACCTCTGTCATGAAAGCGCATCTTGAACAGGAACCTGTAAAGGGCCTCCTCAAATCGAGGATATGCCTGTTGCCCCCCTTTCTTGGGTACAATTCAATTCAAATGAAACGGAAATCAGTTTGTTCCTGATGAGCAAGCTGGGGGCGACGGTGGCAAGGAAAAAACTCCCTGAGACTGAGAATACGAAGAAAGCTTGAGAGGAACCAGACTGACAACAGAGAACCTATCCTAATTTGGATTACGTAGTTACACTGTAACTCGGTCACCCTGGTGATGTGATCATCAACTGGAGCGGGTCACAGGGAAGGGTCTGACAGGTCCAGAATGGAGATAGGGGCTGGGTCACTGGCAGCTCAGTTGTGGCATATGTAGCTTGACAGTGAGAAAGAGAGAGAGATAGATAAGGGGAGGAAGAAAGACAAAAAGAAGGAAAACAGTGAAGTGACATTGTAATCACTTCTCTAACTCTAAGTATGGAGTTATTGAGTATATAATGTAGAGTGCAAGCATGGACTCCGGCAAGACAAACTAGGACAGTATAACTAAAAGGAGAACCAAAGGGAAACACAGACATGAAGGCTCCCTGATATGTTAAGCAACCAACCGCTCTAGTCATCAACAACGTAATCAATAAGAGTGGGGAAGACGGCATCTAAACATACCAGCTCACCATAATACTCAACATTCATGAGTCTCCCAGATCTACTCCTTTATCTAAGGTGAATCAATACAAAATGCTTGACTAAATAAATAAGATTTTATCTTGGACTTAAACACTGAAATTGTGTCTGATTCTCGAACATTTATAGGGAGGCTATTCCATAACTTTGGGCCGCATCCTTTGATCGAAGTAGGCATGGCGGAACTTAAGACATTAGAAGTTCACTTAGGTACTGCGGCGCAAGACCATTTAGAGTTTCATAGGTCAGTAGTATTTTAAAATCAGTGCGGTATCTAACAGGGAGCCAATGCAGTTTGAATAAGACAGGCATGATGTGCTCATATCTTTTACTTTTAGTGAGGACTCTCGCTGCTGCGTTCTGAACTAACTGAAGTTTATTTATGCACCTAGTTGAACATCCCGCGAGTAAAGCGTTGCAATAAACCAGCCTGGATGCAATACACGCATGAACTAATTTTTCTGCATCATTTAGTGACAATAAATTTCTAATTTTAGAGATATATCTGAGATGATCGAACGCTACCCAGGTAATATTATTGACATGGGCTCCAATTGAGAGATTGAAGTCTATAATCACACCCAGATCTTTTACTGTTGCACTTGGTAAAACAGAAAGCCTGTCTAGGATTAAGATGTGACCAGTAAGCTTACTTTTAGCTACGTGCGGTCCTACATTTACATTTACATTTGCAGCATTTAGCAGACGCTCTTGTCCAGAGCGACGTAAGAGAAGTGCTTTAAGTCACATCAAAAACATCTCAATACTGATAATAGTTCACAAAAAGGTGCAACAACAAAAAACCTGTTGAATAGAGTAAGGGTGTTTTTTTTTGTTTTTTTTTTTTTTTAGATGTCAAGAGCAAGGTATTTTAGAAAAAGATGGGTTTTCAAACGCCTCTTGAAGATAGCTAGTGACTCTGCTGTTCTGACATTGATGGGAAGTTCATTCCACCATCTTGGTGCCAGAACAGAGAAAAGTCTTGAGGCAGACCTACCTCGTGTCCTAGGGGGTGGTGGAACAAGCCGAGCAGTGCTTGTGGATCTGAGAGAGCGTGGTGGAATGCGTGGAGTGATAAGTGATTGTAGGTAGGAGGGTGCAGCTCCGTTTCTGGCTTTGTAGGCAAGTGTCAGAGTTTTGAATCTGATGCGCGCAGCTGTTGGGAGCCAATGGAGGGAGCGCAGCAGTGGAGTGGTGTGTGAAAACTTTGGTAGGTTGAAAACAACACATGCAGCTGCATTCTGAATCATCTGCAGAGGGCGAATAGCACTCAGAGGTAGGCCAGCCAGGAGCGAGTTGCAGTAGTCTAGTTTAGAAATTACAAGAGACTGCACAAGCAACTAGGTGGCCTGAGTGGTTAAGAAAGGTCGAACCCTCCGGATGTTATGCAGGATAAACCTGCAGGAAACGTGTTATGTTGGCAACATGTAAGGAAAAGGATAATTGATTGTCCATAGTTACCCCCAGGTTGCGAGCACTGGTTGAAGGGAAGATCTGTGAATTGTCCAGGGTGATTGCAAGATCCTGGCATGGAGATGAGTCACCTGGGAGAAAAAGTAGTTCAGTTTTGCACGGGTTGAGTTTCAGCTGGTGAGCAGCCATCCATGATGAAATGTCTGTCAGGCAGTTTGAAATCCTTGCAGAAACCGTGGTGTCTGATGGAGGAAAAGAAAAGACAAGTTGAGTGTCATCAGCATAGCAATGGTATATGAACCGTGTGAAAAGAAATAACTTTGCCAAGTGAGTGAGTATAGAGGGAGAAAAGAAAGAGGACCAAGTACTGAGCCTTGTGGGACACCAGTGGAAAGTCTGCGTGGGGCAGATGTTGTACCTCTCCATGTTACCTGATATGAACGCCCTTCCAAGTAGGAAGCAAACCACTGCCACGCTGTTCCACAAATGCCGAGACTGCTGAGAGTGGATAGCAGGATCTTGTGGTTGACAGTGTCGAATGCAGCTGAAAGGTCGAGGAGGATGAGGACAGATGACAGTTTGGATGATCTGGCAGCATGCAGCTTCTCAGTGACAGCCAAGAGGGCAGTCTCTGTAGAATGAGCAGCTTTGAAGCCAGATTGATTGGGATCTTGAAGGTTGTTCTGTGTGAGAAAGAGGGACAGTTGATTATAGACAGTGCGTTCAAGTACTTTAGAAAGAAAAGAGAGAAGTGATACCGGTCTGTAGTTGGCGATGTCCGAGGGGTCCATCGCAGGCTTCTTTAGGATAGGAGTAACCCGTGCTCTCTTAAAAGATGTTGGTACCTGACCAGTAGATAAGGAGCTATTGATGATTGTAGAGATAAAAGGCAGAAGGTCAGGAGAGATGGTCTTGAGCATTGCCGAGGGGATTGGGTCCAGTGGACAGGTGGTAGGATTGCAGGACAGGATGACTTGTTGAACCTCATCTGATCCTAAGGTGGAAAAATGAGACAGTAAAGGAGAGGATAGGTCATGAGTGGAAATTGTAAGGTTACCTGAAGAGTTGGTGAAGGTCTTGCAGATTTGCTTAGTCTTTTCGTCATAGAAGGAAGCAAAGTCCTCTGCAGACAGAGAGGGTGGAGTAGGGGGAGCTGGAGGTATGAGTAGTGATGAGAAGATTTTGTGAAGCTTGCGCGGGTCATTAGCTGAAGCTTCAAGTTTTTCCCTTGTAAAAGGTAGTCTTGGCAGAAGTCACATCCGAAGAGAACTTCGACAGAAGAGCATGGTAGGTGGCAAGATCAGTGTCGAGATGAGATTTCTTCCATCTTCTCTCTGCTGATCTCAGTTCTCTGCGGTTGCTGAGTAACGCATCCGTCAGCCAAGGAGCAGGACGTGAAGTCTTCCTAGGTTTGGTAGACAGAGGACAAAGAAAGTCTATGGTTGAGGAAAGTGATGACAAAAAAAAATCAGTGGCTGAGTCTAAGGGTAGAGAGGAAAAAGAGTCATGATCAGGAAGGGAGGAAAGAGTGGTAGAAGCTACCGACAAAGGAGAGATAGAGTGGAGATTGAGACGGGTTACAGAGAGGGTGTGGTAGTTAGTTTTAGGAAGACTAGGAATAGAAAGATTAAAGGATACCAAGTGATGATCAGAGGTGTGAAGAGGGGTAGACGACATGTCTGCGAGTGTGGAAGGACGTGTGAAAACCAAATCCAGGACATTTCCTCCCTTGTGTGTGGGAGGAGAGCTGTTGAAGGTCAAGGAGAAGGAGTCCATCAGAGGCAGAATGCAGGAGGAGTGGAGCTTGTCTGAAGGAAGGTTGTCCCCGAGCACCATCAAGGGGACATCAGTAGGGAATGCACTAAGAAGCGTATCCATCTCGTCTAGGAAGCTTCCCAGAGGGCCAGGAGGGCGGTAGATACTAGGACCAGAACCTCCGTCTTATCAGGGTTAAGCAAGAGGAAATTGCTTAACATCTAATTTCTTATTTCTTTCACACATCAGGCCTAGATGAGACGTATAACTGTGTGTCATCAGCATAACAGTGAAAACTGATATCATGCTTACGAATTATGTTTCCCAGAGGAAGCATATAAAAAGAGAAAAAAAGTGGGCCTTAAACGAGCCCTGTGGAACACCATACTTCACAAGAGAGCATGCCAAATAATCACCATTTAAATCTACAAACTGATAGTGATCAGGTAAATAGGTTCCTTTAATTCCTACTAACTTTTCTAATCTGTGAAGAAGAATATCATGATCTATGGTGTTAAAAGCCGCACTGAGGTCAAGTAATATAAACAACGAGACACAACCTTGACCGGATGCCAGAAAGAGGTAATTTTCTACTTTGACAAGTGCTGTCTCTGTGCTTTGATGAGGCTTAAATCCTGATTGATACAGTTCGTGTTTGTTATTCCTGTGTAAATATGAACATAACTGCTGCGCTACTACATTCTCTAGGATTTTAGAGATAAGCGGAGGGTTTGATATCGGCATGTAGTTTGACAGCTCACTGTGGGTCGAGGTCAGGTTTCTTAATTAAAGGTTTAATAACAGCTAATTTAAAAGATTTTTGAACATACCCCCTGCTGAGTGAAGAATTAAGTATTTTCAACAGGGGTTCTGATACTGCTGGTACTATCTGCTTAGGAAAGTGTGTTGGTATAGGATCTAATAAACAGGTTGATGATTTTGTAAAAGAGATGCGTGAGATTAGGTTGTTCTCTTCCAGAGGAGTAAAATTTTCTAAGCTCTGATCTGATGCGGTTAGTTTATCATCAGAATCATTCGAATGGTCTGATTTTAAGGCATGAATTTTCTGCCTAATGTTTGCAATTTTATTATCAAAAAAGTTCATGAAGTCCTCACCTGCTACACACATTTATTGTGCAGATTTATGAAGTCGTCTTAATCCTAGTTAATTTTGCAACGGTGTCAAATAAAAATCTAGGATTATTTTTAGTATTTTAATAAGGTTGGAGAGATACGTTGATCTAGTTACACTAGGAGCTTTTTTATATGTTAGGATTCTCTCTTCCATGCTGCCTGGAAAACTAACAATTTTTCCGCGCCATTTGCATTCTAGTTTACGAGCACTCTGTTCTAAACATTGCGTGTGTTCATTATACCAGGGAGCGAGTTTCTTAGCTTTAATTATTTTTTTTACTGAAACCACGCTATCTAACATATAATGAAGTCTAAATACTCAGTCGCCTGCTCGAGTTCTGTTGGATCAGTTGGTGATCCAATCATAGAGGATAATTCTGGGAGATTTTGATAAAGCTCTGAGCAGAAGTTGATGTAAGTGTACGTTTAAAGCGGTAGCGCGGCACTGTGTGTACATTATTAATATGACACACTTTAAATAATATAAGATGGTGATCAGACGTAATGTCGCACTGAGGAATTGTTACTATATTACTTATACTTATTCCGAAAGATAGTGTTAAATCTAATGTGTGACCTGCTTTATTCGTGGGTCCTATTACACACTGATTAACTCCCACTGAGTCGAATATGCTGTTCTCAGCGGGTTGTCTTTATTTTCAAAATGAATATTAAAATCTTCAGCAATTATCAACGGAGACAACCAGTTTAAATAGGAATTTTGCAAATTCACTAAGAAGTTCAGAGTACGGCCCTGGGGTCTGTAAATAAGAACTAAAGAAATCGACTGACTCTGCTTATTATTTGTCTTTACAGATTTAAGTTTACTGTAGAGAGCTTTGAATGAATTAAAATTTTGTCCATGTTTTAGTACGATAGTCAGATTATTATTATAAATGACTGCGATGCCCCTCTTCTACCAGTTGGACAAGGCTGATGTATGTAGCTGAATGCTCGAGGACTAGCTTCATTTAATGCTACATACTCATTCGGTTTAGTCTAGGTTTCTGTTAAACAAGAATGTCAAAATCCTGATTTGTGGTCATTTCATTAACCATGAGCTCTTTTGAAGTAAGAGATCTAATGTTTAACAATCCTAGCTTCAGATCAGAGGTGCAGGCTGTGTGTTCAGTATGTTCTGAATTACAGGTATGTATAATAATTAAAATACTGAAGCAAACTTTTGGTGTTTTTCTGTATTTATATTGTTTAGCTCGGGGAACAGACACAGTCTCACTGTTATATACCCTAAGTGACAACTAGCAGACGGTCGGATTAGCCAGTTGGTCTGCTGCTTGGCCTGGGCTTTGGGTAGTCAACGATTAACTAGTCCTATTTTAAGACTATGTGCTATGTTACAAGAAAGGAGAGCGGCTCCTTACCGAGTGGGATGGACACCGCTCCGTCCTAACAGGCCAGCTTTGCCCTTAAAAGTTCTCCAATTATCAATGTATCCAGCGGTTCAGGGACCATAACTTGCTGTAAGCTATGTCACCATGTTGCATTGGAATAGGGCCAAAGCATATTATGGCATCAGACATCCCCTTCGCTAGTTTAAACACTTTTATGAAATTAGCCTTACTAGTTTCTGACTGTTGAAGGCATATATCGTTAGCACCAGCAACAACTATCTTCGAAAACCTATGCTGGGCCCTAAGATTATCTACTATGTCCGGTGCTCTGGCTCCTGGGCTACATCTAACAACTGCCGCTGGCACCCCTAGAGGCCTAGCTAATTTTACGTGCCTCACTATAGAGTCTCTTATAACCAGAGTACCTTCGGTTTTCTCAGTGGGTGCTTCACTGAGGAGGGCAAATCTATTGGGCACATAAGGCGCAGTGGCATGCTCCGATGGGCTAGCCTTAGCTTTAGCCGAAGCCCTAGCCGTAGCTTTGGCTGAGAGAGCATGCCGCCGAACTCATTCGCCCCACTGTGAGGGCTCTACGTCTGTAGCATCCAGACTCGCTGCTACGGGAGTGCTAATCACTTTCTCGCTAACCCTCTCTAAAGTCTGAATGCGCTTCTCTAATGCTAGGATCTTCTCCGTCAGAGTGCTAAATAGCAAACATCTATCACAAATAAAATTATCGCTAATGATGGAAGAAGACTCTCTGAAAATCCTGCACACTGAACAAGCTGAAAGTTTGCCATTTTACGTACCGTAAGTTGTTATTTTGTTTGTCCTCTTTAGTTTGTTGCTCGCTGTGCTCTCTTGCTCGCTTGCTGTGCTCTCATGCTTGCTCGCCCAATTAAGTAGGGACTGTGAAACCCTTGCTTCATCTAGGCCCAGGAAGGGCCCCTGAACCTGAGTGGGCACCTGGCAAACTGAATTGTGTAGCTGAGCCAAATAGTACCGAGAAGCCACTGGGAAGCCTTCAGATACTTCAACAGTAGCTCCCGGGTGGGAGTACCCCGGGTGAGATCGCTGTGGCTGGCTGGGGAAGGTGCAGTGGTCAGAGATTGAACGTCCTTTCCACTGCACAACTTCCCTAAAAGCATTTACCACAGCTATCTTTATTCTCTTAGCAAAGTCTACTTTCATCTGTTCACTGTTCCTTTCCCTAACTCCAAACTTGCCCAACACTTACTCATCACCTCTGTTCCCCTCACCAACATGTCCATTGAAGTCTGCGCCTTTCACTACTTTCTCTCCTCTGGGAATATTCACGATCACGTCATCTAACTCACGATCACCTCATCTAACTCACTCCAGACTTACAACATTCACCATCAGCACTTTTAATCATCACCCTGTCTTTTCATCTCCAGAACATTCTTTACAAACTCCTCTTTCAGGATCACCCCTACCCCATTTCTCTTCCTATCCACATCATAATAAAACAACTTGAATCTCGATCTAATAGTACAAGCCTTGCTACCATTCCACCTGGTCTCCTACACACATCTTCCTGCTCTCCATCAGCTCTCTACCTTTCCCTGTCATTGTCCCAACATTCAGCGTCTCTATTCTTAGTCTCACACTCTTGCCTTTCCTCCTCTCTTTCTGTCTATTCACACATCCTCCTTCCCTTCTCCTTTGACCACCAGTAGCTCAATTTCTGCCGGCACCTTGTAGGTTAACCCGGCCTTTGTATAAAATTCTGACAGATGATTCGTATATTTCTATTTGGCAAAGTTTTAAGTCGGATGTCCTTCCTGACACAACCCTCTCTATTTATCCAGGCTTGGGACTGGCACAAAAGTCACTGGCTTATGACTCCTGAGGCTAGATTTCATGTAAGACTCTATTCTAGATATCAAAATAGAGTGGTCGACACTATCAAATGCTGCTGACAAATCTAAAAGAACCAGAATCACAGACTTTAAAATACAGTGGTAGCTTGACTTACGAGTTTTTCTTAAGTCTTCGTACAAGTTTTCGTACAACTAACAAGTTTTCCGAGATATAAGCCGTCTTTTGTCCAATCTTTTGCTTTGAGTTGCAAGCTGAAATTCGGGTTACAAGCCAGCTTCAGGCACCCAACAGCTAGTCAGCATCACAAACGCCACAATAAAATCCAATGTCTCACTCAATAGCTAGTCAGACATGCGCGTTAGCAAGTGGAGTCTTCGGGTAAACGCTAATATACTTAATAAGCCAGTTTATTGCAGTACATTCTATTGTATTATTTTTTATACAATATTCGTTAATTATAAAAATATTTTTTGATTAATGGCATTTCAATTCATTTTTATGGGAAAAATTATTTGACATACGAGTAATTTGAGTTACAAGCTTTATCACAGAACAAATTAAACTTATAAGACAAGTCACCACTGTAAATGGTAATACTAAAATAGGTCAAAAGTAAAATTTATTTAGTTATGTGTGGAACGTCATCTATATCTACACGTAAATATTCTTTATATTTCTGCTTCTCTGGTGTTTAGCTTTCTCTTTCTGCAGATTTTATTGTTTTGTTGTGTACAGTGGCATGCAGCACTCAAAACACTTCAATACACCCTCCAATCTTCATGCACAGGAAAATAAAACCGATTTGCTATAAACATTTACAGCATTACAGCAACAGGACTAACAGGTCCTCATTGTTGTCGAAATATGGTTGGTCATTCGCGGGAGAATTTTTACTTTACAAATTATAACTATGATTGATTTAGATCATAGACAACCCCTGCAATTATTACAAATGACCAAAAGGACATCAATAAAACATGCTGTATAACAAAGGTGTCCAGGTGATTTTGCCCACCAACGGCCACAGTTAGATACATACAGTAGCTACTGTCTATAAAACAAAAGCTTGAACACATTATATGTAAATTAAATAACCCCCCTGGGGCTTAGAAATGAACAATTAGAATGATCAACTCTTACCACCTACAAACTTGACTTATATTATTAGTTTATATGTTTCAGAGTTTAGAAAATAATGTTCTAGTGAAGACTAGCGACTTTAAGAATGTGTCCAGATTAGATAAGTGTATAAAAGACATATCAAATCCTGATAATACTGAAATATTACTTATTGGTCCAAAAAACAACACACAGGAGCACTCATTTCAACGTACACTTAAGAGGATATACTACTATCTCATCAGAAAAAGAACAGGGCGTAATATTAGACAGCAACTTGTCTTCTTAGAGTCATATTTCCAATATAACTAAAACAGCCTTTTTTTTACCTTAGAAATATTGCCAACCTTTTCATCTGTATTGGATGCAGAAAAGATGGTTCATGCATTAATAACATCTAGACTAGACTACTGTAATACATTACTAGTGGTTGCCCTACATCTTTGGTAAACAAGATACAGCTAGTCCAAAATGCAGCTGAAAGCGTTATTACCAGGATTTATTACACATGAATACAATATTATAATCCCTGCAATGGCAACCTGTTAAATTTAGGATTGATTACAAAATGCTTCTTGAGCTCTCAATCTTTCATGCTTTTGGTAGTTTCCAGAATAGCAAAGTCCACAAAAGGAGGTGGAGCTTTTTCATATTTAGCTACTAAATAATGGAATGGCCTACCTGACAATGTTCGGGGTTTAGACACTATCACCCAGTTTAAAGATTAAAGACATATCTATATAGCCAGGCATGCATCAAAGAGAGTGCAGCCAGGCAGCATAGAATGGTGGTGTGTAGGATGAAGATGTTGGTCTAGAAGAAAAAGAGATTAAAGGTAGACAAGAAGTGGCGGATGCTAAAAAAGAAAAAATACTGTAAAGAATTTAGACAGGAGTTGAAACAGGCTCTGGGCGGTCAGTTAGTCTTTCTAGATAAATGGCAAACTTCAGCAGAAGTGAGGGAGAAAGAAAGAAAGGTGCTAGGTGTGTCATATGGAAGGAGGAAAGAAGATAAGGAGACTTAGAGGTGAAATGAGTAAGTTCAGGATAGTATACAGAGGAGGAGGTTAGCCAAGAAGAAGTGGGACATGGAAAGGACTGAGAAAAGTAGACAGAAACTGATCGAGAAGCTGAGCCTGCTGGGCCTGAACACCTCCATCTGCAACTAGATCCTGCACTATCTGAAGGGAAGCAGCATCTCCAGCACCACCATACTGAGCACTGGGGCAACACAGGGCTGCGTGCTGAGTCCACTGCTGTTCACTCTGCTGACTCATGACCGTGAAGCAATGCACAGCTCAAATCACATCGTCAAGTTCGCAGATGACACGACCGTTGTGGGTCTCATCAGCAGGAATGACGAGTCAGCATACAGAGAGGAGGTGAAACAGCTAACAGCCTGGTGTAAAGCCAATAACCTGTCTCTGAACGTTGACAAGACTAGGGAGATAGTTGTTGACTTCAGGAAAACAAAGAGCACCCATTCTCCGCTGTACATCGAATGTGTAACAGTTTCTTTCCTCAAGCCATCAGGCTGCTCAACACACTGAACTGAACTACCTAAACACACATATACGCACACATTCGAACATTTTTTGTAAGCACAAGCACTTTACAATACGATAGTCACTGACAATACTATAGTTACTTTACTCACTTTACAATGCTATTTGCACAGTACTGTTATAATTTGCACATTTCGTGTCTACCTCATCTACAATATGGTTGGCGCTATTCCGTTATGTCCCGTCCTTTATTGTCTTTTTGCACTGTCCTTGTTATGTTTGTATTGTTTACTGCACTGTCTGTTTCTGCACTGTCTGCACTGACATGCACTTTATGTCTATTCTGTTTAGTGGCTCTTTGTTGTTTTGTAAATTCTATGTTTTGTGTAGCACCAGGGGGTCCTGGAGAAACGTTATTTCATTTCACTGTGTACTGCATCTGCTATATTTGGTTGAAATGATAATAAGAGCTTTTGTAACACTTGAACTTGAACTTGAACAAAACTGAACTATGTCTAGACTAGGATAATGTTTTAAAAATTTCAGACTGATCCTGTCACTTTAATCCCATCCTGCTGTTTCTTCTGCTGGGCCTGAAAATAAAGCTTGACATCCCAGAGTAACAGTGGTATTGGTGTTGCAGAATTAATGATTGTAAAGGAGCCTGTAGGCCAAACTGGTGGCAGAAAACTATATGTAGCAGGATGTTCAATACAGTTGTGACAGGATGCAGGCTGCTAAAGGCATTCTGAATAAGAATAAACATCCAGCACACCAACTTAGAGACATAGTAAATGGCAGGGCAGGCTTTTACAACTTGTTAAAGAAATCCTCAAAGATGTGATTTGAGTTGTACATAGTCTATATACATACAGCTATACATATATATATATGCACATATCAAATATAATTATCTTCCAAAGTGTGCATATTAAACAAACTAAAGCAGAACACAAAAACAAAAAATTACGTTGTTTTTGTACAGAAACACTTTAAAGAGAAAGAAATCACTTTTACTCCACATGATAACAGCCTCTTTTATATTTATAATACACTGATCCGGAAGCTAAAAGTTGCAAGCCTAAAAAAGAATCAGTGGTGGGAGTTTTGAAATACCGTTAAACTGAATCAATCTTGCATTTGCATGAATTAATTATAAGAAACCAGAAAAACATAAACTAGCATGAGCTGGGGAAATTAACAAGTTAAAGTTAACTAAAATTTAAATTTAAAATTTTATTTCTCTATGCAGGTGCTGCCATCAACTTAAAAATTGCCTTTTAAAATGATCTAATTTTATCCTGAAATAGAAATTAGAGTAGTATAATCAGGCATTTCATGGAATTATTTTGGTCATTAAGTTTTTGCACAAATGAGCACTTATTATAGTTTAAAACAATTTTGCATCACAAACAATCTTACTGAATCAAGGAGTTGGATCAGGTTTCTTATATTATGTGTTATATATTATGCATATTATGTGGAAAAAAAACATAGTAGCCTATGTTTCTATTTGTTATTCCTTACCATGTACAAACCTAATTTATATTACTAGATTTAAAGTTTTAATTTTGATCTAATTCTGATTTCACATTAACATGAATGTATAATGTAATATTGTATAGTGTAATAAAAGTCTGCCTTGCAAAACCAAGGAATTTCCACAAACACAGTGACACTCAGTGTGTTCACACTTTAGCCACTGCCAGTGGATGGAACGAGCACTTCCTATTAACGACCTACTGGCAAGGATTGAATAACACACTACGGCTGCATCCCGTGCCTTTTGATGATGCCATTGTACTGGAGCGATTCATCCAGCTCATTGGGGTTGCTGGACCAGTAAGGGGATGTTTGGAGAAGCAGCCAGGGCACCTCAGCAGACTAGCGACTGAGCCCATGCAGGTTGACTACTCAAGTTTGTCTCCAGCCGACTGCCAATGCCAACTGAGCCGGGGTATCTGCCTTAACTGTGATCAAATGGGACATGTGATTCAGGTATGTCCCACTCGCACTGCACAACCTTTGGTGAGTCCCTTTGACCAAACCCCGGAAACTCTCCTGAACCCCCATGGCTCAGAAAGCAATGCAACAGATCCAAAACATGTTCACCTCTGCCCCACTCTACATCCATCCCTACCCGCACAAGCCTTTTGTGGTAAAGAGCGCTTATTTTTCCAAAAAACTGACTCAAACCAAAGTGAACTACGATATAGGCAACCGGGACATCCTCGCAATTAAGCTAGCCTGAAAGAGTGGAGGCACTGGCTGGAGGGAGCTCGCATCCCTTTACAGTATTTACTGACCAAAGAAATCTGAAATACCTCCGGGAAGCAAAAAGGCTAAACCCCAGGCAGGCAAGATGGGCTATCTTCTTCACCATATTGCATTTTATGATCTCTTATCGCCATGGCACAAAGAACCACAAGGAGAATCCTCCCAAGGAGCCAGAGCCTCTCCTAAAACCAGGTGGTGGAAGATGGTTGCGTGGCGGACACTTTAAATATGTAGCTGTGTAGCGGGAAGGCTACGGTCCCGAGGAGAGGTCATGGCTCCCCCAAAATAATACCCTAGACCCCAACCCTTTAGCTGATTTTTATACCAGACACCGAAAATTCTTCGCTCCCTGAGGCTGACCGCCACGACGGTGGGGGTTGCGGCTTTCAGGAGTGAGCCATGTGGGTGGGGGGCGCTTCTGTTATGGTAACACCACAGCCATTACCCAATCACATAGCCACTCAGAGCACGTTGTCACCCGAATACTAATCGAGAGCATCTGTTTACTATCTCACTGTTTACTGTTCACGCACTTATCTATTTAAAGAGCACTCTGTTCACCAGTCAACGTCTGGTCTTAAACATAGACGTCAACTCCGAATCTAACTCGCTATTATCGCTACTTACTCTATCTTAGTTTCCCCTTTCCAGGCTCCTGGATCTCCTGTCTCCAATCTCCCATCATTCCTGGTTCTCTGTTTCTCCTTGTATGATCCATTCTGTCACCAGCGTCCTTCTTTTTTTCCCCTATTGTTGTTTGTGTTTACTCCGCTGTAGTTATTATATAAAAGCAACCCATTGTGTTAAACTTGCTCCATGTCTTTGTCTAGACACTTCGTTACGCTACAGTATACAGCTAATTTCATAAAACATTCTACCCTGTGTGTGTTGTGGCATTAAGTATAAATAAAAAATAAAGTATTTAAAGGTATTTGACCCATGATAGTAAAGAAGGGTTTACTGAAGATCTATGTTGGAATTTTTTGTTAGCTAAAATCTAATAAAGGAAATAAAAGAAATATTATTAAATGCATTTAATATTTTTTCAGACATTATTAATATACTCTAGCTGTATACAAGTAAACAGTTTAAAATTTAACCACTATATAGGTGTTTTATTAAAATTAGCTAATGTAAGATTCAGTTAAATCTAAATATAGGTGAAATACATTTGTAGTGTATTTTATATAAACAGAAAAAACTTGACTTCTGGAAGAAAATGGACCCCTGAGTCTTTTTTGTCCTTAAATGTTTATTGACCTCAGAAAATGTTTGCACTGGTTAATAAAGCTTAGGCATGTGTTTCTTTTAATAGATCCAGGTCAGAGCTCTATGGTGCCTCTCATAATTGTAAGGACCACCCACCAGCCCAACGACGGAATCCAGTGGCGTGGGAGAAGGGATCTCGTGTTCAGACGTTTTGTAGCGCTTCTATAATAATCACTTAAATCATTAAAATTTTGTTTAAATTTTACTTAGCTTTGTAAACAATTTAATCTGACTCCAATTTATCTGTTACAATTCTAGTAAATAACTTCAAATGACTGTTGATCGCACAGAGCCTCACTCCAATCGGTTAAGTGGGTCTCACGGTCACAAAACTGCCAGTCTAGACTAGTCAGAGGTTGTAGGGTTTGCTAATATTGTCTGGCCGCTCCATGCTTGCTCAGAACAAAATAATAGTTTCCTTAGCCACGTGCATACGTCTTGCTAAGCCAGGTGATAGACATTAACCTGGGAGAATGTGCCCCATGCTCCATTCACTATTAAACTCCAGTTTGTCTTATCCTGACATATGATTTTGCGGTAACAAAGGACTCCTCTTTAATCTACTGGAAATAATTTATTCTGAAGAATTTTATATGAATCAATAGCAATTTATTATGCCAGGCAGGTAAAACATTGATTACCCAGTAAAATACAAAATATTAAATTAAAGTATACGGATTAGTTTCTCGTGACCTGAAAGTTCACCAAATGGGGTTGTAAATTAATCTCTAATCAAGGTTTCCTGCGGAGGACACAAGTTTTAAAGGAGTGCAAAATATCTTCAAAGTACCTTAACTGTTGTACTTTCAGACTTAGAAACAAGAATCACACCATAAAAATGATATCACAAACATGAATATGAATCATCAAGAAAATCACAGCATATAGTATACATGATTATACATTTGTTTTAAAAGACTTGAAGTTTGCAAAAGATAACATCTTGGCCCCTGAAGAGAGGCTTTAAGCCCTTTTCCTGAGAACGCTGGAGCAGATCCTGGTTCTATTGTTTTATTGCTTTATTGAGGTTTTGTTTCCACAGTCACCAGCCTACATAATTGTTGTTTTGATATCAAAAATTAGCTTGAATTTTAAATATACACAAAGGCCAAAGTCTAAATCCATGGATAAGGAAACCGTCAGTGGAAAATTCTCATTTTAACATCCCAGTGTGTTTTTTCGCACTGTTTGTGTTAGACTCTTATTTGGCTGTGCTGTCTTGAAGTAAGCTGACTTCTCAATTTGAAGATTACAGACTATGATAAACAGAAGGAGAGATAAATTAGACAGGCTTCTACCAATCATCATTGCCTGATCTCAGTAATCATTTAGTGTCTGAATAAACAAATCTCCAAAGCCACACTTTAAAAAGACAAATTTTATATAATTCAAAATCCCCTCAGCAATTCTCTCTTTGTGCTTTAATGAGTGCAGCTGACACTGACTCCACAATTTTGTACAAAACCAACAAATCAGTTTCATTTTTTCATTTTACATTCATTAAAATGTATTTATTTATTAAAAGACTATCAAATGGCATTGTATATGCGTTAAGGGGTTGCTTACGTTCATTTGTTTTAATTTAAAGACAAATATTAAGTTTATTAGAGTGACTTAGAATTAATTCCATGACTATGTATACTGTATATTACCATTGTTCTCACATTCTGCCGCATTCTCTAAAGGAATAATTTCAAATGTGAAGAAGAAGATTAGCAAACAGACAGAGTTGTAATCTCCTCCTGTCTGACCAGATGCCGGTATTCCAGACTACAGCAACTTTGGGTATCCCTGTATTGCCCAACACTGGCGACTACAATAAAGACTAGAAAATATTTAAATTGGTTTTTATGATGTCTATTTCTTAATGTCTATTGAGCTTTGCAAAAGTAGAGGAGCTCTGAGAGACAATAATGGGAACACATGCAAGAGAAAATGATAGTTGGTCTATTTGAGTTCCCCTAATGTGGCATGGAATTAGTAAATCACTGTTATTACTTTTCAACTGCACGAACAGTGACAGTTTGACAAGCTCACTTGTTGCTACTCGCTACACAATCCTCACACAATCATTGTAAGCAAGAGCTCAGTTCCCTGAACTAGCTTTATACACCAGGCAGTTGTTCTTTTATTTTATTATAATACATTTTACCATTGTAGGAAAGCTTTTTACTAGAAATTTTAACGTGCCTGTAGGGAATTTGTGCCTATTCGGCCACAAGAGCATTACTAGGATATCAAATGGGAAGTCTTGGCAGACAAAATACTTTCCAATTAATCCCAAAAGTGTTCCAGAAACAAAAGGGGTGTTCAGTTGAATTAAGGTCAGGGCTCTGTGTAGGCCAGTTAAGAGCTTCCACAGCAATTTTGGCAAAGCATAAACCTCACTTTTGACCACACTTTTGACAACATTGACAAGATAGTTTAGTGAAGAGACTATTAATGCCTCAGGATATGGTGACATTTTAGAGTACTGTTGTGCTTCTCACCTTGTAGGAAAAGTTTGAGGAGGGTGTCCACAGCAAATAGCTTGGACACACCACATGTACACTTTTCTGTATTCAGATTATGACATTACTTATCTCAAGGACTTTTTCCCTGACACCGTTGCCTGAGGCTTGCTTATCAGGGACAATAGGGAACAAACTGATTTCCATTTGACTATTGTAAAAAGTGCTATACAAATAAAATTGAATTGAATTGAAACTTGGAACCACTAAGGACCTTTCAGGATCTGTCAGGTTGGCTATGGATTGTTGCTTTTGCTCTATTTCATGTCTCAGTAGAATGATTTTTATTTGGGTTTATGTTACCCTAATCTGAGATTCTATGTGCTCTAAAGTCTTTTGGCTCTGCTGAAAAAGTTAAGCCACACAATTATGCTGCTACCCAAGCTTCATAAAAGGAATTGAATTATCCCAGATACTCCAGTCTATTGTTTATAATGTATACCTTTAACAAAGAATTAGATTTTGTCTGGAAAGTGGTGGCTTAGTGTTTAAGGTGTTGCACTGACACCAGAAAGACCGGGGTTCGATTTCCAGAACTACCAAGCTACAATTGCTCAGTTAAATAAAAAGAATAATGTAAGTCGCATGTTGTAAATGTAAATGTCTGATAACAAAACTATAGCTATGGCAACAGTTTTTGTTCTACTTCTGGCAAGTTCTTCCTTCTTTAGACAAGACCTTCCCAACCCCAAAGAGTTATGGTTCTTTTTACCCCTCTATTGCCATTTTCTTTTGTTTTTATAATTTGACTGGGTCTCTGAGGGTCTCTGAAGAATTTTACTAGTTTCATTCAAAAGGTAAAATACTTTTAAAATGACATCCTGGGCTTTAACCAAACAAAATTAAAAACTATTAATTAAAAATAATGTATTTAAAAACTATTAATTAAAATAAGGCCATTTTACAAGTTAAATAATTTATCAGATTTCTGATTTCTGTACATTGTGTAAGAGCAGGTGTTTACAACTTTGCCTATACAGTGATACACATTCAGTGTGTATGTATGGTGATGTGTCTGACACTAGTCAGATGAGCCAGCTCATCTGATTCAAACTGTAAAACAAAATGGGGCTAGTCATTGCTGAAAGATATGACCCAGATGGTGGTGAAAGTAATTACACTAAGGACATTGCCAAGGACATTGATTAAGTACTCTGAAAGATGCTAAGGCGAAATGAGGACTGAGAGAGATAAAAACCAAATGATACGGAATTATCTACTACTGTGTTCTTGATTAGCAAATTAATGGAAAAGCCATGATAACATGTCATTACCATAAGAGCATAATTCCTAAAATAAAAACTAATAATAGTGCACATAATCATTTAATATATTTTTAGAATTTTAATTAGAATTAGTTTACAGCATGCTTTTGATATATTTTATAAATTAGAAATTATAGAGATACACCATCTGCTAATTTGACATACACAGGTTAAAATACTTGAAATAATGGAATAAAGTTTTACTTCAGCAGCAACAACTCAAATGAGTATTGTATTTAAAACTGCTTGACTGCTTAACTATAAAATTACTAACCATTTATAAGTAATTAATGGGCATAAGTAATTATGCCTATTTCTCTTCTGTTAAAATCAACAGGCCAAATTTAACAATATAAAAAATGCTGTATATTCACACACACATATTCTGCAGGAATAGTTGGAACTTCAGGGGGTACTTGATGGTGTGTGAAATGAGGGAGATAGCGTCAACCCCATGGTAACAGTAGCAGCTAGATTAGCTGCCTTGCAAAACAAAAACAAGATTTACACTTCCAGAGAGCATAAACTGTTAAAAAACACAAACTGTTTTAAATGCACACATTCCAAAGCACACTCTTTTAGTAAATAGAAGATGCTATTTTGCACAAATTAAATTTTAAAATTTTGAAATTTTTCTTGAGCATTTGCTCTTGTTGATTCTTACAAAAGGGGTTGAATAATTAGGGGTTGTAAAACAGATATTTATGCTTGCTATTCCCAATCAGCTTCCAATCTTAGTACAAACCTACTTTTCTTTAGTACTGCACCAAAAGTGAGCTTATTTGTAACACAAAACATAGTCCGTCTATAAGGACTGTTTTCACTTATTTCAATATGTCATGAACTTCGGTTAAATCGGTTAAATTTTTTTTCATAATAATTAACTGTATTGAAATGTGTCCATCATTTTTTTTCTTATCTTTAATAAACCTCCAAATCGGCAGTGCCTAACTGCAATTCAAGGGCAACGTATAAAAACTATGTGTAAAGCAGAAGGCATACCTCATACAAGCAAAATCTGCATGGACAATAAACCCTGCTATAGGCAATAGGAAACACAAAAGAAGATAAATATTTTTGTTTTTATTCTAAGCTTGAACAGGAAAAAACTGTGTGAAAAAAATCTAATAAGGTTACATAGGAAGCACAGCTAATATTAGATACTCTGGTACACACGGTTACTGACTTAATATGCAAAACTTTTTTACATGTTTTTTTTAAACATGGCTGGTGGTGTCAGACAAACAGCTTATAGCAGGAACTTAAAAAAACGATTATAATTTGGGTACTGTCACTGTACACTGAATTTGATTATAAAATTAACATAAAGTCATGAAAATGTAACTTACTTCATAGTCTTGTAAAATATATTTTATAATCATGCCCCTAAAAATTATATACAATACTCTGGAGTAAATCATTTCTAACACATGCCTGCATCTGACGCATGCTCTTTTATACATCCTGTAGGGTGGCAGGTTCTTTTTTTTAATGTATGCTTGTCATGCAGTATTATCAAGTTTTCACCTCAAATATATATAGTAGACTGTATAACAGTACATAATGAGTAACAAGCCAGAGTAGTTTTCTTTCTTGCACTAAAAATGTTAATATTTTACTATTTTGGATAAGAAATATATTTGATATATTTTTCTTTTTTTAAAACATTTAATTGTGTATTAATAAATGTATATACAACTTCAAATATTGTTAATGTATTAGTGATTCTTTAATCAAAATTACTATTAGACAGTAAAACAAGACTTACCACAACTCCACTATCAGTAATCACTTCTTGGTAGGTAAAGTTGCAAATGGCCCAGGCCAGATAGTATGTCGACATGCGAGGTGTCCTAAAAAAGTGGTTGTTCACCCAGCCATCCTCATCCAAGCTGGATGCCTCAATAGGCATGTTGGAGAGGGACTGGTACAAGGCATCATGTCTCAGTCTCACAACGAAGGTTGCTTTGTAGATTGGCTCATCAAAACACGGGAAAGCCTTTCTTGCATGAGTCGGTGAGAACTGGGTCACAGCAAGATACCTGTGAGGTGGTGAGAAAGTGAAGGAATCGGATGTTAAAAAAAGATTGGAGGAAAAAGAGGTTAAGATAGCAAAAGCAAAGAAAAAAAGAGAGAATCAGAACAAATAAAAACAAACAAAAAAAAGTGATGAGGCCAAAAAAAGAAGTAAATATAAGAAAATAGAATAACATTCAACAAAAAACAATAAAAAGCTTATTTTAATTGAACAACCCAACATGAAAATGTAATTTTATTTTGATCAAGCCCTTTTAAAATTTTAGGTCACTTAAATAATGGTAAATTAATTTCTGATAGCAGATTTATTTGGTTTAATATTTGACTCTTTTAATAGAATCAAAATATATGTCTTGTTTTACATGTAAAGCATATATTATACCTTACTAGAAATAGATAGCATGGCCTATCACCGGAAGATTTTTTAATATAGCCATATAATTTGCACATTATAGGTGCAAATAGTTTAAACATGTCCAACAAAATAGGGTGTAAACAGCATTATACTTTAGCCTTTGTAGTTCACTTATGTAAAAAGAAGCATGCCATTCGTCTGAGATTGATGATCACAGTTACCATAGAAACAGCAGTAAATAAAGCTAATGTCATCAAGTCCTTTTCTGCTTGTTATGAATTTTTTTTCAATGTTATTTTAATATTATCATAGCAAAACTGCATTTTTTTGCATCATTTTATAAAATCCTTACAGTGATCCCGTGAATATTTGTTTAAATAAAATAAAAGAACTTTATAAACAGCCAGAATGGACAGGTATTCTTACTGTAAATCTTGACATAGTTAATGTACTGCAATTAGTTAAACTATTTGAATCCCATATTGCAGGCCATGCATTTAGTACCTGGGCTTTCAGCTGGGATACCCGACTTAATCCATCTTAGTACTATACAAAAAAGCAATATAAGATGGTGTGACATTACAGAGAGAGTCATTTTGCGTATTGAGGGTAAAAAACATTTTTATTTAAACAATTCCAAACCTCTACACTACAACCGGAAATGTGGTGATTCTGAAGGCCCTGGGCAGTTTAAATAAATGATGTGGCAGCACATCAAGGCTAAAAAAAATCTGATTGGACAAAAAAATCTAACATCCACATACATGTACTGTACTGGAAGCAGTGCAGCCAAGAGAATCTACTTAATTAAGAAAAGACTGTTGGAATGTATATTGGGAATAATAATACAATTTTATGGAACAAATATTAGAATTTAGAGATTGAAATTAAAAGTATTGGTAAAAGTAGGTCAGTGCTTCTGATATTGTTTGTTTTAGATATTGTTCTGTTACTAGCAGAACAGTCCACCACTGGGATCCCTGTCCACAACAAACTAGTAAATTATTGGGCATATTTCTGGTTAACCCAATTTCTTCCTATTTTGTTGTGCTTATGTCTAACATTAAATGTTACATGATGTAACATGAAGGGCCCATGTGTAAGGTTCTTGTTTCATGTTAGCTAGCTAAGGCATCCAAGCCATGTATTTGTTTACTTCCTGGTTTTCCTGTCTTGTGATCCTTTTTCCCCCTTGTCTTCGTGTCATGTGCTTCACTTGTCCTTGTGTCTTGTATTCATTGTTTTTTTATTCCTGTGTTTGTTGTTGTGTTCAAGTGTGTCTTGTTTAGTTAACGTATTCAGTATTTTTATAGTCTTTGTGTTTGCCTTGTGTTTGTGGATGATTGTTGCTTGTACCACTGTTTGTGAGTCTGTTATGTTATGTTCTTGTCCAAGCTAAATCAAAATTTAGATCAGACAGAAAAATACTGATTCAAAAAATTTGAAAGTCGTTACCAAAATGTACTGGTAAAAGGGTTATGGTTAAAGAATGTACTGAAGATAAATGAAAGGATGAATGAATTAATCAATTAATCAATCAATCAGTAGCTGGCTTGATTGTTAAGTATATTAAGTATAAGACAAGTAGTCAACTGTAGTTCTTCATATTTATTAATATATATTTATTATAAGCATAGTTTGGCTCTCAAAAAAAAGAATTGGTCAAACAGTCGAGATAATTACTAACTACAGTAGAATACATGTGTGAATAAACTCAGTTGGTGCCTGAAGATTTGGATGCTGATCATAACTGTCACTGATGTAAAGAAATGCCAAAAGAAATTTGGGACTTGAGAACAGCTGCCAGGAGCAAGCCTGTGTCAAATAATTTGCCAACATCCTCTTGTAAAACAGAAAGTGCCTGGGGATCCCCAAGGGCCAGAACTAGAATTTTACAAACCCAAACTTTATGGCCGCTTTTTGTTCTACACTGCATTCTAGACAAAGTGTTATGTGTGTATCGACATGAAGGAGACTGTAGCATGAATTGTCACTAGGGTCAGCTAAAGGGTCTACGGGCCCCATATTGATGTATCCCAGCAGTATGGAGAGCTAAATTAAGAGTATGTAAAAAAAATAAATCCTTTGTATCTAGTATTAGAGACTGATTTTTCAAAATTAGTTAAACGTTAGAGATCAGCATGTCTTTATTTAATTGTAGTTCCTCACTGTTTATCCACCACAAATATTATGTACACTAAAATGTGTACAATTTAACAGCATTATATACAAACATTGTATTTTAATTCAGTTTTGGCATGCTTGATGTCTTCACTCCATTTATAACTTTTAAATCAAAAAATAATGTGAGCTTTTTGGATTATGCTTAGTGTATAGATAATGTAAAATCATTTATTACCACAGAACTTTTATTACTTAAGTAAGTGCATGAGCCCAAACAAATTTTGCTGCAAAATCTTCTAGACTTCTTAACCGTAAACCTTGTTTAAGAATTGTATGCTTTAAAATTGCATGCTATTAAAATCTAGCTTAAGTAAACAACCTTCTATGGTGCAAAATAAATCTATTAACCTTAATATTCATAAGTGTGATCTTTTCATCCCAAACATTTTCAGTGCAACTGAGTTAGAGCTCTCTGAAATAGTTTTCACTACAACCAATCTATTACAATATTAACACTTTGTTTTAATATAAAAAGACATTTTACTTTAGACTTTATGGCAAACCTTAAGACACACTTGTTGATTTGCTGTCAAGCTGTTCACAAATTTCTGGCCATTAAATTGTATTGCAATATTACTATTACAACTAATTGATCAAAACAGCAAATGTTTGTGTGTACTGCCATCACCTTTTACTTTCCTACCACATCTTTATATGTACAGTGTACTCCAAAATTAAAATTTCATTTTTAATCGATATTAAAAATGTTTATGTATGCCCAGATGACAAAACATTGTATGACAGGTGTGACAGGTGACCCAACATATCGCTGCATAGCATTAAAACTAAACTTCGAATCGAATTACCTTTTCTCGCTGTGTAGAATGTACGAGCTGCGAAAGAAGCCCAACAGTTCATTTTCAATTTGCGCCTCGAACGTGATGTTTATCTTGTAGGTTCTGAGTGGCTTCATTTCTCGATGCAAAGTGATGACGTATACCTGGTTGGGAGCATAGTGAAAGTGCCGGTGGATCCTCAGTGCACCTGTTTTTTTACTATCTGAGTACACTGCCACCTTTTTCACGTCCAGCCTGTCCGCATGCAGCACGATGAACTTAGTAGCGTTTATACATTGAAACTCGATGCTCACCTTGCCGGAGAAGGTATAATTGTCCATGTGTACAGAGAGCTGGAGGTCATAGTGGCGTGGGTGTAGTGTGGCTGGTAAACGCGAATGCCGCCACGGCTCCGATTCTTCCACTTTATGCTCAGAGTTTCCGTCTCGTGATTGATTGCCGCCACTATCAGGTACAACATCTCTCTCTGTGACGCTGCTACACTTCTCAAAACGGACACCTAGCATTACAGCAATAGCTGTCACTACAATGAGCGTCAGGATGGAGATGGCAAAAGCAAGCACAAGTCGCTTGTGCACAGTGATGTGCTCTTCTGTGGTCCTAGGTCGTACCACCACGTTGTCCGCCCAATGATCGGACACCGCACCGCCATTCCTCATGCTTAGGTCCTCAATCCCCATTGACACTTTAAATCACTACAAAAAAAGATGACAGTTATGAACAAAGATGCAGTAGCTTGTAGAAACCAGCACGTACGCAAAATTATATTGCAGTTTCAATACATAGAAGACTATTAGAGTAGCATGGAATTACCACATAAAAACTGAATTATGCATACAATTGTATGATTTTAGCATGTGCTATCTAAACAACAATTAATTACTAGCTATGATATCACGTAACTAACTAAGTAAATACATGTGTACTATAAATAGGAGAAAGTAAAGCCTAAACAAACACATGTTTAAAAGGCAAAAAATGCAGCTATTTTTACTTGATTGTAAAGTTTTTTACTTCATTTTAAGCCATTTCTCAATGAAAGTGTCTTAAAGACTTTCTTTTATGGGCCAGGAGAACCCCCTGAAGCACAGGTAGTTGAAGTCTTGATTGATTGTGACTGTGGAGTTGTTTTATAAAGGCACATTTCCTTCTGGATTTGGTAAAACTTTGCCTATATTATATACTAAGGCTGCACAATATATTGTTTCAGCGTCGGCATTGCACTGTCTACAGTAGTCACATTAAAAGTTTAATAACAGTGAAAGTAAAAAAAAAATTAAGTTTATTATTTGCACATTGTTTTAAGGTTTGTTAATGTGTATACATTTGCCAAGTTTCAAGGATTCAGGTGGATGAAACAAAAACTTCTGTAGCTTTAACAAAGCTTGATTTTACTGAAATTATACGTTGAAGACCATGCAGTGTGATTTAACATTTGATTATTCAATTTCTGTATCAGAATCTCCAGAAAAACATAAAACACTTTATTTTATTTACATCCTTCTTGTATTATATCTATTTATGATTATAATTTGTGTATTATAAGCTGTTCAAGTCATCTGGTGAAAATCATAGTGTAATATATTTGCAAAAGACCTGCACATGATCATGCTTCCATGTGTCTTGGGAAGTGCTTGATATGAAATGTATTAATTTATAATTTATAATGAAATAAAGTGTATAAATTTCTAATTCCCCTCACTAGCCTCCTCACTTGTTCCAGGTCATTTGAAGTCTTATAATCACAATTGAATGAAGGAATAAATAAATGATTTTCATTTTAAATATATACAGTATATATATACTGTATATATGATCTTGCCTTTGGGTACCTGGTGCATTATTTAATCCTAACCCATGTTTAAATTCCAGAAACAAAAACCAGTGAGAAATAGTTCATAGTTCTGCAGCTAGAAATAATTTGTTGTTAACTAAAATAGGACACAGGAAGGGGGCTGAAAAGGGGTTAATCCATTGCGGGTACAATCACAACACACCTGCAAGCCCCTTCACACATTCTGGTAATAAAAGATATAATATGGAGGTACAAGTCCCTGTGGGTATCATATGAATACCCCTGGAAGACAAGGAGAAGAAGCAACCAAAATATAGATCTAAAAGCATTAATAATGCCTACTGATTTCTTTATGTCCCAGTGTAGAGCCTCAAGCAATATTATAAAACACGCATTACATCATGGTGGTCCTCCACATCCAAACTGATTTGTGAAAACTACTATACTATACTACACTACTATAATTACTGCGGATTGTCCTATCTAAAAGCCGACTGAACCTTTTCAGTGAGCTGTGGCATAGATTCTACGAGTCTCTCAAATAGAGACATAAATGGTTCTTACTACACAGCTTTTTCACATCCGGCATGAGATCATGTACTGTGAAGGCATATATATGGTCTGATATAAATGAAGTGAGTGTACAACTTCGGAATGAATGTTGTTCTCTATGCCAGCACGAAGCGCTTACAGCATGACACCGACTCATGTTTTTGTTTGATTGTTTAATTTGACACCCGTTTGTATATCTATTTTAAGCGGCTATGCGCATTTCGCTTCTTCTGTCTGATATAAAATGTACCGAACAAAGCACAGGACGAACGACAATCTGGAAATGAACGACGGATCGCGCTTTTACAATAACCCCTCAAAGCATGAGTCTGTGCGTCTGCCACAAATGGCCTAACGTAAGACGATGATCCTTTACATCAGCAGGGAATTAGAATTGCTGAGCGAAGTTTTTTTTTTCAGCGCATACTCATTCATTCACACGCTGTTACACTGGGTTGTTAAAGTCATCCATATGTGCATGTATGTTGCTGCTAGGTTAACATTCTTACCAGCGCCGTAACTTAACGCAGCATCGCTTCAACCTCGCGCTGTTCCTGAATCTTCGCTCATTAACGCTCACATCCGCCTGCATGTGGTGGTGGAGCGGGTGACAGCTGGGACTGTTCCGTTAACAGCGCGCACCCTTGCTAACCACTGGATCATGCATCAGCAAACGCGGTTTAGCGAAGCTGCATTCCGCAAACGCGCTGCACTTCTACCCGGCTGTAGATGTGCGAGAGAGAGAGAGAAAGAGAGAGAGTCTATCCCTGACTTTCTCCAGTTCTCTACTGTCGCGCACAAACACCAAATGCACTCGCTTCCCTCTCCCTCTCTCTCACACACACCCCGCCTCTATGACTTTTTCATCCCCCATTCTTTTTCGTTTGCCCACGTTTGCTTGCTTTTTCTATATTTTGTCTACTGATATCATAGCCGCAAGCACACTTTTTTACACGCATGCGTATGTGTGTGTGTGTGTGTGTGTGTGTGCGTGTGCGAGAGAGAGAGGCTGCGCGGTTGAATTCGTGAATCTATTTGGTAAAAAAGGTGTGGAAGAATTTTATACAACAGTATTGCTTGGACAGTAATTCCGGCTGTAAGATAAACGATATAGACTCAACCATGCGCTGTCATAATACAGTACAAAATTGTTTCTATAGTAACCGCGCATACACGAGGCAATTAACTGCGCTTACAACAGGAAGCAACTTGTCTCATTAATGGTCTATAGATTTATAATTTAAAGTGACTAATCAGAATGTGATTTTCATAAAAGTGATGTGATTTTTAGAATCATTTTAATTTATTGGCTGAAATGGCCTTCTTTATTGAGACACTTCTAATCATTATTAGAAAAAGGGCAGGTGCCTCATTAACCAGAGCCTCCTTAATAAATGTGCCAACTATCATTCAGAAACTATCATTCATATCCTTTTCTACTGTAACGATTCCAGTCTCTGTTTCCTTTTCCGGGTTTAGAGTATTTAAACTAGCATTAGCACCACGCAAAGTATTGTTTGTTTCATGCAGCATACCAAGCGTTTTAAGTTCGGACTGCTTCTATGGTTTTTGATCTCAGCTTGGTTTATTTGGATTACGATTTATTTGGATTTATCTACCTGATTCTTTTGGATTACTGTGTATTGACTTCTGTCTGTTTCCTGACTTCGTTTTTAAACAGAGTCAACCTAGCGCTTTCCCAACAGACAGTAAGAAATATGTGTTTCTATTATCGCTACTTTCAGGAAGAGTGCAAGATTGGGCGGCAGCTGTTTGGGAAACTGATACGTGTTTTCAAACGTCAGTGGATTACTTCTTAACGCAGTTACAGGAGGTATTTGAGTATCCAGCGGGGGGCTGGATGTGCTCGCAGCTCATCAGGTTGCGTCAAGGCGAACAGGCTGCAGCGGAATATGCCATTTACTTCCGCACGTTAGCCACACAGAGCGATTGGAATGACTCTTTGCCCAAAGCTATGTTCAAGGACGGGTTGAACGTTCGTCTGCAAGCGGAGCTCAACTGTCGGGATGACACCAGGTCGTTCTCAGATAATTTGGCTAGAGCGGTGCGCCTGGACAATTTATTGTGCAATCAGCCTAGAGCGACCACTTCAAGCTCCCTTCCTGTCTCCCAGACACCGGTCTCCGCTCCACGTAAAGGTTCTGAGCCCATGCAACTGGGGATCACCAAGCTATCAGCACAAGAACAGCAGCACAGGCAGCAAGCCAGATTGTATTATTACTGTGATGGACCCAGTCACCTTAGTGCTGCGTGTCCAAAAAAGACACCCAGTCAGCCTGTTTGCTCAGTCTCAGCTGTCATGTGTCTCACAGTGTCCTCGTACCTGTGCATTGACTCCACTTCACATCTGTTCCCAGCACTAGTCGATTCAGGAGCTGCGCTCAATCTTATCGATCGTCACATTGTGTCACGCCTCAAGATCCCCACACAACCCAGTGATCCCCCGCTTTAGATTGCATCCGTCAGCGGGCAACCTATCGGCTCAGGTATTAACCGCCGCACCGTCCCCCTCACACTTCGGGTAGGAGCATACAGAGACTATATCCCTTCATATCATCTTCTCGCCTAAAAATCCCATAATCCTCAGGTGTCCTTGGTTACCATATCTTAGACCGACAAAGACATCACGCATTGGTCTCCTTATTGTCATACGCCTTTCCCGAGACCACACCACGCCTTGTCTTGCCACACTGGTGGAACAGCCTGGAAAACCAGAGCACCCTACAATTCCTCCGGAATATGATGACCTACTCAAAGTATTTAGCAAGAGCAGAGCTTGCAAGCTGCCCCCCGCAACGCTCTGTAGATTGCGCCATTGACCTCCTCTCTCAAGCTACCGCCCAAAAAGTTGCGTCTATCCTCTATCCCTACCCGAGACCAAAGCCATGAAGTACTATATCGACGAGGCGCTAACCCAGGGGTTCTGGGCTAGCCTCGACTTCTCCAGCGGCATCAGGTTTCTTTTTTGTGGAGAAGAAGGATGGCTCCTTGCGGCCTTGTATAGATTACCGTGCTTTAAATAAGGTCAAGGTGAAGTGCCGCTACCGCTAGTACCTGCGGCTCTGGAACAACTCAGGACAGCTAAAGTCTTCACAAAGCTGGACCTCCGCAGCACATACAACCTCATTCATATACAAGAGGGGGGATGAGTGGAAAACCACCTTCATCACGACTAGGGGGCACTACAAATATCTTGTCATGCCTTACGGGTTATCTAGCGCCCCTGCAGTGTTTAAGACGTTTGTCACGACATTTTTCGGGATCTCCTGAACCTCTGCATAATTGTCTATATAGTCTACTCGCCTAATCTCTCTCAGCATGTCACCTAGGTCCGCACAGTGCTACAGCGTCTACTCAAGCACAGTTTGTGAAAGCTGAGAAATGCGAGTTTCATCTGAGTTTCAGCTTTATCAAGATTTACAGTCTCACTGCTGCTCCCCTCACGTCTATGCAGTGGACCACGGCAGCCATGTCAGCGTTTGAACAACTCAAGTTCACGACAGCTCCCATCCTTCAGCACCCAGTTCCCACGCACCCTTTCATGGTAGAGGTAGATGCCTCCAATTGTGGAGTAGGGGCCGTATTGTCGCAGAGATGTTGTCAACCCCCTAAATTGCACCCTTGTGCCTTCTTTTCCAGAAAGCTCATGCCGGCAGAGAGAAATTACGATGTCGGGAATAAGGAGCTGCTTGCTATCAAGGAGGCGCTGTCAGAGTGGAGGCACTGACTAGAAGGGAGTACCCACCCGTTCCAGGTAATAACAGATCAGATAAAAATTTGGAATATCTCAAGTCAGCCCATCGGTCAGTCCAGATGGGCTCTTTTCTTTACCATGTTCAGGTTCACAGTCACGTATCAGCCTGGAAGCAAGAACCGTAAAGCCGATGCCCTGTCCCACCTGAACAAGTGGAGTGTACCAAACCCATACTAAGTCCGCATGTTGTCCTAGGCCCCATTCAGTGGGATTTTGAGAAAGAAATCACCTTTATAACAGCGCCATGACCCTCCGCCAGCAACATGTCCACCAGGTAGAACTTACGTACATTTACATTTACAGCATTTGACAGACGCCCTTATCCAGAGCGACTTACAATATTCCTTGTTATACAACTGAGCAATTGGGGTTATGGTGGCTTGGTGGAGCTGGGAATCGAACCCACAACCTTCAGGTTGGTAATCCAACACCTTAACCATGAGCCACCACTTTCCCCACTTTACATACCTAAAACTCTGCGTTCCAGACTACTGTCCTTGATCCACTCTGCCCTCAGTTCGGGTCATCGGGTTCTGATGTGGTCAACTACGTCAAGTCATGTAGCAGCTGCGCCCAGGCTAAAACCCCTCGACACCTTTCGGAGGGTCTTCTGCAACCACTTCCCACTCCTCAGAGGCCTTGGTTCCACATCTCAGTGGATTTTGTCACCAATCTCCCCAATTCTCATGGGTTTACAGTTATGCTCACTGTTGTCGATTCTTGCTCCAAGTCCTGCTAATTGATTTCCCTGAAAGGCTTACCATCAGCTTTGAAGACCACCACCCAACTGTTCCAACATGTCTTCAGGAACTTCGGCATCCCAGAGAATATTGTCACCGATAGAGGTCCGCATTTCACCTCTCGACTCTGGGCAGAATTCTGTAAAAGCCTTGATATTAACGTCAGTCTGACTTTGGGCTATTACCCTCAGTCCAATGGCCAAGTGTAGAGGCTCAATCAGGAACTGGGGAGGTAGCTACTGCCATATTGCACCAGAGAACAATCCCGGTGGAGCGAATTTCTGCCATTGGCCGAATATGCTCGAAATTCGCTGCGGCACTCCTCTACAGGCCTCTCCCTGTTCAGTGCGTGTTGGGCTATCAACCTCCCATGTTTCCCTGGTCAGGGGAGCCAGGGGTATTACTGTCTCACTTTTTGGATTTATCTGCCTAATTCTTTTGGATTACTGTGTATCAACTTCTGCCTGTTTTCTGACTTCATTTCTGAACTTCCCTTGTGTTTTCAATAAACACATTTACATGCAAATGGATTTTTCTCTGACCCCGTTATTACCTTTACTGCTTTTTATTTCCATACATTTCTCTGTCATTATATTTCTTTTTGAATCCTCTTTATTGCTCACTATTTTTCTTTAACTAATCTATTAAATTTTACTACATTCTCAAATTCTATTACTCTTTCATTTTTGTCATCTTACCAGCTTACTTTTTAACCAAACAACCTTTCTTTCTATTGTATTTATATACTGTATATCAGTTCTGCCAGTATGTATCGTGTCATCATTATGCTATTACACAGAAAGCTAAACGGACCATTTATTAGATGTGTAATAAAGGATTTATATAAAAGTGGTGTTTAACATTAAGTAATTCTCACAACAAAAAATAAAATCACCAACAAAAAAAATCACCAAGCCCAATTAAGTTGTTTTTTTCTAATACTACGCTTACAAATAAGTATAATATAAATCAGTTAAAGCTGAAATTTCATTCAGCAACTTGATTTACATAGAACATGAACATTCATTGTATAACCATTTCACCAGCTTTGTGCTTGCTTGTCATTGGGCCATATTTTAAATGATGACTTCAAAAATAGAAGGACTGACAAACAAATCATTGTCATTGATGAAATGCTACCGACAGTTGTGTTTGAAATTCACAGGGGATTAGCAATATTAAAAAACCTCAAACAGCTTATTTGATACAACTATGCCAAAATCAAAATCACAGATCGTAATTTCGCATTTGCATCTGGTGTTTCTAATAAGGTGTCCAGTAAGGGTATATATTGCAGTCATGTTGTTGTACTGCAAAAAGCATTGCTGCGATTTGGACATCTGGAGTCTTTGTTGTCTATGCCTCAGGCAATGCAATTATGCAGTACATCTCTGGTTTCTTTTAATCACTAGCTTTACCACATCAAATAAGTCCCGTTTCTTCACGTCCCAAAGGAACAAGGCAAGGAAATATACAAGTTTATAGTAGCCAAAGAAGTCATGGTGTTTGTCTTTAAATAATAATTGTGTAATTAATCAACCATGACATTTGTTTTAGTTATGATGTAAGTCTATTCTGTTAATTTTTACCCAGTTGCTCTATCTTTAGTAGCAAAGGGTGGCTAAGACCTGCGGCATCAGGACAAATCAGCGTCTGGGCAGCAGGAGGGTTCAGAATCACTGGTATCTTACAAGTAACCTATGATTCATACAGGCCACATAGGTGATCTACAGACAATATTCAAACGATGGCGCCCTCTGGTGACGGGAGGGCGGAATCATTACAAAGGTACATGTAGAGAGCCAATGGCAGTGTAATAAATAAGGGGTATGAGGCTGATAATTACAGAGGTGAGAGTAAATAATATACAGAAGGTGCAGTGGTGTGTATATATAGTATCTATTAGGGTGTATATCGTATGATACAGTTCTAGCTGTGCAATGGATCTATAGATATATACATATGAGTGTTTGTATGATACAGTAAATACAGAGTATAGATGGATGGAATATACACAAGTGTAATGATAGATAGTTACGGATGGTGCAAAAATGCATAATGATAAAGTAGTACAAAGTACAGAAAGTAACAGCCACAGGAAAAAGCTGTTTTTTTGTCTGTTTGTGCGGGCTCTGAGGCATCGGTAGCATCTGCCTTTCGCCCTTTGCAGACAGCCTTTCTTGTTAGGTATCCTCAGAAAATATAGGCGCTGTTGTGACTCTCTGATCAGGATAGAAAAGTTCAGAGACCAGGTAAGATCCTCAGATATGTGGTTTCCTAGGAACTTAAAGCTGGGTACACGCTCAACAGTAGCTCCGTTGCTGTGAATTAAAGGATGAGTGTGATTGCCAGCTTATCTAAAATCCACAATTACCTCCTTTGTTTTCTTAGTATTAAGTTTCAGGTTATTGTCCTGCAAAGATGAGTGCTGATGCTGAGCTGTTCCAGCTTTAAAGTTAACTTAAGGGCCAGCTGCCTTTCTAGCATTTACCCTTCCCAGGGTAGCACACACTTCAGTGGTGGAGAGTGTGAGTGGCTGCTCACCTGGGAACGGCTCCGTTTTGTGCATAGGCTCTATGTTCCCCCTTTCAAAGCAAGCATAGAAGAGGTTGAGCTCGTCAGGGAGTAAGTCAGAGCTGGTTGGAGGTGTTCTATTGGGTGGTTTGCAGTCAGTGCTAGCCTGTATTCTCTGCCACATGCGTCGTGGGGAAGCAGAGTTGAAGTGCTCCTCAATACGCTGTTTGTATGCATGTTTGGCTTTGCTGATTCCCCTCCTCAGATCGTATGTGAATTTGTGTGCTTTATAACATTTTGCCTTTTAATTGTTTGCTTTTTTAATTTTTTTACATACAGTAATTTAGTATTTTATTATCATATATTCAAATATCAATTATTATTAAATATTCAATATGTTATTGTTTCTTACAATATATTCAGTTCAATTCAATTCAGTTTTATTTGTATAGCGCTTTTTACAATAGTGATTGTCACAAAGCAGCTTTACAATTGAAGAAATTATTAGATGAAAATGAAACAGAAATCAGTTTGTCCCTGATGAGCAAGCCGGGCGACGGTGGCAAGGAAAAACTCCCTGAGATGAGATAGGAAGAAACCTTGAGAGGAACCAGACTCAACAGAGAACCCATCCTCATTTGGGTGAAAAACAGGTAGCAGGGATTATGAGGTTACATTGTGTGTGTGTGTAAACAACTTAAATCATTAGCCCTTAGAGAGCAGCCGGAACGTCTTTATGGCGAAGTGGGTCGTCCAAGATCGCCCTGGTGATGCATCATCCGCTGGGCAGGTCACAGGGAAGGGTCCCACAGGACTGGGTCGGAGGTGGGGTCTGGATCACCGGCAGCTCCATTGTGGTGTATGTAACTCAACAGTGAGAGAGAGAGAGAGAGAGAGAAGAGAGAGAGGGAAAGGAAGGCAAAAAGAAGGAAAACAGTTAAGTGACAATGTAATCACACGGTTTGGATTGATTAAGTGAATAATGCATAATGCAAGGATGGACTCCGGCAAGACTAACTAGGTCAGCATAAGTAAAAGGAGAACCAGAGGGAAAACACAGACATGAAGGCTCCCTGATATGTTAAGCAACCAGCCGCTCTCATCATCAACACCGTGATCAATAAGAGAGGGGAAGACAGCATCTAAACATACCAGATCACCATAATACTCAACACCCATGAGTCCCCCAGATCTGCTCCTTTATATAAGGGGAATCAAATACAAAAGGCTTGATTAAATAAGTACATGTTTAACCTGGACATAAACACTGAGACTGTGTCTAATTCCCGAACATACATAGGGAGGCTATTCCATAGCATTGGGGCTCTGTAAGAAAAGGCTCCGCCCCCTGCTGTAGTTTTTATAATGCGCGGTACTGACAGGCAGCCTGCATCCTTTGTTCGAAGTAGGCGTGACGGAACGTAAGACACTAGAAGTTCGCTTAAGTACTGCGGTGCGAGACCATTTAGAGCTTTATAAGTTAACAGTAGTATTTTAAAATCGATGCGGTGTCTCACTGGGAGCCAATGCAGTGTGGATAGGACTGGCGTGATGTGCTCTTATCTTTTAGTTTTAGTGAGGACTCTCGCTGCTGCGTTCTGGACTAACTGAAGTTTATTAATGCACCTAGTTGAACATCCAGACAGTAAAGCGTTAAAGTAATCCAGCCTGGATGTGATAAACGCATGAACTAATTTTTCGGCATCAGTAAGCGACAAGATATTTCTTATTTTAGCGATATTTCTAAGATGATAGAATGCTATCCTGCTAATATTGTCGACATGGGCTTCAAATGAGAGATTGGAGTCTAAAATCACACCCAAATCTTTTACTGTTGCACTTGGTGAAACAGAAAGACTGTCTAGTGTTAAGGTGTGATCAGGAAGCTTACTTTTAGCTACCTGTGGTCCTAGAACCAGAACCTCCGTCTTGTTAGCGTTAAGCAAGAGGAAATTGCATAACATCCAATCTCTTACTTCCTTCACACATTGCACAATTTTATTAATTTTATTAAACTGGCCTTTCGCGTCAGGCCTTGATGAGACGTATAACTGTGTGTCATCAGCGTAACAGTGGAAACTGATATCATGCTTACGAATTATGTTTCCCAGAGGCAGCATGTAAAGAGAGAAAAGAAGTGGGCCTAAAACCGAGCCCTGTGGAACACCATACTTTACAAGGGAGCACGCAGAATAATCACCATTTAAATCTACAAACTGGTAACGATCGGTTAAATAGGACCTGAGCCACGCAAGAGCTGTTCCTTTAATTTCTACTAATTTTTCTAATCTGTGAAGAAGAATATCGTGATCTATGGTGTCGAAAGCTGCACTTAGGTCAAGTAATATAAGCAACGAGACACAGCCTTGATCGGATGCCAGTAAGAGGTCATTAGCTACTTTGACCAGTGCTGTCTCTGTGCTGTGGTGAGGCCTGAATCTGAAATACAAACACATACAATAATAACACTGATGGAAACAACAACAAACAAAATGCAAAAACATACAGTAACAACAATTATGGAAACAACCACAAACAAAATAGAAAAACATACAGTAACAACACTGGTAGAAAAAGCAACAAACAAAAAAAAACACATACAGTAATAACACTGGGGGAAACAAAAAGAAACAAAGAAGCAAACACATACAATAATAACAATGATGGAAACAACTAACAAACAAAAATACAAATACATACAGTAACAACACTGATAGATAAAAAAGAAACAAAAATACGGACACATACAATACCAACACTGATGGAAACAACTAACAAACAAAAATACAAACACAGAGTAATAACCCTGATGGAAACAAAAAAAAACATACAGTAATAACACTGATGAAAACAACAAGAAACAAAAATACAAACACATACAATAACAACACTGCTGAAAACAACAACAAACAAAAATACAAATACATACAGTACCAACACTTATTGAAGATACAACAACAAACAAAATACAAAAACAGACAGTAAAACACTGATGAAACAACAACAAACAAAAATACAAAACACAGTTATAAAACTGATGAATACAACAACTAAAAACAAAATACAAAAACATACAGTAATAAAACTGATGAAAATAAGAACAAAAATACAATCACACAGTAATAACACTGATAGAAATAACAACAAAAAAATAGAAACACAGTAATAACACTGATAAAAACAACAGGAAACAAAAAAACAAACACATACAATAACAACACTGATAGATACAAAAAGAAACAAAAATACAAACACATACAATAATAACACTGATGGAAACAACAACAAACAAAATACAAAAACATACAGTAATAACACTGATGAAAACAACAAGAAACAAAAATACAAACACATACAGTAACAACACTGCTGAAAACAACAACAAACAAAAATACAAATACATACAGTACCAACACTTATTGAAGATACAACAACAAACAAAATACAAACACATACAATAACAACACTGTGAAAACAATAAGAAACTAAAATACAAACATGCACAATAACAACACTGCTGAAAACAACAACAAACAAAAATACAAATACATACAGTAACAACAATTATTGAAGAAACAACAACAAACAAAATACAAAAACATACAGTAAAAACACTGATGAAAATAAGAACAAAAAATACAATCACAAAGTAATAACACTGATAGAAATAACAACAAACAAAAATAGAAACACATACAGTAATAACACTGATGGAAACAACAAGAAACAAAAAAACAAACACACACAATAACAACACTGATAGATACAACAAGAAACAAAAATACAAACACATACAATAATAACACTGATGGAAACAACAAGAAACAAAAATACAAAAACATACAGTGATAACACTGATGGAAACAACAAAATACAAAATTGTAAACACAAAATCATAACACTGATGAAAAAACAAAAAACGAAAAAAAACATACAGTACACTGACAAAAATATAACAAACAAAAATACAAATACATACAGTAACAAGACTTTTGGAAACAAAGACAACAAACAAAACAAAAAAACATACAGTAAAACACTGATGGAAACAACAACATACAAAAATACAAAAACACAGTTATAACACTGATGAAAAACATCAAACAAAAATACAAAAACATACAGAAAAAACACTGACGAAAACAACAACAAACGAAAATACAAAAAGACAGTAATAATACTGATGGAAACAACAACAAATAAAAATACTAAAATATATGGTAACAATCCTGACGGAAACAACAAACAAAAATACAAAATCATATGGTAACAACGCTGATGGAAACAACAGACAAATATACAAACACATATGGTAACAGCGCTGATGGAAACAACAACAAACAAAACTACAAAAACATACTGTATCAACGCTGATGGAAACAAAAATACATACACATACAGTAACAACACTGATGGAAACAACATACAAAAATAAAAACACAAGATAAAATCAATAATGAAAACAACAACAACAAAAAAATTATAAACATGCGGTAATAACACTGATGAAAACAACAAAAAAAAATTATAAACATACGGTAACAATACTGTTGGAAACAACAACAAACAAAAATACAAAAACATACGGTAATAACACTGATGGAAACAACAACATGCAAAAATACAAAAATGTTTGGTAACAACACTGATAGAATCAAAAAACAAAAATACAAAACCATACGGTAACAACAATACAAAAACATACAATAATAACACTGATGGAAACAACTAACAAACAAAAATACAAACACATAGAGTAATAACACTGATGGAAACAAAAAAAACATACAGTAATAACACTGCTGAAAGCAACAAGAAACAAAAATACAAATACATACAGTAACAACACTTATGGTAACAACAACAACAAACAAAATCCAAAAACATACAGTAACAACACTGATAGAAACAACAACAAACAAAATCCAAAAACATACAGTAACAACACTGATAGAAAAAGCAACAAACAAAGAAGGAAACACATACAATAATAACACTGATGAAAACAAAAACAAACAAAAATACAAATACAAATATATACAGTAACAACACTCGCCACTAAGGCGAGATGTGTTGAGAACACAAGGGTGCAGTTTATTTACAATAGTGTGAAAAAAAAACCATTAACTAAACTTGACTGACTAGACATTACATAACATGACGTAAAGAAGAACAAGAACAAGCTCACCACAGTGGTACACAAAACAATCATCCACAAACAGACAAGGCTCCACAGAGGTATATATACACACTGAAACATTGAGTAAACACAAGACTAGATTAGATTAGATTCAACTTTATTGTCATTGTGCAAGGTACATGTACAGAGCCAATGAAATGCAGTTAGCATCTAACCAGAAGTGCATAAGTGGCTTATTTACAATAAATAGCAGTGAAATAAATAGGGAATGAGGTTGATAATTACAGAGGTGGGTAAATAATTTACAGCAGGTGCAGTAGTGTGTATATATGGTATATATGGTATCTATACAACTAACAAGGAACACCTGAGAACAATAATCTACACACCAAGCAATGAAAACAAGGCACAAGGACAAGGGAAAGCACATGACATGAAGACATGAGGACAAAAAGGGGAAACATGGATTAGCTTAGCTATCTTGCATAGCTTAGCTTACATATAAACATAAATATATACCTACACATGAAAACGATGAACACATGAAAACATGAACAAAACATGATACTTAAACATTAAACATAACATAAAACAGATTATGGTGCGCATAAAACGGATTATGGTGCCATCTGGCTCAATCGCCGGGACAGTACGTGCTGGTCCTGGTTTTGGCTCTGCCTGCGTCCACTCTTAACTCCCCCCAAAGAACATATTTGGGGGATGTTTTTCTGGTGGGCTTGGCTTGGTAAGTCTTAGTCTCTACAGACATGGTGTGAGCAATCTTGTCAGGCTTGACGTTAGCAGGGTTGGCAAACCAGACGTGAGCAGGCTTGGCAGACCTGGCTGGATCAGGTAACCATGGCGGGACCAGCGGATCAGTGGCGTGGTGTGAGGTGTGGCCCAGATCCAGTCCAGTTGTGGCTGAATTGTGTCACCTAATGTCAGCTAAACTCGGACTGAAACATTACCTAATCATCATTAGGGTAAGTGGCAGCTTGGTGGTCCTGCGAATTAAACCCTGATCTTTAATTAGCACCTTGAACACTGTCCTACCCCTACTGTCCTTTCCCTATGTTAATGTTATGTTTGTATTGTTTATTTGCTTTGTCCTGCACTGTTTGCACCAGTTTGCACACATGCACTTTATGTGGCTAAGACAACTTATTCTTTAGTCTTTAGCTTTGTTGTTTTGTGTAATTCTGCCTTTTTTCATGTAGCACCATGGGGTCCTCATTTCACTGTGTACTGCATATGCTATATATGTTTGAAATGACAATAAAGCTTCTTAAACTTGGCTCCTGTACACGCTGAGACCATGTAAAGATGCATGTGGTTCTAATAAGAGAACTTCTGTCTTAGAATTTAGTAGAAGGAAGTTATCAAGCTGTCTAAAATCGCCACGCTTGTTTATTATAGACAAACTTATTTTTTCACTGTTACTACTCTGTAAAGCTGCTTTGAGACAATGACTATTGTTTAAATTGCATAAAATTAAATTAAATTAATATTTTTGTTTTTACTCTTCAATATTTTTTGCATACTGTATTGGTGTTTGGTGTATAGCAATATGCAGCCTCAATTCTTCACAAACAAATTTATTTTAAAAAAAAATGATACAGTCCAGACAAATCCTGGCCAAATCAAAGAGATGCTAATTCACACAGGACTATTATCACAGTACCTTGGTGTTAGGCAAAACATGGTAGGACATCTACAAAGGTACACATAATGTAGTTAGACAATTACCTTAATGCATTGTTCATTATAAACCTGTTATGAATTATATTGAGCAGGTTGTACATAAAAAAAAAAATATTTTTACGCTTTAGCTGCATTCATAGTGAAAACTGTAGTACATTGTTAGAAAAGACAATTTGCAAATATTTATATAAAAAAAAAAACTATTATATAATCTGGAGGTGAAGCAGGAACATGAATATTTGGTACCTGCCCCAGCCTGAAAAAGCGGTAGGAATTTTACATCAGTCCAAGTCTATACTAAAAACACATTATTATTATTATTATAGCGTGCTTATGTACACACAGCCAACAAATATTTCAATTCAAATAACTTGTTAAAATGCATGTCATATCCGGTGGGCGCTTTAAAATTCTAATTAAGTTTATATCATTCTCACTTATTCTGACATTAAGAATTTTACTAAAACATGAACAGGAAGCAATTTTTGTTTTTTTGTTTTGTTTTTTAATAAAGCTGGTAAAAGAAAATCATGCTGAAGCTTAAGTTGAAAACGATTTAGACACAATGAGGAAAACACTCATTATTGTAACATTGCCTCTCTCTCTCTCTCACACACACACACCTTACAGTAACTGATAGTTTGTTCTACATTTTTTTTACATCCAGTGAAAAAGTTCCAAGTCCAGCAAAAATAGCAAAACAAACTGTAATTATTAATATGAAACTTTAAATACATCACAAATGCTCAGGGCTGATCTGCGCGCACACACATTGTCGAACATGCACACAGTGTAAAATGTAAACAAAAAGGAAAGGACGTAAATACTGAACACTCACTCTACAGAGTTTAGTGTTGGCGTCGCTCATGCAGCAAGACGCCTTCTCTATTTCACCGATTCTCTCTCTCTCTCTCTCATTCTTTCTTCCCCTCTCTCTCACACGCACGCGCACACATATATACACACACAAAATTACAGGATCTATTCGTTTAAAAAAATGCAACTGAAGAAGCAGCTTTAACAGGGACAATAAAATCACAGACAGAAATTAGTATTTACATATTTTTACATCAGAGTCTGAAATAAAACAGGAAGTGGAGGAGTGTTACCACGGCAACGGCCCTGTCTGAAAATTCATTTGGGGCAAATTATGTCAGTGCAGGAAAGAGTGGGCGGTGCCTCATCACAGTTGACGGAATATAAAACAAATTTTAAAACAATGAATGTGAACACTTCCTTATTTATTAATCCTCTCTCTCTCTCTCTCTCTCTTGCTCTCCTTCTCTCTCTCTCTCACTCACACACACACACACACACACTAAAACATTAGTTATATTAAATAATATATATAAATATGGTCACATTATTAACCACTTGGCTGCAGTGCTCATCAATAACACATCCATCATCCTAACAAAAACATGACTCACTTAGACCTCTTCTGACTGGCTGCTAATAATCAATAAACATCTGTTCTGTAGGTTTCAGTGAGCTGCAGTGTGAATTGGGGCTTTCACATTACAGCCAATCACAGAGCGTTTCCTATTCAAAATAAAATATTAGTCATGAGATAAAATGACAGACGCAACTATGAGTTTATGCTATGTTTATGTGTCCTGCAATCTCCCGATGCGGTTCCAGCTAAAGTAACATTTTTTTCCTATTCAACACACTGAGGCCCCCTTTACTCCATTTATACACTGTGTGTGCGTGCATGCGCGTGTGTGTGTGTGTGTGTGTGTGTTAGACAAGCTGGTAGCCCGAGCCGGATGTCTGGTCATACTCAATGGTGTACTGAGTGGTCCAATCAACAAGCATCGGCCTCAGAAGCCCACAGCAGTGCAGCTCGAAGAAATCTATCAGGTTTCTCACACAGCCATGACTGGAAAAAAAACCCCACACACAGCGTTAATAAAGAAAGGTGAAAAGAGCCAGAATTTATAATAGAACAGCTACATATCTCAGACCGAATGCTGGAGCGGAGCGTGTTACTGCATGTCACTTACTTGAAAGGACTCTCGATGGACGTCGCTGTGACTTTAAAGTGTTTGTAGCGTCTCGCATTCATCCGCTCATTAGTGGTAATGCCAAGACCAGCAATCTAAACACAAACAAAACAATAAGACTGCACATTTGAATGTGCACTTCAACCTGTACAGCAAATATGTGTCTGTGTGTGCGAGCGCGTCACACCTGTCACCTATATATAAAATGTGCAAGAACTGTGCAGGTTCAACACGAATGAAAGTATTAAATGTAGTGTGTGTGCACAAAGTGGGTAAGACGCACACACACAAGGTAATAGCTCCCTACTAAGGAGGTAGATTTAAAATAATATCGAAACACATATACACAGTTGTGTATTCTGACCTGGTAAAGCTGACACATGATGAGAACCGAGACCCACATAAAGTGAAACACACTGTTAAGGAACATCCAGAACATCCAGGGAGAACAGGAGGAAATCTGAGTGACTAACACCCACAATCCATCTGTGCTGTAGCTGCTGGAGCAGTGCAGCCGCCAGTCTGAGGAAACAACAATCAGCATCAGAAACCACATTTAAATCTAGGGTGGTTGTTTGTGTTTTGCACTTACAGCAGATGCAGCCGTATATCATCCAGCAGATCATACACAGCAAAAAAAAAAGGTAGCCCATGAAGAAGCGGTGATTTCCGCTTCCTGTATGATGAGACACAACAAAACAGTTAGTAACTAGGGTAAAAAGGCGGGGTCAGGGGTCAAAGATTCGGTTCACAGGTTTATCCTATAAAATAAATCAATATGTAATTACAGGTTAAATGTAATTACAGGTTAAATGTCAGGGTGTAGTTACAGGTAAAAGGTCAGTATGTAGTTACAGGTTAAAGGTTAGTGTGTATCTAAATATTAAAGGTCAGGGTGTAATTACAGTTTAAAGGTTAGTGTGTAACTCACCCACACAGTTCCCCACCCAGGGGCAGTGATGATCAAACTTGGCAATGCAGCGGTTACACACGGCACAGTGTTTGGACCTGAGGGGTTTCCGTATCTACACACACCATCACAGAACATTAATGATGAAACACGTTTATACACATGTAGCTGCAATGTAACTGTACTCACTAAACACGTGCTGCAGAATATACTGAGATCCAAACTCCCTGATTCAGCCAGCTCCACTATAGTCTACACACACCATTTTCTGTTATTCTTTAGTATTTTCTTTTTTGGCAATAATACAGCATTTTTGTGTGTATATAAACCTTTTTCTTTAGCTCCTCTGTGGCTTTAATAATTCCTGGATCAGATTTCCAAGATTTACCAAAGTTGTAGAAAAGTGCAATGCTGGTGAGCAGGAAGGGCAGGTGTACGGAGACGAAGGGAAGATGTGGGAGATGCGAGTTAGGGAGGGTAACATGGCCTCTCTTATACAGCGACTTAATAACATTATTACAGTCTGTGTAAAATTGTTTTCAACCTGCAGAAAAACCCTGACATCACTGCACTAAAAGGATATCATTCCAGAACCAATAGATCCAAGTTATGTACATCCAAAACTTTGTGGCCAAATAAATGCCCAGTGGAAGAGTGCTGTGCATGGAGTGATCAAAGAAAGATCTGTGCAGGAGGAAACACACAGAGAAACAGAAAATTATTGTTATTTAGCATATAAATCAACATAAGTAAAACACAAACATAAGAAATACTATTACATAAAAATACATTAAAAAAGGTGTGTTAATAGCAATTGTGTAAATATGCTTTTAATAAAATGTGTGTGTTACTTGGAGAGGAACTGGACGGTGATCCAAACGGCTGCATACATTAGTCCCTTAATGAGCCATGAGTCAATATCCAGATCAGCGATAAAGCCCACCAACCATATCACAACAAAAGGAGTGAACAACATCAACTTCTGTCGAAATTCCTACGCACATGCACGCACACACATAGACAGACAGGCAAGTTTAGCTTGGAGTTGGAGTTTTTGTGTTGGGGATTAGAATTGATTATAATTTATTTTCTAGAAAATAAAACATAATTAAATAAACCTTGTCCATTTTTAGGCGTTTGAGGTATGACGGTGCATCGTAGCCTTTAGCCTGTCGCGCCTCCTGTAAGTGGTTTATCATCCAGACATTTTTCCTCTGTTTGGCCAAATCCAGCGCGGTCTCTCCCTAACACAAATACACAGTTTATTATATAATACTAATGCAATCTGGCCGTTTACTCAAAGAGTTAACCTTAATATTCATTCACCTTAATATTTTGTGAGTCAACATTAGCATTAGCGTCCAGCAGCAAGCTGATTACAGTAGTGTTTCCAGCAAGAACTGCCCAGTGCAGTGCCGTGTTCTTATGATATTTATCACCCAGATTTACAGAAACATTAAACGTCAACAACAAGCGTGTTGGGTCCACACTAAATAAAAATAAACATCTATGTTACTGTTCAAAATTAGCATTAAAAAGGGTAAAACATTGCATCCCCACGATAGCGCACCTGTGTGTGCGGTATGCCGCCCACATCAGAGGAGTCATTCCATTCTGATCCATCATATCAACATCCTGCAAAAACAAACAATAAATTACTTTAAATTATTTTATTAACAACAATTTACATAAATTTTATGTTTTTATGTTTTATACTTTTTTTACCAGCTTTAAAGTGACTTTAATTACACTAAAGTGAGTACTAATTACAATTTCCCTGCAATAATAACATTTATCTGACTGTCATAAGCCAAGAAACACTGGAGCAAACTATTTTGAACAACTGATCCAAACCATCTCATACAGGATTATAATCCTATAATCCTGTAGGGGTCTGCTGTGGACAGAACCACTTCGAGGTTTTAGGCTGCAGGGTTTCTTTCCAATATAAACTCTGAGTTATTCATTTCCATCTTTGTTGGCTCGTTCCACCTGCGCTAGCTAGAAATATAAAATATAATCGATTTATTTATGTCTTTACTCTACAGTACAGCTGCTTTGTGGCACATGCCCTCTGTTAAGAGATTTATAAAATAAAAGAAATTAACAGAAATAGACTGAAACAACATATGATTTAACAAACGTCTGATTACAGAAGAGCTTCTTCACCACAGGGACATTAAGTTCTATGATGTATTGACCTCTAGTGATAGTGCCATAGCATTGCAGCTCAGACTAAATAATTTCATGAACTAAAAACCTGCAGCAACACTGGCCTTTGTTGATAACACTAATAACACAGAGAACCCCTGCTGTAGTTTGTACACGTGTGTCTGGGCATGCACATGTATGTCTGTGTGTGTGTTATGTTGGTGGATTTTGCAGGGAGGTATTACCTGTCCTTTAGCAATAAGATAAGCAACAATAGAGGTGTGGCCAAATTGAGCTGCTAAGTGGACGCAAGTGCAGCCCTCACCGTCGATCAAAGACGGATCTGCACCCAGTTTCATCAACTGAACCACCATCGAGAGATGACCCTGCCTACAGAAGAATACAACATATAAACAACATTATAATAGAGAAAATGTACAAGAGTAGAATTGTTGCATAATTCCAAATAAAAAACATCATAATCCACAAATAAATATAAATAGATCCACAAATAAATTTTAAGAGTTTTGCAAACAAATTAAATCAATAAATAAAATAAGACTTGGAAATAGAAAAAACACCTGACATTCGCAGCTCACTTGCTCTGCATTTGTAAATCACTGCTCACATTTGTGGATTTTGTTTTATTTTACATATTATTACAATAACAATGTTATTATAATAATGCTGTGATTAGCACCACTCACCTGTCATCAGCTCTCCTGGTCCCTTTTGAAGAGAATAGCAGGTTTGGCACCACAGTTAAGCCAGCTGCGCTTTATGATATTTTTATTTGGAATTATGGAACAATTCTACCCCTTATAAAAATGAGATCCCACATATTTATTAGAACATGGACTCACCTTGTAGCCCAGTGCAGTGGTGTAGAGTTCAGATCTCCCCCCAGCTGGTCCACGATGGCACCCTTGGATATGTAATATCTGTTAATACACCACAAAGCATTACACACCAAGAAGCTTGCACAAGTACACACAGAAAGTGATGCTTAAGATGTAAAGAACTCACTTGACTAAGTCGATGCGGTTGTTAATAGCAGCCCAGTGCAGGAGCGTAACATTCTCTTTATCTGGCTGACGAACATCGTACCCTGCATCTACCAGCTCGCGACAGCGATCAAATATACCATATCTACACACACAACAAAGTGAAAGCACCCCAATTTATCTGTCAAGAATATTAAACCAAACATAAAATTGTGTGCATGTGTGTGTGTGTGTGAGATGCTCACTGTGTGGCTTTAACAATGTCCCAGGTGCTATAGTCATCCACATGATTTTTCCGATTTAGGTTTTCACTGTAGCCATGATTATAATGACTCTGAGGTTTCAGCTCCTAGGGGGTGATGGAGTTATGTGAAAAAGTGTGGGAGAAGAAAGTAAAAAAAATTAAAAGGGAGGAAAAAGGAAAAGCATTCAGGAGATTTTTCTACAGTGTTGGTTTTAAATTAATTGGAGGCTTTTGCTTGATTAAGTCAGAGCAGATATGTGAGGAGCAATACTATAAGCCATTCACCTCTAGTACTACAAGTCACACATTTCTAAAAAACTGGTACTGCTCTTCTGAAGTCTTCTCGTTTTCTTGTCCTTACTGTTGCCATCAAGAAATAGGGGAGACCATTGTCTGCTCTTAAATTAGAAACTTGAAAATTACTATCAATCATTTATTTGACTACTAGGGCTGCAAATTGAAGATGCCCTCTGCATTAAAGGTACTCCCTTTGTTAAAGGTACCTTCTGAGAAATTCTAGCTTTATGGATGTAACCTAAAACAAATTGTTAGAGAATGTTCATGTTAATAATATATTGAAACATCAGTTTATATTTTTCTAAAATATTTATAAGGAAAAACATCTGTTACAGGCGTTACGTGTCTACATTACGGACACCACCAATCTGAATGGACCGTTTTATGATGTTTTCTCTGGACATTTAAAATAAGTATTTTCTACCTCCGTGAAGTTGGCACCCCATGAAAAGAAATAATCACCAAAACTATGCCATTCGTGTGTGCTGATTTGTGCCGCAAAAACGAACGTTTGTGCTGGTTTGGTTTTTGAGATATAAAGCATTATTTTTATAACAGTGTGACGTCTCTCTCCACCCCATGTTGCCCAAATCACTCCAAACCGGTGCCATTCGTTTGTGCTCAATTTGTGCTGGCTTGTGCCGTTAAAATGAACACTGTATCTATTTCCCTTACGTAGAAATAACTTAAAGAATATTTAAGGCAGTGACATCACTCTCCACCCCATACCGTCCAAATCTCTCCAAATCAGTGCCTTTCGTTTGTGTTCGATTTGTGCTGGTTTGTGCCGTTAAAATGAACATTGTATCCATTTCCCTTCCTTAGAAATAACTAATAGAATATTCGGGGCAGTGACATCACTCTCCACCCTATACCACTCAAATCGCTATCTGTTTGTGCTTAGTTTGTGCTATTTTGTGTGGAAAGAAACACAATAACTTTATTCACTTCTTAATAGTTTTATGTCCAATAAGAATATTTGTTATTGTTGGCCATTTAAACAGTGTAAATACAGAAACATTAACACTTCCACTGTGTAGGTAAATAAAATACTTGATGATAATGATTTCAAGGTGACGGGTCAGACTAAAAGCGGTTCAAACCCCTTTATGAATAAAAAGAAAAAAGCAAGTATCGCTATGTCGCCCGGAATGTCACCTCACTAGGGGGGGAAGAAGCCTGAGCTGGTGAGGAAGGTTGAGAGGTACCGACTAGAGATAGTCGGGCCCACCTCCACACACAGCTGGGGCTCTGGACCCAACTCCTGGAGAGAGGTTGGACCCTCTTCTTCTCTGGAGTGCCTCATAGTGACACATGGCGGCTAAGCTGGGGGGCTATAAGCAAGTAAGGGATAGGGTTGTCTCCCTGCGCCTTCGGGTCGGGGATAGGTGTCTCACTGTCGTTTCAGCTTATGGGCCGGAGAGCAGTGTGGAGTACCGGACATTCCTGGGGACCCTGCGACGGGTGCTGAAAGGTGCTCCGACTGGGGACTCCATAGTTTTGTTGGGGGACTTCAATGCACACGTGGGCAATGACAGTGACACCTGGAGGGGTGTGATTGGGAGCAATGCCCCCCCCCACCTGAACTCGAGCGGTGTTCTGTTGTTGGACTTCTGTGCCAGTCACAGTTTGTCCATAACAAACACCATTTTCAAGCATAAGGGTGCCCATCAGTACATGTGGTACCAGAGCACCCTAGGCTGGAGATCAGTGATCGACCTCGTGGTCGTGTCATCTGACCTTCGGCCCTATGTTTTGGACACTCCAGTGAAGAGAGGAGCGGATCTGTCAACTGACCACTACCTGAGCTGGACACAGAGGTAGATGCATTCGACCGTGTCCCTCGTGGTGTTCTGTGGGAGGTGCTCTGGGAGGATGGGGTCCATGGCCCCCTGTTAAGCGCAGTTCGGTCTCTGTAGGACTGGAACAGGAGCTTGGTTCGCATTGCCGGCAGTAAGTCAGACCTGTTCCTGGTGCATGTTGGACTCCGACAGGGCTGTCCTTTGTCTCCGGTTCTGTTCATTACATTTATGGACAGAATTTCCAGGCGCTGCCAGGGGCTGGAGGGAGTCCAGCTTGGGGGCCAAAGGATTTCATCTCTGCTTTTTGCGGATAATGTTGTCCTGTTGGCTCCTTTAAGCCAGGACTTACAGCATGCATTGGGGCGGTTTGCAGCCAAGTGTGAAGCGGCTGGGATGAGGATCAGCACCTCCAAATCCGTGGCCATGGTTCTCCATCGGAAAAAGGGAAGGGGAGTTCCTACCTTAAGTGGAGGAGTTTAAGTATCTTAGGGTCTTGTCTTGTAAGGGAAGATCACGAGTAAGGGAAGGATGGAGCGTGAGATTGACGGACGAATCAGTGCAGCAGCCGCAGTAATGCGGTCATTGTACCGGTCTGTTGTGGTGAAGAAGGAGCTGAGCCAAAAGGCGAAACTCTCGATTTATCAGTCAGTCTACTCTCCTACTCATGACCGGTCATGACCGAAAGGGCGAGATCTCTGATGCAAGTTGCCAAAATTAGTTTTCTCCGCAGGGTGGCGGGCGCTCCCTTAGAGATAATGTGAGGAGCTTTGATTTCAAGGTACCTGAAAGTTAACTAAAATTTGTACTGTACTTTAATGTTAATAAATAAATAAATATTCAATTGAAATGTAGTGTGTTTAAACATTAATTTATATGTATTTTGGGGATTTTTCTGCTTACCACTAGAGGGAGGGAGCTAAAGTACCACACTTTGAGAACCACTGAAAGACAATACACAATTATAATTTCTCACATTTTTATTAGACAACATCCAGCATCCGTCATTTTACACAATCCTAGTACAGCCAGAGACATTACAGTAAATTACAGGTAAATTGTAAGGTCACAGTGAAAGAAAGAAAGACAGAAAGAAAGAAAGACAGAAAAGAAAGAAAAAAGACAGAAAAAAAGACAGAAAAAGAAAGAAAGAAAGAAAAAAGAAAAAGAAAGAAAGAAAAAGAAAGAAAGAAAGAAAGAAAGAAAGAAAGAGAAAGAAATGAAGTTTCCTTCCACAACAAAAAAGCACAAACAGATAGCGATTTGAGCAGTATGGGGTGGAGAGTGACATTATTTCTAAGGAAGGGAAATAGATACAATGTTTATTTGAACGTCACAAACCAGCACAAATCGAGCACAAACAAACGGCACCAATGAATGGCATATTTTGGTGATTATTTCTTTTCATAGGGTGCCAACTTCACGGAGGTGTATTTTCTGTTTAGAGCGATTGAATTTTATTGTTTCTGTTTCTATCCCTTAATGATTATATATTGTTTGTTTCCAGTTCTGTTTTGTAAAAAATGTATTTTCAATTTACATATAACTAAGTTACAGTATAACGAAGTAGAAAAAGAATTTAAGTTTGGTAAAACGTTATTTTTTCATGGCAAGGTTAACATTTGCATCGAGTTGCCCCTCTGTTTTAAAAGGGATTTACACAAAATTAATCAACAGTGTACGTATGAGATTCGGACAAAAATGATACAAGCCAGTACTGTGTGTGTGTGTGTAATTTGGTTCGGCCTTGCTGAAGTGTTTAAAGTTCGGGTGCATGGAGAGAAATTGCACTGTCCTGCAACAAGTCAAGGTAAAAATAATCAAATTATCTAATTTCCTCAATGATAGTAAAAAGAGACAAAGGCAACAGTGTATAAAGCAATCTGATTGACTCAAGGACAGTGAAAGGGAAAAAAAGGCAACAGTGTATGAAGCAATGAGCCAGGGAGCAGACAAGCCTGCTAGCTGCGCACTAGCTAGCCTTCACCCAGAGGTCATAAAACTGAGACTGTGTCTGTTCCCCGAAATAAAAATAAAAGGTACATATACTAAGAAATTTTGTTTTAGTAATTTGATTAATATGAAAGTAGATTATAGCAAATGTACAGTCTTTGATCTACAATTAGGACAAATAAATACAAAATCTCTTACATTAAAACTTTGATTGTTAATAAAATAATTACTAACAAGTTACTACATGAGGCTGATTTATACAGTATACAGCCTCATGATTTATATAGTGGACTTTCTTCATTTATGGTAAATAAAGGGTGTAACCCATATTTTTTTTTGCCTTGCCTACTTTTATCAAAACGTACTGGGTGTTTGTTGGTACCTGAACTAGGGACTACTAAGATATACTCTACTGAGGGGGTGGGGCTCTCTCACAAAGTGGGGTGGAGCATTTTCTTACAAACCCCATAGTTCTAAAACCGCTTTTATTTGGACAGTGGCCCCGTTCAAAATATATAGGACAGTGGCCCCGTTCAAAATATATAGGACAGTGGCCCCGTTCAAAATATATGCGCAAAGCCAAGTATGTGGGACGAGTAATATATATTTCCCTATATATATAGTATCGCGTAAGTGGTAGCGCAGTGGTTAAGGTGTTGGACTGCTAATTGGAAGATCAGGGCTCGATTCCCACCACCACCAATTTGCCACTGCTGGGCCCCTAAAACAAGGCCCTTTTCTCTGCTGTATAAAAGATATAAATGTAAGTCTCTCTGGATAAGGTTATGGGCATCTGCCAAATGCCGTGAATGCAAACATCCAAATCCTTCGTTTATATTTTCATCATTTACATTACAGTACAAAAAAAAAACACTTTAGGGTTATCTACTACTTGTGCCCCGATTTTAAAGTATGCATACAATGCAAACTTTACCATGACATGATTCAATGTGAGAAAAGGCGCATTATATGCATGAGTGAAAAGCGCTGACGCAGCATTTTTAAATGACTTAAGGAAAAAACATTGTTAATTGTAGTTACATTTCACTTGTTTATCATTATCCAAGTTGTGGATTTGTTTATACCAAATTTGCGGATATAGTGAGTCATAAATTGATTCATTCATCGGTAAACATACTAAGAACATACTTGTTTTACCGATTAAAACATTTGTTTAGTTAAGTATTTTATTAATAGTTGGTAAAGAAGCCGATCTGGAGAAATTATGGACATTTTGTGTATATTGTAAATTGTGTGACGTATGGTATGTATAATCTGTATTATCTGAAGTGTGTGTATTGTGATGTACATTGTGTACTGTACAAAAATGTGTATTAAGTGCCCTGCTAAAAAAATCTCCTGAAATTAAACAAAGCGTTCACTACAAGATACGTATGTATTAAACAGCATCATTTCTGTGCAGCATCCGAGTGCCAATAAATTCCATATATGCATATACTGCTAATGCTAACTGAACACTGGGCAACAAAAACAAAATAAAATAAAATGTTAATTTAACGAACTGTGCAGAGAATAGACTCGATCTTGTTTATAAAGACAAACCAACCACAGCGAAAGGATGTGCGAATATTGTTGTACGGAATACTTCAAATCTGCCCAATTCTGATTTAAATTGTAAGTCTTAAGGTAGCAGTGATGCTAATGCTAATGCTAATTCCGCAGTGGGAAGCTGTGTTAGCTTTGGCACGGCTCATTGAAGATTGTTATTAAAATGTATGAAAATTATACATTCGTTTGCAGTTTTATATAGTTGTATAGCGAATTTATAAACGAAAATGTGACTTACCTCAGGGTGAAGCACAGGAACACATCCAGAATCTCTCTCATACTCAGACATACCGTCCGCCATCTTACGGCTCGGGCACGCTAAGCATTATGGGTGGTTACATTACGTCATTGTCATCTTCTACAGGTTAGTGTTAAAATTGTATATATATATATATATATAGGGTACAGTGTGATGACGTACAATGTGATACAGTACAGTGGGTGATAGAGTACAGTGTTTTAGAGTACAGTGTGATAGAGTACATTGTTATAGAGTACAGTGTGCGAAAGAGTACAGTGTGAGATAGAGTACAGTGTGATTAAGAACATTGTTATAGAGTACAGTGTGAGATAAAGTAAAGTGTGATAGAGTACTCTCTGAGATATATAATACAGTGTGATAAAGCACAATGTTTTAGGGTACAGTGTGATGACGTACAATGTGTGCTACAGTACAGTGGGTGATAGAGTACAGTGTTTTAGGGTACAGTGTGATAGAGTACATTGTTATAGAGTACAGTGTGAGATAGAGTACAGTGTGATTAAGAACATCGTTATAGAGTACAGTGTGAGATAAAGTAAAGTGTGATAAAGCACAATGTTTTAGGATACAGTGTGATAGAGTATAGTGTGATAGAGTACAGTGTTATAGAGTACAGTGTGGGATAGAGTACAGTGTGAGATAGAGCACAGTGTTATAGGGTACAGTGTGTGATAGAGTACAGTGTTATAGAATACAGTGGTAAAGAGTACAGTGTTATAAATTCTAGTGTGCGATAGAGTACAAGGTTATAGAGTGCAGTGTTATAGAATCTAGTGTGTAATACAGTACCGTGTTACAGAGTATAGTGTGACATAGTGTGCAATGTGATGAAGTACAGTGTGATAGAGTATATTGTGAGGTAGAGTACAGTGTTATAGAGTCTAGTGTTATACATTTTAGTGTGTGATATAGTGCAGTGTGATAGGGTACAGTGTGATAAAGTAGAGTGTGATTAGAGTACAGTGTGAGATAGAGTACAATGTTATATAGGACAGTGTGAGATCGAGTACAGTGTGATAAAGTACAGTGTGATAGCGTATATTGTGAGATAGAGTACAGTGTTATAGAGTAAAGTGTTATAGAGTCTAGTGTGCAATAAAGTACAGTGTGATAGAGCACAATGTTATAGAGTACAGTATAATAGAGTACAGTGTGAGAGAGTACAGTGTAGATAGAGTACAATGTCATAAAGTGCATTGTGATGAGGTACAGTGTAATAGACTACAGTGTTACAGAGTACAGTGACATAGAGTGCAATGTGATATAGTATATCGTGAGATAGAGTACAGTGTTATAGAGTACAACGTTATAAAGTACATTCTGATGAGGTACAGTGTGAGACAGAGTACAGTGCAATAGAGTACAGTGTTATGGAGTAAGGTGAGTAAAGTGTAGTGTAATAGAGTACAGTGTGTGATAGAATATAGTGTTATAGAGTACAGTGTGATAGAGTACAGTGTGGAATAGAGTACAGCGTTACAGAGTACAGTGTGATAGAGTACATTGTGAGTTAGAGTACAGTGTGCGAAAGAGTACAGTGTGAGATAGATAGAGTACAGTGTGATTAAGAACATTGTTATAGAGTACAGTGTGAGATAAAGTAAAGTGTGATAGAGTACTCTCTGAGATATATAATACAGTGTGATAAAGCACAATGTTTTAGGGTACAGTGTGATGACGTACAATGTGCTACAGTACAGTGGGTGATAGAGTACAGTGTTTTAGGGTACAGTGTGATAGAGTACATTGTTATAGAGTACAGTGTGATTAAGAACATCGTTATAGAGTACAGTGTGAGATAAAGTAAAGTGTGATAAAGCACAATGTTTTAGGATACAGTGTGATAGAGTATAGTGTTATAGGGTACAGTGTGATAGAGTACAGTGTGATAGAGCACAGTGTTATAGGGTACAGTGTGTGATAGAGTACAGTGTGATGGAGTACAGTGTGGGATAGAGTACAGTGTGAGATAGAGTTCAGTGTTACAGAGTACAGTGTGATAGAGTATATCGTGAGATAGAGTACAGTGCTATAGAATGCAGTGTTTTAGATTCTAGTGTGCAATAGAGTACAGTGAGATAGAGTACATTGTGTGATAGAGTACAGTGTGATGGAGTACAGTGTGATAGAGTACAGTGTGGGATAGAGCACAGTGTTACAGATTACAGTGTGATAGAGTATATTGTGAGTTAGAGTACAGTTTTATAGAGTACAGTGTGGGATAGAGTACAATGTGAGATAGAGTACAGTGTTATAGCGCATACTGTGAGATAGAGTACAGTGTTAGAGTACATTGTTACAGAGTACAGTGTGATAAAGTATACTGTGAGATAAAGTACAAGGTTATAGAGTGCAGTGTTATAGAATCTAGTGTGTAATACAGTACCGTGTTACAGAGTATAGTGTGACATAGTGTGCAATGTGATGAAGTACAGTGTGATAGAGTATATTGTGAGGTAGAGTACAGTGTTATAGAGTCTAGTGTTATACATTTTAGTGTGTGATATAGTGCAGTGTGATAGGGTACAGTGTGATAAAGTAGAGTGTGATTAGAGTACAGTGTGAGATAGAGTACAATGTTATATAGGACAGTGTGAGATCGAGTACAGTGTGATAAAGTACAGTGTGATAGCGTATATTGTGAGATAGAGTACAGTGTTATAGAGTAAAGTGTTATAGAGTCTAGTGTGCAATAAAGTACAGTGTGATAGAGCACAATGTTATAGAGTACAGTATAATAGAGTACAGTGTGAGAGAGTACAGTGTAGATAGAGTACAATGTCATAAAGTGCATTGTGATGAGGTACAGTGTAATAGACTACAGTGTTACAGAGTACAGTGACATAGAGTGCAATGTGATATAGTATATCGTGAGATAGAGTACAGTGTTATAGAGTACAACGTTATAAAGTACATTCTGATGAGGTACAGTGTGAGACAGAGTACAGTGCAATAGAGTACAGTGTTATGGAGTAAGGTGAGTAAAGTGTAGTGTAATAGAGTACAGTGTGTGATAGAATATAGTGTTATAGAGTGTTATAGAGTACAGTGTGATAGAGTACAGTGTGGAATAGAGTACAGCGTTACAGAGTACAGTGTGATAGAGTACATTGTGAGTTAGAGTACAGTTTTATAGAGTACAGTGTGGGATAGAGTACAATGTGAGATAGAGTACAGTGTTATAGCGCATATTGTGAGATAGAGTACAGTGTTAGAGTACAGTGTTACAGAGTACAGTGTGATAAAGTATACTGTGAGATAAAGTAGTGTTAAAGAGTAAGGTGAGTAAAGTGCAGTGTAATAGAGTACAGTGTGTGACAGAATATAGTGGTATAAAGTACAGTGTGATAGAGTACAGTGTGATGAAGTGCAGTGTAATAGAGTACAGTGTGTAAAAGAATATAGTGTTATAGAGTACAGTATGACAAAGTACAGTGTAAGGGATATAGTATCCCAGTGTGATAGAGTAGAATGCTATAGGATAGGGTGTGATAGAGTACAGTGTGATGAAGTAAAGTGTTACAGAGTATAGTGTGATCCCCTAAACTGTAATAAATTTAAAGAATGATACCGTTTCACACATACTATTTTACGCAATGTTATGTTTTTTTTATTTCTGCTCCCTTTTAGGGGTTGCCACAGCGAATCATCTGTCTCACCTAACCCTATTCTTTACATCCTCTTCAGTCGCACCCATTTACTTCATGTCCTCGTTTATCGCATCCATATACCTCCTCTTAGGTCTTCCTCTTTGCCTTCTGCATTGGAGCTTTATTTCTAACATTCTCTTACCAATATATTTACTATTCCTCCTTTGTACATATTCAAACCACCTTAACCTGGCTTCCCTGACTTTCTTCCCAAAAGCTCTAACATGAGCCGCCCTTAAAATAATGAGCTCGTACCTAATCCTGTCCAACCTCGTCACTCCCAAACAAAACCTCGACATCTTCAGCTCTGCTACTTCCAGCTCTGTCTCCTGTCTCTTCCTCAGTGCCACTGTCTCTAAACCATACATCATAGCTGGTTTCACCACTGTCTTGTAAACCTTCCCCTTAATTCTAGCTGATATGCTTGTACTTGCTTCTTTATCTCTTTTACACACTTCACATTGCATTGGACTGTTGACCCCAAGTACCTGAACTCATGTACCGTCTTTACCTCTTCAGTCTGTAATCTCACTGTTCCACTTCCCTCCCTCTTTTTCAGACTCATGTACTTTGTCTTGCTACAACTGACTTTCATTCCTCTTCTCTCCAGAGCAAACCACCACCTCTCTAGGTTGTCTTCCACCTGCTCTCTGCTCTCACCACAGATTACAATGTCATCTGCAAACATCATTGTCCAAGGAGATTCCTAGCTGACCTCATCTGTCAAACAATCCATCACCACAGCAAACAAGAAGAGGCTCAGAGCTGATCCATGATGCAATCCCACCTCCACTTTGAACTCCTCTGTCTGACATACTGCACACCTAATTACTGTCCTGCCTCCCTCCCTCTGCCTTGCTAACCTATACATGTCCTTCTCTCTTTCTCTAGTGTCTAACCTAGTGTACAACTCATCATATGCCTTTTGCTTGGCCTTAGCCTCTTCACTCTGTGCAGCACATCCTGGTATTTCTGTCTACTCTGTCCTTTTTCTCAGTTCTTTTGATGTCCCACTTGGCTAACTTCTTTCTCTATATACTATCCTGAACTTTCTTATTTCACCACCAAGTCGTATTATCTTTTTTCCTCCTTTCATATGACACACGTAACTCCTTTCATCCTGATCACTTCTGCTGTAGTTTGCCATTTATCTAAAAATACTAACTGACCGCCAAGAGCCTGTTTTAACACCTGTCTAAAGTCTTTACAGTATTTTTCTTTTTTCATCTTTCACCACTTGGTTTTCTTCTTTACCTTTGATCTCTTCTTCTTCCAGACGAACATATTCATCCTACACGCCACCATTCTATGCTGTCTGGCTACACTCTCTCCCACCACAACTTTACAGTCACTAATCTCTTTCATATTGCTTCGTCTACATAAGATGTAATCTACCCGTGTGCTCCTTCTTCAATTCAATTCAATTTTATTTGTCTAGCGCTTTTTACAATGGTGATTGTCACAAAGCAGTTTTACACAATCGAAGAAATTATAAGATAAAAATGAGACAGAAATCAGTTGGTCCCTGATGAGCAAGCCGGGGGCGACGGTGGCAAGGAAAAACTCCCTTGGATGGAAATAGTAAGAAACCTTGAGAGGAACCAGACTCAACAGAGAACTGATCCTCATTTGGGTGAAAAACAGGTAGCAGGAATTAAGTGGTTACATTGTGTGTGTGTGTGAGCAACTTAAATCATTAGTCCTTAAAGAACAGCTGGAACATCTTTATGGCGACGAGGGATGTCCTTGGTCACCCTGGTGATGTATCATCCACTGGAGCCGGTCACAGGGAAGGGTCCGACAGGTCAGGGGTGGAGATGGGGACTGGATCACTGGCAGCTCTGTTGTGGCATATGTAGCTCAACAGTGAGAGAGACAGAGAGAGAGAGAGAGAGAGAGGGAAAGGAAGACAAATAACAAGGAGGTTAAGTGACAATGTAATCACATGTTTTGGAGTGATAAAATAAATAATGTAGAGTGCAAGGATGGACTCCGGCAAGACTAACTAGGTCAGAGGGAAACAGACATGAGGGCTCCCTGATATGTTAAGCAACCAGCTGCTCTCACCATCAACACCGTGATCAATAAGAGAGGGGAAGACAGCACCTAAACATACCAGATCACCATAATACTCAACACCCATGAGTCCCCCAAATTTGCTCCTTTATCTAATGGGAATTAATACAAAATGCTCAATTAAATAAATAAGTTTTTAACCTGGACTTAAACACTATTCCAGGCTATTCTATAGCTTTGGGGCTCTGTAAGAAAAGACTCTGCCCCTTGCTGTAGTTTTTATAATGCGTGGTACTGACAGGCAGCCTGCATCCTTTGATCAAAGTAGGCGTGGCGGAACATAGGAACAGACCATTTAGAGTTTTATAAATTAAAGGTAGTATTTTAAAATCAATGCGGTATCTCACCTGGAGCCAATGTAGTGTGAATAAGACCGGCGTGATGTGCTCATATCTTTTCATTTTAGTAAGGGCTCCCTCTGCTGCGTTCTGGACTAACTGAAGTTTATTAATGCACCTAGTTGAACATCCAGACAGTAAAGCGTTACAGTAATCCAGCCTGGATGTGAACAAATTTTTCTGCATCATTAAGTGACAAGATATTTCTTATTTTAGCGATATTTCTAAGATGATAGAATGCTATCCTGGTAATAATATCGACATGGGCTTCAAATGAGAGATTGGAGTCTATAATCACACCCAATCACATCTTTTACTGTTGCACTTGGTGAAACAGAAAGACTGTTAAGGTTAAGGTGTGATCAGGAATCTTACTTTTAGCTACCTGTGGTCCTAGAACCAGAACCTCTGTCTTGTCAGGGTTAAGCAAGAGGAAATTGCATAACATCCAATCCCTTATTTCCTTCACACATTGCTCAATTTTTTTAAACTGGCCTTTCGCATCAGGCCTTGGTGAGAGGTATAGCTGTGTGTCATCAGTGTAACAGTGAAAACTGATATCATGCTTACGAATTATGTTTCCCAGAGGCAGCATGAAAAGAGAGAAAAGAAGTGGGCCTAAAACCGAGTCGTGTGGAAAAATATACTTTACAAGGGAGCTCACAGAATAATCACCATTTAAATCTACAAACTGGTAACGATCAGTTAAATCCTGAGCCACGCAAGAGCTGTTCCTTTAATTCCTACTAATTTTTCTAATCTGTAAAGAAGAATATTGTGATCTATGGTGTCGAAAGCCGCACTAAGGTCAAGTAATATAAGCAACGAGACACAGCCTTGATCGGATGCCATTAAGAGGTCATTTGCTACTTTGACCAGTGCTGTCTCTGTGCTGTGATGAGGCCTGAATCCTGATTGATAAGGTTCGTGTTGTTATTTCTTTGTAAATATGAACATAACTTCTGCGTTACTACCTTCTTTAGAATTTTGGAGATAAACGTAGGTTAGGTTAGATATCGGCCTGTAGTTCGATAGCTCTTTGTGGTCAAGGTCAGGTTTCTTAATTAAAGGTTTAATAACTGCTAATTTAAAAGATTTCGGAACATACCCACTGCTGAGTGAAGAGTTAACTATTTTCAATAGGGGTTCTGATACCGCTGGTACTAAGTTCTGATCTGATGCGGTTAGTTGATCATCAGAATCATTCGAAAGGTCTGGTTTTAAAGCGTGAATTTTCTGCCTTATGTTTGCAATTTTATTATCAAAAAGTTCATGAAATCCTCACTGCTGCACGCAGTTATGGCGCAGGTTTCTGAGGTCGTCTTATTCCTAGTTAATTTTGCGACGGTGTCAAATAGAAATCTAGGATTATTTTTATTATTTTCAATAAGGTTAGAGAGATACGTTGGCGCCATTTACGTTCTAGTTTACGGGTGCTCTGTTTTAAAGAGCGTGTGTGTTCATTATGTGTGTGTGTGTGTGTGTATATATATATATATATATATATATATATATATATATATATATATATATATATATATATATATATGAGAGCGGAAGAAGGATTATCAAAAAGTCACAGCCATCTCCATTAGCAAAGTCTACTTTTCCCTGCCCTTCACTGTTCCTTTCCCTAACTCCAAACCTGCCCAACACTTCCTTATCACCTCTGTTTCTCTTACCAACATGACCATTACCAACATGACCATAAGCCCCTATCACTACTCTCTCTCCTCTGAGAATACTCACAATTACCTCATCTAACTCACCCCAGAATCTCTCTTTCTCTTCTAACTTACAACCCACTTGTGAGGCCTAACCCCTTACAACATTCACCATCAGCTCTTTTCACCTCTGAAACATTCCTCGCAAACTCCTCTTTCAGGATCACCCCTACCCCATTTCTTGTTCTATCCACACCATGATAAAACAACCTAATTTTCAATTATTTCTTTTTAACATTTATTACCGTTTTACATTATTTTTGTATAGGAGAGTTGTTTTGTTGGGGGTTTTTTTTGTGTGAGAATAAAATGACAGTATTGACTGTGATGAATAAAAAAGCTAAAGTTAAGTTTAGGGTTTTCACTGAGAAAAACAAAGCAGTAGTTTTTTCGGAACTCAGAGCCCATTTCTTAGCAGACACATTCGCAGGGGTGCCTCGTGTTGAGTCAATTACCACTATGTTTTAACTCAAACTGTCAAATAAACTTTTTAAACAAATAAAGATTCTTGAGTCCAAGGTGAGAAGAGCAAAAAACTCCAATTTATTGCAGTCATCAAGCATTCAAAGGATCCACAGAAGGCAATCTGTTCAGCAATAAATGGCACAAGCAAAGTAAAGACCTCTGTAACAGAGTACAATACCAAGGCAAATGCAAAAAGTTACTGTCAATCCTGCCCTTTTATACCTGCCGAATTTCAGCCCCCCCTTTTGTTTTTAACTAACAAGTTCCCTTTATTTTCAAACTTTTTTGAGTGTAAATGTAAGTTATCTTTTTTTTCCCTTATCCCAGAGTTACACTGCCTTTGAAGGTGCAGTCTCCTCATTAAAAATGATTTACCATTAAAACGAAATATCTTTGTAAGATATCCATCCTTAAAAATGATTTACCATTAAAACTGAACGCTGACCTCTTGTTTGAAAAAAAAACAAGTTCTTATATAAACCTGTTCACCTCCTGCACACTTACACAAATCGAGGCCTTGTTTCACTTTGTGGACTTTCTGCAATATTTTTCTACACAGCAATGCGTAAGTTCTATTTTTCTTACTCCTCTTTTTTGTGAGTGCTATATATGTATATATTTTTAGTGCTTAAGTTAAAACAAAAATCACCTATTTAGTTTATTCTTCTTAATGATTTAGGTTACTTTGACACACAGCTACTACTTCTCATTTTTCTATGAGTTTATTATATTCAGAGAATCATGATCAGTGGTACTCAATTAAATTTCCTTTCTTATCTCTCTATAACTCCCGCTTAACTACTGAACGTAGAGAGTACATCAGACGAATGTGGCGTTCTCAGCTATCCTGTCTCAGTGGGGAAATCAGTGTTTTTCTGGATTGTCTCTCTTCCATCTACATACACTCAACGAAACTTCACCTGTGCGTGTAACTTTTTCTCCTCGAACCTGTGATGTAGGAAACCAAACTGACTTTGTGATCCCTCCGGATCTCACTAACAGTGCTGGGCCCTTCATTCCGGTCAAACGGGTTCGTTGGGCCTCACCTCCAACACCAGTCTACCCAAGGCCATCACCATTGTTTTTCTCTGACGATTCATCATCTAGTCTGATTCCCCCTTCTCCTCCTATCTGCCACACGTCCGACGAGGTTGATGTTATTCCACTTAATTAGCGTATGGGGCTTTCCAATAAACCTGTTCCACTCTGTACCACTGTGTCTGTGTTTTTCTGATTTGTATTACAAGTAGACTACTTTATTTGTGCACACACACTTCTATGATTAGTTATATTTTGGTAAAACTTTTTGATAGCACACGATCCTGTTCTTTTTCCCTTTTTTTCCCTTCTCCTACATCATATTCAGCTCACTCTTATTTCTTCTTTTTAGTGCTACTCCTAATATGTATATTTTATAATTAGATATTTATTAGTCATTATCATATTCGGTCTATCTCCTGCACAATTTTTTAAAGTATTTTTCAACAAGTTGCGGTTGATTATCTGCATTAGTTCTATAAAATTAATATGGATCTGTCTATTAGCATACAAATCTTGCTTAAAGCAGCGTGTTTTTTTTTTTACCGCTTTTCATAAGACTTTGATTTTTTAAGAGGAAGTGTGGCACCGCCATGTTATTTCAGTGTCAGGCAATGGCGTTAATTCATAGCTAAAACTGATCCGCGGTCGGTATGAATGGTGTCAGTGTGGCGTCACGGGGCGTCTGTCTGATATAACGTCAGCGTTAAGTTCTTAATGCGAGTGGTGAGACAGGAAGAGCTACGCATTTTCACACATTTCTAGTGTTTCACAATAAAGCGGGCATTAAACGCAAACACTCCTGAGTGGAATTTCATATTTGTCATCATAAAGATGAATAAGATGATGTGATAATTAGTTTCGTTCTCTGGGCAGCTCTGGATATGGGACTGAAATACACGTTGGAGTTCACCTCTGATCATGTATGTGTTTTTGTGTTTAAAACACTGACTTTAGACCGGTAGAGGCGGTAAGTAAAGTGTTAACTGGAGTTTATCATCTGTGTGTTAATTCTCACCGTAAAATCCAGTGATTTGTTTTTGTGTTTACGTTTATATTAGCTGCAACATGATCGTACAGTACCTTCCAAAACACACAACTCATTCATTCTTCATTACTGTGTGTGAGTGTGAAGGGGCTTTGTTTTGTTTTCTTGTTTCTTATTTTCTTAATATTTACCGTCATAAAAAATGTTGACACAGCGTTTAGGTCGTGTTCCGACAGGAGTGTTCGGGTCCGTGTTCAGACACAGGATCGTGCGGGTCCGTGTTCAGACACAGGATCGTTCGGGTCCGTGTTCAGACACAGGAGCGTTCGGGTCCGTGTTCAGACAGGAGCGTTTCGGGCCCGTGTTCAGACAGAGGAGCGTTTGGGCCCGTGTTCAGACAGAGAAGCGTTTGGCTTGTTTTTCAATAGAGGAACGTTCAGGTCGTGTTTTGATTAAGGGCAGTTTGGGTCATGTTCTAATAGTGGTGCGTTCGTGTTCAGATAGAGGAGTAAGCGTTTAAACCTGGTTCTAACAGGGGAGCATTCGGGCCATGTTCCTCTCACAGTACCTTGATCTGGGTTGGGACCCTCAGAAAAACGGTTAAGAGCAAGTTTGACTCCTGTTACTTAGCATCCAGCAGCCGCCACCCTGAAGCTAGTATAATGATGCCGTTTTTTCCCGATGTCCAAGAGCAGGTGGTTGAGTGGTCTGCTCTGCTTCATCCTTTTTCCATGTGAATAGGTCAGAGCCATGTGGTTATACTTGCCTAAGAATCTTATGCTCAATTTGCATGTGAGAGGAAATTGGCCAACTGGCGTTAGCCAATAACCTTTTAAGCAAATTTGAAGGTGGGAAAATTCCCAAAGTGGATGCTTTACAATGTCTCTTTCCTGCTTTCAGGGAACCAAGGTTACACAAGTAACAATAGACTTTAAGACTCTATGAAACCCTAGGTTTAGAGTGTAAAGTACAAAAGACATATTTGAATTTAAAAATTTGACTGTTCCTATGCCTCTACTGTACCTCCACTTCTACTTTTCCCTTGCTTTTACTGTTCCTCAACCTCTACCAGTCCTTCAATTACATTGTTCATCCACCTTCACTGTTCCTTTGCTTTTACTGTTTATCCACCTGTACTATTTCTACTATTCCTCCACCTCTACTGTTCCTTTGCTTTTGCTGTTTCTCCACCTCCACTATTCCTCCATTTACTGTTCCTCCACTTCTACTGTTTGTCCACCTCTACTATTCCTCCATTTCTACTGTTCCTTTTTTGTACTCCTTACTTATTCTCCACCTCTACTGTGATTGTATGTTATATCATAGTTTCTGTGTGTGTGTGTGTGTGTGTGTGTGGTGTGTGATAGCGTAGTGTTTGTGTGTGTGTGTGTATATGTGATGGTGTTGTGTGTGTGTGTGTGTGTGTATGGGATGGCGTTGTGTGTTTTTGGGTGGGTTAATAAATTTACTTTTTTTCTGAAGTTGGTGTAGGTCTGAAAGCAGCTGACTTAAAAGACTGAGTTAATATAAGGTTAGACAACATTAAATTCATTTTAGTTTGCTTTTGTGTGTGTGTGTTGTTTTTAGATATGTTGAGCTACAGTATTTACTAACATCCTCTGGAGAAGCATCATGGAAGATGAAACTGACACACAGGGAGATGTAGACAATCCTCTAGTAAGTAAAACACAGACACACACACACCCGCATACATCTACACATACACTGGGAGCGCAAAAGCAGGGTGTATAGCATGGCCGAAAAAAAAGGGGGAGAACAAAGAGTTAGGTGTGTTTATGATGAAGTAAGTACAGTAGGCAGTGTGTCAAATTGCAGAGGCTCGCTATGACATCACTAAAAGGAGTTTCACTTTTAGCTAACAGTGACCAGATGTGTGAGGAAACGATGACATCCCAGTTTACCAAAACAATCAATGTCCATAAATAGTCTAGATCTGCTCCTTTACCAAAAAACACACTCTTCATAAAACACTCGACTAAACAAATGTTTTAATCTGCACTTTGTAAGGGAATCCTCCACTCCTTTTGTAAGAGAAAGCTCCACCCACTCTGTAAAGTCCCAGCTTTCTGTGAGGGCGAAGTCCCAGCTTTCTGTGAGGGCGAAGTCCCAGCTTTCTGTGAGGGCGAAGTCCCAGCTTTCTGTGAGGGCGAAGTCCCAGCTTTCTGTGAGGGCGAAGTCCCAGCTTTCTGTGAGGGCGAAGTCCCAGCTTTCTGTGAGGGCGAAAAAGCTTTTTAAGAAAAGGCTCCACCCACTCTTCAAGAAAAGGCTCCAACTTTCTGTAAAAGAAAGCTCCACCCCCTTTGTAAGAAAAGGCTCCATCCCTGAAACAGAAAGCTCCACCCAATTATAAGAGAGCTTTACTACACTTACAGTACAGTAGATGCTTTTATTTCTTGTTGTCTGATGTTTATCAATGCTTTATATTTTATCTTTGTATTCATTGTGCATTAACTGGGTTGCTTGTGTGTTTTGTCTGTGAATTCTGTGTGTGTGTTCGGCTGTGTGTATAAGCATTATGCAGAGAACAAAGAGCACCCCGCTCCCTCAGGTAAGCAGCTGACCTTCAAATGTCTTCTCTGCGTGTGTGCGTCCATGTGTGTTTGTGTGTGTGAGCGTGTCTCCCTATTGATTCTGTCAAATTTCCACAAGTTAGCTAACACGTCTGGATCATGTGACTGTAAACTGTGTGCGAGTACATCTCTGAATGTGACTGGAATGGTGGTAATAGACAGGGGCTTGGCTTTGTTTAGACCTTGAAATCTTTAACTTGATATTGGAAGGATTCTGATAGGCTGTGCTTATGTGTGCTTTAAGTCTGTATATTTAATTTCTTCTCTTCTGGTTAGGTAGGATTGCTACTTTGTGTACTGTTTGCTTAAACTGAGTTAGATCTGAGTTGGTATTTGGAAAAGGTATTGTTTAGCATTGTTGACCTTTCTATGCTAATTCATAGCATTAGGTGGGTAATTAGAATAGTTTCAGTCCCCCTTTCACTTTAAATTGTGGGGTGGGCTTGTTGATATATATTGAAGTTTTAAGCTCCTTAACTTTGCTTTAACTCACATACTTTTTAACATATACTAATTTATTCTGTTAAAAAAAACTGTACTTTTAACAAACAGCATTTATCTAGCTTCCTTTCTTTAGGTTTTATGACATTTCAGTCACTCCAATCAAAATATTGATCATTGTCATCTACTGCTCTCCTGGTCATTTCGGAAACTTTCTAGATGAGCTGGACACTCTTCTCAGTGTCTTTCTTACTGATGGCATCCCATTGATGGTCCTCATTAACTTTAACCTTTCATCTGATAAGTTCCACTTCTTCTCTTTGATCTTTAACAGTTCCCTTGGATTTGGTTCTTACTCACAAACATGTTTTCTACCCCTCTTTACCCCTCTGATCATCACTTGGTATCATTTAACCTTTCTTCTCCTAGTCTTTCTAAAACTGCCAAATTCTTAACCTGTTAAAATGTCAGCTCCACCCCCTTCTTCTTTAGCTTTTTTTTCTCTTTTTCATCACTTCCTGACTCTTTTTTTTCCCACTCAGCCACTGACACTTACTTATCCTCTTATTTCTCAACCATAGATTTTCTTTGTCCAACTTTCTGTGAGGCGGAAAGTGAGGCGGAAAGTCCCGACTTTCTGTGAAAGTCCCGACTTTCTGGAGGAAAGTCCCGACTTCTGTGGAGGAGAAAGTCCCGACTTTCTGTGAGGCGGAAAGTCCCGACTTTCTGTGAGGCGGAAAGTCCCGACTTTCTGTGAGGCGGAAAGTCCCGACTTTCTGTGAGGAAAGTCCCTACTTTCTGTGAGGGGAAAGTCCCGACTTTCTGTGAGGAGGAAAGTCCCGATTTCTTGTGAGGAAAGTCCCGTCCCGACTTTCTGTGAGGAGGAAAGTCCCGACTTTCTGTGAGAGGAGTCTGTGAGGAGGAAGTCCCGACTGTGAGGAGGAAAGACTTTCTGTGAGGAGGAAAGCGGAAAGTCCCGACTTTCTGTGAGGCGGAAAGTCCCGACTGTGAGGGGAAGTCCCGACTTTCTGTGAGGTGGGCGGAAAGTCCCGACTTTCTGTGAGGCGGAAAGTCCCGACTTTCTGTGAGGCGGAAAGTCCCGACTTTCTGTGAGGCGGAAAGTCCCGACTTTCTGTGAGGCGGAAAGTCCCGACTTTCTGTGAGGCGGAAACGTCCCAGAACGGTCCTCAGTAACTTTAACCTTTCACTTCATCCGATAAGTTCAGCTTCTCCTCTGATGGACGACTTCTCTTTGACCTTTAACAGTTCCCTTGGATTTGGTTCTTACTCACAAACATGTTTTCTACCCCTTTTTACACCTCTGATCATCACTTGGTATCATTTAACCTTTCTTCTCCTAGTCTTTCTAAAACTGCCAAATTCTTAACCTGTTAAAATGTCAGCTCCACCCCCTTCTTCTTTAGCTTTTTTTTTTCTCTTTTTCATCACTTCCTGACTCTTTTTTTTTTCCCACTCAGCCACTGACACTTACTTATCCTCTTATTTCTCAACCATAGATTTTCTTTGTCCAACTTTCTGTGAGGCGGAAAGTCCCCTGTGAGGAGGAAGTCCCGACTTTCTGTGACTTTCTGGAGTTCCCGACTTTCTGGAAAGTCCCGACTTTCTGTGAGGCGGAAAGTCCTGTGAGGCGGCAAGTCCCCGACTTTCTGTGAGGCGGAAAGTCCCGACTTTCTGTGAGGCGGAAAGTCCCGACTTTCTGTGAGGCGGAAAGTCCCGACTTTCTGTGAGGCGGAAAGTCACGACTTTCTGTGAGGCGGAAAGTCCCGACTTTCTGTGAGGCGGAAAGTCCCGACTTTCTGTGAGGCGGAAAGTCCCAGAACGGTCCTCAGTAACTTTAACCTTTCATCCGATAAGTTCAGCTTCTCCTCTGATGGACGACTTCTCTTTGACCTTTAACAGTTCCCTTGGATTTGGTTCTTACGCACAAACATGTTTACTACCCCTTTTTACACCTCTGATCATCACTTGGTATCATTTAACCTTTCTTCTCCCAGTCTTTCAAGTCTTGCCAAATTCCTAACCTGTTAAAATGTCAGCTTTCATCACTTCCTGACTCTTTTTTTTTCTCTACTTACTCAGCCACTGACACTTTCTTATCCTCTTATTTCTCAACCATAGATTTTCTTTGTCCTCTGTCTGCCAAACCTAGGAAAACTTCTTGTCCTGCTTCTTGGCTGTTGGATGTGTTGTGCAATAACCATAGAGAACTGAGCTCAGCAGAGAGAGAATGGAAAAAACACATTTTACCACATCTTGCCATCTACCACACTCTTGTGTCTAAAATCTTATCATCGCTACTCATCCCCCCAACTTCCCTTACTCCATCCTCTCTCTATTTGCAGTGGAATTTGCTGCCTTCTATAATTAGGCGATTAACCAAATCTTCCAGGCCTTCACCACCTCTCAGTACACTTCCAACCTATGACTTGTCTTTTCTTTTACTGGCCTGATCTTCTGCCCGTTGTCAGATACCGACATCCTTCAAGAGAGGTTGGTTTACTGCCATCCTAAGGAAGCCTACTTTGGATACTTCAGACATCAGCAACTTCAGCTTCAACTTCACAGAAAGTATCCATTTTTACTTTTCTTTAAAAAATTTTCTCACTCAACCAGTCTGACTTGCTCAGTATTGAATGCTCAAGATGGTGGAAGATCAATTTCACAGCATAGTCACTGGTTTTCTTCAAGAGATGATTGAAGACCTCTCCTTTAATACCTGCCCTTGGCAGAAAAAAGTATCTATACTTTTCAACAGTTTTTGTGGGTTGTTACACTTTCATTTGTGATATAATGTACCAGTATTGAGCTTTTCAATGATGAGACTCAAGAAACATCTGCTAAATGCTGAAATGTAAATGTAAATTAAAATAACAATGAAATTTGAAATAAATGAAAAAGAAAAATGATGTCATGTGGGTGTGTCTGAACATCTGATTAGAAGAACATCAGCATATTCAAAAGATTATTGATCAAAATGTCTTTTTTCAGGTGACGTCATGAGCAGTGATGATGCGAGTGTTCTGACACCAGGTAGAATAAAGAAGGATGCGGGGCTTCATTCACTTAACAAAGACATAATCACCAGCAACACCCTGAGTCCTGGATTAATTTCAGGACCTGGTGAGACACTAGGGATGACTTGATATCATATTTTTTCTTCAGTTTAATGTAATACATTGGTATAGAAGTGACAAATAACCAACTTTAATAGATAAGTGAAATAAAAACTATTTTATTATAGTCATATTTTCTTGTAGCTGTTATTACTTCTGAAATGTTAGACTGGCTACTGAAAATGTGTTTTTGTTTCTTTCAGTGGGTGTGAAAAAAAAATAAAAGTAATTATATGTGAAATATTAAATGTTGTGTATTTGCAAAGATAATAATCTTATTTATTAATTTGGTTAATGTTAGATTTGTGTTTAATACTACTAAAATGCATTCTAAACATGAATTAGAACATTTATTATTTGAATTAATTCACTGTTTCCTGTACGTGTCATTGTACTTTGTCTGCCTGTGTGTGTGTGTGTGTGTGTGTGTGTGTGTGTGTGTATATGTATGTGTGTGTGCATAATTCAGTTTTTTTCTTTATAAAATGCTTGACTAAATAAATACGTTTTTTTGCCTAGACATAAACAGACTAGACTGCTGCGCAAAATCATTTAGTGCTTTATAGGTCAGAAGTAGTATTTTAAAATCGATGTGGTATTTTACTGGGAGCCAATGCAGTGTGGATAACATAGGGGTGATGTGTTCATATCTTCTAGTTCTACTGAGGACTCGCGCTGCTGCGTTCTGAATGAACCGAAGTTTATTTATGCACCTAGTTGAACATCCAGACAGTAAAGCATTACAATAATCCAGCCTGGATGTAATAAAAGCATGAACTTCTTATCTTATCTTTTCTTATCTTATCTATTCTTTTTTTTATATATATTTCTAAGATATAAAATGCTATCCTGGTAATATTATCTATATGGGCTTTAAATGCGAGATTGAAATCTACGATCAAACCCAGATCTTTTACTGTTGCACTCGATGAAACAGAAAGACTGCCTAGGGTTAAAGTGTGATCAGAAAGCTTTTAGCTACTTGTGGTCCTAAAACCAGAACCTCTGTGTTATTAGGATTAATCAAAAGGAAGTTACTTAACATCCAGTCTCTTTTATTTCCTTCACACATTGCTCAACTTTATTAAACTAGTCTTTCGCATCAGGCCTAGCGGAGACATATCACGTTGTGTCATCAGCGTAACAGTGAAAACTAATATCATGCTTACAAATTATGTTGCCCAGCGGAAGCATGTAAAGACAGAAAAGAAGTGGGCCTAAACCCAAACCCTGTAGAACACCATACTTGACATAAGAGCCTGCCGAATAATTACCATTTAAATTTAGGAACTGATAAAGATCGGTTAAATAGGTTACCTTAATTCCTACTGCTTTTTCTAATCTGTAAAGAAGTATATTATGATTAATAGTGTCAAAAGCTGCACTGTGATCAAGTAATATAAGCAACCCTAATCGGGTGCCAATGAGAGGTCATTTGCTACTTTAACAAGAGCTGTCTCTGTGATGAGGCCTAAATCCTGATAGATACAGTTTGTGTATGTTATTCCAGTGTAAATAAGAACATAACTGCTGCGCTACAGTCTTTTCTAGGATTTTGGAGATAAGGGGGAGGTTTGATATCGGCCTGTAGTTTGATAACTCACTGGTATCAAGGTCAGGTTTCTTAATTAGTGGTTAAATAAATAATTTAGATTTCTGAACATACCCACTACTGAGTGAAGCGTTAACTATTTATATAACAGGATTTCTAATACCACTGGTACTATCTGCTTAAGAAATTGTGTTGGTATAAGATCTAATAAACAGGTTGATGATTTTGTAGAACAGATGAGTGAAATAAGATTCCTCTTCTAAAGGAGTAAAATTTTCCAAATTCTAATCTGATGCGATAAGATTATTATCAGAATCATTCGAATGGTCTGGTTTCAAAGCCTGAATTTTCTGCGTAATGTTCGCAATTTTTTTATTAAAAAAGTTCATGAAGTCCTCACTGCTGTATGCAGTTATTGTGGAGATTTCCGTAGTGGTCTTACTCCTAGTTAGTTTTGCTACGGTGTCATAAAAATCCAGGATTATTTTTATTATTTTTAAGTGGACAGATATGTTGATCTAGCTACACTAAGAGCTTTTTATATATCAGGATGCTGTCTTCCTAAGCCGCTTGAAATACTAACAGTTTAGTTTGGCTTCATTTGCGTTCTAGTTTTCGAATGCTCTGTTTTAAAGAGCGTGTTTGATCATTATATCAGGGAGCAAATTTCTTATCTTTAATCATTTTTCTTTTAACTGGAGCTATGTTACTAAGGTATAATGGAATGCAGCATCTAAATATTCAGTTGCCTGCTCGAGTTCTGTTGGGTCAGACAGTGATCCAACCATAGAAGATAATTCTGAGACCTTATAAAGCTCTGGGCAGTAGTAGATGTGAGTGTACGTTTAAAGTGATAGCGTGGTGCTGTGTGTACATTTATTAGTATGACTCACTTTAAATAAATAAGATTGTGGTCTAAAATAATTTTGCACTGAGGAATTGTTACTATATTACTAATACTTAATCAAAAAAAATAATACTAAATCTGTAACCTGCTTTATGAGTGGGTCCTATTACACACTGATTAACTCCCACTGAGTCGAGTACGAACATAAATGCTGTTTTTAGTGGGTCATCTGTATTTTCAAAATGAATATTAAAGTCTCCATCTATTAACGCTATATCAACAGAGACAACCAGGTTTGATAGGAAGTCTGCAAATTCGCTAGGTTCAAGTTCAGGAAGCTTTGTCATTTCAACCATATATAGCAGATGCAGTACACAGTGAAATAAAACAACATTTCTCCAGGACCCCATGGTCCTACACAAAACAACACAGAGTTACACAAAACAACAAAGCGCTAACAGAACAGACCAACACAGAGCTAAAGACTAAGAACAAATTGTTTAAGTGCATGTGTGCAACCTGGTGCAAACAGTGCGAAACAGACAGTGCAAATAAACAATACAAACATTACAACAGACAGTGCAAACAGACAATAAAGAACAAAACATAAAGCTGCACAGTACATTTAAATAGCACCAACCAGATTATAGAAATGTGCAGGTAAAAAAACTATTTGCAAGTTAACAAACGTCAAGATTTTTGTGCAATCAGCATTTAAAGTGACTGTGCTTAATAAAAATGTTTTTTTGTGTTTTCAATGTTGCTGTACACATTTTATCTGTGTTGTGTGTGTGTGTGTGTGTGTGTTAGTTTAGGTAGTTCAGTTCTGTGTTGAAAGCGCCTGATGGCTTGAGGAAAGAAACTGTTACACGTTTAGATTGTAAGGGCCCAAATGCTATGGTACCTTTTTCCAGATCTCTACCGTGGTCTTGATGATCTCTACCGAGGATCCGTCGATGTTCAGCGAAAAGTGGTCACTCTTTGCTCTTCTGAAGTCAACAACTATCTCCTTAGTCTTCTCAACGTTTAAAGACAGGTTGTTGGCTTTACACCAGACTGTTAGCCGTTTCACCACCTCTTTGTATGCTGACTTGTCGTTCCTGCTGATAAGACCCATCACGGTTGTGTCATCGGTCATAAGTCAGCAGAGTGAACAGCAGAGGGCTAAGCGCACAGCCCTGCGGGGGCCCCAGTGCTCGGTGTGGTGGTGCTGGAGATGCTGCTTCCATCTGGACTGACCAAGGTCTTCCCGTCAGACAGTCCAGAAGACTTCCGTGGGTTAACTTTGCTTAAAGTTTGCTTAAAGTTCCTCACATCGGCCGTGGTTAAACAGAGCACCTGGTCGCTGGACAGAGGGATGGTCTTCGTCACTGCAACTGTTTTGAGATTTGCATGGTTGAAATCTCCAGCGATGATAAACAGTCTATTAGGGTGTGCATTCTGCAGATCACTAATAGCAGCATACAGTAAATAAAGCGGCTCCATAGCATTAGCGCTGGGTGAAATTTCTGCATTTCTGGTGGCACGAAACAATGTTAGTCTGTCTAGCTGAATGGCAGCATCCGGAACTCTGTCGCTGAGCCATGTTTCCGTGAAAACAAAGACACAACAGTCTCTACATTTATTGTCCAGGGAGCAAACGTTGGCAAGTAGTATGGATAGTAGTACGGCCGACTCGGGGTTGTTTTTAGCGTAGCACGGACACCCGCCTGCTTTCCACACTTACGGTTCCGACATCCCTTCTCCTGTCTGCTGGCATCAGGTGACACCGAGGGCTGGGGGCCTGGTCCTCGTAGGAAGCCAAGGTTGCAAGTTTGTTTCGGACATCATCATGCAGGTAGATTGCTGCATGATTATTATACTTAAAAAGCGTCTGGTGGTCATCTAGATAACACCAATGTCTCTGGTGTCCATGTGCCATTCTTGGTTGGGCTAAAAACATAGATAGGAACATTTTGGATCCAGAGTGGCTGCTGCATGCTACTGCTGCGCCGCTATTTGGATCTTAATGAAATTCGGAGAGCGGTCCTGGGGGTCTGTAATAAATAACGAAATTGTCTGACTCTGCTTATTATTTGTGCCTACACTTGTAAGGTTACTATAGACAGCTTCAAATGTTTTTGTACGAGTCAAATCATCGACAAGGCTGATGTATGTAGCTGTATTCCGGAGGACTAGCTTTATTTAGTCATTCAGTTTTATTTCATTCGGTTTAGTCCAGGTTTCTGTTAATCACAGTATGTCAAACTCCTGATCCGTGATCATTTCATTAACCAGGGGCGCTTCAGAAGTAAGAGATCTAATATTTAACAATCCTAGCCTCAAATCAGAGGTGCAGGCTTTGTGTTCGTTGTTTTAATTAAAAGACTTTATATTGGGGTGCTTCTTCCTCAGTAATATAACAGAAAGAAAAACTCTGAAATGTTTGATCTAGATTAATAAGTGCTTTAACACTGCCAGTCAGTTTATCTAATGACATTTAAGAAGCGTTGCTTTATTGTTGTGTTATTTTAACAGTCAAATTAATTTTTAAAATCAAATTATTATTTCTAAAATTGTTTTTAGATTTTAGATTCAGATAACCAAAGTGAAAGCATTTAATATAAATCTTTCAGCTCTGTTAGCTGCTTCATATTAATTTCCTTAATTTTATTGTACAACAGTAAAATGCCAAAAAAGCATTCTATGTTAGAGGCAGTCAGCAGCACTTTGGGAAAAACTGCCGTCTGCAGGTGAATTTGTGAACAGCAGTGTATGAAAAACCAAATTTAGTAAAATTATGGTGTTGTACAATTTGAGATATAATATAATATATACTGTTATTTTTCCAGTAATTGTATACTGCACATCCCTATTAGACAGACAAACACAGTTAGTTACTGTATAAGTGTGTATTTGTTCATCATCAGTAGGGAAAAACAGTGTGTAATAGTGTTAACATCATGAGTAAAATCTGTCAATCAGCACTCAGGTCTGTCTCTCATTTGGCTGTGTTTATGATTTCTTCGAAGCTCAGTCCAAAAACCTCCCTCTGAAGTTTTTTTTTAAAGCAGAAGAATCATGAAAGAGACAGAAAAAGAAAGAGAGATAAAAATCTAAAGAAAAAGGCAGACAGAGAAACAGACCGGCAGAGAGTCAGCCAAACAAAAAAACAAAGACTGAGTGGACTGAGATATACAGACAGTTTGGATTGTAAATTATTAAAAATAAGGAATCGGCTTTATACTTTACCCAATAACAGTGCTTCTTTCTGATAAATTGATCAGTCACTTTATAACAAGCCAGTCTACACTAAGTTGCTTTATTCCACTTTTTTGCTTTTGATTTTTTGTCTCTTTTTATATCTGTTTATGAAGTTTCTTGCTGCTTCAATTCATACACATCAATGTCAGCAAAACTGCAGTGAGTCAGAAGTTGTCAGCAGATGGAGTAAGGGAGGGAAGAAGAAAAAGAATTAAGAAAAAATGTTAGTTTATCTGTCTCTAAGGTAGAAACTTAAATGTGTGTGTGCTCTGCATGAATCAGTTTAGCTTTTAAGCTCTGAGTTAGACCCCGCCCCCACTGTTAAAGGAAGAAGGAATTGTTGGTTGCCGTAATTTACGCTTGGAATCTGATCTGTTTTTCACTGTTAAAATGATAATAAGCTGCATTACATCCTAGAGATAATAAATACATTGACAGGAGAGGAGATAAATAATGAGATAAAGAGCTAATGAACACCTGACAGGAGATAAACTACATCACAGGTAAAAAAAATAGTGAATGAGATAATGAGCTGAAGGGACGAGCCACTGACTCTCACCAGACCAATGTAAATAAACTGTTCTCTCTGTGTGTGGATTATTTCAGGTTTAGTAAGTGGGCAGGGCTTAAATCAATTATTGTTAAAATATTTTTGCACTTCAAACAGTGATGAGGTTATAATAATGACCCGTCTCTGTTTTATGTTTCATACATTTACATACACACACATTGTGCTGAGAGTATCAGGCTTATTTAAGAGCTGCTGTGTGTGTGTTTACAGGTTTTGAAGGGAAAGAAGAAATCTTGCCTTTAAAAGAGGATTCATCTCTGTCTATGTCTAAAAGCAAGGTGACCCCTAACACTACAGACAACAAACACAAAAACACATACTCCACACAACACACACTTACTCCATACATCAAACAAACTCCACACACTCCACACAACACACACACCACATACACACGCTACACACACACAACACAAACTCCACACAACATACACACTCCACACAACACAAACAAACACCAGAGCACACACAGAGCACACACACTCCACACGCATTCAATCCACACAAACACACAATCCACACAACACACCCCACACAACACATGCACACACACAACACACACACACTTCACACAACACAAACTCCACACAACATACACACTCCACACAACACAAACAAACACCAGAGCACACACACTCCACACGCATTCAATACACACAAACACACACTCCACACAACACACTCCACACAACACATGCACACACACACTCCACACAACACACACACTTCACACAACACAAACGCCACAAAACACACCACGCACACTTCACACAACAAACAAACGCTACACAATACACACACCACACATTTCACACAACACACACACTCCACACATAACATTTACACACTCCACACAACACACCCCACAAAACAAACATTCCACACCACACACACACACACACACACACACACTCCACACAACTTACACTCCACATACACACACTACACACAATACACAAACTCCAGACAATCACAAACACTCCACACACATATACAAACTCCACACACACACAGTTGCACCACACACACACACACACACACACACACACACACACACACACACACACACACACACACACCACACACTAAAACCACACACACACACTCCACAGATAACACACACACTCCACATCACACACACACTTCACACAACAGAAACAAACTCCACACCACACATACACACTCCAAACACACACACACTCCTCACAACACAAGCACACACACTCCACACAACACACACACTCACTTTACACACACACTCCACACAACACACGCGCACACACACTCCACACGCATTCAATACACACACTCCACACAACACACTCCACACAACACATGCACACACACTCCACACAACACACACACACTTCACACAACACAAACACCACAAAACACACCACACACACTTCACACAACACACACACTCCACACATAACATTTACACACTCCACACACCACACACACCCCACACAACAAACATTCCACACCACACACACACACACTCCACACAACTTACACGCCACATACACACACTCCACACAACAAAAACAAACTCCACACAATACACAAACTCCAGACAATCACAAACACTCCACACACATATACAAACTCCACACACATTGCACACAACACACTCACATAAATTCCACACACACACTCCACACAACACACAACACACACACACACACACACACACACACTCCACACAACAAACACACTTTACACACATATACACACAGACTCCATACACACTCCATACACATTCCACACCACACACACACTCCACACACACACACTCCACACAACACAAACAAACTCCACACAACAAACACACTTAACACATATTTACACACTCTTTACACCACCCACACACACACACACACACTCCACACAAAACACTCCACACACACACCACACTCCACACATACACACTCCACACAACACACACTCCACACACATATACACACTTCACACATACAATCCACACAACACACACTTCACCCACACAACACACACCGCACACACATATACACACTCTTCACACCACAACACACTCCACACAACACACACACTCTACACAACACAAACACCCCACACACATATACCAAAGCTCCACACATTCCACACAACACATTCACACACTCAATAGAACACACACAACACACACGCCACTCAAACTCCACAACATACACACACACTCCACACAACACACACACACACACCATACAACAGACACTCCACACACTCCTCACACAACACACACTCCACACAACACACACACTCCACGCAGCACAGACACTCCACACAAACAAAGTCCACACAACACACTCCACAAAACAAAAACAAACTCCTCACAACACACACAAACTCCATAGAACACACACACACGCCACACACACTCCACAACATACATACACACAACACACATTCCACACATTCACACACACACTCCACACAACACACACTCCACACAGCACACACACTCTACACAACACAAACAAAGTCCACACAACATACGCACACACTCCACACAACATACACACACACTCCAATACACACACTCCACACAACACACACACAAAACACACACGTGCCATACACACACTCCATGCCACACAAACACTCCTCAAAACACACACTCCTCACAACACATGCACACACACACAGGCTCCACACAATACACACATACCACACCTACTCACTTCACACACACATATATATACACACTCCAACAGACACACACTACAGTATATACACTATAAACACTCCATATACTACACACATTTCACACAACACAAGCAATCTTCACACAACATACACACACTCCACACAACACAAACTCCACACACCACACACACACCACACAGACACTCCACACAATGCACACACAACACACCACACACACTTCACACAACACACACACACTCCACACGACACACACACACTCCACACGAGACACACACACACACTCCGCACAAAACGCACACCCAAAACACATTCTACACACACTCCACACTCTACACCTTCACACACACTACACACCACAAAATCTACTTCAGGAAGAAGAGTGTCAAATCTGTGTGTGTGTGTGTGTGTGTGTGTGTATGCTGTAATTTTCAGTCTGACTGTAAGCTGTATAATGGATCCGATAAAGACGTCTCAGCTTTAGCAAACAAACTCACCAAGAAAGAGTCTCTTAAGGTAAAAGGTGCATTCACACTGCACCCTACACACTGCACTCTACACACCGCCCTCTACAAACTGGACCCTACACACTCCACCCTACAGGCTGCACTTTACACACTATGCCCTACAAACTAATGCTTACACACTAATTACTGCACCTTACACACTACACTCTACACACAGCACCCTACACACTACACCCTACACATTAGTCTTTACACACTACACCCTACACATTAATTCTTACACACTACTCTCTACACCCTACAGGCTACATCCTACATACTAACCCTTACACACTACTCCCTACACGCTACATTCTACACCCTTCTTCTTACACCCTACTCCCTACACATGTACATGTACAGCATGCAGACGCTTTGACAAAAGTGCTTTAAGTTTTATCATTTAACATATCAGTACTGATACATTAAATCACAAATCAGAATCAGAATCTCCTCTAACCAGACAAACCAGCAGGTTATTCCATGATGCGTTAAAGTTTCTGTAGTTATATCTGGATGGCTGTCTAGAGAACGTGTTAGTGTAGATTTTTCATTTTACTTATGATATGCAAATATATTGTGTATTTCCAGTTCCGGTTGATCTGATTATTGCAGCCTAACAATCCTTTTACGATTCAAATAATGAAAACATGTGTATTATGTATAGGCCAGGTTAAAGAGATGGGTCTTTAATCTAGTTTTAAACTGACAGTGTGTTTCTGCCTTCCAAAAAGTGCAGGATAAATTATAAGTTTTGGGCTCTAGATAAGAAAAGGATCTGCTGCCTGCAGTTGATTTTGTTATTCTAGGACTTGGAGGACTATAAAAGGGTAAGAGCTCACTCAGTTACTGAGGTGCTAAACCATTCAGGGCTTTATAAGTAATTAACAAGATTTTAAAATATGTTCAGTATTTAATAGGGAGTGCAATGTTGACAGAACCAGGCTAATATGATCATACTTTTTGGTTCTACTAAGAATATTAGCTGCTGAGTTTTGAACCAGCTGGTGTTTGTTTATTAGGCATGCAGAACACCCACCCAAGAAGCGTTACAATAATCTAATGTTAGGGCCATTAACGCATGAATTAACGTTTCTACATTTAATGTTGAAAGCATAGGTAAGAATTTAGATGTATTTTTAAGATGATAAAATGCATTTTTACTAATGTTAGTAATGTGGCTCTCAAAGGAAAGATTGCTGTCAAAAAGCACACCTAAGTTCTTTACTAATGATGAAGGGTTGACAGAGCATCCATCAACTGCCATCAAATGCAGGGGCTTTATGTCCGATAATTAACACCCTTGTTTTTTTCAGGATTTAGCATCACCTCTTTTAGGAGCTTAGATGGAATTGGGTCTAACATACATGTTGTTGGTTTTAAATGATTTGATGAATTTATAAAGTTCTTTCTCCTATAGTAGATAATGAGTGGAATTGTGAACTGTCTCTAACAGTACCGATCTTGGATTAAGATCATTACTGCTGTAGTGTTGGAAAATGTCAACATCTGTTTATGCATTTATTTTTTTATTTATCCACAGTATTAAATAAATACCAGGAGTTATGTCTTCCAGGGGAAAGAAAAAGTAATCAGATCTAGAAGTTGTAATACATTTCTAGGATAGGCTACTTTTCCAGCAGGCAGAATGAAATACCTCTAGTTTAGTTTTCCTTCAGCTGTGCCTCATTTTTTGGGCTGCTTTCTTTAGGGCGAGTCTTCTTCTTTTCCTTTTGGTTGATTTTAGGGGTCGCCACAACGAATCATCTGTTTCCACCTAACCCTATTCTCTACATCCTCTTCACTCACACCCTCACATGTCCTCATTTATCGCATCAATATACCTCCTCTTTGGTCTTCCTCTTGGCCTTCTGCCTAGTAGCTTTATTTCTAACATCCTCCTACCAATATATTTACTATCCCTCCTCTGTACATATGCAAACCACCTCAATCTGGCTTCCCTGACTTTCTCTCCAAAACTCATTCCTAATCCTGTCCAACCTCGTCACTCCCAAAGAAAACCTCAACATCTTCAGCTCTGCTACTTCCAGCTTTGCCACCTGTTTCTTCCTCAGTGCCACTGTCTCTAAACCAAACATCATAGCTGTCTTGTACACCTTCCCTCTCGATTCTAGCTGATATTCTCCTGTCACACATCAACCCTGACACGTTTCTCCACCCATTCCAACCTGCCTGTACTTGCTTCTTTACCTCTTTTACACACTTCCCATTGCTCTGGACTGTTGACCCCAAGTACTTAAACTCCTGTATCTTCTTTACCTCTTCACCCTGTAATCTCACTGTTCCACTTCCCTCCCTTTCATTCAAACACATATACTCTGTTATGCTACGACTGACTTTCATTCCTCCTCTCCAGAGCAAACCTCAACCTCTCCAGGTTTTCTTCTACCTCCTCCCTGCTCTCACTACAGATCACAATGTCATCTGCAAACATCTGCATGGAGTTTCTTTTCTGACCTCATCAGTCAACCGATCCATCAACACAGCAAACAGGAAGGGGCTCAAAGCTGATCCCTGATGCAGTCCCACCTCCACTTTGAACTCCTTTGTCTGACCTACTGCACACCTCACCACTGTCCTGCTCCTCTTATACATATCCTGTACCACCTTGACAAACTTCTCTGCCATTCCCGACTTCCTCATACAATACCACAGCTCTTCTCTTGGTACCCTGTTATATGCTTTCTCCAGGTCTACAAAAACACAATTCAGCTCCCTACACCCATCTTTGTACTTCTTCATCAGCATTCTCAGAGCAAAGATTGCATCTGTAGTGCTCTTTCTGGGAATAAAGCCATACTTCTGCTCACAAATACCTACTACCCTCCTTAACCTATCTTCACTACTCTTTCCCATACGTTCATTGTATGACTCATCAACTCATTGCAACACTGCACATCACCCTTGTTCTTAAGGATAGGCACTATTACACGCCTTCTCCATTCCTCAGGCATCTTCTTACTCACAAAATCAAAATCCTGTTAAACAATCTAGTAAGAAATTCCACTGCTGCCTCTCCTAGACATTTCCACACCACTCTCTCCCACCACAACTTTACAATCACTAATCTCTTTCAGATCACTTTGTGTACATAAGATGTAATCTACCTGTGTGCTTCTTCCTCCACTCTTATAAGTCACGTTATGCCTCTCTCTCTTCTGGAAAAAAAGAGTATTTACCACAGCCATCTTCATCCTCTTAGCAAAGTCTACTATAATCTGTCCTTCACTGTTCCTTTCCTTGACTTCAAACCTGGCCAACACTTTCTCATCACCTCTGTTTCTCTCACCAACATGTCCTTTAAAGTCTGCGTCTATCACTACTCTCTCTGTTCTCTGGGAATACTCACAATTACCTTATCTAACTCACTCACTCAGAACCTCTCTTTCTCTTCTAACTCACAACCTACTTGTGGGGCATAACCACTTACAACATTCACCATCAACCCTTTAATTTCTAACTTCAGACGTATCACCCTGTCTGACACCGTTTTCACCTCCAGAACATTCTTCACAAACTCCTCTTTCGGGATCACCCCTACCCAATTTCTCCTCCTATCCACCCATGATAAAACAACTTGAATCCCAATCTAATACTACAAACCTTGCTACCCTTCCACCTGGCCTCCTGCACACACAATATATCCACATTCCTTCTCTCCATAATATCCACCAGCTCTCTACATTTCCCTGTCATTGTCCCAACATTCAGCATTCCTACTTGCCTTTCCTCTTCTCTTTTTGTCTTTTCACGCATCCTCCTCCTCCTTTAACCAACAGTAGCCCAATTAGGTCAACGGCACCGGCGGCAGTCATTGTTAACTCGCTTCGACCGATCTGGTATGAGATTTCAACGAATGATTCGCATTTTTTAGATTTGGCAAAGTTTTACGTATGCCCTTCCTGACACAACCCTCTCTATTTATCCAGGCTTGGGACTGGCACCAAAGTCACTGGCTTGTGACCCCTGTGGCTAGATTTGACCCCTCTGGCTAGATTTCCCTGTGACGAGTGTGTGTTCATTATACCACGGTGCCAAACTGTTTTCCTTAAACTTCCTTAAACGTAAAGGATCAACTGTATTTAAAATACTAGAAAAGAAAGAGCCCATATTTTCTATTACACCATCAAGTGTTTCTGAGCTATTTGATATGCTGAGGAATCAGGATAAATCAGGGAGATTACTTACGAAACAGTTTTATGTGGTAGATGAACATATTTTTAACAGGAAGGAGTTTTTACAGTTTTAGTTATATGGAGTTTACACAAGACTAGAAAATGATCTAAGATATCATTACTTTGTTGCAGAATTGTAACATCAGTGACATTTGATTTTATGTGACAGTCAAGTCAAGTCACCTTTATTTATATAGCGCTTTTAACAATTGAGATTGTTTCAAAGCAGCTTTACAGAATCACATCAGAAAAGACAATATTAAAGTATTCGATCTAAAGTATAATTTTGATTATGAGTAGGACCTACGACATGTTGTCAAAATCCAATAGAGTTCAAAATGTTTAAAAACGCTGATTCCAAAACATTTTTTCATTATCGACATGGATTTAAAAATCATCATTAATTAAGACTTTATTTTCAGCAGCATGAACTTTAATAGAAAATCAGCAAATTCTTTAATAAAGTGTATGATGTCCTGTTGGTCTATATACACTAACCAGTACAAACCACAGGGGATTTATTATTAACACATATTTCTCTGGATAATGTTATATGAAGCACTATACGTCAAAAGACTTATACCTGAAACCCACTCTCTTAGAAATACTGAAAATATTATTTTAGATTGACGCAACACCTTCAACTTTACCTTTTGGAGGCAGCTCATGTTTATAACAATAATTAAGGGCGTTGAATCAGCTAATATGATGTAAAAACATTTTGTTAAAGATCAATTAAATTGTTTCTCTTTAACTTGTTTGGACTACTATCGTATTTTCTAGTTCTGGGAACAGGCACGTCTCTATAGTGTGATATTTAGGTGAAAGTGTCTCTGTATGTGCTGAGAATTAACTGAATTCTATGGCAACTCTAAGACTACGTGCCAAATTTACCAAAGAACAGCGGTACCACCCCAGGATGGATGAACACTATCTTTCACACTACACATTTATTTTTCGTGTGTGTGGGTAGGTCCAGAAGAAGAACTACAGGGAAGAGAAGAAGCGAGCAACTAAAGAGCTGCTGAGTACGATTACTGATCCCTCAGTCGTTGTCATGGCCGACTGGCTCAAGGTAATGAACTTAGTTTATGTACATAAAGTGTGTGTGTTTGTTTAGGGATCCAGGGATAAAAAGTTATCAGTCTGTTTCTCTTATATAAATTTTTCTAATGGTGTGTGTGTATATTTGTATGTGTGCGTGTGTATATGTGTATGTGTGTGTGTATGTGTGCGTGTGTGTATGTATGCGTGTGTATGTTTGTATGTGCGTGTGTGTGTATGTTTGTGTATGTTTGTGTATTTGTATATTTGTGTGTATGTATGTGTGTTTGTAATTGAATGTTTGTGTGTGTGTGTGTGTGTGTGTGCGTATGTGTGACAGATCCGTGGCTCTCTGAAGAGCTGGACAAAGCTGTGGTGTGTGTTGAAGCCACGTGTGTTATTAATTTATAAGAGTCAGAAGAGTGATCAGTGGGTGGGGACGGTGTTACTGAGCGCTTGTGAACTCATCGAAAGACCTTCAAAGAAAAACGGCTTTTGCTTTAAACTCTTTCATCCACTGGAACAGTCCATATGGGCCATCAAGGTACACACACACACACACACACACACACAGGTGTTTAAAGTAGCCACTTGAGTAAAACTAGAGTTCTTTTACTGGAAAATAAATTTGAAAGAAGTTAGTAACTATTAATTAAATAAAGTATGTTATTTTATTGTACTCAAGCATAAAGTTTTTTTTTTTATTAATAAATGCACTTGTGTATTGAAAGTAAAAGTTTTAGTAAGATTGTGTTCAATTTTAATTTATTTTCTTTTTATTTATGGCAAAGTTTTTCAGATGTTCATCTAAATATATTAGTTACAATTAAACAATTTTAATGACTTTTAAAAAGCTGTTTATATGAAAATCTGTTATATGATGTTACAAAGGAAAGAGGATGTAGAGGATAGCACTGCGAGAGGCAGACGAACAATGGAATGCAAACGTGTTCACCAGTTTTAAAAAATTTTTAATTCGTATTAAAATTCAATGAACTGTGGTTTTGTGAGAACTTTCACATGTGCCAGGGGTTTCAATAATCCAACCAACTAATCAAACACCAGAGCACTGATTTGTCGAACCCGTAATGAATAAACTGCGGAGAAATTTAATGGAGTAAAAGTAAAAGTTGACAGAAATAGAAAAAGTCACTTAAAGTATAGATTTTCCCCAAAATACTTAGGTACTATAACAAAGTATTATTATTAATAAAGTATTATTACCTAATCATTACAACACACACACTCGGACTCGGGCGTTTAGTTTCAGCAGATTTTTATCAGATGGCCTCAGTGCTTTATCTTAACCCAGAAACTGAACTAATAAAAGTAATTTAAATTAGCTAATGAAGACTTTAGTTAACAAACCAACAATAAAGTTAAAAAACTTAAAACTCTTCACAAAGACATGAGCTGTAATCACTAAAAAAAACCTGTGCTTTTTCACAAACTGTGTGTGTGTGTGTCTGTCTGTCTGTCTGTCTGTTTTTTCTGTGTCTGTGTCTGTGTCCGTGCGTTTAGGGGCCTAAAGGAGAGACGGTTGGTTCTATCACTCAGCCTTTACCCAGCAGTCACCTCATATTCCGAGCTGGTTCAGAGTCAGATGGTAAAGAACACACACACACTAATAAACATGTATTTATACACACACATGGATTTCTGGTATTTGGCAGACATCCTTATCCAGAGCGATTTACATTTATATTTTTTATCCATCTGACCACTTAAGTGCATTGATCAAGGGCCCAGCAGGAAAGTTTCAAGGTACCACAATATTATAAATATATATTTTACACACATTATAATATATAATATACATCCCCATACACACACACGTCAATACACACAGACTCTTACAATAAGATATATATAAATACACACACAAGCACAGACATATCTTTCTCATGCCAGGATCTTACAATCACCATAGACAATTTGCTAATCTTCCCTTTGACCACATGACATGATCCTGTTGAACAACATTCTTGTCCAATCAGGTCTCTCTACACTCTCTACTGTAACTCGCTCCTGACCTTTCCTACCTCTGAGTGCAAGTTGTCTTCTGCAATTGATTAAGAATGCAGCTGTTCCAGTTGTTTACATCCTCCTAAAAACACACACACACACACACACTGCTGTGCCCCCTCCACCGACTCTCAATAGCTGCACGCATCAGATTCAAACATTGAAATCCGCCCATAAAAACAAAAACAGAGCAGCACCATCTTATCAAGCACTCATCACATCTTACCGCTCCCTCAGATCCACAAGTACCGCTCCATTATTCCCTAGTTGTTTCTAGAAATGAACTTTCAATTAGATTGAGAACAGCAGAGACACTGACTGTCTTTGGGAGACAATTAAAGACTCAAATTTTTCTTAAATACCTGCACTTGACACCTAAAATTTAAAAAAGAAAATACATTTTTCTATATCATTCTTTTTCAGTAGTTTTTGGGTTGGTTTTACTTTTTGTGTACCAGTACTGATCACTTTTGTATGCCGCTAAAGGGCAGCTAAAAGGTTTTGAATGAAAATATACAACATAATCTTTATATGCTATAATGTTATTGGCGTGCGTGTGTGTGCTCGCATGTGTGTAAAGGTCGTTGCTGGATGGATGCTCTTGAACTTGCTCTGAAGTGTTCCAGTCTGTTAAAGAGGACAATGATCCGTGAGGGAAAAGAGGAAACAACAGAACACTCACATATCAACTTCTACAGCCTGCTTAAAACACACAACCTGCAGTAAGACCTGTTCCGTTTTAAACCTGTCTTCTAATACTCACACCCCTGAACAAACCACTTATTATAATACATATCGATTTTCAGAAAAGTGGCAAAATTTTATACAGTTAAATGAAAATTAAAAGACTTTTAAATTACATGAGTCAATATTTTATTTACAATAGAACTTAAAAAATCATAACATAACAAATTATTAAACTGAGAACTTATACACTTTTATCCCTTAAATACGCTATACATTTTTAAAAATTCCGCTGGAAGAACATTTAGTAACTAAGTTGATTATCATCAGATCTGTAACATTAAAGGGATGTGTTAGAGAGGCAGAGTCTCTTAGAAGTAGAGATGGACAGAGTCTCTTAGAAGTAAAGAAGGACAGAGTTTTTCAAAAGTAGAGATGGACAGAGTCTATTAGAATTAAAGATGGACAGAGTTGCTTAGAAGTAAAGATGGGCATATTCTCTGAAAGATAGTGGAAAACGTTAAAAACAACGTTCCTCAACATCAAATTACAAATTTCATCATCTATAGTACATAACGTCATAAAAAGATTCATCAGCATGATTTTATAATAGACATTAATAAATGGACCCAGGAAAACTTCCAAAAACCACCATCAGTAAACACAATCCACCGTAACATCTGAAGATACCCACTAAAGCTCCATCATACAAAAAGAAAGGAATATGTGAACATGAGCCAGAAGCGACATTGTGTCCTGTGGGCCAAAACTCATTTACAATGGACTGATTCAAAGTGAAAAAGTGTTCTTTGATCAGGCGATTCCAAATTTGAAATTCTTATTGAAAATAACAGCCTAAAGAGGATGAAGGTTCGGGCAGACTGCATGTTTGCATGAAGACACTATAAATGTTGAAAGGTATGTAAAGGTTTTAGTTGAAGACCTTGCATATTTCAGCAGGACAAAATCACTGAATTAACTGAATTAACTGAATTAACCTGTCTGCAGTCCAGATCTTTAACCTATAGGGAACATTTGGAGCATCATTAAACCAAAATACATCAAAGACCACAAACTTTGCAGCAACTGGAAACCTGAATCAGACAAGAATGGTACCCTATGTTTTCTATGTTCTATTGGGTATAAAATATTAACTCATGTGATTTGAAAGTTTTTTATTTTCATTTAATTCAAACTTCATTTAATCAGTCTGATCTCATGTGAAACCCTCATCAATTCTCGAGAGAACTCTCGATCCCTGATCACCCTTTTTTAGCCCGGCTAAAAGACAACCATCTGTTCATCAAGACAGAAAAATGTGAATTTTAGTCAAATTCTTGGGTTATTGCATTAGCAAACAGGGTAGCCATAGACCATACCAAGGTAGAGGCAGTGACTTAATAAATGCTACCCAAAACAGTCAAAGAGCTACAACAATTTCTGGGGTTTGCCAACTTTTACCAGCGTTTTATAAGGAACTGCAGCTCGACCACAGCCCCTATCACTGCTTTGCTCCATGCGAGCATTTCAGAAACTCAAGTTAAAATTTACCTCTGTCACCCTTATTTAATGTTACCATTTCTGGTAGAGGTAAATGTGTCTGATTGTGGGGTGGGTGTCATAATGTCCCAAAGACATAGAACTCCCTCTAAATTACATCCCTGCACCCTTTTTCACAAAAACTTTCCATTTTCACAAAAACTTTCCATTGCTGAGCAGAATTAAGATGTGGGGAACAAAGAAATACTGGCCATAAAGGAGACACTGGTTAGAGGGTAGCATGCACCCATTCCAAGTGATCACTGACCACAATAACCTAGAGTATCTTAAAATTGCAAAACATCTGACTCAAGCCAAGCACGATGAGCCCTGTTTTTCAGGAGATTACAGTTCACGGTCACCTCTTGGCCTGGTACAAAAAATAGCAAAGTAGGTCGAAAAGAACCCATGTCCAGGTACCGTTCTCGATCCCAAGATTATCCTGGCTCCCATCCATTGGGATCTCACCTCTTGTCCCTTCGGCAAAATGTACATGCCACTAAGGCTTCGCTCAGGAGTTTTGACATAGGTTCATAAAGGCTTAAGTGCGAGTCATCCAGGACTCAAACGCACCCTTGAAAGGGTGCAGAACGCTTATTAGTGGCCTGATGTTCGGCGAGACGTAAAGACTTTAGTGAAAGCCTGTGTTGTTTACCCAGTGAATTTACTATGGACAAAAGATCTCCTAAAGTGCTAAGTACAACACTTAATGATGTAAATGTCCTATGGACAACAGATCTCCTAAAGTGCTCAGTACAACACTAAATAATGTAAATGCTGTGGCATCAAACTCCCAAATTGAGATCCCAGGTTGAAACCTCCAGGCAGAAACCCCAGACAGAGACCTCAAGGTTGATAATCCCATATTGAGTCCTCCAGACTAAGGCCTCCAGATTGAGACCTCAAAATTAGTCCCCAGATGGAGACCTCTAGATTAAGACCCCAGACTGAGACCCCCAGGCTGAAAATCCCAAAAAACCTCAAAACACAGACCCAAGTCTGATAGCTTGAGACTAAGACCACAGACTGAAACCTCCAGACTTTGACCTCCAGACTGAGACCTCCAGTCTGAAATTTCTAGAATAAGCCCTTTGGACTGACACCTTAAGACTGAAATTTCCAAAATAAATCTCCCAGACTGAGCTTGAGACTGAAACCTCCAGACTGAGACCTCAGACTGAAACCCCAGGCTATTCAATTCAATTCAATTTTATTTGTATAGCACTTTTTCAATGGTGATTGTCATAAAGCAGCTTTACACAATCTAGAAGGAAAGGAAGACAAAAAAGAAGAAAAAGAGTTAAGTGACAAGCTATAACCTCCAGACTGAGACCCCAAACTGAGACCTTAGACTGAGACCTTCAGTCTGGGATCTCAAAAATAAGCCCTTCAAACTAAGCCCTTCAAACCTCAAGAGTGAGACCCTGAGAGTGAGACCTTGGGACTGAGACATTGGGATTATAACCTCTGGACGGAGGCCTCCAGACATAGAACTACAGACATAGAACTCCAGACTGAGACCTCAAGACAGACTACTGACTGAGACCCCAGACTGAGACCTTAGTCTGGAACCCCCAGACTGAGACCTCCAGATTAAGACCTTAGACTAAAATCTCCATACTGGGATGCCCAGTCTGAGACCTTAGACTGAAACCATCAGAATAAAACCTCCTGACTGAGACCTCGAGACTAAGACCTCTAACTGAAACTTTCAGACTAAGACCTTTATACTGGCCTTGCAGACTGTGATCTCTAGACACAGACCTTCTAATTGACACGCCAGACTGAGACCTCTAGACTGACATCCCAGACCAAGGTCTCCTTCCTTAACCAAACACTAAGCTGCAGGAGTGTAATGCTAAGTTCTGTTATAGAGTATGTGATTCCTGTCACCAGAGAAAGTGATCAGTTCAAGGATGAGCTGAATTCGGATAAATCTGATCGAGAGATGGAGCAAGACGAATGGGAAAAGAGCGATGAGAGCGACAGTGACACCAGTGAACGACAAGAAGATACAAATACAGAGCTGGAGCACAACACACTCAGTGAAACGCTTTATGTGGAGCAGAGCCATGAAGAGCTGGGCGAGGTGTGTGTGTGTGATTTCTTTATTGATGGCAAGAGTGTTTGTTAATGCTGTGTGTGTGCTTTTTATAGTGTTTTGTGTAGAATACACATGAAACAATTATTATTGCTTCACATTAATGGTATGTATGTGTGTGTGTATGTGTGCACGTGTGTGTGCAGGCAGGGGAAGCATCTCAGACAGAGACAGTTTCTGAGGAGAATAAGTCACTGATTTGGACTTTACTAAAGCAGGTTCGACCTGGAATGGATCTGTCCAAAGTGGTTCTGCCCACCTTCATTCTGGAGCCCAGATCCTTCCTGGACAAACTGTCTGACTACTACTACCATGCAGACTTCCTCTCTGAGTGAGTAATCACACACACATGAATTAGGTCAGATTGAATAAGATTATATCTGATTAGTTTAGATTTTATTAGATTAGTTGGATTTGATTGGATTTGATTACATTTGATTAGGCTAGAATAAATTAAATTATATCTGATTAGATTATATTAGAGGTGTTTAGATTAGATCAGATTAGATTAGATTTTAGTAGATTAGATTAAATGAGATTAGATTTTATTAGATAAAATTACATTGGATTTGATTAGATTTTATAACATATTACATTGTTATATTTTATTAGATATGGGGTGTTTAGATTAAATTAAAATAAATAGATTCTGTTAGCTTTGATTAGATTCAGTCTGATTGGAATAAAGTAAATTACATTATATTTGTTTTTGACTTTATACATTTACTTAAATTGAAGAACATGTCATGGTTCTAGTTGGGTTTGTGTGTGTGTGTGTGTCAGAGCTGCAGTAGAGGAAAATGCCTACAACCGCATGAAGAAGGTGGTGAAGTGGTATATCTCTGGATTCTACAAAAAACCACAAGTACAGACTCTCTTCAGTTCCTCACTCGGAATAGACACACATATTCCAACACGGTGCTGAAGTGTGTGTGTGTGTGTGTGTGTGTGTTTATTAGGGTCTAAAGAAACCATACAACCCCATCTTAGGGGAAACGTTTCGCTGTATGTGGATTCACCCAAAAACCAACAGCAAAACTTTTTACATCTCAGAGCAGGTTTACACACACACACACACACACACATACATATTTATACCAACTATATATACCCACACACCACCACCGCTGTGTTTTGGTCTGTCAGGTTTGTCATCATCCTCCAGTCTCTGCATTCTACGTCAGTAACAGGAAGGACGGATTCTGTTTGAGTGGCAGCATTCTGGCCAAGTCCAAGTTCTATGGTACACTGACTTATTTTTATTCAGCTTATTAGATGTGTGCGTGATGTGTGCTGTGTGTGTGTGTGCGTTTTAGTATAGATGTGCTTTTGTTTCACTTTCAGGAAATTCTCTGTCGGCTATTTTGGATGGAGAGGCGCGGCTGACCATCCTGAACCGTGGGGAAGATTACATCATGAACATGCCATACGCACACTGCAAAGGTAACACACTCCTACAGACACATACACACCCCTTATCTCTGTAAAGACTGCCAGACTGTGTGTGTGTGTGTTTTAGGTATTTTGTATGGGACGATGACACTGGAGCTTGCAGGTCAGGTCACCATCTCCTGTGAGAAAACCGGCTACAGTGCACAACTAGAGTTTACACTGAAGGTGTGTGAGTGTGTATGTTTGAGGATTTATGTGTGTGTGTGTGGGTATGTATCATTTATTCTTTAATTTATGTTTCTCTTGTCTTTAGCCGTTTCTTGGCAGTAGTGACAGCGTGAATCAGATCAGTGGGAAGATTAAATTGGGGAAGGAAGTGCTGGCCACACTCGAGGGACACTGGGTAAGTGTGTTTGTTGGATGGGTCACGGCCGGCTCTAGCAATGGCTAGGGGTGGCCAATCAAAATGGGGTAAAGACGGCGGTATACGTTTTTATTTTTGTTTGTAGGATATGTGATTTAATAAAAGCAGTCTGATGTGGACTGTGTTGAGAAGTTTAAAGGAGGGGTGTAGAAAGCCTTAATCGCAACACAAAACCAAACAGTTTTTTTTTTACTCTAAGTAACGGCGCACCCAGACTCGCAAGGCTTTGCAGTCTGTAAAGGAATACTGAAAAACTGAAACAGTCACACAATTTATATATTTGCTTTCAAAAGCAATTTAACGATTTTTGGTGCCTTAAAAAAAGTCTTTTAGTGACTCCAGCAACAGAAACCGTAATGTGACCACATAAAAACCTGAATCAGAAAAATCATCCTTAATCAGAAACAATTCCGACTCCTAAATAAAACTTCTAATAATAAACACCTAAGTAAACTATCTATCTACTTTTTAAATGAATTAAGAGATTTTTAAAAATGTTTACTTAATTTCTTTCTTCAAAATATTACTTGAATATTTAATATTTATTTTTGTCCAAACTTCACTCCAACTTTAAAAAGATTATAATTTTGCCTGAAAGCTTTTGCCCAGAGCGACATACAAAAGTGCTTTGAGTCTCTCATCATTGAACAAGCTGGTATGATAGATCACAAATCAAAGTGTAACAACCACAAAAACTGTTAAAAGAGCAACATGCTTTTTTTTTTTTTTTGCTAAATGTCAAGTGCAGGTATTTAAGTTAGAGTTTGTTTTTTAATCGTCAGTTGGTCTGCTGTCCTGAGATGTTTCACTATTTTGGTACCAGAACAAAATTCAAAGAAAAGATTTGTGGGAGTGCAGGGTGGTGCTATATGAAGAGTGATAAATGCTTGGAGGTTGGAGGCGGCAGCTTCATTTTTGGCTTTGTAGGCAAGCATCAGTGTTTTTTATCTGATGCGTGCAGCCAATGGAGAGAGCGCAGCAGTGTGCAGCTGCATTCTGAATCATCTGCAGAGGATGAATTGCAGAGACTGACCAGAGTGAGTTGCAGTAGACTAGTTTATAAATTGTTAGTTTAGACTGAACAAGCAACTAGGTTGAGTAGGTAAGAATAGTGAAATAATGCTGATGTTATGGAGTATAAACCTGCAGAATTGTGTCAAGTTAGCAACATGTGAGAAAAAGGATAACTGATTGTCCATAGTTACCCCAAGGTTGCAAGCATTGGTTGAAGATCCTGGCATGGGGACGAGTCAGTTGGAATGAAAAGTAATTCCGTTTTGCAAGTTTCTGGTAAGCTGTCATCCATGATGATATGTCTGCCTGGCATGCTAAGATCTGGGTAGAAGCTGTGATGTCTGATGGAGGAAAGGAAAAGACAAGTTAAGTTTCATCAGCATAACAATTGTAAGTAAATCCATGTGAGGAAATAACTTTCCCAAGTGAGTAAGTATAGAGGGAAAAAAGGAGAGGACCAAGTACTGAGTCTTGTGGAACATTAGTAGGGAGTATGCATGGAGCAGAGTGTTGTTCCTCTTCATGTTATTTGAGATGATTGGCTTTCCAAGTAGGAAGCAAACCACTGCAATGCTGTTCCACAAATATCGAGACTGTTGAGGGTGGACAGCAGAATCTAGTGGTTCACCGTGTCAAATGCACCTGAAAGGTCAAGAAGGATGAGGACAGATGACAGTTTGGATGATCTGGTGGCTTACAGATTTTCAGTGACTTTCAGTGACTGTCAGGGGGGCGGTGTCTGTAGAGTGAGCAACTTTGAATTGAGACTGGTTGAGAACGAGAGGAAGAGAGACAGTTGATTATTTACAGTGTGTTTAAGTAATTTTAATAATAAAGAGAGAAGTGACAGCGGCCTGTATTTGCTGATGAGGGGTCAAGAGCAGACTTCTACAGGATGGGCGTAACCTGTGTTGTCTTAAATATAACATTTTGTTTAACATTCTAAAAACATATTTGTGCTTATGTTGACTTAATATGTCTTTTTAAACAAGCCCAAAAAAGAATATTAGTACAACAATATTTGTGCTATCCAATCATTTAATTAGTTGAATTTTACAGAATATCTATCTCCTCAACCCCACCAAAACTGCCCATCTGGGATATGTCTTCCCAACCTTCTATGGATAGCGACCCCTGTAACAGTGATTCTGAGATCGTGACACTACATGGTTTTGCTTGCTTTATGAACAGGATCTTTTTTTATTCTGAAACTTGAATTTAAACAAAGTGTCAACATGCAAATTTTCTTTTGTTCACTTTTTAATCATTTACGCAGATTTAGTGTAGAAATTATGCAATACCACAGAATCTGGTGCATTTTCCTGTTTATTAAACTCTTCTGAACGGGGCATTGTTGATGTTTATGTGATCTTTCCCCTCTGCTAACTTCTGGACATGTGTTATGTGTCACAGGACAGTGAGATCTTCATGAATGATAAAAAGCCAGGTGTGTGTGAGACCTTCTGGAACCCAAGTCCAGAGCTTCGGCAGAGTCGCCTGACCCGCTGCACCGTCTCTCCAGAGAAGCAAGGGGAATTCGAGTCTGAGAGGTACATACACACACCACACACAGTGTCACTCTCTGCAGCGTTTACACTGTCTGTCCATCCCTGTCTCTCTATAGACTGTGGCAGCATGTGACTCGTGCGATACTCAATAAAGACCAGACTAAAGCAACTAATGAAAAGTTCGTTTTGGAGGAAGCTCAGAGAAAGCGTGCGCGAGAGAGAAAGCTGAAGAACGAACAGTGGAACCCGGTGCTGTTTGATCAGAATGCCAGCAGTGGAGATTGGCACTACAGATACTCAGAGTATAGACACATCTATGCCAGTCTATAACACACAGAGCCATTATACATATCTCCTTCTATTTCTTTTACTCTCTCTTTCTTTTTCTGTCTCTCCTTGCTCTCTTCACCCTCTCACTTTCTCTTTCCACTTTGTTTTTTTTCAGCACTCGTCCGTGGGATCCTCTGAATGATATGGTGCAGTTTGAGAAAGATGGCCGAGTTCAGACTAAAGTTCGTCACAGGACTCAAATGGTACGTTCAGCCAACGTAGTTAATCTCAGTGCACAGAGATGCCGAAGGGACAATTACTTGGGCCAGGTATGTCCCGCAGCTATGCTAGTGTGTTTACACCCATCCATTATTTACACCCATCCATTACTTCTGTCTATGGGGTCAATAGTTTTAAAAGAATGTTTATATATTATTACAGGGAAAAAACCCAAACATTAACCCCTAATCACAGCCCCCATTTCACCTAGTTAACTCCTAGTCTCTAACTGTCTAACCACCAAAACCCTAATCATGAACATCCAATCACAAAAAACACAATTACAAACCCCCCACAAATCACCAATCTTCAGTCACAGAACCTGTGTGTGTGTGCATTGTAAAGGTAACGGGACCAAAGCGGAAACATAAACAGAATGAAAAACCCCCAAATACAGAGAGTGGCTGCTCATCTCCAGAACTGGAACATCGTGACTCATCAGACAGTGAGAGTGAGATGCATACACACACACATTCACACAAACATAGACGTATTGAAAGTGTGTTTTGTGTGTGTTACAGGGCAAAAGAGTAAATCAGGCAACTGGGCAAGAAAGAAAGTGTCGGTTCTGTGTGAGTTAGAGAGTGCAGTGGAGTCCATCAAACACAAACAGGATGACATCTGCAGGTACAAAAACACACACACACAAACAGATGAGTGTGTGTGTAAATAGTAACAGCATGTTGATTGTGTACAGGAATGTGAGTGCTTTGCGGAGACATGTGGAGGATCAGAATCTCTTCTTTACACAGAGAGATTACATCATCATCATCATCTGCCTCATCGTTTTTCAGCTCTGTCTTAGCCTCATCCTCAAATAGAAAGACAGACAGACAGGAATCTGTGTGTCTCGCACCCCACCGTTACCCCACATCAGCTCAGTGAGCCTCCCGGTGCTGGTGCAGACTGAGTTGCAGGGAATGATGGAAAATGGAGTTTTCTGAGGTTCACCTCCACTCACATTTTTATTCCTTTTTATGTCTTTGTATTTCTTTTTTCTCTCTGACAGACTGTGTGTGTGTGTGGTGTGTGTGTGTGTGTGTGTGTGTAGCAGAACGTCCTTATTTTTTTTACAAAAAAACTGAAACATGTTTATTTTAATGTTGAAGCTTGCAGACATTTCAAATCATTTAAAACCTGTTTACACAAAAACGCTAAGTTAGCCATTTAACGCCAAGAGTAGCAGGAGAGTCTAGGGGTAGGAGGTAGGGCATAGGGGGTTTAGTATCAGCCCTAATCTCAGACATACTGTTGTAGCAGAACTTCCTGTTGTTGCTCTGTCTCTTCTTTTTTTAGGTTAGATGTGGATATTTCAAGCCAAACTGCCAAATGACTCATTATGTAATAATTGTGTTTATGTGTGCTGTGTGCTGTGTGTGTGTGCCAGACACATGCATGTGTTTACATCAGTTATAACTTTATTAATATGCCTTGAAGGCTGGGGTGTGTGTGTGTGTTTAACAATTGTTAAACTTTTCAAGACCTTTTTTCACTCCACAGATGTTTAATCATTCGAATTTATTGTAATTGGTGGCATCATAAATATTTAAAATATGTTATGTTTTGCAGAAGTGATGCCAGATTTAGAATAGGAATCACTTCAAAGACCTTTTATTTTGCAGTGTGTAACATCACAGTTTCAAAATCAGAAACGTTAATTCTGGAGTGTGATTTATGACAGTGTGAATAGAAAGTGTATTTTCTCTCAAATGGATTCACCAGATGCCAAATATGCACTACTCCATTATCTTTGTTGATGTTTGAACTGCGCTGTCTTTAGTGCATGTTTGGTCACTAGATTTACTTTTATCTATAAAATCATCTAAAACCTGGTTAAAATCTCCAGCTGGTATAATTACCCATTTATTATTTTTTTAATTCACAGGAAAAATTTGGATCTCCTATATTCGGAGTGTAGATGTTACATAGCACCACTGGGTTACCATTAATAATAAACAGATCATTCTCCTCTCACCATCACTGCTTTTACCAGTTGGAATAAAATTTTAATTCTGGTTGACTAATACCAACTACCTGCACTTTTTTCTGGATACATTTTATATGATTCCCCACCTTAGTACCCTGTGTAATATCCTTATTGAAGGGAGAAAAGTCAACAAAAAAAAAAAAAAAAAAAAAAAGTGTCATAATTTAAATTAATTTTAAATAAATAATTCCCACTGTTGTGTTTGCACCTGTATAGACCTTTTTGCCCAGCAGATATAACAAGTTTAAAACAGTAAACTTCGTCATGACTGAACCTTTTTTCGTTAAAGTTTACTAAAAACAAAATTAATTAACTTAAAAACGCTTTTACAAAACTGGTCTTTAAGAGAAGGGCACTGTCGCATGGCAATGAAGTAAGACGTGTCTGGCTTGGGCTCTCGCCAAACTAGTGTTTTACAAAGAAAATCTCAAAATACTGTGTGAAAACGACTCTGAGCGTTGTCTTTAAAGTAAGCAAAGTTTACATTTGGGTCAAAATTACAAAAATACAGACAACGCATTATCTGGTACTAGGCCCAACGTCTCCTCGACCCCCACCCCCGCTGGACAGTCCAGAAAAGATGGATGTTGTGGCCTTGAAGTCAAAAATTCTCTGGTCATTGAAAGCAGATATTGCGGGGGTAATTAGAACTGAATTAAAAAAGGTGCGCTGGTGGATGATTTCAGCTCAGTTAGAAACGAAATACAAGCGGTTAAAACAAAAATACGATGGCAATACATTCCAAGATTGAGCAAATGAAGGCCATGATTAAGGAGTTGGAGGGTGGGCTGTCGACGTGGTCGGACGAGGTGACATCTCTGCAGGCTGTGGCGACCGATTTAAAAGCTAAGGTGGCTACGCTGAAAGAGAAATGCGAGGACATGGAGGGAAGGATGAGACGGTGTAATGTTAAAATATTTGGGGTAGCCGAGACGGACGGCTCAAGAGCTACTGCATCGGTTTCAAAGCTACCAAGTAAAACGCTACAGCTGGAGAAGAATGTGCTTGTGGACCGTTCACATAGAAGCGTAGGTTCAAAAAGATCGGACGGAAAACCGCACGCCATCGTGGCTAAACTTCACTATCATCAAGACTGTAGGTGCTGATACGCATGCGCACTCGAGCGCCGCTGAAATTTAACGGAGCACCAAACGCTATTTTCCCGGATTATACAGCAAGCGTTGCTAATGTAGCCATGCGGCGGATTAAGAAAGACAATGTAGCGACTACAGCACCCCGGAATAACGGGGAAATTTACCTAACCAGATAAAGCACACAGGTACGTTTCACTGAAGATAAAGCAGACAGTGAGAAAATGCAAGGACTTAAACATTTACCACAATGGTACTGCACAGAAGGAAAACAAAGTACTTAATCAAAATACCATTAATCAGAAGAGAAACTTAATCAGTGTACAGGAACCATTGCTTCTTAGATAAATGGGCTAATAACACAGCACCAGGCTTGCACTAAGAAATAGGAGTGAGGATGCCCTTACGTCAACCAGGAAAACCATACCCAGAAGAATTCACAGCAACTGACAGCATTGGTGACCACCCTCCATAAATTAATGCCCCGTGGGCAGCCGAAACTTAGCCTGTTCTCAGAAGCAGTAGCTCCTATAACACCGACAAAAGAAAACAAACATTAAACCACAAATTAAACTAAACACAAATCAAACAACCAAATAACTCAATAACAATTAACAATCACATTAAACACACAAAAAACGAACAAAACCACAAGCACATATAACATCAATACCATGCAGGTCTAATTTAATATACCAAACAGTTAAAATCTTCCGGCGCTCGTTATCCAGATATAACGTAGGAGCAAAGCAGCAGCGTGGCTCGAAAAGCACAGCATAGGAGAGAAGCCAGGTTAGCGTAGCATACTCTAATATCCCGGATCCAAATGCTTGCAACCACAATTAAGGAATTCCTATGATACTTTTAAAAGTTGATGGTAACAGCTGATGCGCCGACCTGTGTCACGTGAGAATTATGACGCCACACACCCCGGGAACACTGAAGGCACACCGCGCTGTAACAGAACCATAAGTAAGCGATACGCTAGGCTCGGTATCACCGCAATCAGGGAGTATACTCCGATATACACGGCAACAGGGAACCACAAAGGTGCGGGCTTTCGGCAATGACGCATAAGGTACCGGCTTATATACACTAAACTGAGGCGCATTCATTGGCTACATACTTGAAAAATTATGACGTCGTAAACACGTCACTGACATCGCTACACTAAGGCTAGAGCTAAGTTCACTGAGGTCTGGAACCTGTTACGTGATTGTCAGAGTGTGCGGTTTGGAATTCTATTTCCAGCCTGATTACGTATCTCACATGACGGTAAAGGAAAAGAATTCACAGATGCAGAAAAAGCCATGAGGTATGTCAACAAGGATATAATTTCTACAAAGGCTCAAAAGTAATTGAAAGACTGAGTTCTATGCAAACTTACCCAAGCTTTGTTTTTTTCTCTCTCTAGTTTTCGCCATAAGAGGTAGAAGTGTGTTATTTAGTGACGCTCTGATTTATTTCTAAAACTAATTTAAACATTTTTGCTGCTGTTGTCAATACCACGGAATATCTTTATTTTAAAAGCACTGTTTAAGTTTCCTCACCTTCTATCTGCGTATGTTTCTTGTTAAATAATTTGTTAAATCTTGTTAAATTACTTTTAGTAATATTGTTGCTTGGCTATATTCCAAAAGGACACATATAATATTATATGTTCCGCTGATATAATGTTTATTTTACTGTTCTATGCATCAGAGCTTATAATATAATTGCATAAGGTGCTATTTTGATATAGAGGGATGGGCGGGAGCCAGGGCTGTTGCCTTGATGGAGTTCCCTAACACAAACACTTAATGTGTGGATTTGTTTTGTAGGGGAATAGTGCTCAACTTGGAATGTTAAGTCACTTAACCATCCAGTGAAGCACAAAAAGGTGTTTGTCGATATTGCATACATTCAGGAGACCCATCTACGTACGATAGATCAGTTTCAGCTTAAAGGGAGCTGGACGCGACAGGTATATAATTCTAATTTTAATTTGAAGGCTAGAGGGGTAGACATACTTGAGAATAAAAACATACCATTTAAAATGACTAGTGTAGAGGCTGACCCATTGGGACGGTATGTTGTTGTGGTGGGGCAGCTTTATTCTCTTCCAGTCATCTTGGCTAACATTTATGCATCAAATTGGAACAACCCTGCATTTTTTTCAAACCTTTTCTCTCGTTTGCCATGTCATCACACCATCTTGTTCTTGGTGGTGACACAAATTGTATACTCTCCTCGGTTCTAGACCGTAGTTCAATTAAGTCAAGTCACCTTTATTTATATAGCGCTTTTAACAATCAGGATTGTTTCAAAGCAGCTTTACAGAAATACCTTAGAAACAAAAATATTAAACATTCATTAGAACAGTCAATATGATTTGATATCCAAAAATTCCAGAGTCCCCAACTAAGGAAGCCAGAGGCGACGGCGGCAAGGAACCAAAACTCCATCTGTGACAAAGTGGAGAAAAAACCTTGGGAGAACCAGGCTCGGGGGGTCAGTTCTCCTCTGACCAGATAAACCAGTAGGTTACCCGTGCTGCAGCAAAGTTTCTGTGGTCTTGTCTGGATGGCCGCTTAGAAGACAAGAGAAACTGCCCTATTGTCTCCAAGTGATAGTGGCGACGGTGAGCTCGGAATAACAAAGAACAGACATATGTTAGCGTAGATGCAATTCGACTGGTGATAGACAAATATATTATGTGTTATTGGTGTTGTTTCCCGTTTCCGGTTGACCTGACAGCCTGGCACCCTGGCAGCCTGATAATCCTTTAACGTATTTAAATAATAAAAATGTGTGTATTATGTGTAGGCCAGGTTAAAGAGATGTGTTTTTAAATCTAGTTTTAAACTGACAGAGTGTGTCTGCCTCCCGAACAGTGCGAGGTAAGTTATTCCAAAGTTCTGAGAGCGCAGCGGATGCGGAGGACTATAATAGGATAGGAGCTCGCTCAGGTACCGAGATGCTAAACCATTTAGAGCTTTAGAAGTAATTAACAAGATTTTAAAATGTATTCAATATTTAATAGGGAGCCAGTGCAGTGTTGACAGAACCAGGCTAATATGATCATATTTTGTTTGGTTCTAGTAAGAACTCTAGCTGCTGCGTTTTGGACCAGCTGGAATTTGTTTACTTTTTACAAATGCTGGAAATGTGGCTCTCAAAGGACGATTACTGTCAAAAAGCACACCTATTTTTGTAACTAATGATGAAGGGTTGACAGAGCAGCCATCAAGTGTTAGGCAATGATTTAGATTATTAGAGGCAGATGCTTTATTGACGATAATTAACATCTCTGTTTTTTCAGGATTCAGCAATAAGAAATTATTTGTCATCCAGTTTTTTTATATCAGCTATAAGTTTTGCCAGGTTGCGAAGAAATATATAGCTGAGTGTCATCAGCATAGCAGTGAAAGCTAACACCATGTTTCCTAATAATATCTTGCAAGGGTAACATGTAAAGTGTAAAAAGTAACAGTCCTAGAACTGAGCCTTGGGGTACTCCATACATTACTTGCGAGCGATATGGTACCTCTTCGTTCACTGCTACAAATTGTTGGCGGTCAGATAAGTAGGATTTAAACCATGCTAACACACTTCCACTGATGCCTTTCTAATCTATTCAAAACCACTGAAGGCTTTCTAATCTATTTAAAAGAATGTTGTGGCCGTCAGTGGCAAATGCAGCACAGAGGTCTAATAGCACTAATAGGGAGAGACAACTATAATTAGGTGATAGCAGCAGGTCATTTGTAAATTTAATTAGAGCAGTCTCAGTACTGTGACAGGATCTATATCCTGACTGGAAATCTTCATAAATATCATTTTCTCTAAGAAAAAATGTAGTTGTAAAGATACAACCTTTTCAAGTATCTTGAAATGGGAGGTTTGAGATTGGTCTGTAATTAGATCCTTGGGATTAAGTTGTTGTTTTTTAATGAGCGGCTTAATAACAGCAAGTTTAAATATTTTGGCAACGATGAAATCAATATATTAAGAAGAGGACCTATGACTTAAGGAATTACATCTTTTAGGAGCATAGACGGAAATGGGTCTAACATTCATGTTGTTGGTTTAAATGTTTAAATAAGTTTATAAAGTTCTTTCTCTCCTATAGTAACAAATGAGTGGAATTGTTCCTTGGGGGATCTATGGCGCACTATCTGATGCGATACTGCGGCTGTCTGCTGCATGTTCACAATTTTATCTCTAATAGTAACGATCTTAGAATTAAAGTAATTCATAAATTCATCACTGCTGTGCTGATGGGAAACCTGTTGATGCTTTGTTATTACTTAATTTAGCCACTGTATTTAATAAATACCTAGGGTTATGTTTGTTCTCTTCTAGAAGAGATGAAAAGTAATTAGATCTAGGAGTATTTAATGCATTTCTGTAAGACAGGTGACTATCCTGCCATGAAATACGAAATACCTCTAGTTTTGTTTTTCTCCAGCTGCGCTCCACTTTTCGGGCTGCTCTCTTTAAGGCGAGTGTGTGCTCATTATACCGCGGTGCCAAACTATTGTCCTTTAGCTTTTTTAAGCGTAATGGAGCAACTGTATTTAAAGTACTAGAAAATACAGTATCTATATTTTCAATTACATCATCGAGTTTTTCTGAGCTATTGGATATGCTGGAGAATTTTGATAAATCAGGACGATTACTTACAAAACAATCTTTTGTGGTAAAAGTAATGGTTCTTGTAACAGGTTTTAGAATTTACAGTTTTAGCTATATAAAGTTTGCACAGGATAAGAAAACGATCCAAAATATCATTGCTTTGTTGCAGAATTTCAACGTCATTAGCATCAATTCCATGTGAGAGTATTAAATCTAGAGTATGATTTTTATGATTTTATGATTTTATTTTATTATATATTATTATTATTCTAACTCTAATAGAGTTCAGGATCTCTAGAAACGCTGATCCCAGAGCATTTTTGTCATTTTCGTTATGGATATTAAAATCACCAACAATTAAGAATTTATCTGTGGCTAGCGCTAACTCTTAGAAAATCACTAAATTCTTTGATAAAGTCTGTATTGTGTCCTGGTGGCCTGTATACAGTAGCCAGTACAAACATTACAGGAGATTTATTATTAGCATCTATTTCTCCAGGTAATGTTATATGAAGCACTATTACTTCAAACGATTTCTACCTAAAACCTGCTCTGAGAAACACTAAAAATATTAATATAAATTGATGCAACCCCTCCGCCTTCACCGTTTGGACTCGGCTCATGTTTATAAAAGTAATTTTGGGGTGTAGACTTATTTAAAATAACAAATTAACTTGTTTTAACCAGGTTTCTGTCAAACAGAGCTCATCTAGATTAGAGAACCTAGTGATCATATTGTTTATAAAAAGCGCTTTTACAGAAAGAGACCTGATATTTAGTAAACCTATCTTTATCGTTTGTTTCTCTGTGTTGCATAAATTTTTTTATTTGTCGAACATTGATTAAATTGTTTCGATTAAGCTGGTTTAAACGCTTATTGTATTTTCTAGTTCGGGCAACAGACACAGTCTCTATAGTGTGATATCTTCTGGGAGTCTCTTTGTGCTGTACATTAACTGAATTCTGTGCGGAATGTGAGGTGAGGCGGCAAGCAGACGGATGGTTTAGCCAGACTATATGCTTCCTGACCTGGGCTCCAGTTAAGTGCCAACTCTAAGACTATTTGCCAAATTTCTAGACAGAATACCGGCACCACCCCAGGAGGGATAAATACCATCTCTTTTAATCAGGTCAGGTCTGCCTCAAAAACTCCTCCAATTGTCTATAAAAGCTATGTTATTTCACGGGCACCATTTAGACATCCAGCTATTAAGTGATGACAATCTGCTATGTATCTCGTCACCACAGTAACCAGGGAGGAGACCAGAGCAGATTACTGTGTCTGACATCGTACTTGCAAATTCACACACCTCTTTAAATTTAGTTTTGGTGATCTCCGATTGGCAAAGTCAAACATCATAAGCACCGGCATGAATAACAATCTTAGTGAATTTACGCTTAGCATTAGCCAGAACTTTTAAATTTGCCAAGATGTCAGGCGCTCTGGCTCCCGGTAAACATTGGACTATGGTAGCTGGAGTCTTTATTTTCACGTTCTGTACAATAGAATCACCAAAAAGCTCTTTCATCGGGTTTCTCAGTGGGTGCGTCACTGAGTGGGGAGAACCTGTTTAATGTTTTAGTCGGAACTGAAGAGCGGTGTTTTGACTCGCGACTCTGCCGTCTCACAGTCACCCAGTTGCCCTGCTGCACAGGCTCTAGAACCGGAACCGGATCATGTACGGGATTCCCTGAGCTAGTCGCATCTGAAACCGAATCTACGGCCCTCACATTCTTAAGGAGAATTCCCTGTCCAAATCGGCACGCACGATTAAACTTTTCATGGAATCCTTTGGCATAGCTGACGTGTGGCAGTTTCGCAATCCTACCTCCAGAGAATACCCCTTTTTTCCCCCCGTCCATAAGACCTACTCCTGTATAGATAATTTTTTTCTGGACAGAAGACTACTTACCCTTGTTACTGAATGTGACTACGGAGCTATAGTTATTTTAGATCACGGCCCCCTAATTATGAAAATGCGTATCCCTAACACGCAGTCCAGCTATCGTCCCTGGAGATTCAATTCTCTGCTGCTTTCGGATGAAACCTTTACCTTATTTATTTCCTCTGAGATTGCATTATTTATGCAGGTCCATTAAACACCAGGTATGTCTTTTTTAACTATATGGAAGTCATTTAAAGGCATATCTACCTGGCCAGATAATTTCATATTGGGCAAATAAAAATAAAAACAACACTGCTCAGCTTAAAGAATTGACAGAGGAAATACTAAAGCTAGACATGCTAAATAGTTGCACACCTTTTGCTGAAGCAGTAAAAAACGTGTATTATTGCAAACAGAGTTTGATCTTTTATCAACACGGCCAGCAGAGAATCTAATTTTAAAGTCACAGGCTGTAGGTTATGAACATGGAGAAATGGCTGGCCGAATTTGGAATATAGCCAATATTGTCTCATCATCTGAGACAAAGAACTGCCGATCAAACTATTCCTGCTATCAGTAATGAGCAAGGTTTAAAAAACACCAATAGCTTAAAAATTAATTCCTGCTTCTAGAATTTTTACCTATCACTGTACAGTTACGAGCCAGTTGTGGACCCTCCTTTGATAGACAAGTTCTTAAAACTTGTGCACGTCCCCTCCATAGACCCAGAGATGACTGCTGAATTGGTTAAAGACCTTACAGTCGAAGAGATAGCATTGACAATCAGATCTATGCAAAGTGACAAATCACCAAGGCTAGATGGTTTTCCGGCTAAGTTCTGGCTAAGGTGTTGCGTGCCGTTTAGAGCAGGTTCTACCCTCTATAATATCTCCTGATCAAACAGGCTTTATTAAGAACCGTCATTCTTTCTCTAATGTCAGACGACTTTTGAATATCTTACATGGTCTTTCTTCACCAGGCACACTAGAGGTAGTGCTTTCATTAGATGCGGAAAAAGCGTTTGACCGGGTGGAGTGGATCTTTTTGGCATATTAGAGAGGTTTGGTTTGGGCCGTAAATTTGTATCATGGATCAGACTTCTATGTACGTCTCCATTGGCTGTCGTACGCACTAATAACAATATATCCGCCTACTTTGAGCTTCAGCGTGGCACAAGACAAGGGTGTCCTTTGTCCCTGCTTCTTTTTTGCAGTTGCAATGGAACTACTGGCTTTGGTTCTAAGACAAAGATCCGATATCAAGGGTATCCAAAGAGCAGGATTGGAACATAAGGTCTCCCACTAGGCAGACGATATGTTTTTATACCTGTCGCAACCCCTCTCTGGTGTACCCAAATTGATGAGTCTGCTTGCAGAATTTGGCAAATTATTTGGATAAATTAATGCCTGTTGGTGATGGGGCTAGTCCATCATTGTTGGGCTCAGTTCCCTTTCAAGTCAGCCTTAAGTAAATCAAGTATCTCGGAGTCTGGGTCACACATAGCTATTAAGATTTATATGTCGCTAATTATCTACCTATTCTACCTGGAGATAAGCAAGATCTTGAGTGCTGCCTCTCTCATTGGGTGGAAGAATTAATGCCATAAAGAGGAATGTGTTGCCCAAGTTTCTGTATATTTTTCAATGCCTCTCATTTTTTTGACAAAATCCTTTATTTCCAAACTAAATAATCAGATATTGACCTTTTTTTGGAACAAAACACCAAGGATTAAAAGAAGCATGCTGGAGAGACCCCGTACTAGGGGAGGGATGGCACTACCAAATTTTATGTATTAATACTGGACAGCCAATATTAGAGCACTGTTATATTGGGTGAATGATTATAGCATTTCTACTGTGTGGTCAATGTTGGAGAGGACCTCAGTTGGGCCCACCTCCCTAGCAGCCCTATTATGTTCTAGATTGCCACTCACACAGTCTGTCTCTAGCTTTACTACAAATCCAGTTGTTATATATTCAATTAAGATTTGGAACCAGATGGTTTGGAGCCATCAATGATGGACAAAGCTTACGATTTGTGGACTAGAAAGGGGGTGATTTCACTGCATGATCTGTATATCGATGGAACATTCGCCTCCTTCGAGCAGCTGGTACAGTAATATGATATTCCTAAATAACACTTTTACAGGTACTTGCAGCTCCAGAATTTTGTAGTATCAAATTCCAGTTGTTTTCCGTTATGCCCTCCAACTTCGTTATTGGATTCAGTTTGATGGATGTTGAATGTAAATCACTTAAGAAACAGACTATCAGCAAGATCTACGACTTGCTTAGTATGCATGATTTAACACCATTGGATCTACTTAAAAATAAATGGGAGGCAGATTTAGGTGAACCAATCTCAGATGAAATTTGGCACAAAATAATACAGAGAATCTTCTCATCTTCCATTTGCCTTAGACATGCTGTAATACAACTCAAAATTGTTCACTGTTTGCATTGTTCTAAGGCTAGACTTTCTAAGATTAAGGCAGATTTAGCTTGTACATGTGATAAATGTAGGCAGGCTCCCGAGACATGCCCAAGACTTTATACATTCTGGCTTAATATTTTCCAGACTTTTTCTGGTGTACTTGGAAAGGTAGTAGAGCCGTCCCCATTTATTGCAGTGTTTGGTGTGTCCTCGTATAATACCCTTGTTGATTAAAAAAAGGAAAACAATGTGTTGGCCTTTGGTTCTCTTCTAGCTAGAAGATTGATACTGTGTAAGTGGAAGGACCCTATTTCGCCAACACACAGTCATTGGATAAGGGAAGTCATGTCCCATCTCAAGCTGGAAAAAATTAGACATACCATCAAATGATCTGTTGGGATATTTTATAGAACCTGGCAGCCTTCCTTGGATTTCTTTAAGAAAAATGGAGGCAGACAGCATGGCAACATAAAGTAAAAGAAGATTTTATGTTTTTTATAGACATCTGATATTGTTTAATGTTTTTGTATCTGGTCTTTGGGGGATGGGGGTTTTGTCGTGTTTGGTTTTCTGTTCTGTATAATGTGAAAATAAATAAAAAGACTTTGATCAAAGCTGGTCTTTAAGCCACACACTGAAAACAATCAATTATAATGTGCAACAACAGAAAATAACTCCTATTGGTCCGTGGTGCACCTCTCATGCAGCTAACCGTCTAAAGCTCCACTTGGCTTAATTTCTGCTCATGGTTCACTTTTTACATTCCTCATTGTTCATAAGAATCAGTGTCTTATAAGGACATACCTGTTTATGTAGCGATGAAGCATCTCCTCTGTGCTGGTGAAACTATGTTTTTTACCTTTCCAAGTGAATTTTAGGTTAGCAGGGAAAGCAAGCATCTGCCTCACATTTACCTGTTGAAGTGTTTTTTGGCTTTTTTTAGTCATTTTCCTCATATCAGGAAACACAGACAGTTTAATATCCTCACTCAATTCCAAGATGCTTCCGCACGGCTCACAGTTTTTTCTCCCATGCTTTTTCTCTCAGGTCTCAGAGACCTGATCATGCAGATGTGGGTAGTAACAAATTACATTTACTTTATTACATTTACTTGAGTAAATTTTTGGGCAATCTTTACTTGAACTTTTACTGTTTCTTAAGTACATTTTAGTGAAAAAACTTTACTTTTACTTCATTTGGCGGTGTCCTCCGTTACTGTCAAACGGTGATAAAAATAAGATTTATTATATTATTATATATTAAATATTATTTATTTATAATAGTTTATATGAATTGTTTGCTAATCTCACAAGACTTTGTAGAGGCTGCTTCGTGAGAGGCACTGTCTAAATATTTTTCTTATATGCGCTCTAGTGCAAACAATGGTGAATAATCTTGTGAACCTACAAAACAAACATTCATGAACATCTGCAAATTTTCATATCCATTTTACACAAAACTAAATAAACTGAACAGCAAACTGGGACGTCCTGCATTTATACAACAATCCGGACACCTGACTAAAGTGTAGAACATCCACAGAAAATTGGAATTTATTTTATTCCTTCCTAAATAATGCATGTGTTTATAAAATGTGAAAATAAAGTTTATTTTTAAACTGCTATTAAAAGGTGGAAAATAAAGACAGAGTTTAACTGTTGGAAAAACATCTGAGTGTGTTCAAGATTTTATTGTAAATGACAGGTGATGTGATGTTAATGTTCATTACTTTAACCTTTTTTAATTTAATCGGAACAGAGAGACTTTGGAGTAGACGGATGTACTCGCCAAGTAGTTTGAAGTTCAAGTTCAAGAAGCTTTGTCATTTCAACCATATATAGCAGACTCAGTACACAGTGAAATAAAACATTTCTCCAGGAACATGGTGCTACACAAAACACAGAATTACACAAAACAACAAAGAGCCACTTAACAAAACAACACAAAGCTAAAGACTAAAAATAAATTGTCTTAGCAACATAAAGTGCATGTGTGCAACCTTGTGCAAACAGTGCAAGACAGACAGTACAAACATTAAACCAGACTATACAGTACAAAAAACAGGACGCTGTATGGTGCATTCAGGGTTTTTGCGTTGTGTCAATCAGATCAGAAGAAACTGAATACTGGTGTGTAACTATTTGAGTAACTATTTTCATAAATACTTGTTCTTTTACTTGAGTACAGATTTTGGCTTCTCTGCAGACCTCTGCTAATCAGCACCAGTCTCGGCAGTTGACCCTCACACAGTATGAGATGATTTTCGATAACTCCTCTACATTTTTTTATTATTATTATTTATCGCACTCAATGTTCATCCTCAGACCTTCATTTGGAACTTTTATTTATACATCTCTTCAGGGTGCCGTTCATCCCATACTTTTCTTTTAACCTCACCAGCCTTACATAGTTCCTCTTGCTACAGTTCCCACAAAACGTTTCTTTATCGTGTTTAGCATTCTTTTGGCTGTTGTCATCTCCACTGTCATGTCTTCCAATTGTGAATTACACAATTTGAACTCGTCTTCCATTTAAACCTCTGTTTAAGCCCCTTGTTTCTTTAATGGTGATCGTATCCGCTGTCACTACCTGACGGGTTTTACTGACATCAGTGCTCACTTTTGCATCAGTCAGTTTATCCTTAGGGGAGGTGGGGTCTTTCTAGTTGCCATGCAGTTAAGACTTGAATTTAGATACATAGATGTCACATAGATGTTTTTAAATTATTCCTCTTAACGAAATGTCAACTATTTTGTCATAATTTATAGAATAATAAGCAAGGAGGTAGAAGCGTATATACGGAGACGCCATCTTGCTTGAGGTACCCACATGACTCTGTGTGTGTTTAAGTGTGCATGTGTTTGAGTGTGTGTGTGTTTCTGCAGTTTGAATCAGTGTATATCTGAATGAAGTTAACTTTCTGTATCACCTGTAACCCACCTCAATAAAGGTGTGTCAGAACACACCTTGTGTCAGAGTGTATGTGTGTGTGTGTGTATGTGTGTATGTGTGTATGTGTGTGTGTGTGTGTGTGTGTATTTGTGTGTGTGTATGTGTGTGTGTATGTGTGTATGTGTGTATGTGTGTGTGTGTGTGTGTGTGTGTGTGTGTGTGTGTGTGTGTGTGTGTGTGTGTGTGTGTGTGTGTGTGTGTGTGTTGAATAGAGGCAGATTCTTTCTGCAGTGCATTCCGGATAATCTTTGTTCAAGAAGCAGTGCTTTAAACTCGACTGAACCCGGACAGAACGCTATCTGAGGGATTAGAACACAACCACCACAGGCTCTGACTGAATGTAGTGTGTGTTTAGAGAATCACCGGGCAGAAATGTGGGAGTAATTAGTGAATGAATACATATTCAACATCAATTTTATTTTACACACACAGAAACCTGCTGCTGTTACACACTCATTTAACTCATTGGATTAACACTGCATCTCACACACACACACTACTTATGGTTTTTTTCTGACGGGTCTGTGTGTTTGTCAAGAAATTTTGAAGTAATAATAGTTTTTATGTGATTGTTTCTACATGATTATTATGTGACGAAAACACACACTCAGGTGAGGATGAGTTATGTTATATCCAGCAGTTATACTGTATGTTATGCAGATGATCTCCAGGTTTATCTTTACTTACTGCCAAATGACTACACTCTGATTGACTTCCTCTACTAATGTATTGATGAATTAACAGTTAAATGTGCCAAAAGTTAAACAAAGAAAAAAATGAAGTCATTGCTTTTGGGAAGATAAAGTTCAGAGTGTGAATGTAGATCTTGCTTTTATGGGTCAAACAACCAAAAATCAATTCACGAATCTTGGTATGATTTTAGAGTCAGACCTCAGTTACAAATTAAAACAAAACTAAATCAGCAAATTATCTCCTCAAAAACACTATTAGAAATCAGGGTTTAGTTTTTATTCAGGACCTGTAGACTCTTGTTCATGTGTTTATCAGCAGTTCACTGGATTATTGTAACTCACTCATATTTGTGAATACAGTAAATTGGGGGTTAATAAATTGGGAAGATGAAAGTTGTGATTATTGATTCTTTATCCTCTTTGCAAAATACAGGCTTTACCACTTCAACTCTATCACCTGCATGTAAAGAGGTTCAGTCTAAACGAAGAGAATCTGATTTTAGCTATTACAGTCTGCAGTTGGAAGCAGAAGAAATCAGATGTGTTAATCAGTATATATCTTTAAACCCATCTATTTAATTTTGCTTTTTTTACTGGCTGAGCATACAAACTGATTGCATCATTATATTTTTAGAACTGTGCAGGGATGCCCAGACTTTCCTCTCTCCTAGCCACCTTAGCTGGCCCCTTTTAATGTGGAGGAGCAGTGGATAGGGATAGGGTGAGGAGCTTTTCACCCTATTCTTAATGGAACACCAAAAAAAACCATCCGAGATCTTACCCTGACTCCTGAATCCTCTAGTACATTGAAATACACTTTTCATCGGCGGCTAAGGATTATGATCCACCTATAGATGGAACGCACTCTCTTACTTTAAAAAAGGGACCACCACCCTGTTGCCTAGTACAGAGGCACAATCCCTGACCGCTATGCAAATCCTTTAAATATTCCTTCCAATTACAATATCCAAAGTTGGGACGGATTTTTTTATCTCTACTGTAAACAGTTTTGGCAGAGCACTCCTTCCAGAGTGAGTGTGTGAGTAAGTGAATGACTAAATTATTGAGTAAGTGAATGACTGACTGATTGAGTGAGTAAGTGAATGACTGACTGACTGACTGATTGAAGGAATAAGTAAATGAGTGAGTGAATGATTGACTGATTGAGTGAGTGATTTAGGAACAGGGAGTGTACCTACATAATTGTTAAACATTTCTCACACATTATCTTAGTATAGTGTTCCTTGTGAGCATGAGATGAAAGCTCTAAAAACATTAACTGTATTAAAATAAACAACGTTTTTGTTAACATACATATTCAACTTCATTGTGCAAGGTACGTAAAATGAAATGCATTTTTCACATATCCCATCTTAGTAAGTTGGGGTCAGAGCGCAAGGTCAGCTATGATGCAAGCGCCCCTGGAGCTGGAAGGGTTAAGGGCCCAAGGACCCAACGGTGGTAGACTGGCCGGAGGTGGGGCTTGAACCCAGGTATTTCTGGTCTTCAGATCAACAACTCAGCACCTTAACCATTTGAGCCACCCTGCCATTATTTAAATTCTAATGGCACACAGACTTTCAGTCTGGTCATTGTGATTATTTTATTATTAAAAAGCTTATTTTATATACACTATTGTTAAACTTATTCAGTTTTTGGTGTGCACAAACTTTTGTTTTTGGGAAGGAAGACGAGCCTCCCTTCCCGCGCTAGCCCCGCCCACACAGATCACGTGGTCCTAGTTGCTGCGGTGTTGCGCGTCGACGCAGTACGTATAAGAACGCACGCGGCGCGGATGTTGGGCCTCTTTTTTTTCCCGCCGCCGTCAGCGTGCGTCGTTGCGCATGTGCAGAAGCTCCCGCCGGACCCAAGGCGCACTGACACGGTGAGAAAGCTCTTCTTTTCATTTTCACGGTTTACACGCTTTCATTTCGATAAAAACACGTTCTAATGAGTTTAACTTGCGCGGTGTGAATTGATGTGGTGAAGTGGGTTAAACTGAGTGATGATAAAGGAGATAAACAGCGTAGAGTACTTCACACAGCCGCGCCATGATGGCTACACTCCGAGTGAAAAATGGCCTCATGAGACACTTTAATTACCTCCAGTTTTAACACATCTGAGTTTTAACACTTTTTCTACTTTAATCTTATATAGGACGTCATCTCGGATGAAGTTTTATGGTATAAACATCTTTACAGCGATATTAGGCGTATTTCCGGAGTGAAATTTAGTCCCGGGTGTTTAATGTAAACTGTGAGGTTATTTATTAGTTTTAAGATTCTGATTTTAGCCGATTTTCTAACCGGCTTTAATGTTAATCAGTTATTAGCGTGTCTGTTGACAGTCTTGGCCTTGACCTTAAGTAGGGCTGCGCATGCGCAGTCTTTAATTAGCCTACGTTGGTCGCATCACTAAAAAATAAAATACTAAAAGCGTCAGTTCGCGCTGTGTAAACTGTTGAACATGTTAGCCTGCAGCTAACAGAGCTGTAATGTTAGCTGGACGGTGGGATAGAGCGACATGTGACCGGTGTTCGTGCTGTGAAACGCGACTGCCTTTTTTGTGTGTAATAAACACCTCTATCACCATATATTAGCTGCACGATATTAGGGGAATAGTGACATTGTATTTTTTTTTTTTTGGTATTTATAGAAATGAATAAATGTTCACAGTTGATTTGAATCGCTACATTTAAAAGAATTATTGAGTGATTGATATTTTATGCATGTGTAAAATATAATGCACATTATAATCACCAAATAAATACAATAGAATAAATTTGTAAATTAAATAAACTTTTATATTTTTACGGTGTTGGATACAGAAATTAAAATTAAATGTGAAATCTCTTGTCTTCACTGTATAAATTAAACACAATTAATCTTTGTTATAAGTGATAGTTTTTAATGTATGAATGATTTGAACTTGTTTGAAATTTAAGCCATTAATAATCCGGTGAAAGTTTATCATTTGTTCAGTTTTAAACTTTAATCCATAAATCATGTGTTCTAAACTGCAGTGCAGTCAAATATAATCGCCCTCCATACTCAATGTCCTGTAATGTGATTATTAAAGATACCGAGTGACATGTCCATGATGAAACTAAAATGTGCAGCCCTTGTTAATACTCTACCTGTACTCATGTGATCACCTCAAGCCTGGTGTTGTTGTCATCTATATCAGTAATGTTGTGATTTAATTGTTCCAGGCTCAATTAAATTGACCCATTATGGCTGACCTGGACAAGTGAGTACTGTTCCCACTACAGTCTGGTCACTACAGTGTCACTACAAAGTCTGATGCTTTTCATTGTGTGTATACACGCAGTAAGGAGCAGGCTGAGCTGGATCAGGCTGATATGGATGATGTAGAAGAAGTGGAAGAGGAAGAGACTGGAGAGGACAGTAAAGGTAGGCACGCATGCACGCAGTTGGTGTAGAAATTTTTGCTGTCTTCCTGATGCTTGTCACACACTTTCTCCTTTGTGCGTTACCTCATCACCCAGTGACCTCACTGACCTGTGTAAGTATTCATGGTGCTTATTCAGATCATTTGTTACACTTTAGCATCATCTTACACTCATCAGTGTCTGACTGATACAGGATTTAAACACGATGTAATGGTCTTAACTACTAATGAGCTGCTGTGGGATTACTCTGGTCTTTGATGATCTGTGGGATTACTCTGATTGATGATGGGGAAGGTGTTGGGCTGGTAATTGGAAGATCCGGGTTCAATTCCCATCACCACCTAGTTATGGGTCACTGAGTCACCATTTGCTCAGTTGTATAAATGTAAGTTGCTCTGGGTAAGGCCGTCTGCCAAATGCTATAAATGTTGTTGATGATGATCTGTGTGGTTACTCTGGTCTTTGATGATCTGTGGGATTACTCTGATTGATGATGATGATTGTAATCCTATGCCTTGCCAGCTTTAAAAGCAGCATCTCTTGCTTTTAGCAGGGGGCGGACCTCAGAGTTTATCCCTGGCTTTTGATTAGGAACCTTTTTAACAGTGGTGACGTTAATACATTTGTTGATATGGTCCAGTACAGATGATGTGTAGACATTGATGTCTACGTGAGGTGATCAGACTGACCCAAATGGGGAAAGGGAATGGCCCTGTATGCATCATGCAGTTCTTTCAAGGCTGACTTAGCATTAGCATCCGGAGGGTTGTATACTGCAGTCAAGACAATAGCTGGGAATTCTACCGGTGTATAAAAGGGTCTGCATTTAATCATCAAATGCTCCAGATGAGCTGTGCAATGACTTTTATTTACAGTCGAGTCTGTGCACCATGATTTGTTAACATAAATGCAAAGACCTTAACCTTTGCACTTATCGGAGTCCACTGCTGATCTGTCTGTCTGGAAAACACGATCCTCCTAGCTCAATTGCGCTGCTGGGAATGTTGTAGCTAAGTCATGTTTTGTTTTTGTTTCCGTAAAAATCATGACGTTACATCCTTTACCAGATTTTTGTTGTAATCCAAAGTCGCAGTTCGTCCATTTTATTCACTAGAGATCGTACATTAGCAAAAAAGATGCTCGAGAGCCATGTTCGATGGGGGCTCTCTGCCTGGTGAGCTGGAGTGAAGTTTCACAGTGCGTTAGCGATTTCCAGAGGGAGTTGAAGAAGAATAGGTAATGACGATCAGTGTGATTACTCTCATCTACGATGATCTGTGATTACTTTGGTCTATAATAATGATGAATGATTTTATGATCTGGATTTTATTTTATGATCTGTGATTTTACTCTGGTCTATATGATTATCTGTGATTTTACTCTGGTCTATTATGATACTCTGTGATTCTGTGATTTTACTCTGGTCTATTATGATCTGTGATTTTACTCTGGTCTATTATGATCTGTGTGATTACTCTGATTACTCTGGTCTATTATGATCTGTGTGATTACTCTGGTCTATTATTGATCTCGGTGTTGGATTACTCTGGTCTATTATGATCTGTGATTTTACTCTGGTCTATTATGATCTGTGTGATTACTCTGGTCTATTATGATCTGTGTGATTACTCTGGTCTATTATGATCTGTGTGATTACTCTGGTCTTTGGTCTAGCGCAACAGTTGACAGTCCAGATGATGCAGAATCCTCAAATTCTGGCGGCGCTGCAGGAAAGACTGGATGGACTTGTGGGTTCTCCATCAGGATATATGGAAAGGTAAATATACACAATTATAAAATCTTTAATGCAGATAATTGATTTTAAACAGCCGTTTGTCTGTATTAAACAGTACATGAATCATTTCCATTGCAATCTATTGTGTGTGCACGCCCTCCTCAGTCTTCCGCGGGTGGTGAAGAGAAGAGTAAATGCTTTAAAGAACCTGCAGGTGAAATGTGCTCACATTGAGGCAAAGTTCTATGAGGAAGTACATGAGTTGGAGAGGAAGTATGCTGCACGTTACCAACCTCTCTATGACAAGGTTTGTGTGTATTTATGCATCTTAAACATTCTTTCCTTGCCCATTTATGGTTGACGGATTAATGTAGGGTAAATATCTAATTTAATGTTCCACTGTTTACTGTGTGGACATGAATAAATAAGGTATGTGTATGAGCACACATACCTGCAGGACATGTAGAACTGATCTTCCTGTGTGATGAGCTGTTCCTTAGTCATTGTTTTTCTTCCCTCTGCTGAACTAAAGTGTAGGGTTGAGCGAGGTCACACATCCTGATCTAGCCTGACTTTACATTTCGTGTGTGTTTCTCAGCGCAGTGACATTATCAAAGCAACATATGAACCTACAGAAGAGGAGTGCGAGTGGAAACCTGAGGATGAGGATCTCTCAGTAAGTGGTTAAAAACTATCAATACCAAAGAAACCTACTTAACTGCTATTTACCCATTCTTTTCTGGCTTGTGTTACTGATGCTCTGAACTGAATGCAGTGTAAGTCACCTCAAAGGTTTTTGTTTTTTTTTCTTTTATTGAAGAGAGGGCGGTAGGATGGAATGGGGATGGGGGCAGATGGAAACTGAGAGGGAAGGAGAGATTTTGAAGTTTCTTTAGATTTTACTTTTTTTTTTTTTTTTTTTTTTTTTTTTTCCCCTTCGTTTTTTGCAGAGTGACTTAAAGGACAAGGTGAAGGTGGAAGAAGAGAAGAAGGATAAAGAGAAGGAGGACCCCAAAGGAATTCCTGAATTCTGGCTCACTGTGTTTAAAAATGTCGACCTGCTTAATGAGATGCTACAGGTATACACACGCAGGTTCTTATAGGTGTTCTTGCTTTGTGTGACAAACTGTAAACTTCCTTTTGTGTTCCAGGAGCATGATGAGCCAATCCTCAAACACTTACAGGACATCAAGGTCAAATTCTCAGATGCAGGCCAACCCATGGTACACACCCTCACACACTCAAAACTACACACACCAAATAATTACATCACTAAAATCACCTGACTGGTAAAATCAAAAGTAATGGAAAAGTTGAGTTAATGTTATAGAAATGTAATTATTTTAGCAACACCATTAAACATTTACTTACTGGTCCCCCGTGTGGTTGATCATAGTTGTGTTACCAGGGTTGTAAATACTGTTACTAATGGAATGTTATCACCAATTTTGCATTTGTCAGTTACCCAGATACACGGCCATAGTGAAGAACTGTTCAGTGTTATTGTTTGACCCGCTCCTGAATTGATGTAACGTGAAAACTCAACACGTAATTGTTGACTAAATTGACTGAAGCACTGAATACAGAAACCTTGTTTCAACACCAGGTTAAACAGTGTTGCGCTGTGATCTAAAAATCATTACTAACCTGAATTCCAGAAAAGTTGGAACGTTTTTATTTTATTCATTATTTAAAAAAAATAATAAAATGTACAAGCGGGCGTCAAATTTAAAATTTTACTACTAAGCCACTGAACGATCAATAATTACATGAATTGCCAAAATCAATTAAAAAATTACCTTTATACTATACTATTGTGGTCATCGTTAAGCATCCCACAGAATTCATGAAGGAGCTGTGTAGTGACCCCATCACAACTTAGTCTGTGTTTGTAGTTGTTAGTAGACAGTAGTTGTTCAGGTTACATCAGCAAGAAAATTAAGTTGTTTTAACTCTGAAACTATTACAACTGCAGTGTTAGATTGGAACAATGGGTTTGAGACAGTTTAGATAAATCCAGTGCTGAGAAATTTGAAAATGGTTGTCATGGCAACTGGAAAGGAATTATTTTAGTTGACGTCCTCAGGGTGCTTCTTGCTGCTGTCATTGGGCTGTTCCAAATTACCCTAAATGCTTTTGTCCCCAACATGAGCCCCCTGACATGGGTGTACTGTATACAGCTCAAAAGGTAATCACTATCTCTCTCTCTGTGTGTGTGTGTGTGTGTGTGTAGAGTTTTACGTTAGAGTTTCACTTTGAGCCGAACAACTTTTTCTCCAACACTGTTCTCACCAAGATGTACACGATGAGATCAGAACCCGATGAGTCTGACCCCTTTTCTTTCGACGGTCCTGAGATTATGGGCTGCACTGGGTACGACACCTACAGTCTACACCAGTCTCACTCTACACCACCTGTAGCTTGTTTTGTTTTTTTAAACTGTTACTATTGAATGAACCTGCATGTCTTTCTCTCTCGCGCTCTCTTACTGTTTCTCTTGGTCTGTCCCACCATCTTTCTCTCACTCTTTTTGTAGGTGTGTAATTGACTGGACTAAGGGGAAGAATGTTACTTTAAAGACTATAAGGAAGAAACAGAAGCATAAGGGACGAGGGACGGTAAGGACAGTCACTAAGACTGTCCCAAATGACTCCTTCTTCAACTTCTTCTCTCCTCCTGAGGGTACGTACACACACTGTGTAATGCTGTTACTTGAGCTGGTGTAGTGATGCTATGTGAAAATATAATTGTTCTTTTGTCTTGCAGTACCAGAAAGTGGTGAGATGGTGAGTGTTCTGAAGAATCTCTCTCTATCTCTCTCACACACTCTCTGGTCGTAACACCCTGTAAATGTCTTTTCACTCTGTTTCAGGATGAGGACTCTGAGGCGATCCTGGCAGCAGATTTTGAGATTGGGCATTTTATCCGTGAGCACATTGTTTCCCGCGCAGTCCTTTACTTTACCGGAGAGGCCATTGAGGACGATGACGATGATGTGAGTTAAGGAGGAAACGGGGTGTGGGGGAATGTGCGAGGGGATTTGCGGCGGCTCTTAGGGCAACAAGGGGGAATGTGGCCTAAGCTTCAATTTATTAATTATGGTTTAATGCCCTCATTCCTTGTTGCTCGCCAGATTAAGGGAATTTAATAATCTTAATGAACACTAGGGGGTTTACGTGTTCAACTTTGTTTCATGTCTGTTCATTTGTTTATTTCAGTATGATGAGGAAGGAGAGGAGGCTGATGATGAGGTGAGTGTACAGCATGAGTGTGTGAGAATGAACTGAATTACAGTTGACACAAACATGCACAGTAGGGTGTGTGTGTGTGTGAGTTTTAGGAAGGGGAAGAGGAGGCAGATGAGGAAAACGATCCAGACTATGACCCCAAGGTACACATTTACTTTAAATTTTTTTTTTAGCACATGGTGTGTATTGTGTGGATCCTACAGCTTACACACTGACCCCAGCTGTGTTTACTCATTTTATTTTTACTTTCCATCTTTCTGTATTGTGTGTATTTTACACAGGATTTAATCTATAGTCTTTGACATCACTGACGTGTGTTTTCAGAAGGAAACAAACCCTCCAGCGGAGTGTAAACAGCAGTGATGAACACACACTGCACTGCAATGTAAATCCTCTCTTCTCGTCCTGCAGCCTTATGTTTTGTATTTCTATTGGTAGATTATTCATAATTACTGACACGCACACGTACAGCAGCTGTGGCTCATTTGTCTTTAATTCAAATCCCTGAGAACACGCATGTACACACCCCTTTACATGCTGGAACATTCCTGAAACTTGATGCAACACCAGCCAGGGCTTCCTGTTTTATGATTGGTTGAATCCTGTATAGTCTGATTTAGCTGAGAATTATTTTCAGGATTTTCATTGGAATTCCTGCTCACTGATTTGCTGAATCATGAGCTGCAATTTTCGTGTATTATTCACCTCCTTTGGACTTGATTGATCTTTTAAAATGGCTGTAAATTGGTGCCATGTCACTCAAAGCTCTGCCTCCTTTTTGTTTTTTCCCCTCTTATAGCAGCACATCAGATTAAAAAGCATCCGTTTCATATGACCCAGACCTCAGTTCTTTCTAATGCCTTTTGTTTGTAGTAGCAGTTCTGCCTGTCAGAAGGGTGCACGTTCTCGTCCCAGCCGCTCAGGGTGAGGGTGTCTTTCTGTGGTAGCACTTTAACAGTAAGGTTGAGAGTCACTGCTCGGTGGTGTGGAATCGACTTAGTCTGCAGTGTTGATAGCAAGATTTTTTTGAATCCAGTCTATTGTAGAGTTTTACTAACACACACGTGTGTGTGTAATATATATATATATATATATATATATATATATATATATATATATATATAATATATATTATATATATATATATATATATATATATAATATATATATATATATATATATATATATATATATATATATATATATATATATAAGCCAGAGGTTTTTACAGCCTGCTGAAAGAGTTAATAATACTAAACTGTTTCAGGATCCGACCAATCAAAACTTTGCTTTTAAACTGGGCTCCAACATTTTACAAAATCCCCACCAATGCCTCTGCCCCATCCACACCAACCTGGACCAATGACAGTGTAGCATGCAGATGAGGGAGAGATATGCAGCTGCTGAAACACTCGTTACAGATGTACTAATGTACTGGGATGTGTACTCAATAAAGCAGTTCTCTGTGCACCTGTTTGTTTCTTTCAGTTCACTTTTATTTGTTTGTACACAGAATGCAGTAACAGTGAAAAGTGTACGTTTGATAAACTCTGATAAAGAAACCTGAAGAGGAACCAGACTCGGGAGGGAAACCCCATCCTCTTTTGGGTGGTAATTGTTAATTACATTTTATTATTGATCTGTTTTGTTACAATGAAAAACAAATTAATTCAGAATTTTCCCCACTGTGAGAGAAATTGTGTAATTCTGTGTAAACATGCCATAATTTCCGAACTCAGGTTAACAACTTGAAGAATGGTTTAAAGTCACATTTTTACACAGTGACGGACTTCAACACAAGTAGACTAAAAATATTTTCTGTAATTTGAGTCATTTTATTTTTCGGTTATTTTAAGTAAATTATTTCCTAAGTAGCAAAACTCTTTAAAAAGAAATTGTTTGTACTTTTTCCAACACAAACATTGAAGTAACATTATTCATATATTAATGTCCCAAAAGTAAAATATTAAAACTGAAATTTATGAAATTGTTACAATCGAAATTCGTCTGTACCCGATGTGGCAAATGTAAAAGTTTTCAGACAGAATTTATTCAGCACGCGCACACACGCAGAGTAAAGGGAAAAAATGTGCGATCAACATATTTTGCTGCATTTCTGCGCCTTTAGCTGCACAGCACCCGGGGGCGCGCTCTCGCACGCAGACGAACATCAGCGCGCGCGGATCGAGATGTTTGTGTGCTGCTGGTGAAAGACAGACAGACGCTGCTGGCTTTTATACTCAGTGTGTCGTGTTGTATTTAGCTCCGCGTGCTCAGCTCGGTGGTCGTGTGCCGGCGGTGATGCAGCAACAGGGTCCGCGCGTGCTGAAGGAGGGCATGCTGGCGAAGCGCAGTGACGGACTGCTGCAGATGTGGAAGCGGAAACACTGCACGCTTACTGAGGATGCCGTGCTGCTGCACGCGCCCAAACACGCGCACCCGGTGGGAAAGGGCAAAGAGCTGCACTTCTCGCGTGTGAAAACGGTGGACTGCGTGGAACGCACGGGGAAACACGCTTACTTCACCGTGGTGATGGCAGACGGGAAAGAGATCGACTTCCGGTGCCGCGCGGATGAAGGCTGGAGCGCGGAGATCACGCTGCAGATGGTGCAGTATAAAAACCGACAAGCCGTGCTCGCAGTCAGATCCACGCGCCACAAACAACAGCGGCTCGTCATCAACAAACCGGAAACAGAGGTCATGATATCGCCAACAGAGAGCCGCGCGCACAGCGGTGAGACAGACAGACACACACAAATACAACACAAAAACACACATCACTGCACACACTACACGTCATTTAAACACACACATCACTAGACAAATACACTCACTACACAGAAACACACTATGCATTACGCAAACAACAAACACTACACAAACCCACACATCAATACTCACTACACAAACACACACACACACACAGTACACACATCACTACACATAACACACAATACTACAATACACAAAACCATTTGGGCAGGGTGGCTCAAATGGTTAAGGTGCTGAGTTGTTAATCTGAAGACCAGAAACACCTGGGTTCAAGCCCCACCTCTGGCAAGTCAACCACTGTTGGGTCCTTGAGCAAGACCCCTAACCCCTCCTGCTCCAGGAGCGCTGCATCATAGCTGACCCTGCGCCCTGACCCCAACCTACTAAGATGGGATATGTGAAAAATGCATTTCATTGGCTCTGTACATGTACTTTGCACAATGAATTGAATATACTTATACTTAACTACACAAACCCACACACACTATACACATACTACACAAACACATCACTAAACACTCACACTTATTACACAAACACACATCACACACTACACAAAAACACACACTACACCCACTACACACACACATGGCTAAACACACCACACTAACACACACTACACAAATGCACACCCCACTACACATCACTACAGAAACACTACACAAATACACACACAGTAAACACACTACACAAATATATACACACCGCACACACACTACTCACTATACAACACACACACATCACTACACAAAAACACACTACATGAAGACACCCCCTACACACTACGCAAATACATACACTAGACAAAACACTACACACTACACAAAATACCTACTACAAACACACACATCACTACACAAACACACATTACTACACACAACTACACAACTACACACACTATACACATACTACCACAAACACATCACTGAACAGTCACTCATTACACAAACACACATAACTTTACACACTACACAAAAAAACACACACAACACTACACTCACTACACACACACACGGCTAAACACACTACACTACACAAACACACAAACACACTACACTCACTACACAAATGCACACATCACTACAGAAATACACACACACACTACACAAAATACACACAAAACACACACAGTAAACACACTACACACAAATATATACACACCGCACACACTACACTCACTATACAAACACACACATCACTACACACACATCACTACACTAACAAACACACACTACATAAAGACACACCCCCTACACACTACACACAAATACATACACTAGACAAACACACTACACACACACACTACACAACCCTATACCTATACCTACTACACACACACACACATCATCTCACTACACATCACGACACAAACACACATTACTACACACAAACACTACACACACTACACAAACACACACACACAGTAAACAACACATTTCACAAAATATATACACGCACACTCACTACACACAACAAACACACGCATCACTACACAAACACACACTACATACACACACTACACACACTACAAAAAGACGCACCTACATACATACACAAATACATACAAACTACACAACACAACACACACACATCACTACACACACACAATACACTCACTACCACACACATTACTACACACACAACACACTACACAAATATACACACACCGCAGATTTTGTGCAGTGGCTTTAATAATTTCTGATTTTGCATTAATTAAAACACACACATCACTACACTCGCTACAGAAACACACACACTACTCAAACACACACACAGTAAACACATTTCACAAATATATACACACCACACACACTACACTACACTTACTATACACAAACACACACATCACTACACTCACTACACACAAACACAAACTACACAAAACACACACATCACTACACTCACTACACAAACACACACATCACTCCATAAATACACACTACATAAAGACACAACCTACACACTATACAAATACATACATCACTACACTCACTACACAAACACACACACAAACACTACACACACTACACAAATATACACACCGCAGATTGTGCAGCCACTTTAATATTTTCAGATTTTGCGTTAATTAAAACACACACATCACTACACTCACTACGCAAAAACACACATCACTACACACACATCATTAAACACTATTAACACACAAATAAACACACACACACATTACACAAATACACCCACGCGCACACACTACACAACCACAAACTACGCAAACATGCGCACACCACACATTACACGAAGACACACTAAACCAACTACACAAACTCACATGCACTACCCAAAGACACTACATTACAGTGAATTAATCTAATAAACATTTGATTATTTTATGATTCTAAGACACCTCCGCCACACTACACAAACATGCATACACACTACAAAAATACACGAACACACACTACACAAACACACAAATCATTACACCCACTACACAAACACACACATCATTACACGAACACACACTACAGACACACTACATAAACACACACTACACAAATACATACAGCACAAAAGTCACTAAACACACACAATGCACTCACTACACAAACACATTACTACACACACACACAAATACACACACAATAAACACCACAAATATACTCACACCGCGCACACAACTACACACACTCTACACAAACACACGAACACAGACTACACACACAAAATACTCACTACACAAACACACACATCACTACAGAAAGACACACCCTACACACACTACACAAATGCATTCACTGCAAAAACAATCACTAAACACACACACAATGCACTCACTACACAAACACATCACTAAACACACAAATACACCCACACTGCACAAATACACACACACTACACAAACACACAAAATACACTCACTACACAAATAGTGTACTACACAAACACATCTCTACACACACCACACAAACACACTACACAAACACACACACTACATAAACACACAGACTCCACGAACGCACACACACCACAGATTTTGTGCAGGCGCTTTAATAGTTAATTAAAACAAACACATTACTACACAAACACACACACACTACAGGTGTACACACACATACTACACACACAACACAAACACGGTACACTCACTACACAAACACAATACACACACATACTATACAAACACACACATCACTTAACACACACACTACACAAATACATCACTCAACACACACACACACATCACCACACACACCAAACTAACACACACTACACACACTGCACAAACACACACGCACTCGCATCACTACACTTACTACACAAACACACACAAAATACACTTACTACACAAATACACACATTACTACACAAACACACATCACTACACACACATTACACAAATACACACACTCCACAAACGCACACACACCGCAGATTTTGTGCAGGCACTTTAGTTGTTTTTGAGTTTGCGCTAATCACTACACAAACACACACTACACAAACACACATACTACACGTGTACACACAAACAATAAACACACACTACACAAACACACAACAAACTACACAAATACACACACCACACAAACACACATTACTGCACTCACTAAACAAAAAATACATTCTTACACAAACACGCACACTACACAAACAACCACATCACTATACACACTACACTAAAACACAACACACATCACTACACAAACACACCACACTAACACAAACTGCACAAACAAACACAAAAACACTACACATAAACACATCACTACACAAACACACTACACAAACAAACACATGCACACATACACTACACAAATACACACACACACACCACACAAACATCACTTAACACAAACACACGCATCACTACACTCACTAAACAAACACACATCATTACACACACTACACAAACACACATACTAATTAACTCTAACATGAGTGTGTGTGTTTTTGTGCAGGTTAAACAAACCCATCAACTTATCACACATTGAGACAGACGGATGGACGCTGATGACACTTAGACACACTTATACACAGTGTTATACACTGACCTTTTGCCTTCATTAGTGTGTGTGTGTGTTTCATATGCAGTTCTTTAAAGCTGCTTCGATAAATAAATGCTTCATTTCAAATACACACTCATGTCTTCCTCTGTATTAAGCATACACACACAAACACACACACAGACTAACTGATGCTTTCTCAAATCAAGATCTGTCCTCTGTCTATCTGTTTCCATGGAAATGCTGGCTGCAAGTTAAAGAGAGAAAGTAAATGGAGCAAAGGACAAAAAGGGGAATAATTTGTGGAGGAGGAAGTGCTGAGAGTAAGGAGCCCCCAGAGGGGCGTGGCCTAACAGACACACTTTAAACTGATGTGGCCTAGTACACACTCTGAATTGATGTTGATGCATTGACTTGGGTAAGCAGATGTTCTTGTCCAGAGTGACATACAAAAGTGCTTTAAATCTCATCATTAAACAGTTTGAACACTAATACATAAAATCACAAAACAAAGTGTAACTTTGCAAAAACTGCAGAGAAAAAGTGCCGTTTATGGACAAGAACATCTGCTTACCCAAGTCAATGCATCAACATCAATTCAGAGTGTGTACTAATAATTTATTAACTGACAGGTATTTGAGTAAAAATTTGGGTCTTTATTCGTCTCCTGAAGACAGTCAGTGTCTTTGTTGTTCTTACTCTGATTGGAATTTAATTGCACCATCTTGGTATCAAAACAATTCTAGAGTCAGACTGACCTCGTGTCTTACTGAATGGTGGGAATGGTGGAGCGGTACTTTTGGATTTGAGTGAGCGGTGTGTTCTGATAGACGTGGGTATGGTTTGATAGAAGTGGTAATTCCAGAATAATTTAATTAAAATAAAATGATTATGAATAAATAAAAAATAAAAATATGAAATAATCACAAACAGCATGTCATTGCCAAATGTAACACAGTGATCATCTAAGTGGATGTCTGCCAGCATCTCTCATTAAACACACACACACACACACATCCAAATGCAGCAACTCTGCTGCTCTCTATAAGGCCACTCACAGCCATGTGTCCTGGTTACTGTTGTCATGGTGATGCTTGCACACACATACACACAGTGGCATCTTTTTGTTTTTTATTGTAGTAAAGATTTTTTCACAAGCTCGAACTTGAATTTACAGATTTCCAGCACAGACCGAGTGTAACGGGACAGGGGGTGCTACAGTCATGTGACCTGCTGATGATGGACCTGGCCACACCATCTACACTCTCAGAGGGTTTGCTGTGCAGTTTGTTGGGGTTTTTGTTCCAGATTTTAAACAAAATTTATGTCATGCCCTCAGCATTTCCATAGTGATATAAGAGATGAATTCTTAGACACACACTTCCTTTATTCCAACCTTATCTTTGTGTCATGATTCAAGATGCGCTCTGCTATTGCCATAGAAACACTGATCCTCTGTGTACAGCTGTGTTTGTTGAAGCACCAGACTGCCAGAACCACAGACCTCCAGAACACCAGACTTCCAGAACCGCTCTGGACTTCACTCTCACTGTGTTACACTTCAACACTGTACCACTAAACACACCCACACTAACTCCACACCTGGAGCTGGAGTCAGAGAGGTAATAACCAAATCCATATTTCCTGCCAGTTATTTGTGTGTATATGTCTTTTAGCACATTTGAAATTGTGTGATGGTCACCAAGGACAACATACAGACAAACAACCACACACACTCTCTCCTATGGCCAATTTAAAATCACCAATTAATCTAACATACCTGGAGTTAACCCACACAAACATAGGGAGAAACATACACACTTTACACAGAAAGACTGTGTGAACCTGAAACCTGAGGAAACACTGATAAACACTAAACCTAAGCTATTATATTATATTACAGGGAGTGCAGAATTATTAGGCAAGTTGTATTTTAGAGGATTAATTTTATTATTGAACAACCACCATGTTTCTCAATGAAACCCAAAAAAACTCATTAATATCAAAGCTTAATATTTTTGGAAGTAGTTTTTAGTTTTAGCTATTTTAGGAGGATATCTGTGTGTGCAGGTGACTATTACTGTCCATAATTATTAGGCAACTTAAGAAAAAACAAATATATACCCATTTCAATTTTTTTATTTTCACCAGTGAAACCAATATGACATCTCAACATTCACAAATATACATTTCTGACATTCAAAAACAAAAAAACAAATCAGTGACCAATATAGCCACCTTTCCTTGCAAGGACACTCAAAAAGCCTGCCATCCATGGATTCTGTCAGTGTTTTGATATGTTCACCATCAACATTGTGTGCAGCAGCAACCACAGCCTCCCAGATACTGTTCAGAGAGGTGTACTGTTTTCCCTCCTTGTAAATCTCACATTTCATGATGGACCACAGGTTCTCTATGGGGTTCAGATCAGGTGAACAAGGAGGCCAAGTCATTACTTTTTCTTCTTTTAGACCCTTTCTTGCCAGCCACGCTGTGGAGTACTTGGACGCGTGTGATGGAGCATTGTCCTGCATGAAAATCATGTTTTTCTTGAAGGATGCAGACTTCTTCCTGTACCACTGCTTGAAGAAGGTGTCTTCCAGAAACTGGCAGTAGGACTGGGAGTTGAGCTTGACTCCATCCTCAACCCGAAAAGGCCCCACAAGCTCATCTTTGATGATACCAGCCCAAACCAGTACTCCACCTCCACCTTGCTGGCGTCTGAGACGGACTGGAGCTCTCTGCCCTTTACCGATCCAGCCACGGGCCCATCCATCTGGCCCATCAAGACTCACTCTCATTTCATCAGTCCATAAAACCTTAGAAAAATCAGTCTTGAGATATTTGTTGGCCCAGTCTTGACGTTTCAGCTTGTGTGTCTTGTTCAGTGGTGGTCGTTTTTCAGCCTTTCTTACCTTGGCCATGTCTCTGAGTATTGCACACCTTGTGCTTTTGGGCACTCCAGTGATGTTGCAGCTCTGAAATATGGCAAAACTGGTGGCAAATGGCATCTTGGCAGCTGCACGCTTGACTTTTCTCAGTTCACGGGCAGTTATTTTGCGCCTTGGTTTTTCCACACGCTTCTTGCGACCCTGTTGACTATTTTGAATGAAACGCTTGATTGTTCGATGATCACGCTTCAGAAGCTTGGCAATTTTAAGAGTGCTGCATCCCTCTGCAAGATATCTCACTATTTTTGACTTTTCGGAGCCTGTCAAGTCCTTCTTTTGACCCATTTTGCCAAAGGAAAGGAAGTTGCCTAATAATAATTGTGCACACCTGATATAGGGTGTTGATGTCATTAGACCACACCCCTTCTCATTACTGAGATGCACATCACCTAATATGCTTAATTGGTAGTAGGCTTTCGAGCCTATACAGCTTGGAGTAAGACAACATGCATAAAGAGGATGATGTGGTCAAAATACTCATTTGCCTAATAATTCTGCACTCCCTGTATATTATATTATATTATATTATTCTATTCCAACTTGGGAACCAACCACAAATGAAAAAGCATGATTATATAGTATGACTGTGAATACAATAGAAACAATCACTATTGAAACAATACTCAAGATATTTCAAAATTCACATAAATCAGTATAAAGTTAAGATTTGTACTTTAAGTGAATGTGCCCTGCATACATTTGCCACTTTTTTGTAATATTCATTCATAATAACATTAAGCTTTACCTTGAGGATATTTTTGTTTAAATTTGCACTTTTTAAAAGCAGTATAAAAATATTTTTTAACAAATGCAATTTTATGAATTTTATAAATCTTGTTTATTGTTATGTAATCTATTCAGTTTGCTATTGTCATTTATATTTGCATATGTTACTATTAATATTAGTATTTTTAATTCTTGTTTTTTACTGTTAATTATGGTCTTAAGATCTTTTTCTTGACACGTGTTCTTGAACGTTTGCGACTTCCGTCGCAAACATGACGTTTTCTGCGTCACATCCGGTTCTAAACTTAAGTAATCAACAATGGCGGCTTCCAAGATCGTAGATACGAATGAGAGTGTATTTGAGAACGAGTGGAAAAAGAACAAAAATACAGGTACAATTTATCTTTATTCCCATAGTTTATTAATATGATAATAATGTGTTAGAACGAGTGATTAAATCTCGAACACATGGAAACAAAACAGGAGTGTAAAAAAAGTTTACTGACGTGTTGAATTTTCTGTTTTAAACACCGAAGCCGCGTAAATCGACAGCAGTTCTTCTTCTGTTATATTAATAAAACTGATAATGGATTTTTACAGATTATTTTATTATACGGGTTTCTGATGCGTCCTGGAAAATTAATGAACAACTTTCCAGTCTTGAAAAACAAAATAAGGAAAATTATGATTTATAATTTTTATTATTATTTTAATGGTTTGGTAACAGAAAGACATTAGTTTTAACACGTAATCAGTTTCGCTGTGACTCTTTTTTTTGTTCTCGTTTTTATTGATCAGATTCAGTACACAGTGAAATGAATCAGCGTTTCTCCAGAATCATTAAGTTACACAAAAGAGCACAGAGTTACACTCTGGAGAATAGTGTGTGTTGACGGTTGAAGGTGCAGCAATACATTACTTTATGTACAATATTTTCAGTAACATTGTCTTAAAGACCCATCAGTTTCACACACACACACACACACACAGAGGTTATTTATTAAATGTATTTATCACAGAGTAAAAGTGTCATTGTGTGTTTTCTCTTGTTAATTTACACAAACAGTCAATTTTAGTGGGTTCTGCTTTGAGTTAAATAAAATCAGGTTTTTGTTACTCGTACTGTTTTCTGATGAAATGTCGGTCAGTACAGAAGAAAAGCAGGAATCAAAGTATGAAAAACATTCAAAAGAAACTGAAAGTGAAGTTCAAACACATTCTGTTCAGGTTTAAACAGACATTTTGTTGTTTAGTTTGTTTTAGATGGTTAACGTCTGTGTTTAAACAGAATGGAATTCAGAGAAACACTGGGGTGTGTGTGTGAAAAAAATAAATCACTGAATAAATGTGTCGATTAGGTGATTGTGATTTGCTGACTGTGCCGGACGGGTGGATAGAGCCTGTGTTTAAGAGAGAGGATAATCCACGCGGCCTGCTGGAGGAAAGCAGCTTCGCTACACTTTTCCCCAAATACAGAGAGACCTACCTAAATGAGTGCTGGGCTCTGGTGCAGAAATCACTCAGTGATATCGTATGTACATGTCTGTCTGCCTGCCTGTCTGTCTGTCTGTCTGTGTGTGTCTGAGTGTCTTTTTTGATGTGTGTGTCACTGTTTTTTGATGTGCGTGTGTGTCACTGTTTTTTTGATGTGCGTGTGTGTCACTGTTTTTTTGATGTGTTGTTGTTTGTTTTGATGTGTGTGTGTGTCACTGTTTTTTTGATGTACTGTGTGTGTGTGTCACTGTTTTTTTTTGATGTGTGTGTGTGTCACTGTTTTTTTTTTGTGATGTGTGTGTGTCACTGTTTTTTGATGTGTGTGTGTCACTGTTTGTTTTTTGATGTGTGTCACTGTTTTTTGATGTTTGTCATGTGTGTGTGTGTCACTGTTTTTTTGATGTGTGTGGTGTGTCACTGTTTTTTGATGTGGTGTGTGTGTGTCACTGTTTTTTGATTTTTGATGTTTTTTTGTGTGTGTGGTCACTGTTTTTTTTTTTGATGTGTGTGTGTGTCACTGTTTTTTTGATGTTTGTGTGTGTGTGTGTGTCACTGTGTGTTTTTCACTGTTTTTTTTGATGTGTGTGTCACGTTTTTTTGTGTGTGTGTGTGTCACTGTTTTTTTGATGTGTTTTTTTGATGTGTGTGTGTGTGTGTGTTTTTTGTGTGTGTGTGTCACTGTTTTTTTGATGTGCGTGTGTGTGTGTCACTGTTTTTTTGATGTGTGTGTGTGTTCACTGTTTTTTGTTGTTTTTTGATGTGTGTTTTTTTTGTGTGTGTCACTGTTTTTTGATGTGTATGTTTTTTGTGTGTGTGTGTCACTGTTTTTTTGATGTGTGTGTGTGTGTCACTGTTTGTTTGTTGTTGTGTGTGTGTGTGTGTGTCACTGTTTTTTTGATGTGTGTGTGTGTGTGTCACTGTGTTTTTGATGTGTGTGTGTGTGTCACTGTTTTTTTGATGTGTGTGTGTGTGTCACTGTTTTTTTTGATGTGTGTGTGTGTGTGTGTCACTGTTTTTTTTTTTGATGTGTGTGTGTGGTGTCACTGTTTTTTGATGTGTGTGTGTGTGTCACTGTTTTTTTGACTGGTTTTTTTGATGTGTGTTGTGTCACTGTTGTGTGTGTGTCACTGGTTTTTTGTGTGTGTGTGTGTCACTGTTTTTTTGATGTGTGTGTGTGTTTTTTTGATGTGTGTGTGTGTCACTGTTTTTTTTGATGTTTTGTTGTGTGTGTGTGTGTCATGGTGTGTCACTGTTTTTTTTGATGTGTGTGTGTGTCACTGACTGGTTTTTGTTTTTTGTGTGTGCACTGTTTTTTTGATGTGTGTGTGTGTCACTGTGTGTGTGTGTCACTGTTTTTTTGGTGTGTGTGTGTGTGTCACTGTTTTTTTTTTTTTGATGTGCGTGTCACTGTTTTTTGTGGTGTGTGTGTGTGTCACTGTTTTTTGGTGTTTGTGTGTGTGTCACTGGTTTTTTTGGTGTGTGTGTTGTCACTGTGTTTTTTGGATGTGTGTTTTCACTGTTTTTTTGATGTTTTTGATTTGTGTCACTGTTTTTTTGATGTGTGTGTCACTGTTTTTTTTTTGTGTGGTGTGGTCACTGTTGTTTTTTTTGGTGTGCGTGTGTGCGTCACTGTTGTTTTTTTGTTTTGGGTGTGCGTGTGTGCGTCACTGTTGGTTTTTTTTGGTGTGCCCGTGTGCGTCACTGTTGGTTTTTTTGGGGTTTGGTTTTTTGTGCCCGTGTGCGTCACTGTTGTTGTTTTTTTTGGTGTGCCCGTGTGCGTCACTGTTGGTTTTTTTTTTTGGTGTGCCCGTGTGCGTCACTGTTGGTTTTTTTTTTGGTGTGGTGCCCGTGTGCGTCACTGTTGTTTTTTTGGTGTGCCCGTTGTTTTTTTGTGTGCGTCACTGTGTGTCACTGTTGTTTTTTTTTGGTGTGCCCGTGTGCGTCACTGTTGTTTTTTTTTGGTGTGCCCGTGTGCGTCACTGTTTGTTTTTTTTGGTGGTGTGCGTCACTGTTGTGTGCCCGGTGTCACTGTTGTTTTTTTTGGTGTGCCCCTGTTGTTTTTTTTGGTTGCCCGTGTGCGTCACTGTTGTTTTTTTTGGTGTGCCCGTGTGCGTCACTGTTGTTTTTTTTGGTGGTGTGCCCGTGTGCGTCACTGTTGTTTTTTTGGTGTGCCCCGTGTGCGTCACTGTTGTTTTTTTTGGGTTGCCGTTTTTGTCGTGTGCGTCACTGTTGTTTTCTTTGGTGTGCCCGTGTGCGTCACTGTCACTGTTGTTTTTTTTTGGTGTGCCCGTGTGCGTCACTGTTGTTTTTTTTTTTGGTGTGCCCGTGTGCGTCACTGTTGTTTTTTTGGGTGCCCGTGTGCGTCACTGTGTTTTTTTGCCGTGTGCCCGTGTGCGTCACTGTTTGTTTTTGTTTTTGGTGTGCCCGTGTGCGTCACTGTTGTTTTTTTGGTTTGCCAGGTGTGTGCCCTGTGTTTTTGGTGTGCGTCACTGTTGTTTTTTTGGTGTGCCCGTGTGCGTCACTGTTGTTTTTTTTTGGTGTGCCCGTGTGCGTCACTGTTGTTTTTTTTGGTGTGTGCCCGTGTGCGTCACTGTGTTGGTTTTTTTTGGTGTGCCCGTGTGCGTCACTGTTTTTTTTTTGGTGTGCCCGTGTGTGCGTCACTGTTGTTTTTTTTGTGTGTGCCCGTGTGCGTCACTGTTGTTTTTTGGTGTGCCCGTGTGCGTCACTGTTGTTTTTTTTTTGGTGTGCCCGTTGTTTTTTTTGCCCGTGTGCGTCACTGTTGTTTTTTTGGTGGTGCCCTTGTGTGCGTCACGTTTGTTGTTTTTTTTTTTTTTTTTGTGTGTGTGCCCATTTGGTTTTTTTTGCCCGTGCCCGTGCGTCACTGTTGTTTTGTTTTGGTGTGTGCCCGTGTGCGTCACTGTTGTGTTTTTTTGGTGTGCCTGTGTGCGTCACCGTTTGTTAGATGTGCCTGTGTGTGTCACCGTTTTTTGATGTGTGCCTGTGTACGCACACCGTTTTTTTTTTGATGTGTGCGTCACCGTTTTTTTGATGTGTGTGTGTGTCACTGTTTTTTTTTTTTGATGTGTGTCACTGTTTTTTTCTTTGATGTGTGTGTCACTGTTTTTTTTCTTTGATGTGTGTCACTGTTTTTTTCTTTGATGTGTGTCCCTGTTTTGTTTTTTTTTTGATGTGTGTCACTTGTTTTTTTTTGATGTGTGTCAACTGGGTTTTTTTTTGATGTGTGTCACTGGTTTTTTTTTGATGTGTGTCACTGGTTTTTTTTTTTTTGATGTGTGTCACTGGTTTTTTTTTTTGATGTGTGTGTCACTGGTTTTTTTTTGATGTGTGTCCACTGTTTTTTTGGTGCGTTTGCGCGTGTGTGTCCTGTTTTTTGGTGCGTTTGCGCGTGTGGGTCACTGTTTTTTTTGGTGCGTTTGCGCGTGTGTGGGTCACTGTTTTTTTGGTGCGTTTGCGCGTGTGTGGTCACTGTTTTTTTGGTGCGTTTGCGCGTGTGTGTCACCGTTTTTTTTGGTGGTGTTTGTGTGTGTGTCACCGTTTTTTTGTTTTGGTGTTTGCGTTTTTTTGTGGTGTGGTCACGTGTTTTTTTGGTTTGCGTGTGTGTCACTGTTTTTTTTTGGTTTGTCACGTGTGTGTCACTGTTTTTTTTTTGGTGTGCGTGTGTGTGTCACTTTTTTTTTGGTGTGCGCGTGTGTGTCACTGTTTTTTTTTGGTGTATGTGCGTGTCGTGTGTCACTGTTTTTTTGATGTGTGTGCGTGTCACTGTTTTTTTTGATGTCACAGTTTTTTTTTTTTATGTTGTGTTGTGCCTTTCTTATGTGTGTGTCTCTTTCTTGATTGTGTGTGTGTCTCTGTTTCTTGATTGTGTGTGTGTCTCTGTTTGATTGATGTGTGTGTGTGTCTCTGTTCTGATTGATTGTGTGTGTGTGTCTCTGTCTATTGATGTGTTGTGTGCTCTGATTGATTGTGTGTGTGTCTCTGTCTATTGATTGTGTGTGTGTGTGTCTCTGTCTATTGATTGTGTTGTGTGTGTGTGTGTCTCTGTCTGTTGATTGTGTGTGTGTGTGTCTCTGTCTGTTGCTTGTTGTGATTGTGGTGTGTGTGTGTCTCTGTCTGTTGATTGTGTGTGTCTCTGTCGTGTTGTGTGTGTGTGTGTGTGTGTGTCTTGTCGATTGTGTGTGTGTGTCTCTGTCTTTCGATTTGTGTGTGGTGTCTCTGTCTTTTCGATGTGTGTGTGTGTCTTGTCTTTCGATTGTGTGTGTTCTGTCTTTCGATTGTGTGTGTGTATCTGTCTTTCGATTGTGTGTGTGTGTCTCTGTCTTTCGATTGTGTGTGTGCTGTTTTCGATTGTGTGTGTGTCTCTGTCTTTTCGATTGTGTGTGTGTCTCTGTCTTTCGATTGTGGTGTGTGTGTGTCTCTGTCTATTGATTGTGTGTGTGTGTCTCTGTCTTTCGATTGTGTGTGTGTCTCTGTCTATTGATTGTGTGTGTCTCTGTCTATTGATTTTGTGTGTGTCTCTGTCTATTGATTGTGGGGTTTGTCTCTGTCTATTGATGTGGGTTTTTTTTGTGTATGTCTGTCTGTCTGTCTGTTTGTCTATCTGTATGTGTGTGTCTCTGTCTGTGTGTGTTTTTAAGTGTCTCTCTGTGTATCTGTTTATTGGTTTGTGTGTGTCTGTTGTAGTTCATCAATGCGTCTTTAGATCTGATTGAAGGGAGTGTTACTGTCAGCACCACCAATAAAACCTTTGACCCGTACGCCATCCTTCGGGCACGTGACCTCATCAAACTGCTGGCCCGCAGCGTGCCCCTTCGAACAGGTACAGCTCACATCGTTACAATCATCCTCAACATTAAAATTAGTAATGGTGTGTGAAAATTATACACTAAAATGATCAAATTATCAATTATTGTTATAATAAATTAAAACACAGTGAATATTTACACACATGTCGAGTCCCTTTATTTTTATAACAATTCTTCCAAAAGAGTTAAAAGTGTTAAAGCAGCTTTAACAGTTCAGGTTAATTAATGTCTCTAAACCAGTTTTACTCAGGGGGTCAGTTTAGTGAGGGAAGTCAGTTCAGGTGCGGGGTGGGGGTATAAGTTCTGCTCTGAACATATAAACCAACAAGTTATTAAAGCTGCAATGAAATTCAGAGTAATTCTGTGATTATGTAAAAATCTAAAGCTCTATAAGCAAATATACAGAGTTTGTGTGTGTGTGTGTGTGTGTGTGTGTGCGTGCGTTTGTGTGGTTAAGGCTGTGCGGATTCTGCATGATGACATGGCGTGTGATATTATAAAGATAGGGACACTGGTGAGAAACAGAGAACGCTTCATCAAACGCAGACAGAGGCTCATTGGACCTAAAGGATCCACACTGAAGGTCACATATACACACACACACACTCTCTCTCTCTCATTTCTCGCTACCCAACCCCAGTATATGGTTGTCATAGCAACACTCCAGTCTGGGAAACAGCTGATCTGAACCTCAACACACTCTTCAACTATTGTTAAAGTCCTGTGTGTGTGTTTAGGCTCTGGAGCTGCTCACAAACTGTTATGTGATGGTACAGGGGAACACTGTGTCTGCCCTCGGACCCTATAGTGGCCTTAAAGAGGTACACACTTACACAAACGCTTATGGTGGTTGATGTTTTGTTAGTGAAGTAGTTTATAAATTAGTTATTAACGGTAACATAAAGTTGATCTTCAATCATTTCACACAGACTCAAAAAGACTCATGACATCAACAATACAGATTAAATAAAAGTGTGTGTGTGTGTTTAGGTGCGTAAAGTAGTTTTAGACACGATGAAGAATATTCACCCCATCTACAACATAAAGGTAAAAACTGAACTTACTCTCTCTCAGTCTCTTACACACTTACACTCTCACACTTTTACACACACTCGCACACAAACACACTCTTACACGTTTACGTCCTTACATACATTCACACACTCTTGTACATATTCACACACACACACTCACTCTCACACACACTCTCTTACACGCACACTATCTTACACACTCTCACGCAATCACACTCACAATCTCACTTAATCTCAGACTTACATACTTACTTACTACATTCTTACTTACATACTTACTTGCACACTTGCCTACTTACACTCACACTCTCACATTCTTTTACACACTCTTACACATACTCGCAAACAATGCTGATCATCACACCTCCGGTCTGTGTGTGTGCAGACGCTGATGATAAAGCGTGAGTTGGCTAGTGATCCTGAACTGCGCACTCAGAGCTGGCAGCGTTTCCTCCCCACCTTCAAACACACACATCTTAACAAACGCACACAACCACAGAAAAAGGTCAAGAAGGAGTACACACCATTCCCTCCTTCACAACCGGAGAGCAAGGTACACACACTCACTCACCCACTCAATCACTACTCACACAACCACTCACTCACTCATACACTCAGCTGTGTGTAATTGTTTTAGGTGGACAGAGAAATTGCTAGTGGTGAATTCTTCCTGCGTGAAAGAGAGAAGAGGAGGAGGAAGATGACTGAAGTTAAGGTAACAGACACACACACACACACAGTTAAAATGTTTGACTGCTAACCAGAAGATTGTAGGTTCTATTTCCAGTATCACCAATTTACCTCTGCTGGGCCCCCGAGTGAGGTGCTTAACCCCCAACCATTAATAAATTAAATGTAACTCACTCAGAATAACTAGATTATTGGAATAATTTTTTTTTAAGGATAAAGGTTTTTAACTGGATTTATTGTAGTTTTTACTTAAATTATTTTTATTTCTCCATAATTTAATGTTCCTTCATTACTACCAAATGTTTATGGTGTAACTGTAGTTTTGATAATTAGTGTCCATCATGTTCTGTATGATGGGATGACGTGTCTGGCGATAGACTGAAGTTCAGCTGTAAGTGAGCAGCATCTTAGTTCCAGACCAACAAGATTAACACTATGGAATGACCAGGCCAAACGCTAGACCTCAATCTAATAGATAACCTGTTGAGTGACATCAAAAATGCTGTTTCTAAAGCAAAACCAAGAAACTTGTAGGCAGTTGTGGTCTCTAGTTCAATCGTCCTGAACTGAAACACCTGAAAGGTACCAGAAGTCAACTCTGTGAAACCCTGTTGTAAAGCAGTTCTCAGAAACTGTCGCTAGACAACTAAATATTTTACAAAAATTTATTTATTTGATTAAAACATTTTGGCTGCTCTAACCACACACACACACACACATTGGTGTGCAGCAGTTAAATCAGTGTGATTGATGTGTGTGTGTGTGTGTGTGTGTTTGAAGGTAAACAGGCTGAAGCTCTGAGTAGGAAACAGAAAGAGAGAAAGAAAGCGTTCATTCCTCCCAAAGAGAAGAAAAACATCAGGAGCAACAAGGGTAAAAATATTCACTATTTAATAAAAAATAAAATATATTTTATACATTTTTTAATCTCTGATGTAAAAACTTTACTAACAAAATCTTTGTTTTTATTTTCAGTTCCTAGTAAAAACAAACTGGACATCGAGGTCATTAAAGAGAAAGTGAAGAAAGCCAAAAAGAAGAAACTGGGAGCTCCTGCAGTGAATCCTGCTGCAGCGCCTCCTACAGGACACCAAAAGAGGAATAAGAACAGGACAAGCTGAGGACACTGTTCATACATCACTGTCTGTGTGTGTGTGTGTGTGTGTGTGTGTGTGTGTGTGTGTGTGTGTGTGTGTGTGTGTGTGTGTGTGTGTGTGTGTGTGTTTCATAAAGAATTAGAATAAAGGTAAAGATGAGCCTGCAGCAGTGGTATCTGTATAGTTAAATAATTTTGTGGCGTGATCATTATGCTGGCACGAGGAGGGGCATCATGGGGGTGCGAGTAGGGGTATTATGGGGGGTACAAGGATTTTGATGAGCGGTATTATAGGGTATGTGGAGAGATATGTGTGTAAGAAGGGGTATTATCGGGAGTGTGAGGAGAGGTATTATGGGGATATTATGGGGATAAGATTAGACACTGCAATAATGAAAAAACACCTTTTGAGTTACATATTTTGAGTTAATTAGGTTCATTCAGTGTAATTGAGTTTAATCTGATTGAATTGAGTTTATTTCCATTCAAGAAAATCTAATTTGCTTTAATTCTGTTGGGTTTATTTTAATTCATAGTAATTTGGTTAAATTCAGTTTACTCTGGTTTGATCAAGATAATTCAGTTTAATTAGTTTTAATTCAGTTTAATTACATTTAAATCAGTTAAACTCTGTTTCAATTATGTTTAATTTAACTTAACTCCTGTTAATTTGATTTAATTTATTATGATCACCATCATCCATATCATCACCATCATAAATCTTTACCATAATTTTCACCATCATTATGATTATCATCATAAAACTTCACTATCATTACCATCATCATCACTATCATAGCCATCGTTATCCGGATCACCATCATTATCATCACTTTATGTCTGTTTAATCAGGTTTAATTCAGTTTAATTAGATTGAATTGAGTTTATTTCCATTTAAACGTATTTGTTTAAGCACATTTTTTATTAGTTTATTCAGAACATCTGTCAGTGATGTCCGTCACTGGTCTACTGTCTGTTTATTTACCAGGCTGCACTTTTTAAAAACTTAATTAGGTTTAATTCAACTGCGCGTTCTCTGATCCAACAGCAGGGGGCAGCACAACTTTATGATAACATATGATAAGATATAAAAACAAAACACTCTTGTTTCACATCTGCATATGTAACGCCAATATAAATAAAAGATTAGGGTTAGTATAATCTTCACAAAGTAAACGATTTTTTTGGTTTGTTCATTGTTATTCCTGTCCTATTGCCTGAGGTGTTCATAATTTACCTGTGTAAACACACAAACTCCGCCTAATCAGCCTAAAATGTATCTTATTAGGTAAAATATTAATCAAATCTTTATTTAATTAATTATTTATAAATAAAAAATTTATTTTACTTGATTAAAATAAACAGATGAAATGAACAACAGAACCCATTTAAAAGCATTCAATAATTCTGTAATGTTTCACAGCAGCTGGTTAACGCAGCACACCAGTTTAAATTGTTTAACGTCATTTGATCAGAAATCACTCAGTTTAGTTTTTTGTAGAATTAAACATTATTTATAAAAATGAATCAGTTCAGTCCCACCCCCTGAGAATATTAAAGATATACGTATTCCTTGATAAACTCGTGGAGAGGTCACATGATCAGCAAATCTTCCTGTAGCTGGGTTCAGGACAGAGTACAGGGGTTCTGAGTCGAATCCTCCACAGGAACAGCTTTCAGGAATGAGTCCCAGTCCGGAGGTGAAATTGGCAGATCCGATTGAAAGTGTTCCCAGAACCTGAAAGAGATAAAGTGTGTTACAGTGTGTTATAGGTTCAACAGATGAGCTGTTGTGAGTCTTGTTGACGTTTATTGAATTTTAGATACCCCCCCCCCCCAAAAAAATTCAGATCTTCAGTTTTCTTGAACACACTTTTACTGATTTTTCAGACCAATAAATAACATTACAAAATTCAAATTTTCTCAAAACCCTGTTCTCATTTAGAAAACATAACATAATCAACTCAATAATCAACTTAATACTCAACTGTCACAGGCTGAACACAATCAGCACACAATTATGATGTGTTAACACAAAATAGAAAAATTGACGACCCACCAGAACCTTAGGTGATATAAAAAGGCCACAGGGGATTATTATTTTGGAAAATAGACCCTAAAACTGAATAACAGAAAAAAAAAGGGAAGAGGAAAAGGGGCAAGAGAAAGAGAAAAGGGCCCGAGTTCAGCCGAATAAGAGCGAGTCAAAGCTGGGTTTAGAAAACAGGTACCTAATATTTGCTGAACACACTTCAGGGTTTATACTTACTTATATATAATGTATATACTTTAGATTAACAGTTACTGTATAATGTTCAGTTTTATTTGTTTAGTTTTAAAGTTGTTCAGTATTAGTTAATTGGCATGTGGTTTAGCTGTTCCATGGGACATGTTTAATTTAAAGCTAGAGAAATTTACCTTTTTATTTTAGTAGCTTAATTCCCATATCAATAAGAGTTACAATAACATTTATCTCTACAGAGAAATGTATTCATTGTTGTTTACTCTGAAGTTTGAACTCTGGAGTTTTACAGAGTCCTTCATCAGACCTGACAGCTTCTCAATACCCTCATGGTTTGGGAATATAACCCACTCCTCTCCAAAAAATGCATCAGGTAAAATCTTTTTATTTTTTGCATAATAAGTTTTATTTTACTCTGTCAGTAACTACCACATCGGTTTTCTTTACCACACATTTTCATCATCATTATCATCATCAGTGAGTGTGTGTGTGTGTTACTTGTGATGGTAGATGTCTGGATTTCGGCTGATTCGGTTGTTGAAGCCGATGTATAGGTTGTCCCACAGAAGACCATTTAACACCACATACCTCATCACATTCAATCTGTTCTTAAGCTACAAACACACACACACACATACACATTGTTAAATTGGTGATATTTCCAAGCCCATGTAGGTGTGTATTTGATGTTTAATAAATTTTTTTACCTCAATGTAGGCATGCTCTCTGTCTGGTCTCGACGGAGGGAAAGAAAGATCCAAAAAATCCACCAGGTAATCATATCCGTCACTCAGGGGTTGGAACTCATCATCTGTTTCGATTACCTGACAAGACAATTGACCTAAACATCTCTGAGTGTTTAACTCTCAAAAAAGTCTTACAGCTGTTTATTCAGTGTGAGGTGTGAACCAAGACACTTCGAAATTTACATGAAGATTTACTAACCTACAGAAACCACAGAGAAACCTACACAAAACCACTAAGGAAGCTACTGGAACAGGTAAGCAAACTACAGGAACCAGTGGGATACTCCAGGAACTACTAGGAAACCTACAGGAAATGCTGAGAAACCAACAAAAATCAGTGAGGAACCTACACAAACCACTAAGACACCTACAGGATCTTGTAAGAAATCTGACTGCAGTGGAAACTACAGGAACAGGTGAGAAATCCAGAGGTGCCAGTGGGAAACCACAGGAACTACTAAGAAGCTACAGGAACTACTGAGGAACCCATAGAAACCAGTAAGAAACCTACAGGATCCAGTTAAAAAACTACAGAAACCAATGAGATACCTACAGGAACTGGTGCTAAACCTACAGAAACTAGTGAAAAATGTACAGGAACCATTAAGAAATCTACAGGAAACATAGAAAATTTATAAGAACTGTTAAGGAACCTGCAAAAACCAGTGAGGAAAAAACCTACTACTTTTTAAAAAGGGTTTTATCTTTAATATCCTCCGGAGTTTCTCAGATTTCTTTAGCATTTCTTAATGATTGGGATTAAATGAAAATACTCATTCATCTGTAAAATCTGATTGAAGACTCCAAAAGTCTTCAGAGTGTCAGGTGTTTATCTGTTTTGTACCCGTATAACCAGGTTGTAGTTTTGAAACGCAGCCCATCTGTAGTAAAATTCCACCCACTGTTTGTGTCTGAAGATTTGGGACGAGACCGCTAAGTTCAGCTTGTCCAAATAAACCTCAAAATCCCAGCTGTCCTTAAAGACCTGTGTCCCTCTCGGAGGCTGAGTGACTCCGCCCCTGTCACATGACCACAAATACAAATCAGTCATTAATAAAATTTATTCATTACCACTTATTCATCAGACACACAGACAAAAACACACACCCACGCATCCACAGACAGACAGACCTTTTGCTGAGAGTAAGAGCCAGGTCAAGGACAGCTCCGGGGACAGGAGTCCAGGTGAAGATCTCAGGGCAGGTTTGGTTGATCAGTTGATTCAGTTCCTCAGGATCATTTTTCTTGTTTGTATCCTTTATGTACCTAAAACATCCACAGGTGTGCAGTTTAGACATGCAGATTTACAAGTGTAATTTAGGCATGCAGTTTTACATGTGCGGTTACAGTTTAGCGGTGTGGTTCAAATGTGCTGTTTGTTCATGTGGTTTAGACTTGTGATTTAGGGCGTGCAGTTTAGACATCTCTACGGTAAAGAAAGTTTTGTATTTACTCTATTGTTTATCGTGCATGCTTAGATAATTCAATTTTGTAACAAAGAGAATTAATGTTATTTTACATGTTGTGCATTAGGAGGGGTTTAAAATTAACTCTTTACTTCTTGTAATATTCAGAGACACAGACAAGTGCACGCTGAAACAGAATGTCTCCAGATTAAGGTTTCATGACTGAACAAGACACTTCCTAGGCCAGTAGAAACGGCCAGTAGGAACACCATTTTTATTGTTAGGTGTTTGTTTGATGCCTCCGCCAGCAGATCATACAGGCGTTCAGATAGTCTCAGCCTGCTTTGTGGGTCCTTGCCCATTTATTTGCCACCCAAAGGGATGTGAAAAGCAGCAGGAATTCCAGCAGCTATTTGTCGCTGCAGCAGAAGACAAAAAAAGTTCATTTTTTTGTGATGGGAATTCTGGACTGGAGTACATGAGAGGGAGGTAATTCGCTCTGGATAAGGGCATCTGCAAAATGCTGTAAATGTAATAGACTGCCCCTAACTCCGGACCTTTCACCAGGAACCGAGGGTCCTTCTGTATATATCCAATGTTCAAAGGCATTGCCGTGAGACCTGTTTTTGTGGTTGTGGCTAACAAAAAAAACCTTGCTTTTGTGCCACCACTGTAGCAGTGTCATATGTAGCAGACCAAAAGGTACATGTTAGATGCTGCTGACTTAAGGCCCAATAGCCTCCTTTTTGCAAGAAATTCATCACTTCTTGTTCCATAACAAGGAGACATCACCTGGTAGCTATACACATTAGTCGTATCTATGTTTGAGTATGGTACGCCATATCCACTAAACAGCTTCACTTAATAGAGTTCAATATATTGTATGCTGTATTGTAACTGGAGGCTGTAAAGTAACTATAAAACATCACTGAATGTCCCTCTTTTAAGCTGGTCACTCAATGTTTCGATGTTGCGGCAGCCCGGGTTATATCCTCCACGAGCTGCTCATTCGACAGGATGCATAATGGCACCTTCACACTCCTCTCTACACTAATGGCTTTCACCTCCTCAGAGGAGAAAAGCTGCAGTGCAGGCTTTCTAAGCCATTTTGACGCTTAAGAGTGCTGATTGGGTATGCTCCACACCCAGGCAGCAAGTGTGTATCTACGACTGAAATAAATCGAGGACATAATTAAACACTCACTGCTCAAATTCTTGCCTATTGTTCTTTAAAGTCACTTTAGCTTTCTTTTTTGTTTTTTACACACACCCACACACACACACACACACACACACACACACACCTGTTTCAAAGAAAATAAACTTACTAAGGCACTGGTGCTCGTGGTTATATAGAGTTCTGACAGAATTAATGACTACATTTCATTCGACTTTATCATGGCTTTCAGATTGAAGCTGGATGATTATTATTATAATTATTATTTTTGACCTGTCTGACGGATGAGCCTCGATGAAGTAACCAGCGATGGGACTGTAGACTTTCGGTCTCAGAGTCTTCACCAGCTGAGCTTTATAGTTTAATAGTTTTTCTCCTCTCAGTTTTGATGAAACTTGCCTTCCAGCTTTCTGAGACACCAACAGACACAAACACACGTCACCAGATTTTTCAGACATGTTTTAAATGACAGCAGTAATTTTGTAGCACCTTAACGTGGACTGTTGAAAAATGATTAAAAATTGTGCAGGAGATAGACCTAGTATGATAATGATTAATTAATAGCTAATTATAAAACATACATATTAGGAGTAGCACTAAAAAAACGAAATAAGAATGAGCTAAATATGATGTAGGAGAAGGAAAAAGGAAAAAGAACAGGATGGTGTGCTATCAAAAAGTTTTACCAAAATATAACCTATCATAGAAGTGTGTGTGCACAAATAAAGTAGTCTAGTTATAATACAAAATCAGAAAAACAAAGACACAGTGGTACAGAGTGGAACAGATTTATTGGAAAGCCCCATACGCTAATTAAGTGGAATAACATCAACCTCTTCGGCCGTGTGGCAGATAGGAGGAGAAGGGGGAATCAGACTGGATGATGAATCGTCAGAGAAAAACAACGGTGATGGCCTTGGGTAGACTGGTGGTGGAGGTGAGGCCCAACGAACTCGTTTGACCGTAATGGAGGGCCCAGCACTGTTAGTGAGATCTGGAGGGATCACACAGTCAGTTTGGGTTCCTACATCACAGGTTCGAGGATAAAAAGTTACACGCACAGGTGAAGTTTTGTTAAGTGTGTAGATGGAAGAGACGATCCAGAAAAACACTGATTTCCCCACTTAGGCTAGCTGAGAACGCCACATTCGTCTGATGTACTCTCTACGTTTAGTAGTTAAGTGGGCTAGAGATAAGAAAGGAAATTTAATTGAGTACCACTGGTCATGATTCTTTGAATATAATAAACTCATAGAAAAATAGATAAGTAGCAGCTGTGTGTCAAGTAACCTGAATCATTAAGAAGAATAAACTAAATAGGTGATCTTTTAACTTAAGCACTAAAAATATATACATATATAGCACTCACAAAAAAAAAGAGTAAGAAAAATAGAACTTACGCATTGCTGTGTAGAAAAATATCACAGAAAGACCACAGAGTGAAACAAGGCCTCGATTTGTGTGTGTGCAGAAGGTAAACAGGTTTATATAAGAGCTGTTGTTTTTTTTCAAACAAGAGGTCAGCGTTCAGTTTTAATGGTAAATCATTTTTAGGGATGCATATCTTACAAAGATAATTAGTTTTAATGATAAATCATTTTTTAGGGATGCATATCTTACAAAGATATTTAGTTTTAATGGTAAATCATTTTTAATAAGGAGACTGCACCTTCAAAGGCAGTGTAACTCTGGGATAAGGGGAAAAAGATAATTTACATTTACACTCAGCAAAAAGTTTGAAAATAATGGGAACTTGTTAGTTAAAAACAAGGGGGGGGGCTTAAATTCGGCAGGTATAAAATGGCTGGATTGACAGTAACTTTTTGCATTTGCCTTGGTATTGTACTCTGTTGCAGAGGTCTTTACTTTGCTTGTGCCATTTATTGCTGAACTGATTGCTTTCTGTGGATCACCTCGGACTCAAGAATCTTTATTTGTTCAAAAAGTTTATTATTTTCTTTAACAGTTTGAGTTAAAACATAGTGGCAATTGACTCAACACGAGGCACCCCCGCGAATGTGTCTGCTCGGAGATTGGGTCTGCTCGGAGTTCCGACAGGACCAACAGGACCTGAATTTCCACCACCTCTTATTATCATTCCAGCTCACTGCTTATTACACACACACAACAGACAACAACAACATCATCTTCATATCAGCAGTCCTCACTTCAGACAGCTGAACAGACAGACAAAGCAGGACAGAGACAAAAACAGCAAACTCTGAACAGGCAGTAACCCGAGGAAAAGACCTATCTGGAGGTATTGCTAGACTAAGAGAGACAGGCAGACTCTGAGAGACAAACAGACACAGTTACCAAAACATCTTAATTTAAATGTAACCAAATTTGGCTAGAGACAGACAAGAAGGAACAGACAGATAGAAAAAAAACCCAGACAGACCAGGAAGAAATTCACAGGGAGAGACAGACAGATCCATTAGATGGGGAGAGACACGGCTCACCAGTGTATTTTCCTCCAGTAAAGGTCATGGGGAATCCTGAAGCTCCTCCAGCGAAGTCACTGAGCATCACGTCTATTCCGTGTGGGAGGCGGCCATTGTTGGGGCGTGTACAGTCCACTGTGTTCAGGATCATGTGACCTAAAGAGACATGTGTGGCTGTGTTGATGTTAATACTGTAAGTCTGATGTCATTATAGTCTTTATGAACTTTACCTTTATATTCCACAATAATGCAGGTGTCCATTTCCGGATGGATGCCATCCATCAGGATCATAAACCGCAGATGTTCATCCACCTAAACACACAGAGGATACGTCAATCATCTTTTTCACAACACATTCTCCTCAACACGCAGAGGTCATGTCAATCACCTGTTCAACAACACATCCAACCTCAACACACAAAGGACACTTCAATAACCTGTTTAACACACAGAGGTCACTTCAATCATCTGTTCAACACCACATCCACCTTAACACACAGAGGACACGTCAATCACCTCTTCAACACACAGAGCACTCGTCAATCACTTGTTTAACACACAGAGGACACTTTAATCACCTGTTCCACAACACATCCACCTCAACACACAGCGGACACGTCAATCACCTGTTCCACCTCACATTAACCCCATCACACAGAGGACACTTCAATCACCTGTTCAACACACAGAGGACTTGTCAATCACCTGTTCCACACACAGAGGACACTTTAATCATCTGTTCTACACCACATCCACTTTAACACACAAATGATACATTAATCACCTGTTCTACACGATATTCACCTCAAAAACCCAGAGGACACATCAATCACCTGTTCCACATCAGATACACCTCCACACACAGAGGACACATCAATCACCTGATCCACACCAGATCCACCTCAACACACAGAGGACACGTCAATCATCTGTTTAACAACACCTCCACATGAACACACGAAGAACACATCAATCACCTGTTCAACTTTACTTCTTTATCCAGGTTTACATTCTAAACATGATTTGTGGAACCCACACGGTGTGAGACAGGTTAAATGACGACACTTACGTTCTGCCAGATGCCGAATGGAACAACGTTGATGTTTGTCAAATTCACGCCACTTCTCTTTAGATACCTGAAACACAGAGCATGAACTCCAAACCGTAAATACACATTACACAAACAGTTCACACACACATCACACACTTCACATACACATTACACAAACACATCACAGACATATCACACACATATCACACACTCACTTCTTTAAACCAAATACCAGAAGACAGAACTCACCAAAAAACTGGACGCTCTGTATTTCCCACAAATATTGGCAAATCTGCTCGTCTCTCAGCAAGTAACTTCAGCGTGGAATAGCTTTAAATGCACACACACACACACACACACTATAAAAAACACATAAAGACGCACATTATAATTACACACACACTGTTAGCAAACATGCTAACGTTAGCACTGATGTAGCTCATACCATAGGTGTAATTCTAAGGGTTAATGCTGTTACCTGAGATGATCTGAGTGCATGTGACTAATGTAGATCAGATCAGAGGTGTAAAGTCTTTCTAGTGCATCAGATGGAGGTTCATGTAAAAGCCACCAACCACGAGCAAATGCTGGACCGACCAACCATGGATCAAACATCATCCGTTTCGGCCCCGTCTTTACCTCCACACATGCATGAGTGATATATGTCAGCTGAGGGGACACACATACACACAACAGGTATGTTCTCAGTGGATAAAACTGGAGTGCCTCCTGTAACTTTTCAACTGATCACTGAAGCTGTGTGTGTGTGTTCTTGTGTGTGTTCACGTGTGTTTTTGTGTGTGTGCATGTGTGTGTTTGGTACCGTAACCTCTCCAGGTTGTAGTTCCTCAGCAGTTCTGGGATCAACTGTCCAGGGATCAGGAGGGTCCAACTCCACAAACTCCAACCCCCCGTCTCCACATTGTACCACCTCTACACACACACACACACACACACACACAGAGCTAAAATAGAAGATTTCCAACTACACACAAAAGACACATAATTTATAGATTTTAGGGCTGGGTTTGGGTCAGGATATTGTGCTGGGTTTGGATCAGAATATGGTGCTGGGTTTGGAGCAGGATTGTGCTGGGTTTGCGGCAACATTGTGCTGGTTTCAGGGAAGGATTATGCTGAGTTTGGGGCAGGATTGTGTTGGGTTTGGGGCAGTTTTCTGTTGACGTGGTAAAACTTTCTTACCGAGTTCGTCCTGTGTAAAACTGTCTGGAGGATTGACATACTTCATAGTGGCCACGTTTAACTTCCAAAAGTGTTTAGAACAGCGAACCGTCCTAAAAACATACCAATAAATATATATTTAAATATTATACTGTAAATATTATTATATTATGTTATATTATTATTGATTTATAATTTAAATACATTATTAATTTATAAATTGAATTAATACACTATTAGTTTATACCAACATAAAGATCTATCAAATGTTATCTGTGTGTAGATATGTGTGTACATCTGTGTAGATGTGTGTGTGTGTACATTTGTGTTTGTGTGTGTACATCTTTGTGTAGATTTGTGTTTGTGTGTAGATCTGAGTGTGTAGATCTGTGTATGCGTATATCTGTGGGTGTAAATCTGTGTGTAGATCCAAGTGAAGATCTGTGTGTGTAAATCGGTGTGTAGATCTCTGTGTTTGTACATGTGTTTGTAGATCTGAGTGTGTAGATCGTTTCGGTTACAAATGGTAACCCTCGTTTCCTGATGGAGGGAACGGAGGCATTGTGTCGAGTGAAGACACTAGGGGTCACATTTGGGAGCTCGGATTACCACTGATGTATTTTGAGAAGATACTGCTTATTGTTCTGACCTGAGTAGCCGAAGACAACTTCCTTTTGATGGTCCAGTGCAGTGGCATGAGGGACACAAAGTCTCCGTTTCCTACATTAAAGAACGAGGGTTAACATACGGAACTGAGACTTTCTCTATCTGTCGTTCACTCCGACATTGGGAAGACTTTACACCTCTGATCTGATCTACATTAGTCACATGCACTCAGATCATCTCAGGTAACAGCGTTAACCCTTAGAATTACACACTAGGGGTCCTATACAACACGCCATTGGCCGCATAAGGAGCCACTACATACGGAGCAACAACCTAGCAAGGTTTGCCCCGAAAGGAACCACCTTGCCTGGTCAATGGCCATTCCCTTAGTAGAGTGAGCTCTCACCCCCTGAGGGCAGGGTAAACCCCTAGCCTGGTAAGCCTCGATTGCTTCCACTAACCAATGGGAGATCCTCTGTTTAAAGATGGAGTCCCCCTTCCGCTATCCTCTGTAGCAGATAAAGAGCTGATCAGAGGTGTCTGAAGCTCTTAGCGCGGTCTAGGTTTGCCTGGGGGGCCCGCACCGGACACAACAAGAGCAAATCATTATTTCCCTGCTGAAGAGGCATAGCTTTTAAGGTCACTACCTGATCACTAAAGGAAGTGGTGGGTATCTTTGGCAAGTATTTCCGGCCTGGGTCTCAAGACAAAATAAGAGTCAGCAGGATCAAACTGACGCCCCTCATTGACAGAGAGGGCTTGGAGGTCTGCCACCCCCCTTAATTGTGGTGAGTGCAGTCAGGAGAGCTGTCTTCAAAGTGAGGGCTCTGAATTCTAGGACAGCAAGGACTTGAATGGGTCTCTCTGTAAGACCACAGAGAGACCTCAAGAGGGTATAAGGCCTGGTGCTGGAGGACGCAGCCTCCTGCAACCTTTAAGAGGCCTGACCACCAGGTCGTGTCTTCCCACCAACCTGCCCCCTAAGGTGTCATGGTATGCCGAAATGGCAGTCACATAAACCTTAATGGTGAAGGCGAAAAGGTGTGCTTTGAACCCTGCTTTAAGAAAGGATAGTACTGACCAAATACCGCAACACCTGTCACATGGGCACCCCTGCCCGTAGGAATGTGGTGTCCCTCCAGGGACTAAGAGTTCATCTGCACAGCAAGGTGACTTGCACCCTGTGTGAGCCATTGCAGCATGCCCAGCCCAACCTGGGTCACAGTTGTAAAGCCATTTGCATCAGGCCTAAAGGAACCACTGCGGCCAAAGATGCAAAATGACCCAGGAGCCTCTCGAAGTGTTTAAAAGGAACCGCCAATCTGCGCTTGATGGAGCTCACACATTTAAGCACCGCCTGGGATCTCTCTGGAGAGAGCTGTCATCATGCCTATTCCAGGTTGATACCGAGAAGAGAGACACTCTGCATGGGGGAGTGTCTGCTCTTTTCCCAGTTGACATGAAGCCCCAGCCAGGCATGGTGGTGGAGCACCTCATCCCTGTGTGCACCCATAACCTCCCGAGAGTGAGCCTCCTCTAATCCAGGATAGGTCTGCCCCCTGGGTACAATAAAGTAGGAGCTGTAAAACACCTGCTTCATCTCGGCTTGGAGGACAGACTTAACCTTAGCACGCAGGACAGCAGCACCCTCATCTTGGACAAAGGTCTCGAGAATGCTGCTCAACCTAGGCGGGCATCTGGTGAACTGAATCGCATAGCTGAGCTGAAATAGTCTTAAGGAGCCACTGGGAGTCACTGGAAAGGCTTCCCCAGGCTTCACCAGCGGCTCCCGCAGATACACACTTGGGGTTTAGGGGCCCTTTTCGCCACTTCCGGTTCAGCCGCCGCCGCGAGGGAGAGGACCGCTGCTCGAGCTGCCACTGCTCCAGTGACGCGATGAGGCAACCGCTTTAAATTGCTTCTTCTGTTTGGCTGTTGCAAACAGGCTGCTTCTGCCGCCGACGTGAAATTCGGCTCACCCCAAATGAGGATGGGTTCTCTGTTGAGTCTGGTTCGTCTCAAGGTTTCTTCCTATTTTCCATCTCAGGGAGTTTTCCTTGCCACCGTCGCCCCCGGCTTGCTCATCAGGGACTGATTTCTGTCTCATTTTATCTGCTTTGTGACAATCACCATTGTAAAAAGCGCTATACAACTAAAATTGAATTGCATTGCATTGCATTGCATTGCATTGCATTGCATTGAATTGAATTGAATTGAATTGAATTGAATTGAATTGAATTGAAAAGAAAAGAAAAGAAAAGAAAAGAAAAGAAAAGAAAAGAAAAGCGACTAGTCTATTTATACCCGGAAGTACGGAGCGTAACCAGCTATGCAAATTCTGCTCGTCAAATTTCACTGGCCTTTTCAAAAATACATGAGAGGTAATCCGGGCTCCCAAATGTGACCCCTAGTGTTGTCACTCGACACAACGTCAATATGTGTATAGATCTCTGTGTGTAGATCTTTGTGTGTAAATCTCTGTGTGTGTAGATCTTTGTGTGTAGATCTCTGTGTGTGTAGATCTTTGTGTGTGTACATTTACATTTAGAGCATTTGGCAGACGCCCTTATCCTTATACAACTGAGCAATAGGGGATTGAGGGCCTTGCTCAGGGGCCCACAGTGGTGGCTTGCTGGTGCTGTGTGTGAGTGTGTAGATCTGTGTGTGTGTGGATCTGTGTGTGTGTGTGTACATGTGTACCTCTTTTTTATACTTTTATATTGATATACTTAATATATCGTTTTATACTTTATATTCAAAAATTAGAGAACAGAAATGTCATAGTTACACAACAAACACTTTCATCTAAACAGGTTTGGGACCTGTTTAAATTCCTCCTTATGTATTTAGTGTTACAGGTTTAAGGAGTAGCATGACTGTGGTTTCTTTGTTTATTGTGGATGGCATCTCATCAGCTGAAAATTTAATCCAGCAAAACGGATCTGCTCTTTATCCCAGTTGATTTTATTGCCATGCCAGTGTCTTGTAATCACTGTATACAACTATCTAATCTCTTCTTTGACCACTAATCATACACTTACTTTTCTTTGTATGTTACTAACTTGACACAATTCTGCTGGTTTACCCTCCAGAAAATATTTGGAATAAAGAGTATAAAGAGTATTTGGACTTTTTACACAGACGTCCTCATCATTTTGCTCTTTATATTCAGGTCTCTCTGGCACAGTGTTTTTTACAGTGTGTAAACAAGAGAGTTTTCTACATTTGATCTAGATTTAAAGGTTTTAAACCTTTGCTAATTCTTCATTATCCAGATTCTGATCCAGGCCGGATTCAGTACATAAACCCATGAACTCACGCCTGGAGAAACAGGCTTATGTGTGCGTGTCAGTCTGTGTCTGTGTTTACCTGAGGTCTTCCTCTAGGTGTGATTGTGTGTTTTGTATTTTATCTTCTCTTTGTTCTTCTGGGTGTTGGTCATGATTTCACATCCTGCCTATGTATCCGTGTGTTCTGTGTTAAGCGTGGGTGTAAATACACACCTTCTTAAGAATTCTTGCAGATTTTTGTTTCCTGCTTTCTGGACAAAATTAATTTCTGATTCGGATCATTTGTTTCTCCGCCTGAGTCACAATGTGGACATTGTCAATAATTTCTGTCCTGTAATAAATTCCATACTGACTTTCCTCCGACCTATCTGTGAATTAACGGCATGTTGTGTGCCGTCTCTCTTATTTAACACCAGCATCAAACTTGAACTAAGTTTTGCCAATTGACTTCTATGCTCGGTTTCAGGTGCAGAATAACGTAGTAATAAAGACCATCCCCTTTCCACTTGTCTGATTTATCATACACTTCCCACTTAGAACCCATCTTCTCCTTCCCTGGCACAATTTTCAATCCTAGCACCAGAAGAGTTTCAACTAGTCCCCTCAGACATCAACAACTACAGGCCGTTATCACTTCTCTCTTTTCCTTAAAAATGAGTTGAACACACTATCTATAATCAATAATGTCAGAACATCCTTTAAGAGACGGAGAGAAAACTCCTTCCAAATACCCCAACCCTAACTCCGCACTTTATGTTTCAATTATTAAAAAATGCACTTTATCAGTGTGTCTCTTTTCTGCTGTTTTTGGTTTGTTACACTGTATTTTTTGATCTAGTGTTTCAGTAATGATCAGTAGTGATCTGTTTATTAATGAGTCTATAAGCATGTTTGTATGCTGTTTCAGATAAGAACATTTGCTTAATAATGTAAATACAACCCTGATTTCAAATAGTTGGGAATAAAATGAAAACTAAAAGACTTAAGTCAACATTTTAGTCTTTGAGACATGAGTCAATATTTTAATCTCTGAGACGAGTCAATATTTTATTTACAATAAAACATAGAAAACATAAATGATTAATGTGAGAAAGTTTACATTTCCATTTACTAAATGAGCTCATTTAAGTTTTGATAATTGCTACAGGTCTGAAAATAGTTGTGACGAGGCATATTTACCCTACTGTAGCATCTCTTCTTCTTTTAAAAACAGTTTAAAGATGTCTGGACATCAAGATTATGAGTTTTTTGAGTTTTGGTGTTGGAATTTGTTTCCATTCTTTTCTGATTCCTGTTTCCAGCTGCTGAAGAGTTTGTGGTTATGATGCAATTTATGTCGAATGATAACCAAATCTTTTATAAGTGAAAGATCTGGATGGCAGGCAGATTAATTCAGCACCCGGACACTTTAAATATATATGTATATACATATATACTGGTGCATCGCAATATATTAGAAGTTCATTTATTTCAGTAATTCCACTCACATTTTAAAACTCACGTATCTGACAGTTGTCCAGAAGACAATCATTGACACCCTTCACAATGAGGGAAGCCACAAACATTTATTGCCAAAGAAGCTCTATCCAAGCATTTTAACAGAAAGTTAAGTGGCAGGAAAAAGTGTGGAAGAAAAAGATGCATAACCAACAGAGAGAACCGCAACCTTGAGAGGCTTGTCAAGCAAAATCGCTTCAAGAATTTGGGAGAACTTTACAAGGAAGGGACTGAGGCTGGGCTTAAGGCGTCAAGAGCCACCGCACACAGACGTGTCAAAGAATTTGGCTAAAGTTGCCGTATACCTCTTGTTAAGCCACTCCTGAACAACACACAGTGTCAGAGGCGTCTTAGTTAAAGTTGCTTTAAGTCCAGTGTTAAGTTTCCACGGTCTGTGATGATTTGGGGTGCAATGACATCTGTTGGTGTTGGTCCACTGTGTTTTTAAAAAAACCAAAGTCACTGCACCTGTTTACCAAAAAGATACTGATTTCATTTTCCGGCAGGATTTGGAACCTGCCTACACTGCCAAAAGCACCAAAAGCTGGTTAAATGACTGTGGTGTTGGTGTGCTTGACTGGCCAGCAAACTCACCAGACCTAAAATAATTGACATTATTGTCAAGAGAAAAATGAGAAAAAAGAGAACAAAAAATGCAAATGAGCTAAAGGCCACTGTCAAAGAAACCTGGGCTTCCGTACCACCTCAGCAGTGCCACAGACTGATCACCTCCATGCCAGGCCAAATTGAGGCAGTAATTAAGTTCAAGTTCAAGGAGCTTTATTGTCATTTCAGCCATACTGTATATAGCGGATGCAGTACACAGTGAAATGAGATAACGTTTCTCCAGGACCCCCTGGTGCTACACAAAACACAGAATTCACAAAACAACAAAGACCCATTGAACAGAATAGACATGTGTGCAACCTAGTACAGACAGTGCCATAAACAATATAAACATTACAAAGACAGTGCAAAGAAGACAATAAAGAATAGAACATAACGCTGGACAGAACATTTAATAGCGCCAACCAGATTATAAAATGGGGTAAGACATGGAATGTGCAAATTAACACCAGTATTGTGCAAATAGCATTATAAAGTGGCTGTGCTTATTGTTTTGTTTTTTCAGTCTACTTGCATTAAATGTGTGTGTGTATGTAGTTCAGTTCTGCTGAGCAGCCTGATGGCTTGAGGGTTGAGTGTGTGTACATATTTGTAGGTTGATGTAGTTCAGATCAGTGTGTTGAGGAGCCCTGATGGCTTGAGGGAAGTAACTGTTTACACATTCTGGTTTTGAGTGACCAGGTGAAGTTCTCCGTCAGGGTGGACGTAAGAAATTTAGTGTCCTTGACGATCTCTACCGAGGATCCGTTGATGTTCAGTGGAGAAATGGTCGCTTTTTGCTTTTTCTGAAGTCAACAACTATCTCCTTAGTCTTGTCAAACATTCAGAGACAGGTTATTGGCTTACGCCAAGCTGTTAGCTGTTTCACCTTCTCTAACTATGCTGACTCGTTGTTTTTGCTGATGAGACCCACCATGGTCGTGTCATCGGCGAACTTGACGATGTGATTTGAGGTGTGCATTCCTACACAGTCAGCAGAGTGAACAGCAGTGGGATGATGCTGGAGATGCTGCTTCCAATCAGGACTGACTGAGGTCTTCCCATCAGAAAGTCCAGGATCCAGTTGCAGATGGAGGTGTTCAGGCCCAGCAGGCTCAGCTTCTCGATCAGATGCTGAGGGATGATTGTGTTAAATGCTGAACTAAAGTCTATGAACAGCATTCGTACATATGTGTCTTCATTGTCCAGGTGTTTGAGGGCCAGATGGAGGGTTGTGACAATAGTGTCATCCATGGAGTGTAAGTCCAGTGTGGGGGGCAGCAGGATCTTAATGTGCCTCATGATGAGCCTTTCAAGGCATTTTATCACAATGGGTGTGAGTGCGACAGGACGGTAGTCATTGAGGCTGGAGACTGCTGACTTTTTTTCGGCACAGGGATTATGGTAGCGGTTTTGAGGCACGTGGGAACGACAGCGGTGCACATGGAAGTGTTGAAGATATGAGTGAATTCATCTGCTAGTTGTGCTGCACAGTCCCTGAGCACTCTGCCGGGGATGTTGTCCTGTCCAGCAGACGTCCATGGGTTAACTTTGCTTAAAGTTCTCCTCACATCAGCCGTGGTTAGACAGAGCACCTGATCATTGGGAGGAGGGGTGATCTTCCTCGCTACCACGTTGTTCTGCACCTCAAACTGGGTGTAGAAATTGCTCAGCGCATTTGGGAAGGAAGCCGGAACTGTAACAAGCAGGTGGAGTTGTCTTGTAGTTAGCGATCGTCTGGATGCCCTGCCACATGCGCTGAGTGTCTCCGCTGTCCTGAAAATGGCTGCAAATTTCCTTGCCGTACGTGCGCTTTGCCTCTTTGATGGCTCTAGACAGTTTGGCCCTGGCTGTTTTTAGGGCCGACTTGTCCTTTGCCCTGAAGGCAGAGTCCCTGAACTTTAGCAGCGCACGCACCTCTGTGGTCATCCACGGTTTCTGGTTGGAGTGTGTTGTGATGGTTTTGGAGACAGTCACGTCATCAATGCACTTGCCGATATAGCTGATCACTGATGTTGTATATTCCTCCAGGTTAACAGATTTGCCATTGGTTGCAGCCTCCCTAAACATCCGCCAGTCAGTGCACTCAAAACAGTCCTGAAGAACAGAAGTAGCTCCTGTTGGCTACGTTCTCACCTTCTTTAAAACTGGTTTAGAGAATCTGACGAGCGGTCTCTAGGCTGGCATTAGCATAACAGAGATGTGGTCTGAGTATCCGAGATGGGGGCGGGGCTCTGCTCGGTACGTGCCAGGGATGTTTGTGTAAACAAGATCCAGCATGTTTTCCCCTTTTGTCGCAAAGTCCACATGTTGGTAAAATTTAGGAAGCACTGTTATGAGATTTGCATGGTTGAAAGCTTGCGGCTGTACACAGTACATAAAGCGCCTCCTTAGCATTAGCGCTCGGTGGAATGTACACTCCGATAATGAAAACAGCGGTGAATTCCCATGGTAAATAAAATGGCCACAGTCACAAACTTCACTAGCGATGAACAGAAAGTAAAAACAGTCACAGAGCTCTCGCACCATTCAGTGTTGATGTAAACACACACGCCACCACCGCGAGTCTTACCGCACAGAGCTGCATGCTAGGGTTTGTTTTTAGGGTTTGTTCCCTTCTCCTGGCTGCCGGCATCAGGTGACGCTGAGGGCTGGGGGCCTGGTCCTCATAGCAAGCCGAGGTCGTGAAGTTTGTCTTGTAGATCTTTATGCAGGTATTTTGCTGCATGATTATTATATTCTGAAAGCGGTCGTATACATGAACACCAATGCTTTTGGTGTCCATGTGCCCTTTTTGGTCGGGCTAAAAACATAAATAGCACTATTTTGGATCCGGAGTGGACACTGAGTGCTACTGCTGCGCCACCATCTCGGCCACAAGAGGAGAAGGAGCTCCTACCAAGTATTGAGTACATATACAGTAAATGAACATACTTTCCAGAAGGCCAGCAGTTCACTAAAATGTTTTGTTATTGGTCTTAGGAAGTTTCGTAATTTGTTAAGATAGTGAATTTGTGGGATTTTATTAAATGTGAGCCAAAACTTCACAATTACCTCGGGGAAAATTGTTCTACCACAAAGTCATGTTGTTGGAATAGCTGCAGTATGTGGTTTTGTCCTGCTGAAATACACAAGGTCATCACTGAAATAGACGTCGTCTGGAGGGCAGCATATGTTACTCTATGTATGCTGAAGGGTATATAAAAATTTTTGTGTCTTTATAAACATGCAGACTGTCCCAACCGTATGTACTTATACATCCTTATACGATCAGAGGCGCTAGATTTAGAACTGAACACTGATAACACACTGGAAGATCTCGCTCGTTTTACAACAAGAATATAAATTTTCAAGTCATCTGTCCAAAAAACTATTCCACTTTAAATCAGTATATTTTAAGTGAGTTTTGGCCCACAGGACACGACGGCGCTTCTGGTCCATGTTGACATATGACTTCCTTGAGATAGAGCTTTAGTTGGTATCTGCGTTTGGTACAATACAGTACAATTGGCATATTTACAATTGGACTATTATCAGTAATTAATCTTACAAATAATTGAATCATTTGCAGGATTAAAAAGATTAGTTTAAAATAAATAATTAAATAATAAATAAAAACAAAAATAAACTGAAATTAACAAGAAAACATTTTTTTGTCTTGCAGTTATTGTCTTATGTCAATCTTTTTTCCATAATTTACCACAGTCATGTTTTCTATTTTCCAACTTCTTCTTGCTCTTCCTGCCTTTTCATCGCAAATGCATGAGTAAGCACTGTGCTAGTTTGAAAATAGAGTCACATGTGAAAATAGTGATACTCTAATCGTAATTATATTATAACATAGATCGATATAGAAAGATATTTAGGTTAGACAGTTGTTCAGTTTTATGCTAGTGTCTTAAAGAATGTGTTTCCTGTGTCTTTATGGGTGTTGGCACAGAAGAGTTCTTTGTCTGCTTAATAAGAAACATCTGGTGTCGACCCCCTCTCTAAGTATGTGCTCTAATGCACATACACATTACATAGCCATATATAAAGAAAGGGAGTCAGAGCGAACAATTATAGTTCTGTACAATTCCACGGTATTCTCCAGGTAAAGACAAGATTTAGATTTGGATCTCGCCAAGGTAAGGGTTTTGGTGTTTGCATATTCTGAGTCTCAGTGATTTTTAAAAAAAAATATTTTAGGTATTTTAGGTATTTTATATTAAGATACAAATTTCCACCACAATACTGTCATAAGTTCCTCCTTTAATAGTTTATGGTGTTAAAAAAGCTGTAGAAGAGCTGAATTGAGCTAAATTCATGTTACATCAGACACAGAGATTAAATATTTAAATGTGGTGAGACAGGACACCTTGTTCGATCCTGTCCCAGGTGACCCAAGTGTTCCTGAATGGCCGGGGCAGGATGTAGAAGCCTGCTGTGGTTGTTCCCCTCTGCGACTACAGCATGATCAGCTGCTAAACAGCTCCGGAGCTGCTGCACTATTTTATCTTTGGTTAAACTAAAATGGCAATTTATATAACCAGAATGAACAATCTGGCACAAACATGGACTGTGACCTGAAGAAAATCTTCTTTTGACTGACCAAGTCTTGACACCAACACCAGGGGCCTTAAGTACGAAGACTTGTCAGTATGCACAAATTAAATCAGATCAAATCCCACACATATTCCCTTTGTACATCCCAATTAACTTGCAATTGAGCGCACAAGCACTAAACCCTACCTCCCTGTCTCCTCCCTCAAATAAATTAATTTAAATATGTAATGAGTCCTCTTTGGCAAAAATCAAACAGCAAGAAAATGGCATAAGCCAGCAAGAAAAAAAACTTTATGGAAAGTAATTTGGAGGTGCTACTATCCTAAGTCCTCTGGAATTAATAACAAAAGAAGAAAAATGTAATAGGAGAGTTTGGCAGACGCAGTCAATGGGGTGGGATCTGAAAATCGCACTGTAACCAAGCTTAAAATGAAATGGTCTGAAATAAAAGTGAAAGTTAAAGCGAAGACCTGTTTCCACAACCACATGTTGACGTGCCACATGCTCACCAAATGGTATGCTGTGTCTGTGCACGACCACTGGCCAGCAAGATGCGGCACACCTCGTTAGGGCGGTATAGCAGCATCCCCCCGGTCCTATCCAGGCAGCGCCAACAGCATTTCGGCTGCTCAATCGTCTGCTCTATAACTGACAGAGTGCGAGGGCACCATTGTATCTGCGCTCTCGGTCAGTTTGTGGGTTGGTGAGGGGAGCCAGCGATAGACAGTTTTCCTAATGTAATCGGAGTGATAGACTTTGCTATAAAATCTGAATTATTTCCATTAAATAAATGTGCAAATAATATGTAAGGTGGCCTGGATTAGCCCAGGATTCATACACTTTTAAAAACAGCATAGGCTCCAAGCTGGCAGGGTGTGCGATGGGTGGCTTCTTGGTGAGTGATGCATTGATGGCTCTATTTAAGTCCACTAAAGATGTAGCTGTTAAATCCCCCACACCAACTGATAGAGAGCACAGAAACAATGATGCTGATTCTCGTACTAGGTCAGTTGTACAGTGGGCAGCTAAAATGCAGGTGGCGCTGCCTGGATAGGCCTGGGGGGATGCTCCTATTCCCGCCCTAACAAGGTGTGCCACATCGTGCTGGTCTGTGGTGTGCTGCACAATGTTTGGTTGTGGCAATATAATTCCTTCCGCACTTTGTCTGTGCAGAGCAGTTCTCCACTTAACTTCTAGCTTTATGTCAGAACATTTTTTTTAGCTTGTTTACTCCCCTTTATTTTTTTTTGTTTATTAATTTCAGAGGACAACATTCCAAAGAGGAACTCTTTTTTTCTTGTTTCTACCTCTGATAGTAGCACCTCCAAATTACTTTCCGTAAAGTATCTTTTCTTGCTTTCTTTTGCTATTTTCTTGCTGTTTGATTTTTTGCCAAAGTGGACTCATTACATATTTAAATTAATTATATAAGAGTGAGTGTTTAGAACTGAACTGTGGTGTGTGGTTTTTTTTTTTGGTTCCCCTTCATAACTTTCATAATGTTATCAGACATATGCAGGCTTTAGACTGAGGTCTCACTTTACTGTTCTTATTGTTCTCTTTCCAGTTAATGTTTACTGACTTGCTGAATAAGCGACAAAAGCGAAAGCAAAGCAAGTAAGATTTTAACTTATGAACTGTGGAATGTTTATCGCTTTAAACCGTCCTTTCATGTAGAGTGTATATATGTGTGTGAGTGTAAGGCTGTTGAATCAGCATTCCAACACAACTCACTCGAGTTCATATCACACCACACACACTAAAGATTAGAATTACACAGAGACACGCCCCTAAGGTAAACTCCGCCCCTGTATAACTATCTTAAGTCTGTAGTTAGATATCTGTGTGATTATAGTAAACACACCTGCCATCCATGTCCTCCATGTCCTGGTTGAATAAGCCTCCCTGGTGTTTGCACTGGTTCCTGCAGGCTCGGATTAAGTCTCCATCCTTGTAAATGATGAAACATTTTCCCTCCTTATTTTTTTTAAAGTTGATTCCATGTTTCAGACCCTGAACCGCTTCAGTGTCCAGCTTTAACACCGTCTGAGCCACCTGAGACATCTGGGACACCATACAAACAGACTGTTATTGAGGATCGGATCAAAGACCAGCAGTGAGGATAACACACACACAGCTGAGTTTTTTTATCTAAAAACAGAGTAAAAACTCTGGCAGTTTGGCAAAAAGTAAACCCATGAACTTTTGATCAGCAGTCTAACACTTTAACCACTGAGCTACAACTTTAATATAAAAAAATCACTCAGGTCCTCTTAAGTCAAAAAGAGAAGCAGCAAAGCAAACAGACAATCTTTGTGTGTAAGTAACACACTCTGTTTAAGTTTGCCATTTGAGTGCTTGGGCCGGATCAGCTGAACTTACGCAGTATGATTGATTATTGTGTCCTTCAACTGTCCCTCAATCTGTAGTTTGTCCCCAGCTTGTCTCACAGTAGGCCCTTAGTCTGTTCTTAGTCAGTTTCCCCAGTCTGTCCCCAGGTTGCCCCCTTCATTTCAGATTGTCCCCTTCCCTGTCTTTCCCCATTGTCCCCTGGGTCTGTCCCCCATCTATCCACAGTCTTTCCTTGTCTATTTACAGTCTGCTCCCAGTCCATTATTAATCCTGATCTTAAAGGTGTTCATATCAGCAACAGGATCGAGACCTGCACAGCAATGACAGCAGTCAATATCATTACACACCTGATTTTCATCTGTGGTCATCTCACGCCGTGTGATTTTACTGAAGAAACGAACGAGAGAAGAGTCATGCCAGTCCTTGAATGTGTGTGAAAGTAAAATTAAAGGCTAGAAAAACACAGAACTCTCAATAAAACACGTCCTGTTTCCTGTTTAATTATTGTGATTATAGTAAACACACACACAGACGGATGGGTTTTGTGGTTTAATGATTCATTTTTGGAACAGTACAAGTTCTGTACAAACCTCTTTGTGATTATTATCTGCTGGAGTGAAGATACCCTGACAGTAAACAGCAGCAGAAAATACAAAAACACACACACATACACACACACACACACACACACACACACACATACACACACACATACATAAAGCTGTTCTCTAACTGCTGCTGTGTTTGATCCTTGACAGATGAGTTCTGAGCTCAACAGTTACTTAACTTACTTAACACAGTTTATCAGCAGCCGACAGTGTCCAAACAAACTGTCCAACACAATGTCCAAACAAACTGCCCAAAACAAACTGTCCAAACACACTGTCCAAACACACTATCTAAACAAACTGTTTGAACAATGTTTGGATATTGTGTTTGTTAAACACTGTGTCCAAACAAACGTGTCAAACATACACATTGTCCAAACACACTGTCCAATCCAATTGTTCAAACACACAGTCCAACACACTGTCCAAACATACTGCCCAAAACAAACTGTCCAAACAAACTACCCAAACAAACTGTGCAAAGACCCTGTCCAAACAAACTGTGCAAAGACACTGTTTAAACAAACACACTGTCCAACATATTGTCCAAGCTAACTGTGCAAAGACACTGTTCAAACAAACACAATCTCCAAACACATTGTCCAAAATCATTGTTCAAACACACTGTCCAAGCAAACTGTTCAAACACCATCCGAACAGTGTCCAACACATTGTCCAAACACACTGTCCAACACAATGTCCAAACAAACTGCCCAAAACAAACTGTCCAAACAAATTGTGCAAACACAATCCAAAAACTGTCCAAACAAACTGTCCCACAAACAAAACACTGACACTGTCCAAACAAATTGTGCAAACACACTGTCCACACAAACTGCCCAACACACTGTCCAAGCCAATTGTTCAAACAAACTACCCAAACAAACTGTTCAAACACACTGTCCAAACAAGCTGTGCAAACAAACACACTATTTAAACACACTGTCCAACACACTGTCTAAACAAACTGTTCAAACAAACACACTGTCCAACACACCTTACAAGCAAACTATCCAAAGACACTGTCCAACACATTGTCCAAGCTAACTGTCCAAACACAATCTCCAAACACATTGTACAACACATTGTCCAAACACACTGTTCAAACACACTGTCCAAGCAAACTGTCCAAACACCCTTCCAAACAGTGTCCAACACTTTGTCCAAACATACTGCCCAAAACAAACTGTCCAAATAAAATGCCCAAACAAACTGTCCAACACACTATCCAGACAATATACTGTTCAACAAACTGTTCAAACAAACACACTGTCCAACACACACTGTCCGAACACACTACCAAAACAAACTACCCAACACACTATCCAAACACATTGTCCAACACATTGTCCAAACACACTGTCCAACACACTATCCAAAGACACTGTCCTAACAAACACACTGTCCAAACAAACTGTCCAAACAAACACAATGTCAAACACACTGTCCAAACATATTGTCAAACACATTGCTCAAACACACTGTCCAAACAAACTGTCTGAATATGCTGTCCAAACAAACTGTCTGTCCCAACAAACTGTCTGAATAAACTGTCCAAACAAACTGTCAAACACTGTCCAAACACACTGTCGAAAGACACAGTCAAAGCATTACTCAAACACACTGTCCAACACACAATGTGTTTAAACAGTGTGTTTACCAGGGTGTTGGACACTTTATACAACAAAATATGTCCCAACATGCTCTCCAAACACACTATCTAAACAGACTGTCCAAGACACTGTATATATATATATATATATATATATATATATATATATATATATATATATATATATATATATATATATATATATATATATATGATAACTAAATATCTACAGTATAATGAATATTGCTCCTTCCACAAAAAGGATTAACCAGCTTGTTTAACACTTAACATCCCTGTTCACACTTCCCCTAACCTAGGTGGGTGCGAGGCTTATAAAAGGCCAAACTCCGCCCCCTTGGATCATACCAATAAAACATTCAAATAAAACACAACAATAATTGACAATATCTAACAATAATTGACCTCCTTTTCATATAAGCATCATTTTATCATACACATTTTGTTACACTATTAATTTCCCTGTATGATATTTAAAAACTTACACACATTTATTTTATGTTCCTTACAAGGAACCCAAAACCCCCCTTATTTGCCGGTTCCGCCGCTAGGGCGATCACGCAAGCACAGTGCGGGAATTCCCATTTTGATAGACTTTCGAACCGCTTAGTGCGCTTGGCCCCTCTAGCTTGCCGTACCCTGGCAGACTGAAACTGGAATACGTAACAGCATGTACAACAAAATGCACCAACAGTTAACTTATTCTGTTTTTCTGTCATAAACTTTAACAGCTGTTTTTAACTTGCAGTGTATGTATGTGTGTGTTTTAAGTGCTAACCCTAGTGTGCATCCAAGGGAAAGGCTTTTACAGAAGCTGAGTAAACTGGAAACTTAACTATGGAAGTTTATGTGCTGTTGCGTTCATAACCCACTGGCACATTACCTCCCTCCACTCCTAAATTGACGAGGTTCGGCAATCGGGACAGGAAGTCTGCGGGAACATTCAACTTGCCTGCTCTATGACGAATTTTAAACTTAAATGGCTGAGACAAGTACCAGCGTGTTACTCGTGCATTGTTATCTTTCATGCTGTGGATCCATGTAAGGGCTCGGTGGTTTCCAGATCAAATTCCCTTCCTAACAGGTAGTCGCGGAGGCTGTCCAGGGCCCATTTGATGGCCAGGCACTCCTTTTCAATAGCGGAGTAACGAGTCTCTCGTGGTATTAGCTTACGACTGAGGAAAAGGATGGAATGCTCAAGGTCATCTTCCCCTGGGCCAACAATGCTTCAATACCTTGTTCTGAGGCATCCCTCTGGACCAAAAACTTCTTAATGAAAACAGGGCTCTTCAAAACAGGTGAGGTGCACAGTTGCTCCTTTGGCATGTCCATGGCAATCCTCCTAAATGGGGTGGAGATCACTGGTTATGGAGACAGCGGTGCTCTGTCTGACTTGCGCACAGCACTAGTTCGCTGACACACAGAATATGTGGCAGAGTATGTCAATACATCACTATACATGGAAGGCCAAACGAAGCGGGAACTGAGTCTGTGATATATTTTTTAATGTCCAAGGTGGCCTGACCATGGTATGGTGTGTGCAAGGTATAACACAAGGGACCTACAACATTTAGGCACAACAAGACGCTTGACACCATCACACATAACCTACAGAACATCATTTTCACAAATATATTTCTCAGCCCCTAGGGTCTGAACGTTGACCTCCCCAACATTTGCTTTGGCAAACAAAGATCCTTTAACAGCGGCATATCCCAACCCAAAACTACATCAGCTGGTAACCAATCGACCACCTCAACATTCAGAAAATACAATTGTTCGTTAACTTTAAAAGTTATTTTGGCCATAGGACATCTCCTGTCTCTAAAAACACGTTGTATAGCAGTAGTTTTAAATAACTGAGTTTGGTTTCTGGAACCCAACAGCGCTTTATAAGAGTCGCTTATTTATAAGAGTCGCCTGTATCGATTAATGCCTTCAGGGTCTGTCCATATACAGTCACATCACAGCAGCAAACAAAACATGCAAAACTGTCTACATTGTCACCCTCCCTTGGCACATAACAAAAATTAGACAGTTTTGTCTAATCTCTCTCATCCCTCAGGTTCTTGTACACATCAGTTCCTTCTTCGTCCATGGTGATGTAAGGTTTGTAATGGGCATGTCGACCGGTTTGCAAGGGCACCAGTCGACATGCCCATTCTTCCTCAGGCCACCTCCAGGTCTTTGCCAGACGTTCAAACCGTCAGAGATAGTTCTCTATATCTTCTCTCTCTTGATACGCTGGCATTCGGGGTTCTTGCCACATCAACGCTGTCGGTATGGCCCTAGGAGGTGGGTCTGCCACCTGCTGGGGACTCACATTGTGTCGGGGCGCCGTGGTGGGAAGCTTAAGCCGCAGACTCTGGGTCGATTCTGGCATTACCATGGGGGCTGGCGACTCTCTGATGCCTTTGAGTTCCTATAGTAGGCCCTCCTCTCTTTTTTGCTGCATCTTCAGAAAGTCTCGCATTAAGGCCACCATCTCACTCTCCGGGCTGGTAGTAAGAGGTTTATGCTGGGATAAGCTGGCTTTGAACTGGGCTCCTACTTCGGGCTCTACCTTATTCAGCATAACAGTTACTAACTTATTCAGTTAAGTAAATAAACTTTAACAGCTGTTTTTAACTTGCAGTGTGTGTATGTGTATGTGTGTGTTTTAAGTGCTAACCCCCGTGTGCACCCAAGAGAAGGGCTTTTACAGAAGCTGAGTGAATTGGAAACTTAACTATGGAGGTTTATGTGCTGTTGCGTTCAGTGACAGAGCCCTCTGTCACACATTGTCTAAATACACTGTCCAAACACACACACAGTCACATACATTGCTTAAACACATCGTCCAACACACAATGTGTTTGAACAGTGTGTTCATCAGGGTGTTGGACACTGTCCAGACAAACACACTGTCCAACACACTGTCCAACACACTGTCCAACACACTGTCCAACATTGTCCACATAAACTGTCCAACACACTGTCCAAACACACTGTCCAAACAAACTCTTCAACACCCTGTCAAACACTGTTTAAACACAATGTCCAAACAAACTGTCCAAACACACTGAGGGACAGCGAATACTGCGGTATCTTTCCCCAGAGGGCAGGAGTGTGAAGAGTGAGTGTGAGGGGTGTGTGGGGTCAGCGTGTGGTGTAGATGTCCATTATAGAGGGAAGAGAGACTCTGATGATCTTCTCAGCTGTTCTCACTGTCCTCTGCAGGGTCTTGCGATCCGAAACAATGCAGTTCCCGAACCAGGCAGTGATGCAGCTCTCGATGGTCTCTGTAGAACATTGTCAGGATGGGAGGTGGAAGGTGGGCTTTCCTCAGTCTTCGCAGGAAGTAGAGGCGCTGCTGGACTTTTTTGCTAATGGAGCTGGTGTTGAGTGACCAGGTGAGGTTCTCCATCAGGTGGACACCAAGAAATTTAGTGTCCTTGACGATCTCTACTGAGGAGCCGTCGATGTTCAGCGGAGTGTGGTCGCTCTTTGTTTTCCTGAAGTCAATAACTATCTCCTTAGTCTTGTCAACGTTCAGAGAAGGTTATTGGCTTTACACCAAGCGGTTAGCTGTTTCATCTCCTTTCTGTATGCTGACTCGTCGTTCTTGCTGATAAGACCACCATAGTCGTGTCATCGGCAAACTTGACGATGTGATTTGAGCTGTGCATTGCTGCACAGTCATGAGTCAGCAGAGTAGTGGACTCAGCACGCAGCCCTGCGGGGCCCCAGTGCTCAGTATGGTGGTGTTGGAGATGCTGCTTCCAATCTGGACTGACTGAGGTCTTCCCGTCAGAAAGTCCAGGATCCAGTTGCAGATGGAGGTGTTCAGGCCCAGCAGGCTCAGCTTCTCGATCAGATGCTGAGGGATGATTGTGTTAAATGCTGAACTAAAGTCTATGAACAGCATTCGTACGTATGTGTCTTTATTGTCCATGTGTGTGAGGGCCAGGTGGAGAGTTGTGGCAATAGCGTCGTCCGTGGAACAGTTTGAACGGTACGCAAACTGTAATGGGTCCAGTGTGGGGGGGCAGCAGGTCTTAATGTGCCTCATGACGAGTCTTTTGAAGTATTTCATCACAATAGGTGTGAGTGCGACAGGACGGTAGTCATTGAGGCTGGAGACTGCTGACTTTTTTGGTACAGGGATGATGGTGCCAGTTTTGAGGCACGTGGGAATGACAGCGATGCACAGGGGAGTGTTGAAGATGTCAGTGAAGACATCAGCTAGTTGTGTTGCACAGTCCCTGAGCACTCTGCCGGGGATGTTGTCTGGTCCAGCAGACTTCCGTGGGTTAACTTTTCTTAAAGTTCTCCTCACATCAGCCGTGGTTAGACAGACCACCTGGTCGTTTGGAGAAGGGGTGGTCTTCCTCGCTGCAAACTATCCAAACAAACACTGTCCAAAGACATAGTCAAACACAATGGTCAAACACAATGTCTAACACACAATGAGTTTAAACAGTGTTTTTAACAGAACACAGAACTGTCCAAACACACTGTCCAACATTGTCCACATGAACTGTCCAAACACACTGTCCAAACAAACTCTTCAACACCCTGTCAAACACACTGTTCAAACACAATGTCCAAACAAACTATGCAAACAAACACTGTCCAAACACACTGTCCAAACAAACACACTGTCCAAAGACACAGTCAAACACATTGGTCAAACACACTGTCTAACACACAATATGTTTAAACAGTGTGTTTAACAGAACACAGAACTGTCCAAATAGGACAGCCAATAGGACACCATACAGACTTTTTTTTTAAAGAATTTGGTGATTTGCTAACAGAGTTAGTGCTGGGTGCAGATAAAGTCTTAATCGTTGGTGATTTTAATATCCATGTTATAAATGAAAAAAAAATGTTCTGGGATCACCATTTCTAGAAATTCTGAACTCTATTAGAGTTAGACAACACCTTTCAGGTCCTGTTCATAATAAAAAAATCATACTCTAGATTTAATACTGTCACATTAAATTGTTGCTAATGACGTTGAAATTCTGCAACAAAGCAATTATATTTCAGATAATTTTCTTGTCCTGTGTAAACTTAATATAACTAGAACTGTAAATTCTAAAACTTGTTACAAGTATGTAAAAACCATTACTTCTATCACAAAAGACTGTTTTGTAAGTAATCTTCTTGATTTATCCCAATTCTCCAGCATATCCAACAGCTCTGAAAATATGGAGACTGTTTTTTCTAGTAATTTAAATACAGTTGCTTTAAATCCATTATGCTTAAGAAAGATACAAGCAAATATTTTGGCACCGTGGTAGAACGAGCACACACTCGCCTTAAAGAGAGCAGCCCGAAAAATAGAGCACAGCTGGAGGAAAACTAAACTAGAGGTATTTTATACTGCATGGTGAGATAGTAACCTGTCCTACAGGAATGCATTAGGGCCACTTAAATATAATTAATTAATCGTTGTCATTAGAATATGTTCCCAAAACATTTAATCTAGCTGTTATCAAGCCGCTCATTTAAAAACCACAACTTGATTGCCAAGATCTAGTTAATTACAGACAGATATCAAACCTCCCATTTCTGTATAAGATACTTGAAAAGGTCGTATCATTACAATTAAAATATGCCTGTGAGGATTTCCAGTCAGGATTTAGATCCTGTCACAGTACTGAGACTGCTCTAATTAAAGTTACAAATGACCTGGTGCTAATGATTGTCTCTCCCTATTAGTGCTATTGGACCTCAGTGCTGCATTTGACACTGTCGATCACAAAATTCTTTTAAATATATTAGAAAGCTTTGTTGGCATCAGTGGAAGTGCATTGGCATGGTTTAAATCTTACTTATCTGACCGCCGAAGCAGTAAATGAAGAGGTATCATATCGCTTGCAAGTAAAGTATGAGTACCCGAAGACTCAGTTCTAGGGCTGTTTACACTATACATGCTACCCCTGGGAGATATTATTAGGAAACATGGTGTTAGCTTTCACTGCTATGCTGCTGACACTCAGCTATATATTTCTTTGCAACCCAGGGAAACTTACCAATTCAAAAAACTAACTGAATTCATAGTTGATATAAAAAACTGTATGAGAAATAATTTCTTATTGCTGAATCCTGAAAAAACATAGGTGTTAATCATCAGCAATAAAGCCGATAAAGAGTTTTTATTAGAACCAAACAGTATGATCATATTATCCCAGTTCTGTCAACACTGCACTGGCTAATATCAAATAGATTTTAAAATCTTTTTAATAACTTATAAAGCCCTAAATGGTTTAGTACCTCAGTACCTGAGTGAGCTCCTATCCTATTTATAGTCCTCCATGCCTGAGGTGCTCTCGGCAATTCGATAATACCCAGAATAACAAAATCAACTGCAGGTGGCAGATCCTTTTTTTTATCTAGTGCCTAAACTTTGGAATAATTACCCTGCACTGTTCGGGAGGCAGACACACTCTGCCAGTTTAAAACTAGATTAAAGACACATCTTTTTAACCAGGCCTACACATAATACACACATTTTTATTATTCAAATCTGTTCAAGGATTGTCAGGCTGCAATAGTCAGGTCAGGAACACCTCGAACAACACAATATATTTCTTTAACACAAGTTGAATGGCATCTACACTACCATTACACTACACTAACTCTGTCTGTTCTTTGTTATTCTGAGCTCACCGTTCCCACCATCACCTGGAGACAATAAGGCAGTTTCTTAGTGATCTCTTGTCTTTTAAACGGCCATTTGGAGAAGACCACATAAACTCTGCAGCAGCATGGGCAACCTACTGGTTTATCTGGTCAGAGAAAACTGACCCCCTGACAGAGCCTGGTTTCTCCCAAGGTTTTTTTTCTCCATTCTGTCACTGACAGAGTTTTGGTTCCTTGCCATCGTTGCCTCTGGCATGCTTAGTTGGTGACTATAAATTTATAGATATCAATTAAATTGACTGTTCTAATGAATGTTTAATATTGTCTTTTCTGATGTATTTCTGTAAAGCTGCTTTGAAACACACTGTCCAAACACACTGTCCAAACAAACACACAGTCCAACACACTGTCCAAACAAACTGTTCAAACAAACACACTGTCCAAACAAACAGTTCAAACAAACACACGGTCCAAACAAACAGTTCAAACAAACACACAGTCCAAATAAACTGCCCAAACAAACTGTACAAACACACGGTCCAAACAAACTGTCCATTACACTGTCCAAACAAACTGCCAAACACACTGGCCAAACACACTATCCAAATAAACTGCCCAACACACTATCCAAACACATTGTCCAAACAAACACACTGTCCAAACATACAATCTAACACACTGTCCAAACAACCTGTCAAACAGTCTCCAACACACTGTCCAAACAAACTGTCCAAACACATAGTCTGTCCAACACACTCTCCAACACAATGTCTAAATAAACTGTCCAGAATACTGTCCCAACACACTGCCCAAACAAACTGTCCAAACAAACCATCCAAACACACGGTCCAAACAAACTGTCCAACACCCTGTCATACAAACTGTCCAACACCCTGTCAAACACACTGTCCAAACAAACTGTCCAAACACTCTGTCCAAACAAACTATCTGAACACATTGTCCAAACAAACTGTTCAACACACTGCCCAAACAAACTGACCAACACACTCCAAACAAACACACTGTCTAGCACACTATCCAAACACACTGTCCTGACAAACACTCTGTCCAAACAAACTGTTCAAACAAACACACTGTCCAAACAAACTATCCAACACACTGTCCAACACATTGTCCAAACAAACTATCCAACACACTGTCCAACACATTGTCCAAACACAGTGTCCAAAACATTGTTCAAACACAGTGTCCAAACAAACTTTTCAAACACACTGTTCAAACATATTGTCCAAGCCAACTGTCCAAACACACTGTCCAAACAAACTGTCCAACACAATGTCCAAACACACTGCCCAAAACAAACTGTACAATCAAACTGCCCAAACAAACTGTCCAAACACACTGTCCAACACACTCTCCAAACACATTGTCCAAACATACTGTCCAAACAAACACAGTGTCCAAGACACTGTTCTAACAAACACACTGTACAACAAACTGTCCAAACACACTGTCCAACACACTCTCCAAACACATTGTCCAAACATACTGTCCAAACAAACTGCCCAACACCCTGTCAAACTGACTGTCCAACACATTGTCCAAGCTTAATGTCCAAACAAACTTTCCAAACACACTGCTCAACACACTGTCCAACACATTGTCCAAGAAACTGTTCAAACTAACCGTCCCCACCATCACCTAGAGACAATAAGGCAGTTTCTTAGTGATCTCTTGTCTTTTAAACGGCCATATGGGCAACCTACTGGATTATCTGGTCAGAGGAAAACTGACCCCCCCAACTGAGCCTGGTTTCTCCCAAGGTTTTTCTCTCCATTCTATAAATTTATAGATATCAATTAAATTGACTGTTCTAATGAATGTTTAATATTGTCTTTTCTGATGTATTTCTTTAAAGCTGCTTAAAACACACTGTCCAAACACACTGTCCAAACAAACACACAGCCCAACACACTGTCCAAACAAACTGTTCAAACAAACACACTGTCCAAACAAACAGTTCAAACTAACACACAGTCCAAGCTTAATGTCCAAACACACTCTTAAAACACACTGCTCAACACACTGTCCAACACATTGTCCAAACGCACTGTCCAACACAATGTTCAAACACAGTGTCCGAGCCAATTGTCCAAAAACACAGTCCAACACACTGTTCAAACAAACTGTCCAACACAATGTCCAAACACACTACCCAAAACAATCTGCCCAAACAAACTGTTCAAACACACTGTCCAAACAAACTTTGCAAACAGACTTTTTACACGAATTGTCCAAATAAACACACTGTCTAACACACTGTCCTAACAAAAACACTGTACAACAAACTATGCAAACTGTCCAAACAAACACACTGTCCAAGACATTGTCCAAGCAAACTGTTCAAACAACACACTGTCCAACACATTGTCAGAGCTAACTGTCCAAACACAATCTCCAAACACAGTGTCCAAGACATGTCCAAACACACTGTCCAAACACACTGTCCAAACACACTGTCCAAACACACTGTCCAAACCAAACTGTCCAGATAAACTGCTCAAACTAACTGTACAAACACGCGGTCAAAACAAACTGTCCAACACACTGTCCAAATAAACTGTTCAAACAAACACACCATCCAAACACACTGTCCAAACAAACTGTCCAAATAAACTGCCCAAACAAACTATACAAACACACAGTCAAAACAAACTGTCCAACACACTGTCCAAATAAACTGCCCAACACACTATCCAAACTCACTGTCCAAACAAACACACTGGCCAACACACTGTCAAACACACAATCTAACACACTGTTCAAACCAACTGTCAAACGGTGTGCAAACACACTGTTCAAACACACTGTCTAAACAAACTGTTCAGAATACTGTCCAAACACACTGCCCAAAACAAACTGTCCAAACACACGGTCCAAACAAACTGCCCAACAACCTTTCAAACACACTGTCCAAAGAAACTGTTCAACATACTGTCCAAACAAACTATCCAACACACTGTCCAAACAAACTATCCAACACACTGTTCAAACACACTGTCCAAACAAACACACTGTCCCACAATCTATCCAAAAACACACTGTCCTAACAAACACACTGTCCAACACTCTGTCCAAACAAACTGTTCAAACAAACACACTGTCCAAACAAACTATCCAACACACTGTCCAACACATTGTCCAAAACATTGTCCAAACACAGTGTCCAAACAAACTTTTTAAACAAACACGCTGTTCAAACATACTGTCCAAGCCAACTGTCCAAACACACAGACCAACACAATGTCCAAACGCACTGCCAAAAACAAACTGTACAAACAAACTGTACAAACACACTGTCCAAACAAACTGCCCAACACCCTATCAAACAGACTGTTCAACACATTGTCCAAGCTTAATGTCCAAACACACTTTCCAACACATTGTCCAAACACATTGTCCAAGCCAATTGTCCAAAAACACAGTCCAACACACTGTTCAAACAAACTGTCCAAAATAATGTCCAAACACTGCCCAAAAAAACTGCCGAAACACACTGTTCAAACAAACTTTGCAAAAACTTTTTACACAAACTGTCCAAACAAACACACTGTCTAACACACTGTCCAAACACACGGTCCAAAGAAACTGTTCAACACACTGTCCAAACAAACTATCCAACACAGTCCAAACAAACAGTCCAAACAAACTGTAAAACACCCTGTCAAACACACTGTCCAACACATTGTCCAAGCTAACTGTCCAAACACACTCTCCAATGTGTCCAACACATTGTCCAAGGTAACTGTTCAACACACTGTCCAAACAAACTGTCTAATACACTGTCCAAACCCACTGTCCAAACAAACTGTCAAACAGTGTCCAATCACACTTTCTAAACACACTGTCCAAACAAACTTTAACACACTGTCCAACACAGTATCCAAATAAACTGTTCAGTACACTGTCCAAAGAAACTGTCCAACATACTGTCAAACAGACTGTTCAAACCACTCTCCAACACACTGTCCAATCAAACTGTCCCAAAAACGCTGTCTAAACAAACTATCCAAAACACGCTGTCCAAACAAAACTGTTTAACACACTGTCCGACACGCTGTCCAAACTGTTTAACACACTGTCCAATCAAACTGTCCAAAAACACTGTCCAAACAAACTATCCAAACACACAGTCCAAACAAACTGTTCAACACACTGTCCAAACAAACTAACTGTCCAACACACTGTCCAAACAAACTGTCAAACAAACTGTCCAATGCACTATCCAAACACACTGTCTTAACATACACACTGACCAACAAACTGTCCAAACAAACACAGTGTCTAACACACTGTCAAAACAAACACACTGCCCAACACACTGTCCAAACACACGGTCCAAACAAACTGTACAAACACATTGTCCAACACACTGTCTAACACACTGTCCTAACACACTGTCCAACACACTGTCAAACGACAATCTCCAAACACTCAGACACTGAGAAATATTCCACTGTCCCCCTTTCATATCATCAGTCAAAACTTCATCTCTGCTTTTAGTGACTTCACAACTTTTCAGTGCTCCAATATCAATATCATGAAATTCTGATAAATCTTTATTTTATGATACAATGAATCTTAAACAAATGCCACAGAATGTAATAAAATGTTTTTAAAATATTCGAGCGCACAAATTTATTAAAAGTTTCACTAAAATGAAATAAATTTTAAAAATACTTAATACATAAATAAGATATGATTTCCTTTCTGTTCTTACTTCAGAGATTTCTTTTCTGTTCTTACTTTATTGTCTTTAAAGCGGAATAAATTTCCTGAGGAACTCCTTAGCACTTTTTGATAAACTTGTTAAACGGAGAAAGATATTATAATTATTAAGTTATTACTGTAATTACTGTAAAAAGAAAGAGTTTACCTTTGCATTAATGATGCCTGATTGTCAAAATTGTGGAACTGCTTTCGCTCCCGTTTATGTTGAGGTTTATATTGTGTGTGTGTGTGTGTGTGTGTGCGTGTGTGTGGGAGGAGTTTGTATTGTAAAACAACATTGAGGATGTTCATTTTGCAGGTCTGATCAGCTCCTCTCTCACCACAGCATGCCGCTTTAATCAAAGATTTAACATTTATAAAATTTTAGTAATTTTAGATGTTTAGTTTAAAATTTACTGTCACTTTATTTAAATTGCTGTTTATCAGACAGAACAGAAAAAAAATGAGTGTGTAACCCGTTCCATTAAAGTTCCCATCAACCACTGGTTTATCAAATTGTATAAAACTAATTGTATAATCTAAATCGTTTAAAATGGTTCGCGTCTTGAGTAAGCGCTAATCCACAAATTACTAGTAATTTACTTTTTATTTCCTGACACTCCCTCTGCAATAAAATAGATCAATATTCTGAAGTTATTCCATTTTTACAACTAAAGACTGAACTGCTGTGAAAAGAGAAGTGATGATAAGCAGTGCAGCTGATAGACTACATGCAGTTTGATAGATATACGTACATGGTCTCCACTAAAGTCATTCTCTTTCTCGAGTCTCTAGTGGGTTCCAGACAACTAGCTACAGAAGTAAACAGTACATCACTGCCTATAATGACTTATTCAGAGAAACATAAGTATATTCAATAATAAGGAAATGATAATGGATTTTAAAAAATATCTGATAAGGACTCATTTATTCACTTTATATCTTCTGATGTAAATCACTGTCTGTAGTTTTTCAGGTCTTTCCAGTCATTTAAATACTTGACTCAGCACATTTAACACTTTAAGCCAGAACTTAAAGGAGCCAGGGTGTGCAGTACCCCTGGAGCAAGGGGAGTTAATGAACTTGCTCAGTGATGGTAGCTTGTCAGTTTCCAGGCTTGGACCACTATGCAACTGCATCCCTTATGTCATTCCTTTCGATGTTATCTGATATGAACAACCATTTGAGTAGAAATCAAACCACTATTCAGTTCGACTAATACACACGACTTTCCTGAGAGACAGGAAAGTCGTGTGGTTGACTTTATCAAACACAGCTGAAGGGCGGGAACAGAGGACAGTTTGGATGAACTGATAGCATAACTTTTCGGTTTCTATCCTGAGGCCGGTGTTTGTAGAGTTGAAGCTTTGAAGTCAAACTAGTTGAGATCTTGAAGGTTCTTCTGCGAGAGGAGAAGAGATAGTTGATTATAGACAGTGTGTTCAAGTCATTTTGATAGAAAAGAGAGAAGTGACAGCGGTCTTATATTAGGGCGTAAAAAAAACAGTGAACTATTTTTTTTAAAGATTCATTGAAAGAAACTGATTATTATTGGTTTTCTTTAATTTAATGCATTTTCAGTTTAAACATAGAGTCTGTGATCAGAGTGTGTGTGGCATATGAGCGTTACATTTTTAGTTTTTGGTGTTAATGTATTTAGTATAAGTATTAGTTCATACACCTGGTAAATAGTTTTTTAATGTTTTTTTTATAGTTGATAATGATTAAAGACTTCTGCTTTCCTGTTTCCAAACATACCATAAGTAATAAAGGAGCCATTTAACATTTATGAAAGCATGGAGGTGCTGATGGCAATCAAGGGGTCTACAGTATATGTATATGTTTGGGGTCTACAGTAGGTGAAGCTGTAAACTTCATGATTGGGCAATTTGAATGTCTCACATTTGGTAGTTACATGGTCAAAAGAGGGATAAAAGAGCATTGTAACTAGTGCTAATGGGCCTCATGTACAAAGACTTGCGTTCAATTAATACTTAAACATTGCGTACGGACAAAGCTGTAAATGTACATCTGCACAAAAAAAATCAGATTGTACGGAGAATTCCACGGATATTCAGTTTGTACATCACAATAAACTTGAAATTAAGCGCACATGCACATGCACCAAACCCCACCCTCTCTCCTCCCTCAAATAAATTAATTTAAATATTTAATGAGTCCACTTTGGCAAAATCAAACAGCAAGAAAATGGCAAAAGCAAGCAAGAAACAAAACTTTACAAAAAGTGCATTGGAGGTTCTACTATCAGAGGAAGAAAAAAAAGTGATGAGCTTAAAAAGAAAATTGCCTGACATAAAGGTTTAACGCTTTTTTTTCAGTTTTATCCCATGATAATGTTTTTGTACAAATGATAGTGGTTTATTGCCAGTTTGCTCTTGCCAGTTTACTCTTGCCAGTTTACTCTTTCAGAAAATCAAAATATTATTGACTTTGCTGAAATTGCTTTCCTTCTTCAACTTTTTTACTTTTACTTATGTGACTGTTTTGTGTTTTAAATGTTTTGTTTTAATACAAAATAAATTGGTAACATTGTAAGTTCTTATGTAATGTAAAGGCTGTTTTCATTATTTTATAGCTACAAAATAGCAAGTTTACAATAAACGTTCATTTTTTTACTTCCCCTTTGTTTACATTTTGGCTCTTTTATGTGTTGTTTTAATGCTGCCAATTACTTTTAATATGTTAATTACCAGGATTCAATTCAATACAATTCAATTTTATTTGTATAGCCCTTTTTACAATGGTCATTGTCACAAAGCAGCTTTACACAATCGAAAAAGTATAAGATAAAAAGGAATCAGAAATCAGTTTGTCCCTGATGAGAAAGCCACGGGCAATGGTGGCAAGAAAAAACTACCTGTGACAGAATAGGAAGAAACCAACCAAAGGATTAGTTTATTAATTTTGATGAAACACATTTTCTTCTATAAATTAATGTCAATAATGCATCTATATAGGTGTAATTAAAAGCAAGAGCAGTAAGCAGACCCTCATCCAGTCAAGGAAGAATGTTCAGAAAATTCAAACCAAATTTTAGCCTTAAGATTTTGGTCTGATTTTAGATCATTGTCAGAAGACCAAGATGTGATCATCTTCTTGTTGATACAGAGCGTAAACCAGAAAACAAGAGGCAGACACATGAGTGCAGCCCAAAAAAGAACTCAATGTATTTAATAAAGAACATGCCAATGGCCGTTGTTGTCTTTTGCATGTTCTTTGTTATATTTAATAAAGAACATGCAAAAGACAACAACGGACGTTCTGTAACATCCTCCCTTACAAATAACAACTAAAGAACAAAATACTAGAGAGTACTAGAGCCTAGTCAGCAGATCTGTAACACTTTTCCAGCTTCAGGGGAAAACTCAGGTTCATTTTTGTTGAATGTGTAAAGGACATTTTTGCTACTCTTAAATTCACTCTGTTGCATTTATAACAGATCCATAAACAATTACTATATAAGAACAAATTCTAAGACCAGGTGCCACCTCTCCAGAGTTCAGATTATTTTTCTACTGGCTTCATACTGATCCTCTCCTTGTAATCAGGCAAATCATGATCCAATCTGTTATCACAGGATATTGTCAACTTGGGGATAATAACATTCTTTTCCCATTAAAAAAAGCTAGTTTCTGCACTTTCATTTTGACAAGGGCAGAATTCTTAGATGAGGTGTGAGTTCTGATTCAGTTCAGATTATAAGGACAGTGGTTTTAAGGGCATCATCCCTGTCAGTATGCACCCTATTTTTCTCCAGCCACTCATCTCTCACACTGTTGTTCAGAATGTTACTGGTAGATTACTTCCTAGCCTGTACCGTCAAAAACTGCCTTACTTAACAATAATATAGTATTTAGGGCCCTGACTGTAGATTTAAAGTGTCATTAGGTGCACTGAAGAAATGGTTTTGTTATAAAAAACAATGGTTTCAAGAGTGAAAAAAGTGTTACTACGGTAGGTTTGTATGTGTGTAGCACAATCAGAATTGCACTTCAAAAGATGGGGAGGGGCTTATGGTTTCAGCTGGTATGGTGGTGGATGAGGTTCCCACACAGCCTGGGGGTAAAAACTGTTGCTACCTTTTACCTGATGGCAGAAGCTAGAAAAGATTGTGGAAGGACTGGGTGGTGTTCTTCACAATTCTGGTAGCCTTGCTGGAGCATGGTGCAAAAAAAGGCCAATTATAGAGGGGTATCATGGTTTCGAGGTCGAGAGTTGGTGTTTGACGATCATAGATAAGTTTTAAAGTTATATCCTTATGATATTACTTTATAAGAAAGTAATATCATAAAAGGGAGAAAGAAAAAAACTAAATTTGTCTCATTCGCTATGTCAGCTATGCTGAATGATGTGAAGACACAAATTGTATACAATTAAACTTTTTTATTCTTCCTTTTTGCTTGGCTCAAAGTTTTCTCATGGAAAGGTCTTTAATTTATATTGAGATACAAATTTCCACCACACTGTTGAGTCTGACCACACTGCCTTCTTGGAGCAATCAGTCAAAACCAACTCTCATCCATACGGGTCATGATAAAATCTCTGTCAATCAAAAGATTGAGACACTCATTTTGATCCACCTCCTCTACATGTGTGTATCTCAGAGTCTGATAAGTTAAAATTTTTTGCTCTTTTGTAACCTGTTGCTTTTAATCCCCAAAAGAAATGAACAAAAGCATTTCCAGCTCGTTAATATTCAGATTAACATTCATGAGGTGCTTTGCATTAGACTGTTCAAGGTTAAAAAGGGTGGGGTGTAAAACTTATTCATGTATTTAGTGCATGTACAGTTAGCACTCCAGTCTCTGTTTGTCTTTATTAGTGATGAAAGAGGGGCATTAGCCGCGATGTAGGTTGTCATGCTAAACGAGATGCAGGCAACATCAACATCCATTTCCGAAGACCTGTTTGGAATTAACTGTTTTCACCCAAATGAGGATGGGTTCCATGTTGAGTCTGGTTCCTCTCAAGGTTTCTTCCTATCTCATCTCAGGAAGTTTTTCCTTGCCACCGTCGCGCCCGGCTTGCTCATCAGGGACAAACTGATTTCTGTTTAATTCTGTTTCATAATTTCTTCAATTGTAAAGCTGCTTTGTGACAATCACCATTGTAAAACCTGACCTTGACCAAAATGAGATGTCAAACTACAGACCGATATCTAACCTTCCGTTTGTCTCTAAAATTCTAGAAAAGCTAGTTGCGCAACAACTATGTTCATATTTACAAAGAAATAACATACACGAACTTTATCAATCAGGATTCAGGCCTCACCACAGCACAGAGACGGCACTGGTCAAAGTAGCTAATGACCTCTTACTGGCATCCGACCAAGGTTGTGTCTTGTTGCTTATATTACTTGACCTTAGTGCGGCCTTCGACACTATAGATCACGATATTCTTCTTCACAGATTAGAAAAATCAGTAGGAATTAAAGCTCTTGCGTGGCTCAGGTCCTATTCAACCGATTATTATCAGTTTGTAGATATAAATGGTGATTATTCTGCGTGCTCCCTTGTAAAGTATGGTGTTCCACAGGGCTCGGTTTTAGGCCCACTTCTTTTCTCTCTTTACATGCTGCCTCTGGGAAACATAATCCGTAAGCATGATATCAGTTTCCACTGTTACGCTGATGACACACAGTTATACGTCTCATCAAGGCCTGATGCGAAAGGCCAGTTTAATAATATTGAGCAATGTGTGAAGGAAGTAAGAGATTGGATGTTATGCAATTTCCTCTTGCTTAACGCTGACAAGACGGAGGTTCTGGTTCTAGGACCACAGGTAGCTAAAAGTAAGCTTCCTGATCAAACCTTAACCCTAGACAGTCTTTCTCTTTCACCGAGTGCAACAGTAAAAGATCTGGGTGTGATTTTAGACTCCAATCTCTCATTTGAAGCCCATGTCGACAATATTAGCAGGATAGCGTTTTATCATCTCAGAAATATCGCTAAAAATAGAAATGTCTTGTCGCTTACTGATGAAAAATTAGTTCATGCGTTTATCACATCCAGGCTGGATTACTGTAACGCTCTACTGTCTGGATGTTCGACTAGGTGCATTAATAAACTTCGGCTAGTCCAGAACGCAGCAGCGAGAGTCCTCACTAAAACTAAAAGGTACGAGCACATCACACACACCGGTCCTATCCACACTGCATTGGCTCCCAGTGAGACACCGCATCGATTTTAAAATACCTACTTTTTAACGTACAAAGCTCTAAACGGTCTCGCACCGCAGTACTTAAGCGAACTTCTAGTGTCTTACGTTCCGCCACGCCTACTTCGATCAAAGGATGCAGGCTGCCTGTCAGTACCCCCCGCGTATTATAAAAACTACAGCAGGGGGCAGAGCCTTTTCTCACAGAGCCCCAATGCTATGGAATAACCTCCCTATGTATGTTCGGGAATCAGACACAGTCTCAGTGTTTAAGTCCAGGTTAAAAACATACTTATTTAATCAAGCATTTTGTATTGATTCCCCTTAGATAAAGGAGCAGATCTGGGGGACTCATGGGTGTTGAGTATTAAGGTGATCTGGTATGTTTAGATGCTGTCCTCCCCTCTCTTATTGATCACTGTGTTGATGATGAGAGCGGCTGGTTGCTTAACATATCAGGGAGCCCTCATGTCTGTGTTTCCCTCTGGTTCTCCTTTTAGTTATGCTGACCTAGTTAGTCTTGCCGGAGTCCATCCTTGCACTCTACATTATTCATTTAATCAATCCAAACCGTGTGATTACATTGTCACTTAACTGTTTTCCTTCTTTTTTGCCTTCCTTTCCCTCTCTCTCTTTCTCTCTCTCTCTCTCTCTCTCTCTCTCTCTCTCTCTCTCTCTCTCACTGTTGAGTTACATACGCCACAACGGAGCTGCCGGTGATCCAGTCCCCACCTCCGACCCCGTCCTGTGGGTCCCTTCCCTGTGACCTGCCCAGCGGATGATGCATCACTGGGCGATCTAGGACGACCCACTTCGCCATTAAGACGCTCCGGCTGCTTGCTAAGGACTGATGATTATAGTTGTTTACACACACACGATGTAACCTCATGATCCCTGCTACCTATTTTCACCCAAATGAGGATGGGTTCCCTGTTGAGTCTGGTTCCTCTCAAGGTTTCTTCCTATCTCATCTCAGGGAGTTTTTCCTTGCCACCGTCGCCCCTGGCTTGCTCATCAGGGACAAAGTGATTTCTGTTTAATTCAGTTTTATAATTTCTTCAATTGTAAAGCTGCTTTGTGACAATCACCATTGTAAAAAGCGCTATACAAATAAAACTGAATTGAATTGAATTAAAAAGCGCTATACAAATAAAACTGAATTGAATTGAATTGAACTGTTACACCATACACAAACACACACAGACACCCCAACACACACAATGTAACACTATTTTAAATAATAATAATATATTGTGCAGTGTCTCCAGTCAACAAGTGAGTTTATGTGATGGTCACAGTGACGTCACACAATCCACAAGCTGTGATGCAAAGTGTGTGTGGGTAAGACGGGAGGTTGAGAGGAGACAGTTTTAATATCGGTCACTGGGTACAGAATTACATCCCGCCAGACTACCAGCGCTGAATTTAATGTTTTCGATAAAATAAAATGAAAACTTAAAACAGAAAAATTTTACTAACAGCAGAATCTGTATTTCCAGCATGTGCTTCATAAAATCAATCATCAGGATCGGCGGTGATCCTCGGCAAACAGTTCAGAAAAGTTCGCCTGTGTGTCCTGTGTCATCAGCCACAAACTAAAGTTGGACTTGGTTTCCCCTGAACAGGCTAGAAGTAAATTTTATTCAGGACATCATGATTGTGGTGTCTATTTGTGGTGGAAAATGTTGACTGTGAAATTGTGAAATGAATTGTGATCAATCGACCCAAACAGATCAGAGCCGGTTGTGTTTAGTCGGTGTTTTAAGTGAACCTAATTTTAAAAGGGACTTAACCCTTTTTATTTGTGATATAACGTCTCAGTCTAAATTATATTCACATTGTTGTTTTAGAAAGACAAACTTAGAATATAATAATAATAATAATTATGAATAAAAAACTAAATATGTCATATCTGCTTTAAAACTACAGTCGATAAATTACAATACTATTTTTCAAATTTCTACACTTTAAATTCAGACTACTGCATTTAAAATCCGCTCGTAGTAACAATTTTGTACTTTTGTGCTTTTTAGTTTGGAGGAAAATTTTAGCTTTAGTCAAACATGAAAAATGTGACAACATTATAACAATAGAACTGAATTAACAACAACAACGTTATAATTCTGAAGTTTTCTGTCAGAAGCTTGAGAAATAAAAAAAAAATAAAAATAAAAGTTTAAATCCCCAGCATATTTTAATAACAATAATAAATGTATGTTGTTTTTTTCAGGTCAATTATCTCATCACCATCCATGAAAGCTGTAATGTAGGAGAGAGAGCATAAAGAGCATCAAGACATCATCATGTCCTGTCCCCAGTACACACACTCTCGCCCTGAGGGCTTTCACAGGGCTTTCTGCAATTTTGGAAGTGCACATTTTAGTTAATAAGTGCGCAAGGGAACAAGTGCGCTGACAAGGTTCAATTCCCAGCACCACCAAGACACCACTATTGGGTCTCTGAGAAAGGCCCTCAATCCCCAATTGCTCAGATGTACAGTATAAGGGAGAAAAATATAAGTCGCTCTGGTTGAGGGTGGGGCGGACAGACTGTGTACTGGTACCCATCAGCAGGAACACGCAAATTAGAGGCAAATGCAAACGCAAATACAGGTATTAGGACAGGACCTCTGCCTCCACACCCGCAAAGGTGAAGAGGAGGAAAAAAGTGCAATTAGCACCTGAAAAATAAAAAAAAGTGTAGAAGTTTGTGAATCTGAACACTGCGATAAAAAAAGGAAATGTCAGGACTAGTATTTCTGTAGTAACATATTGCAGTGATGTTCTCTGTGTTTCAGGATGAGTATTTTTTTTTTTCAATGGGCATAAAATAGAAATTAGAAGGAAAAGATCTCACCAAAACAACCTCAGGGGCAGTATGTATCCGGCAAAGTAAAATGTTTCTGTTAATGGTAACAGCAGACTAAAAACTTGAAAAATTAAATTACAGAAACACTTTAAAGGAAATAAAGATGGATGTCTGCATGATGTTTGTGAAGAAAATTATAGAAATTTTAGATCACAGTAAAACTCGAAACTAACAACGAGTCTAACACAATGATGTGAAAGTGATGTACAGTATGAACAGAGAGTTCACACACTTTCAAAATAGTTCTGACAAGCCTCATTATGTAATAATTGTGTTTCATTCTATGTTTGTTTCCTGTTCATGTCATGTCAGGGTGCAGGGTGGCTCAAATGGTTAAGGTGCTGTGTTGTTAATCTGAAGACCAAAAACACCTGGGTTCAAGCCCCACCTCTGGCAAGTCAAGCACTGTTGGGTCCTTGAGCAAGACCCTTAACCCCTCCTGCTCCAGGGGCGCTGTATCATAGCTGACCCTGCGCTCTGACCCCAATTTACTAAGATGGGATATGCAAAAAGTGCATTTCATTGGCTCTGTACGTGTACCTTGCACAATGAATTGAATCTTTATGTTTGTTTGTTTCATGTTTATATTGCGTTTATGTTTTAAGTTTATTGTTTATGTTCAGTATTCTTGTTTACTTCCTGTTTTGTCCTGTGTCATGTGATCCTTGTTCCTCATGTTCTCCTTTTCATTCTCCTTCTCTATGTGTCGTGTTCCCTTGGTTTGTCCCTGTACCGCTGCTGTGAGTCTTTTTATGTCAAGCTGGTTAAGTTAAGGTAGTGTTGTATAGTTCATGTTTGTTTGTTTGGTATTCATGATTATTGCTGTAAATAAAGAGCTTGTGACAAAGAGCAAGCTTGTGTTTGTCTGCACTGGGTGGAAATTACAGGGTAAATAAGGGCATCAGGTGTGTCATCTCTCATGTGTGTTAATTCAACAACAGATCAATAAAACTGAAAACGAACTGGCTCAAAAAACCTGAAGGGCTTGAAACACTGGATGATGAGCAAACAAGGAATTTTATACAAACCAAACTAATGAGACAAAGACAGACAAAGAGAGAGACAGAGAGAGACAGAGAGACAGACAGCTGAATAACCAACATGTTGATCTATATAAAGATTCACTTTCTGCTGCTAACTCTGAGTTTTATGTACTTTTTATAGGGTCTAGATGCAGTAATACTAAAGCTCTGTTATCTGTGAATCAGACTCACCAGACAGTCTGCACATCTGCACTGTTTAATGCCATAATGTCTTTTTTCAGTAACAAAATAAGCCAAATCCATCATCTGTCCATTTTACTGTCCTCAAGCTTACATTCTTTTATGTTCATTTCTTTTTCCATCATTTTCTACTACTACTCTACTGATCCCCCTGTATTATAACAATAGAACTAAATTAACAACAACATTGTTTAAATTCTGAAACAAGTTTTCTGTCAGAAGCTTGAGAAGAAAATGTCTAATAAAATTTAAATCCAGCATATTTTAATAACAATAATAAATTTGTATGTTTTTTTTCAGGTCAATTATCTCATCACCATCCATGAAAGCTGAAATATAGGAGAGAGAGCATAAAGAGCATTAAGACATCATCATCATGTCCTGTCCCGGTAGACACACTCTGCCCTGAGGGCTTTCACAAAGTCTGCAATTTTGGAAGTGCACATTTTAGTTAATAAGTGCGCAAGGGAACAAGTGCGCTGATGTACAGTATTTTAAACGCGTTTTAAACATGCCACCCACGCTGAGTTGTTGATTGGAAGACCAGGAGGACCTGGGTTCGAGCCCCACCGCCGCCAGTCAGCCACTGTTGGATCCATGAGCAAGACGCTTAACTCCTCCTGCTCCAGGGGGCGCTGTATCATAACTGACTCTGCCCTGGTTAAGGTGTTGGACTGCCAATTGCCAATCTGTATTCACTGTTCTCTCCTCACTGGTCAGAATGTATTTAAATTTAGTACATTATAAATATGTAATTTAATATTACAGTTTTAGATGATAGAAATCTCAAACAGTAAAAAGATTGTAAAGATGTAAAAGATTATAAACAGAAAAATGTGTTTATGAGCATTATGTGTTTTGTGAGCATTATTTCTATTTTTAAACATAAAAACACATTTAAACAATTATGGAAACTCGTTTCCCTTCTTTAGTTAGTTAAAGTTTTTGTACATCGAAAGGTTTAATTACACAAACATGAAGAGCCGTGCCCTGCGATGGACTGGCGACCTGTCCAGGGTGTACCCCTCCTGCCCTTCGCCCTTGCAGAGGCGGCTGGGATGGGCTCCAGCAGATACCCGTCACCATGAATTAGGGAATAAGCGGGTATAGAAAATGAATAAAATGAACCTACTGGCTTAAATATAGAAGTTTTAGACAGTCGTAGATATGAAATGTGCAAACACTTACCAAGAGTAAAACAAAAGATCTTTGACGATTCAGAACACAAATGATTCGGACCAAATATGAATCGAACCAAAGATGATTAACAACAGAGATGATTCATAACAGAGACGATTCAAAACACAGAAGATTCCAAACACAGACGATTCAGAACACAGGAAATACAGAACACAAATTTAGACCCTTTCTGTGTCAGCACATTCACTGTTAAACCACTAACCCCTCTGTCTGATCACAGCCAAATTACTGTGTTTATTAAAAGGACAGGAACTATACCCACTACACACACAGTAAGGTGTATAACATCCAGAGAACATACAGATGAGCCAAAAACAACACTGAAGAACTCCAGAAAGCAATTAACAGCCAAGAAATCCAAACATTATTAGAAACCTGTCTGGTTACAACACATTCCCACAGTAATGAAGGCATAAACCTTGCAGTTCAACATATAAATCAGATCTTTACTAGAACTGCGCAAATTAGCCAGTTGAAACAACAAGGACACAAACCAAAAAAACCCAACCAATAACAAATGGTTTGACACAGAATGCAAAAAAATATTAGAAAAGAATTAAGAAAATTATCGAACCTGAAACATAGAGATCCAAACAACACTGAGTTACGCCTTCATTACTGTAATAGATTAAGACTATATAAACGTACACTGAAAATAAAAAAAGCCCAATACACACAAACACAACATTAACTGAAGAATCTATTAAGACCAATTGTTTCTGGGAGCACTGAAATAATCTAAATCAATCTAAAACCCAATTGGCAATACAGAACGGACCATGAAAAACTAAACACATTAGAATTGGTTATAAAAGACTCCCAGAATCCTCTAGATTCCCCTATTACATAGGGAGGAACTCTCAATAAAGTTTCACACACTCAAAGCCAAAAAAGCCATACGGAATCATGAAAGAAATGAAGTCCTCAAGTCCAAAATTTGTAGGTTATTTTCGTGACACCTGGACACAAGGTTTTATAACACCCTGTGCATCTGTGTAAACAGTAACACTAAATTCATCTCTCAGGAGTGTGGAGTGTAACAGGTCTGCTGTCTAAACCCAACATTACTTAATATCTATAATAACGAATTGGCCTCTATTCTAGAGCATTCTACAGCACCTGGTCTCACTCTACATGACTTGGAAGTAAAGTTCTTGCTGTACGCAGATGACCTGGTCCTGCTGCCCCCCACTGCTCAGGGTCTACAGCAGAACCTGGACATGCTACAGAAATACTGTACAGCCCTGACAGTCAACTGCAAAAAAAAATAAAAAATACTCATCTTCCAAAAACAATTAATTTTTCGTTCTTTTGTGCTTTGGCAAAACTATAACTATATGTGGTCATGCCGATAAAACCTTTTGAATTTGACGAAAGAGAGGGTGCTAAAGAGAGACATGAAGAGAAAGAGAAAGAAAGAGAGAGAGAGAGAGACCTTGATGCTCCATCTGAAATCTCTCACTCTTTAATTCTGTATGATATCTCGGTACTTCTTGTCCGTTAATAAAGTTTGTTCTGTATACTATAATTACTCGGACGATTAATGAATTTCTCGCCACGTGACACGCGACGTTCGCTATTTCAGACGCAGAGAGAGAAGCGGAAGCGGAAGTTGTGGTAACGCTGTTAGCAGCTACTGGGCTTCTCGTACGGACTGTGATAGTTGTGGTGTCGGAGCAGCGCGCGCGTCATGGCTTTGTCCTTCTCTCAGCAGCTCGTGCTGTTCTTTACCGCCTCGCTCTGCCTTTTCGTCATCTTCCCGCGACTCTTCATCGGGGGAAAAGCGCGAGATAACAAGGCTCCCGATCCGCGCTTGCGGAAAGGTGAAAGTTTTAGTAATATCTTACAGCGTGTTACAACTGTATTATTGTGTTACAACTGTATTGTTGTGTGTTAAAATACTCTAGTGTGTGTTAGAGTGCTTGTTTTTGTATAAAACCATTACACCTATGGAGAGTCCCCACAAGGATAGCTAACCAGACGTGTGTGCGTATTAATAAGTGTTAAACACACGCTAGCGAGGTGTTTAAAAGGAGTCTGATCAGGCTGCGGTGTGCTCATCACTGTAATGGTGTGTGTTTCTCCAGGACCCGCCCCTGTTCAGCAAGTTCCCCCTGAGGGGGTGCAGGTGCAGATGCAGCAGCTTATGGAACAGGAAGTGAAGAAGGAAAATGCTAAATTTAACAACAACAATAGTAATAAAGGCTATGTGTTCACGCTAATGCCACTGTACGCCATCGGGGTGGGACTGTTCGCTGCGTACAAGTTCCTCAAGGTCATCACTGTGACACCATTCATCACCGAGACACCAACCACCACCATGACAACAAAAAAACAATAATAATCAATAAAAACAAAACGTAATAATAATTAGAGTAAAACAGTATTATTGAGAGGGGTGTGTGTGTGTGTGTGTGTGTGCGCGTGCGTGTGTGCGTGCAGATAAAGTCTGCAAATGATGCTTGCCCTTCAAAAGAAAAGACCATTCAAGGACTCCGCAAATCAGAGGAAACAGGTAGAAGTGTGCGTGTTTGTAAATGGAGGTAACGCATGAAGAAAACTAATGACCCATAAATTGAATGTAATAAGGCTATATGCTGTGTGTGTAGAGAATCAGTTAAATGAGTTGGAACATCGTTTGACTCAGACAGAGAAGATGCTGAACTCCATCCTTACACAACTTGACCCTCTGACTAACTGGTAAGTATACTCACTCACTCACACAGACGCACACCATTAACATTATTTGCTGATATAGCTGTATGTGTGTGTAGTGTAAAGTCGGTGGCGGTGGAGCAGAAGAATGAGATCATGACTCAGCTGCAGTGTATCCGAAATTTGATGAAGAAACGGGGGATGCAGTATGCACCAACAGGTACACACACGTAACTGATGCATAGCGATACACACACACGCAACTAAAACTAATCGGTTTACACACACGTAATCAATACACAGCAGTACACACGGAGAATCACAATACACTGATTTGTTTGTTAACAAATCAAACTATCAAATGACTGAATTTAACTAAACCAATGAATCAACCCATTTCATAAAAAATCCAATTACTAAAGAACATTCAGCTTTTTCTATCACCTGGTCTTATGGTGAAGGTGTGTATGCACACATGGAGATTAACTCCCTCTTCCCGTTTGTGTTTTTCAGAAGCGTCATGTGAACGTAACCTTGACAACCTCATCGATTCGCTTAACGCCATGGAAACCATTGGCTTGGCAACAAACTGCGAGCCACAGAAAGGTGGAGAGGAAGACAACGGAGGGGAGAGCGACAGCGACCTGACCATGCCACCTCTAGAGGATGAACACAAGGGCGGTGCAGACCTAATGGGTGGAACTACAGAGCATGACCCGCACAGGCAGGAAGAGCATGGTGATGTGGGCTTGCCTTCGAAGAAAGATGAGGATTTGTATAATAAGGAGGGCGTGGCTGAAATGTGTCCAAGCGAGTTGGGTGCGGGTCTTCGTAGACGCAACAGACATGATTAACTGTTTAACCAGTGATTGATTATTTATTTTATTTATTGATTGTGACGCACTGTTCGATACACTGATTGTCTTTTCGACATTTTATTGATTATATTTAAAGGGACCCAAAGTGAGAAACATTTCAGTGTACAAAAACACCTGATCTCCATTAATATAGAAACAAAATAATTTCAGCCAAATTTAATATCTTTTTATTTTAAAGTCTTTTGTTTTACATGTAGCCGGTTAGGTTACCTCCACTAAATCCCTAAAGTTGTGCTCAATAATATTAAAAATGAGAAGGTTGAGATTGTTGTCTTGATTAGAGAGATGATTTGTTATTGAGATATGAGATGTTTTTGGTAATTGAAAACGCTTTAATCCTTTAATTTTTATCGTGACAGGAAGTACCATAGACATTAACATGACATGCATTTTCCTCCTATAATCCACTAAAGATCAACCTCTGCACGCTGATATTCTTTACCGCTTGTCTGACCACTATTTATTAAAGACTGTTTGCTGTATTTGGCGGATTTTCTCTAAAATGAACAATAAACTTTGTTCTGCTCATTTTGGCCTGCTAATGTTTGCTATGCACAGTTTAATTCTTCTTTAGATCTTTATGGAAAAGTTTAATATTTTTCAAAAGTCACTTCAGAAAATGAAGTATTTATATTTTTGACTCATTACATTTAAACTGAAAGTTTTATTTTGGTAATTTTACAGAAAAAAACTTTTCTCAACATTTGAACATTTCATTTTTTTCTTTGATCAAATCGCTTTATTACTACCAGTGCAGTATAAACACCACCAATCTTCCAGTCAGCTTTAGTTCATGCTAACAAAGTCACAGGAAAGACTAATATCTTGACTAAAGACACTTACTGTCCCTCTTCATCAAGACTGTAAGCCACAGCCGATCAATGCAGGAAGAGCAGTCTTCCTGGGGACTTCATGGGGACTGAGACTGGAGTCAGTGTATCAAGAGATAAGACACACAGACGTGTGAGCTCTATTTCCAGTGTCAAAACACTATGGAACCAGAGACAAATGAATTGTTTTACTAGAACTAAAGTGAAGAAGAGTTGAAATATCAATCAACGATTCAAAGTTCTGTTTTCATATAAAGGAAAATTTTTAGGAAATCGAGGTTCTAGAATCTGGAGAAAAAGAGGAGAGGAACAGAATAGGAGCTGTTTAATGTCCTGTGTGAAGTGTCTACAGTCGGTTCTTTTCCATCAGGACTTTATTTTTGCACACAGTGACTAAACTGAACTGCTTTACTGCTGGTGTTGTTACTGTGGCTAACTTACCTATCGACTTACCTGATCTGAACCCTATAGAGAATCGATGGAGTTTCATCAAGAGGAAGATAAGACACCCCAAACCCTACAAACAAGATGAAGGCTGCGATCACTGGGATTTTATAACACCTTAGCAGTGTCACAGACTGATCACCTCCAACCACCACACACACACACACAAAGACTAATATATACAACAAAAAATCTGTAAAAGTTTGGATGACTGATGTCAGTTAACTTAATTAGTTGATTAATGTTCTTCCAGCTGAATCTTTTCAAATGTTTTCCTTTTTAGCTTCCTGCTGTCCTGTCTCAACTATTTTAAGGCCTGTAGCAGGCAACTGGTCCTGTTCCATGGCGGCATGGCGATGTACCTTACAGCAGGTTATAGTAATGACTGCCAGATGGCCAGGTGGTGTTTCATTATGTAACTCTGACCTGTTTGGTGTTACATTGTGCCAGTGTTTTTGTGAGTTCCTCCTACTAACACTACTGCTTTTCTTAAACAGGAAGTCTAGAATAACTTAATCAGTCATTACAGCTGCCAGGATCAGAAGAACATCTTTGCGTGAGAGGCAACAGCAGCAGGTTTCTCTCTTATCGGACAGGAACAGGAAACCGAGACTATCAAAGACACACACTCGGGATAAGGTGAATAATTAATTAAATGGTCGGATTTTAAGCATTAAAAAATGACCAAGGTTCCCAAACCATCTGCCTTCAGTAGATAGGTCCGGATACGCAAGACTGGATACTGATACGCATTACAACGATGTAATATCACTAATAGACAGCAGAGGGAGCCAAAATACAGTAAGAAAAGCTTTTATTGTTCATATTTACATTTACATTTACATTTGCAGCATTTAGCAGACGCTCTTGTCCAGAGCGACATACAAGAAGTGCTTTAAGTCACATCAAAATCATCTCAATACTGATAATAGTTCATATTCTTCAGATATGGGAAAGTGGTGGCTTAGTGGTTAAGGTGTTCTGACACCAGGGCGTCTGCTATATACTGTAAATGTAAATGTGAAGTCGGGCATCAACACCTGCAGGATTTCAAAGGAAATTGAGTTCAAAACCTGGAATCTGGAAAGTGTCACATGTGTCATGAAATAAATTACAAGTGTGTGTTTGTGTATGTGTAAGTGTGTTAGGGTAGGTATGTGTGTGTTTGTGTACATATGAGCTGGTAATGGGTATCTCTCCCTATCACAACACAACATTCCTTTAAGTAGATTGGAAAGCTTTGTTGGCCTCAGCGGAAGTGTGTTACCATGGTTTAAATCTGGTTTTATCTGACCACCAACAATTTGTAACAGGTGTGTGTCTTGGTTATCAGTGCTGTTTTTTTGTGATTCTCACCTGTTCTGCACACTGAGATCACACACTTACTGTGTTAGTAAGAGAGAGAGAAGAAAGGCGAGAATAAAAAAAAAAACAAAAATATTTTCCATCCCTCCGCTCTGTCAGTGTGCGTTGCTAGTCGGTTCAGGCTGTGTGCTCCACTCTGAGAGAGACAGAGGAAGAGGGAAAAAAAGAGAGAGAGGGAGAGAGGGAGTGGAAAGTGAAAGTCTTGTTTGAAAAAAACTGAGAAGAAGAGAACACTCAGAAGTTCTGAACTCTGTGGTGGTTCTGATTGGATTGGATTAAGACCCTGAACACAGACAGAGTGTGAGGAAGGAGAGAAGGGACTTTACACAGACAGAGATTTCACGCGTTGAGAGTGGCACATCGGGTCATGGCATGTGTCACCTGGAGAGAATGGGCAAACTTGCAGATGATCATGATAGAATAATCCTCAATGTTGGTGGCACGAGGCACGAGACGTATCGCACTACACTCCGGACACTGCCGGACACACACGCCTTGCCCTGCTCGCCTCTATTCCGTCTGCCTCCATAAGCAGTTCTGATACTGAATCAGATGCAGAGTCTGCACACCTGGATCATCATCCGCAGGTGCGCATAGGGAATAGGTAATGAGTACTTCTTTGACCGTCATCCTGGTGTGTTTGCATATGTGCTGAATTACTACCGCACAGGGAAGTTGCACTGCCCCGGTGACGTGTGTGGGCCATTGTTCGAGGAGGAACTGGCCTTCTGGGGCATTGATGAGATGGACGTGGAGCCGTGTTGCTGGATGACCTACCGCCAACACCGAGACGCAGAGGAAGCGCTGGATGTCTTCGACCTGAATGTGATGGGGGGGATGAGGAACGAAAAGGACAGGGACGAAGACGAGGACAAGCATGAGATGGAGAAGAAGAGAATGAGGGTCGGAGAAACAGAGCACACCAGGGAGACGAGTGGAAACCGCTGGAGGAAGTGGCAACCAATCATCTGGAACCTGTTTGAGGACCCGTACTCATCTTGGGCTGCAAGGGTAAGACAGGGATTAAACACAGCACTGGTGTAACCCCTACAGCTATCTGTCTTTTGTCTCACTCTCTTTATCTTTTTCTCAGTGTTAAGATGATCTTCAGTTTCTGTTTATTCCTGACATTTTTTTGCCCTTCATGTCTCTTCTTTTTTAATATATCTCTTTTTACTGTCTCTGTCTTCAAATTTGTTTTAATTATTCTCAATTATTCTCTTATTCTCAATATCCATCACCTGCTCTTGATACCGTTCTATTTACCATCTGTATGTCTTTCTTTGTTTTCTTCTTCTGAAAACCTGAATGAGAATCTGAAAGAGGATTATGTGAGACAGGAGAGGTAATAACCTCCTTTATTCACCAACAATCCAAATATTCAACTAGAGGCTGTTTTATCAAACAAACAAACCTGTGCAAGAGAGACTTTTTGTCCTTTTACGCAACTTTATGTGTGCAAGAGAGAGAGAGAGAGAGAGAGATATAGATAGATAGATAGATAGATAGATAGATAGATAGAGAGAGAGAGAGAGAGAGGGGGAGAGAGAAAGAGAGAGAGACAGACAGAGAGAGAAAAAGAGACAGGGAGAGAGAGAGAGAGATGGAGAGATAAAGGGGAAAAAAGAAAGAAAGAGCAAGAGAGAGGCAGAAAAAAAGAGGGTGAGAGAGACAGAGAGAGTTTTAATCTCTAAAGTGACGGCATGCTTAGCCTGTACAAAAACACACACACACGTTTTTAGGATGTTCCACTCAGACTGTTCCTATGGCAACTCCATTGTTCATTGATTTCACTGTCTGTCTCTCTGTCTTTTTTATTATCATTTTTGTCTGTCTGTCTTTCTCCAATAAATAATCTTACTATATCTCTCTTGCTGTCTAATTGTCTGTGTCTCTGTTCCTCTCACTTGAAGGGTCTCAGTCTGTCTTACTTTCTTACTCATTTTGTCTGTCTCGCTGTCTATCTTTCATTCTCTCTGTCTCTCTAATTATTCCACTGTCTATTCTGTATTTAGCCCCACTGTTTTTCTTTATATCTCTTCAAGTCTATTCGTTAATCTTTCTGTCTGTCTGTCTTTATTTCCTTAGTCTGCTTTTGTCTCAGTATCTGTCTGTTTGTCTCTCTCTTCTACTCTGTACTAATCTGTCTATCTCTCTGTCTGTCTTTATTTATTTCAGGTAAGTTACAGACCTTGCATGTTGTGATATTTTTGCCTTTAACTTAAAACACTTGGAAAATCACAAAATCTTTGTCCTTTTAAGCTCTCTCTCTCTCACACACACACACACACTCTGTTTCAAGTGCAGTCTCGTCTTTCATCAGGACTGTTTTAATTGATTTCTTCACTTAAAAATTTTCAATATACAAACTTGTCATATTATTTACTTTATTTATGGATCAGTGTATACCCCCCCACACACATGACAGTAATCACAGACGATATATAATCATAGACTGTATATAATCACAGACGATATATAATCATAGACTGTATATAAACACAGACTGTATAAAATCAATTAGCATATAATCACTGACTGTATATAATCAAACTGTATATAACCAATTAGCATATAATCACAGACTGTATATAATAACAGAGTGTATATAATCAATCAGCATATAATCACAATATATAATATATAACCAAAACTGTACATAATCACAGACTGTATATAATCACAGACAGAAAGAAAGACAGAAAACCTCCTCGAACAGTTACACTCATTTCTGTGTGCAGCTTTGTGTTTGAGTGTGTGTGATTGATAAATAATCCAGATTTCTCTGTGAAACACTTCAGTACCTAAGAAAAACTAAATCTGGTTTATTTAGCTCTGTGTGTGTGTGTGTGTGTGTGTGTGTGTGTGTGTGTGTGTGTGTGTAATGTGTGTACGGGTTTATACATCCTGTTGGGGACCTAAACCTAAATACACACAGACTCATGGGGACTTCTGTCTGGGTGGAGATCAAAATTGAGGTTCCCATGGGTACAAAAGCTTCTGAATCATACAGTATGAGGAGTTAGATGTTTGAAAATACAGTTTGTACAGTATAAAAACCATTACACCTGTGGAGTATCCCCACAAGGATAGCTAACCAAACATATGTGTTTGTATAAAATAGGAACCTAACAAATCATGTATGCTGATATTTCAGGTAGAGATTGTGGGTAATTTGGCTGTGTGTCTCTCTTTCTGTCCGTCACTGTCTTCTATTCACACCCCATCTGTCCGGCTGTCTCGGTCTCTTGCTGTCTCTTCTTCTGCCTGTCTGTTTGCCTGTCTGCCTCCCAGTCTATCTGTCTGTCGCTCTCTGTCTGTCAGGTAAAGTTACACTGAGTTATTGACTCTTGGCTCTGAGAATGTCTCATATTCTATTCATACACATGTGGAGCTTGGAGAGAGAGAGAGAGAGAGAGAAAGAGAGAGTGTTATTAGTATTCAGTGTCAGTTTTGCTCCATCTGTATTTATTTCCATCTCCTGCCATTTCTTAAGCTCCTATCCTTCTAGCAGACAGATACTTGAACACACACAAATACACACATACACACACACACGCACCAAACCGTGTGGTTGTCTATATAATGTTGTATGTATTTTGTTGTCTGTTGTCTGATCTGTTTTGTTTTTCAACACATAATGTCCTTATATCTATTGAAGCAGATAACACAGTATTTTTAGGTGGCATTTAATTATTCTTAAGTTGCATTAAAATTAAACAGATATCTGAAGCTATAGCAGTTTATTTAGCATGTGTTTAATTAGCATGTGTTAAACAGTAGTGCTCCTGTGTTTTTATGTTCATATTAAAGGTACTATCATGGCCTCACTGCAGTATGTGATGCTTTACACACAAAAAAGTTACTAAGGTTACCACATCTGTTTGCCAGCTGCTTTGCCAGCTGCAGACCTTATAAGAGTGTACATATAACAAAGGACTACAACCAGGTTGACAGAAAGGGATAGAAAGATAGACAGGCAGAGAATTCCGAACTTTAGCATCTGTTTTAGTTCTGAAAGTCTGTCAGCTGCTAAAAAAGCTAAAAAATGACATCATCACGAACAGGATTCATTAGTAAAGTTCACTGTGTGTTTCACATTAGGCATATGTCAGGATTAGGCATGTGTGTGTATGTGTGTGTATGTGTGTGTATGTGTGTGTATGTGTGTGTGTGTGTGTGTGTGTGTGTGTGTGTGTGTGTGGTGGTGTGTGTGTGTGTGTGTGTGTGAAACATATAAAGTAGAAGAGTAGGCTGAATGACTATGTTATGACTCATTTACACACACACACACAATTTCACCATTTACTGTATCGGCTCATCGGCTCATGTGCCATTAAGATGCATTTTATAAGATAATTATCAGAAGACTGTTGGCTCTTACACTGATCCCCCAAGTGCCCCCCTCCCACACACAAATACACACATATACTTTAATCTTTCGTTGATGATTTATTATAGTTTTAACTAAGTTTTACACAGCTGTAATGCTAAAATTCTCATTTAGGTTTAGTGTCAACATCAGAAACACACATCAGCATGTGTGAATAACCTTTAACATTTACTTATGTGGCTGTGGTGTCTAACGTTAATCTATTTTTTTCCCTTTCAGTTTGTGGCTTTTGCCTCTTTGTTCTTTATTATGGTCTCCATCACCACCTTCTGTCTGGAGACTCATGAGGCCTTCAACACCATCATCAACAAAACAGATGCTGTTAGGAATGAGAGTGTGGTGGAGCTGGTGCCTCAGTTTGAGATTGAGATGGACCCCGCTCTCACATATGTGGAGGGCGTCTGCGTCCTCTGGTTCACCTTCGAGTTCTTGCTACGAGTGACGTTCAGTCCTGATAAACTGGAATTTATTAAAAGCCTGCTGAACATCATTGACTTTGTGGCCATCTTACCATTTTACCTCGAAGTTGGACTGAGTGGTTTGTCATCCACAGCTGCGAAAGATGTCCTGGGGTTCCTCCGAGTGGTCCGTTTTGTACAGATTCTACGGATCTTTAAGTTAACTCGTCACTTTGTGGGACTGCGGGTTCTGGGACACACCCTCCGTGCCAGTGTGAACGAATTTTTTCTCTTAATCATCTTTCTTGCCCTGGGTGTCCTTATCTTTGCCACTATGATCTACTACGCAGAGCGCTTCGGTGCTAATCCCAACGACCCGACCGACAGTGATCACACCAAGTTTAAAAACATTCCAATTGGGTTCTGGTGGGCCGTGGTCACCATGACGACCCTGGGGTATGGGGATATGTACCCTCAGACATGGTCAGGAATGCTGGTAGGGGCCCTGTGTGCATTAGCGGGTGTGCTAACAATAGCAATGCCTGTTCCTGTCATTGTCAATAACTTTGGCATGTACTACTCACTGGCCATGGCTAAGCAGAAGCTACCAAAAAAGAGGAAGAAGCACATCCCCCCAATAGTGCAAGTTACATCCTTTTGCCGGACTGATCTGAGTTCAGCATGCAACCCTATGAATCTGCGACTAGGACAAAGCAGACTGCTCAAGAGCCACCAGTCAGGTAAAGGTAATAACTATTAGTCAATGACATACCAATAACTTACTCAAATTTATCACTACAACTTCAATCAAGTAATATACTTTTATTCCTAAAAAAATTAATTCCTTATTATGAGCAGTGTTTGAGTAGCAGTCTGATGAAGATGAAGCTTCTCTAACTTATATTTATGGATTTATTATTGGTCTTAACTAACTTTTGGTGGTATATTTGCAGTTAAAATATAAATTTCACAGTTTTTAGCTAAGATTTTTTTCCTTAAACTTTTTAACAAAACTGTGTCATTAATTAAACATGTAAATTTTTAGCTAACTTTGACACTCTTATAAGTGTGCACCTCGTAAACAATTAGTGGATATGCTGATTTGGCTGCTTTTTTGGTGAAGTAACTGCAAGTTCTACAGCAGTTTTGATACTCTCATGATTAAAGCCAAACCTTTTTAAAAGCCTATTATTATCAAATGTTTAAAAAAAAATATTCTAAGCAAGATCTCAGGCAACAGCCAATATAGTATAGTTTGAAGTCTTAGTGAATTAAGGGTCCTCTGTAATATACTAACATTTATAAAAATTTTGTTAAGCCTTAAGATGTTATTTTTATACAGGCCCGGAGTAAAGTGAAGTTTGAATATTTGGACTAGAGTATAATTTCTTGTTGAGGTAAAGTTTAGGTATTCTGGAGTGTGAATTTTAGAGATCATGTACAAAGACCTGCACTGAATTAATGCTAAAACATTGCTTACAGACAAAGCTGTAAATGTGCGTAGACACAAAAAAAACAAATGCATCAAACTCTGTGTACAGAGTACAGAAAACTTATATACCTGGTAGACATGCAGATGATCCCTTCCCATGCAGCTGGCATTGCCATATAGTAAAGGGTTGTTTAAATTTGCACATGCTTTTATATGTTCTTACTTAATTGCATAATTGATAAAAACATATGATGTCAATTAGCCTATACAAATTACTAGCAATAGAGTTGTTGAATACTTTGTATTCTAATGTTTGCAACTTCACCTTATTGCCTCTAAGAGGCACCAATAGACAAAAAACATGAAAAATGTATGTATGCCAGACACGAAATTGACGTGAAGGAACGCACATTTTTCATGTTAATTTCACTGTTAGTAATCCAACAGTGAGCGTGCAAACTGGCATACGCAATGTTTTTGTGTGTACGCAGAGTTGATACACGAGGCCCCTGATGAGATAAGAGATTAGAGAACTGGATAAGAGTGGCATTTATAGATGTGGAGTAGAGTTGAGGGGAATTTAGTGATCTGGTGTAGAGTGGAGTTTAGTAATCTGGTGTAGAGTGGAGTTTAGTGATCTGGTGTAGAGTGGAGTTTAGATATCTGAAGTAGAGTGGGGTTTAGATATCTGGAGTAAAGTGGAGTTTAGACATCTTTTGTACTGTAAAGCTTAGATATATGATGTATAGGGGAGTTTAGATCTGGAGAAAAAAGAAGTTTAGGGATCTGGTGTAAAGTGGAGTTTAGAGGTCTGGGGTAGAGTGGGGTTTAGAGATTCATTTAAAAAAAAAATTATTTGTTTTGTGAAAAAGTGAGAGATAAAGAGAAAGAGGGAGAGATAGAGATAGAGAAATATGGATAATCAAGTGTACTGTAAAAGTTAAAGACAATGAGTAGACTGGTAGATCCAGTAAGATTCGGGAGGGATCTCTGGGATGAAAGCCGGGCCACCACACCACCATCAACCAACCTGTGTGAACGTAAAGAGTGGAGGAAGGACAGCATACAAATATCCCAGTTTACCAAACACTTGCCCCCTGCTGTAGCCTTTATTATTCGAGATACTAACAAATAGCCTGCACCTTTTGATCTAAATAGGTATGGAAGATCATAGTGGTACAGAAGTTCACTTATAAAACAGCTAACCAGCTAATCTCGAGTAGTGGAGAAGTGGAGTTTAGAGATCGAGGTAGAGTGGAGTATAAATGAGATAATTGTAATTTTCTCAGATAAGAAATCTGCTAGGAAATGTTTCCATTTGGTTTACTCAGGCACGGTGTTTGAGCTCTGATCCACTCGTTGTGTGTTCAAGTCTCTCTGCTGCACTTTACTACTCTGATCCTAAAGGTTTCTTGCTCTTCTTTTTGTCCTTGGAAACATGAAGGCAAACAGCTGGTGACTTAGATTACTCAGTGGGAAAGGCACGGGCTGGAAGCTGAGTGAGTGTGTGTTTGTGTGTGTGTGTCTGAAGTGAACACTGTGATTCTAGGCTGTGGATAATTTTGGCTCAAAGAGTTTGCTGCTTTTGTCCCAGATTTGAGAACATCTCTCTGTCTCAGTATGGTGGCTGCAACATTACATCATGTTTCAGCCCTCTGGAGGAGAAGTGACTGAGAGACATGACATCATCAAAATTTAATTGTTTAATCTCCAGGAGGAGAACATTAATAATACAGACCCCAATTATTCATCAGATATCTTTATACATAAATTGTAAGTCTTCCCTATAGTTAAAATTAGATGTTTATTATTTACTGTAAAGATTTATTTAGGAAAATAACTAAAACTATAAATTAATCTTTTTTAATCAAGTAAAATGATGTGAATAGTGAATAGTGAAACATTTGATTTCTAGTAGCATTTTTGTGTCTTTAGTAGAGCATCACACCAAGTCACCATATCACAGTCTCTTTCTGTAATTGAGCAGGAATTCCTCAGTAGTGTATTTGAGGTGCTGAGAAGCTGTTTCACCACATCAGCCTTTTTCACATAAACCAGGTAGGTTGTTGGGCGTTTTGGATTTTTTATGGAAATAAAAATTCAATTCAATTCAATTCAGTTTTATTTGTATAGCACTTTTTACAATGGTGATTGTCACAAAGCAGCTTTACAATTGAAGAAATTATGAGACAGAATGAAACAGAAAGCAGTTTGTCCCTGATGAGCAAGCCGGGGGCGACAGTGGCAAGGAAAAACTCCCTGAGGTGAGATAGGAAGAAACCTTGAGAGGAACCAGACTCAACAGGGAACCCATCCTCATTTGGGTGAAAACAGGTAGCAGGGATTATGACGTTACATTGTGTGTGTGTGAACAACTTAAATCATTAGTCCTTAGAGAGCAGCTGGAACGTCTTTATGGCGAAGTGGGTCGTCCTAGATCGCCCAGTGATGCATCATCCGCTGGGCAGGTCACAGGGAAGGGTCCCACAGGACCGGGTTGAAGGTGGGGTCTGGATCACCGGCAGCTCCGTTGTGGCGTATGTAACTCAACAGTGAGAGAGAGAGAGAGAGAGAGAGAGAGAGAGGGAAAGGAAGACAAAAAGAAGGAAAATAGTTAAGTGACAATGTAATAACACGGTTTGATTAAGTGAATAATGTAGAGTGCAAGGATGGAATCCGGCAATACTAACTAGGTCAGCATAACTAAAAGGAGAACCAGAGGGAAACACAGACATGAGGGCTCCCTGATATGTTAAGCAACCAGCCTCTCTCATCATCAACACCGAGATCAATAGGAGAGGGAAAGACAGCATCTAAACATACCAGATCACCTTAATACTCAACACCCATGAGTCCCCCAGATCTGCTCCTTTATCTAAGGGGAATCAATACAAAATGCTTGATTAAATAAGTATGTTTTTAACCTGGACTGAGACTGTGTCTGATTCCCGAACATACATAGGGAGGGGGCTCTGTAAGAAAAGGCTCTGCCCCCTGCTGTAGTTTTTATAATGCGCGGTACTGACAGGCAGCCTGCATCCTTTGATCGAAGTAGGCGTGACGGAACGTAAGACACTAGAAGTTTGCTTAAGTACTGCGGTGCAAGACCATTTAGAGCTTTATAAGTTAACAGTAGTATTTTAAAATCGATGCGGTGTGTCTCACTGGGAGCCAATGCAGTGTGGATAGGACTGGCGTGATGTGCGTGATCTTTTAGTTTTAGTAAGGAATCTCGCTGCTGCGCTCTGGACTAACTGAAGTTTATTAATGCACCTAGTTAAACATCCAGACAGTAAAGCGTTACAGTAATCCAGCCTGGATGTGATAAACGCATGAACTAATCAGTAAGCGACAAGATATTTCTTATTTTAGCGATATTTCTAAGATGATAGAATGCTATCCTACTAATATTGTCGACATGGGCTTCAAATGAGAGATTGGAGTCTAAAATCACACCCAAATCTTTTACTGTTGCACTTGGTGAAACAGAAAGACTGTCTAGGGTTAAGGTGTGATCAGGAAGCGCTTACTTTTAGCTACCTAGCGTTAAGCAAGAGGAAATTGCATAACATCCAATCTCTTACTTCCTTCACACATTGCTCAATCAGGCCTTGATGAGACGTATAACTGTGTGTCATCAGCGTAACAGTAGAAACTGATATCGTGCTTACGAATTATGTTTCCCAGAGGCAGCATGTAAAGAGAGAAAAGAAGTGGGCCTAAAACCGAGCCCCGTGGAACACCATACTTTACAAGGGAGCACGCAGAATAATCACCATTTAAATCTACAAACTGGTAACGATCGGTTAAATAGGACCTGAGCCACGCAGGAGAGGTTCCTTTAATTCCTACTAATTTTTCTAATCTGTGAAGAAGAATATCGCGATCTATGGTGTCGAAAGCCGCACTAAGGTCAAGTAATATAAGCAACGAGACACAGCCTTGATCGGATGCCAGTAAGAGGTCATTAGCTACTTTGACCAGTGCTGTCTCTGTGCTGTGGTGAGGCCTGAATCCTGATTGATAAAGTTCGTGTATGTTATTTCTTTGTAAATATGAACATAGTTGTTGTGCTACTACCTTCTCTAGGATTTTAGAGATAAACAGAAGGTTAGATATTGGCCTGTAGTTTGACAGCTCATTTTGGTCAAGGTCAGGTTTCTTAATTAAAGGTTTAATAACTGCTAATTTAAAAGATTTGGGAACATACCCACTGCTGAGAGAAGAGTTAACTATTTTCAACAGGGGTTCTGATACTGCCGGTACAATTTGTTTAAGAAAGTGTGTTGGTATACACAAGTTGACGATTTTGTGGAAGAGATGAGTGCGATTAGGTTTTTCTCTTCCAGAGGAGTGAAATTTTCTAAGTTCTGATCTGATGCGGTTAATTGTTCATCAGAATCATTTGAAAGGTCTGGTTTTAGAGCGTGAATTTTCTGCCTAATGTTTGCAATTTTATTATCAAAGAAGTTCATGAAATCCTCACTGCTGCACGCAGTTATGGTGCAGGTTTCTGTGGTCGTGTTATTCCTAGTTAATTTTGCGACGGTGTCAAATAGAAATCTAGGATTATTTAAAAAAGGGGCTTGAGAGCAGAGGGTTTTGGTAATTTCTGGATTAAAGCATCTCTTCTGGCTTTGTGATGGTACATGGGCATTAGGCTGGTTATACATGTGACATAAACTGGGCTACTGGTTTCTTCTAATCACAATCACAATCCATTACAAAACCAAAATACCTAAACACACAAGGGATGAGGAGGATCACATCACTCAACAAGAAGGCTCAACAGAGTCTCCACTTTATTTAACGACTGAAAAGAGCAAGTCTCTCTCCACCCATTCTCACCACTTTCTGCAGAGGCACCATTGAGAGCGTGCTGACCAGCTGCATCGCTGTCTAGTATTGGAACTGCAGTACTGCTGACTGCAAGACCCTACAACAGACAGTGAACGCTGGTGCAGAGATCATCAGTGCCTCTCTCCCCTCCATCCTGGATATTTTCCTAGCACGATACTACAAAAAGGCTACCAGCATCATGAAGGATCTCACCCATCTCTCCAACAATCTCTTCGAGCTTCAGCTATCTCATTTACAGTTTCTTTGTTAAGCCTTTGTACAGTCCCAGTCCGTGTATGTATATTTATGTTTAACTAGTATGTAGCACTGTGGTCCTGCGAGACACAACATTTTCTTTCACTATATGTCCACACGTAGCAGAATGACAATGAAACTTGACTGATGGTCGCACTAAGGATCTCAAATCAGGCATCATGCTGTACCCAACAGAGGCCAGAGGTGGAGCTAAAGAACATCTACATACACACTGTGTAGGTCTAATTTACAGACCATTTTAATCTCTTGTAATTGTTCGATGCAGATATGACCAGCATCAGGAGATAATGATACTCAACCTTAACACCCTTATCTGTATCACTGTCCTTGCAGACCTCAGTGCAGAAAGTGACATTACAACAGAGGAGCATTTGCCCACACAGGACCTACACGATAGAGGTTCATGCTTCCTGCTGGCTGCTAGTGATTACAACTGCACAACTGACTCTGCCCTTAAATCAGGTAGAGTTACATTGCATTATCACATCATGCGTACATGCACAGCTGTCTACACATCATCATTATCACCCATCATTATTATTCCCATCTCCATTATCATCATCGTCACTATTACCATCATTACCACCATCATCATAATCATCATTATCATCATCAAAAACATCACCATCATTATTATCATTACCAACATCATTATCATCACCATCATCATATCATCATTATCATCATCTTCATATCATCATCATCACCATCATCATATCATTATCATCACAACTAACATTATCATCATAATTTTTTAGCATAACACCACCTACATGCTAGGCTTCTTTTCCAGAACCATGTGTGTGTTAATATGTTATTCTTGTGTCTGAAGGCTGCAAGAAACCTAAAAGCTTAACCAACGTAAACGTGACTCTTCAGCTTGTCCTATACAATTATACGCTTTTGCTCACCAAGCTTATCTGTGCAATACAACTTGGCATGTTAGAGATTTATCTACATATGTGCATGTTGAAGAAATATTTAAACATATAATATTAAAACGATCGTTAGCAATAACCTATAGACTTTAAACAACAAAAGCTTTAATTCAGGCAATTTTCATGAATTTTAAGAGTTAATGAAAAATCTTTACATATAAGACATAGAGCTTATGATGTAATAGAGGTTTAATAAATGTTTAGCGGATTGTTAGTAACAAGTTTATAACCCTGTGTGATTCCCACTTATGCAGTCAGTAATGACTGAGAACATCTCTCTGTGTCTGAAATTTTGTGGCAAAAGCTTGTGAAAATTTAACGCATCTTTTGTATATTTTCATTTTAATAAAATCAATTTCTCATCACGCTTCACTTTGGCATGTCACTGAATCACCGCCTCATTAGGACTGCAATCACACTGTGTTCCATCAGCAACAAGCCATCAATTAGATGTTGCGTAAATGTTGTTTACATGTTGTGTTTCACTGATAGAATGATAATGATGTTGTTCCAGTTACGACTAAACCTTTGGCTAAAATACAGCTGATATCAGCTAAAGGTGGAAAGGGTGGCGCCAATACACACTCTGATGGATTTAACGATTTGGATAGGACAGTGTGGAACAGAATTAGTCTGTGATTGGATGGTCTGAATTAGCGAATCCCTGTTTGGACAATGTGGAGGAGAGAACTCTGATCTGACACTGTATCAGACAATCTGGACTAAAAAAGCTCACTAAAAACATTTTAAAAAGCACAACTCCTCTGATTGGACGATTCTGTTATTAGATGATGAAACGGTCTGTAATTCTATTGTTTTGGAACATATTTTTGATTAGACAGTATGGATCTTTGCACATATAAACATCCGGATAGTCTGGATTAGCATGTACCTGAATGGACAGTATTTATCAGCAATTTTTTAGATAGTATGAATAAACTCATCTCTGTGGATAAAAAATATGGATTGTTTTATCTCTTTGATTGAATAGTATAGTGTAGCATATCTCTTGGTGTCATTAATTGGATCAGTATCTGCATTTAGACAGTATCTGTTATGTGAGAGTTTGGATCAGCATCTCCTCCTGAAGCAGCTTTATGTTTGAACATTGTATCTGTATTTACTGAACCTCCCTATTGCCCCAGCCCCCTTCCTATCTCCCATATAGTATAACTGCTCCTACCTAATGCCCCTATAGTGTACCTGCCTCTCCCTAATTTTGCATCTGTACAGAAATATAACATAACTACTCACTATAATACAGCTCCTAAATGCCCCACCCTGAGTAGGTGTGTACACTGTGTGTGCAAACTGGAATGTCAGTGTGTTACAGAGTAGAAACATGAACTGTTAATAAATGTGACCTGAAATCATGGGAATATGCTGTTTATCTTTAGTGTGTGTGTGTGTGCTTTCCCTATTTTAGATTCAGGGATTTTAAATGTTGTTGACTGTCAACACTCTGACACTGTGATGTGTATTATTGTCTTGGTGTGTGTGTGTGTGTGTGTGAGAGATTTTTTGTGGTGCATGCTGACACAAATTAAAATGAAATGCATTTCTCACCGTTTTTTTATTTTGTGTCTTGTTTAATTTGTGATGTTAATTAATAAATTGAAAAATGTATAATATTAAATATCATATCAAGCTTTGAGTAATGACATGAAATGTAATCCTGATTCTAAAATAGTCATTTACACAAAGATCATGATATTGATTGATAATGATAAAGATCTGAGGATCTATGATTAAATGTAACATTTCATTAGAAATAAAACCTCTTTATTAGAATAATTCACTTATCCATGGTGATTGTAGTAAAAATGATAAAGTTTCCTCCTGACCCAGGTCTTATTTGACAGATGATATATCAATGTGTAGATATAACTGTTGTTTTCTTGTAAGGTTCTTGTTTCTTGTTTTATGTTTCAGGTTATATATCATGTTTGTTATGTTTCTTGTTTCATGGTTATATTGTGTTTATGTTTTGAGTTTCTGATTATGTTTATGCCTTTGTTTATCTCCTGTCTTGTCCCATGTCACGTGATCTTTGCTCCTCCTGCCACGTAATCACCTGTCCATGTGTCATGTTTCCATTGGTCAGTCTTGTGTGTATATATAGCCCTTGTTTTTTCTTTTGTCTTTGTCCTGAATTTCGATTTTTCCCTGTACTTATATTGTGAGGCTTGTTGAAAAATGCTTAAAAATTGTGCAGGAGGTAGACCTAGTATGATAATGACTAAAGAATAGCTAATTATAAAATATACATATTACAAGTAGCACTAAAAAAGAAGAAATAAGATAAATAAATATGATGTAGGAGAAGGAAAAAGGAAAAAGAACAGGATGGTGTTCTATCAAAAAGTTTTACCAAAATATAACTAATCATAGAAGTGTGTGAGCACAAATAAAGTAGTCTAGTTGTAATACAAAATCAGAAAAACACAGACACAGTGGTACAGAGTGGAACAGGTTTATTGGAATGGAAAGCCCCATACGCTAATTAAGTGGAATAACATCAACCTCGTCGGCCGTGTGGTAGAGAGGAGGAGAAGGGGGAAGCAGACTGGATGATGATGAATCGTCAGAGAAAAACAACGGTGATGGCCTTGGGGAGACTGGTGGTGGAGGTGAGGCCCACCGAACCCGTTTGACTGGAATGGAGGGCCCAGCACTGTTAGTGAGATCCGGAGGGATCACAAAGTCAGTTTGGGTTCCTACATCACAGGTTCGAGGAGAAAAAGTTACACGCACAGGTGAAGTTTCGTTGAGTGTATGTAGATGGAAGAGACGATCCAGAAAAACACTGATTTCCCCACTGAGGCAGGCTAGCTGAGAACGCCACATTCGTCTGATGTACTCTCTACGTTCAGTAGTTAAGCGGGCTAGAGATAAGAAAGGAAATTTAATTGAGTACCACTGGTCATGATTCTTTGAATATAATAAACTCATAGAAAAATAGATAAGTATCGACTGTGTGTCAAAGTAACCTGAATCATTAAGAAGAATAAACTAAATAGGTGATTTTTGTTTTAACTTAAGCACCAAAAATATATACATATATAGCACTCACAAAAAAGAGGAGTAAGAAAAATAGAACTTACGCATTGCTGTGTAGAAAAATATTGCAGAAAGTCCACAAAGTGAAACAAGGCCTCGATTTGTGTAAGTGTGCAGAAGGTGAACAGGTTTATATAAGAACTGTTGGGTTTTTTTTCAAACAAGAGGTCAGCATTCGGTTTTAATGGTAAATCATTTTTGAGGATGAATATATTACAAAGATAATTAGTTTTAATGGTAAATCATTTTTAGGGATGCATATCTTACAAAGATATTTAGTTTTAATGGTAAATCATTTTTAATGAGGAGACTGCACCTTCAAAGGCAGTGTAACTCTGGGATAAGGGAAAAACAGATAATATACATTTACACACAAAGATACGAAGATAATTTACATTTACACTCAAAAAAGTTTAAACATTATGGGAACTTGTTAGTTAAAAACAAAAGGGGGGCTGAAATTCGGCAGGTATAAAAGGGCAGGATTGACAGTAACTTTTTGCATTTGCCTTGGTATTGTACTCTGTTACAGAGGTCTTTACTTTGCTTGTGCCATTTATTTCTGAACAGATTGCCTTCTGTGGATCCTTTGAATGCTTGATGACTACAATAAATTGGAGTTTTTTTCAAGTTCATGTTATTTTTTTGTTTATGTTTGTGCTAAGCTAAGCTACGATAAGTCAGGTTATATCAAGTTTGGTTTATTTAGCTTTCTCTTACATAGTGGGTGGAGCTTTCTATTATTTCTATTGTCTGTGATACTTCATGTCATAGCGAGTCAGAATGACAGAATTCCTTCCTGCAGTTTAATCTTCCTTATGCGCATCATTATATGGTGCTGAGCAGATCTATTAATCTATGTTATCTCTGTACTTTTTCTCTTTGTTTCTGTGTTTTGCTCACAAAAATTTCTGATTTGATGAAACTGTAATTAAGCAAATCCCTAAAATAAATAAAAACATCATTAAAAACAACAGGATAATATCTCATTCTCTGCTTCATTCCACACACACATGCACTCACTAAAATATTACACACACACACACACACACCATTAAATAGCAATAAAGCAAAGAATAGTAATTCATTTTCTGCCTTATTGCCATTCAATTTAATGTGCGGGATGTCATTGTGCCCGTCACCGTGGAAATCGTTGCTGTAGCAATAACATGGATGAGTCTAAGCTTTGGCCACAGACAACAACCCCACCCACCACTGCCACCACCACAGCAACTTTGTCTCCATGACAACCAGCGATTTACTGTCTTAGTGCAAAAGCCAGAAAAAAAAATTCAGTTCAAACACTAACATCGATAATATAGTCTAAACTGTTTTATTTCTATTCATGTTTTGTATAGAAGTGTGTGTGTATGTGTGTATCATGACGTTGAGTGTTTTCATTAAAGTAATCTCTTCACAGGTATGTGAAAATGTATGATTGAATTAAAAAAGGCTGAACTGATATTTATCTCTAACAAGAAAGTTGAAGGAGAACGTGTTAAAGAAAAACTGGAGATGATCTAAGGAGGAAACACCAAGGAAACCAATCTTCATCCTCACCTCAGAGACAGCAGCAGACACACACACACACATATAGTGATCCGAGTTCAGTATTCACTCATTTTCACACAGATCAAAAGTTTAACAGCTCACACATTTCCTCTGTTCATAGATTAATATAATTTAGGTATAATAATAAAGTTTTTTCTTTTCTTTAACATCTACACTTTTTTTTTTAAGAATATTTTATATTTTTGTGTGTGTCCATACTGTAAGTTTCTGTTGGTTTACAGAAATAAGGGGCTTCTTGTTCAATATGTGGCTTTAGTTTCACTAGTAAAGAATCAAACTAAATTACTGACATCCTGAAATAAACTTTAAATCTCTAAAAAACAATTTTTCTGGACTGTGCCTTTAACAGTGTACTTCTAATAAATATATGTGAACCTAGTAAAGATATCTTTGTAAATATCCGACACTGTGAAGATTTACATTTTTTTTAGCAGAAGTTGTTATTCACGATTGCTTTTATAGCAATTGGCAGACGTTCATATCCAGAGTGACTTACATTTATCACTTTTATACAACTAAGCAATTGGGGGATAAGGACCTAACAGTGCCAATTTGGTGGTGCTGGAAATCGAACCCTGATCTTCTAGGTCCAACAACTTTACCACTGAGCCACCACTTTCCTCAGCCAGAGTGACAAACAAAAGTGTCTCATCATTTAACAGATCAATACTGATACAATTAAAAGTGTAACAAAATGCAAAAAATCTGTGTCAAGTAACTGAGAAAGATTGGGTCTTTAATCATCTCGTGAAGACAGTCAGTGTCTCTGCTGTTCTAACATTAATGGGAAGTACCAGAACAGAAAAAAGTCTTAATTCAGACCGACTCTGTGTCTTAGCGGATGATCAGTATCAGTAAATCTAATGTGTGCAACTACAGTAAGTCTGTTGAGGAAACTCAGCGATGGGGAGGTGTGTGAAATCATTTGCAGAGGATAAATTGACCTGCCAGGAGCTAGTTAGAGTAGACTAGTTTAGAAAACACAAGAGACCTAAAATCAACATGCACAGTTGATTTTCCATGATTACCCCAACGTTTGCTAGAGGAACTTTAGAGGAATGTTAGGGAAATCCTTAAGGAATGTTAAAGGGATGTTAGAGTGATGTTAAAGAAACACTAAAGGAATGTTAGAGAAATGTTAAAGGAACACTAGTGAAACATTAGGAAAACATTAGAGGAATGTTAAAGGAACGCTAGAGGAACGTTAGAAGAACGTTAAAGGAATATTAGAGGAATGTAAGAGAAATGTTAGGAATGTTAGAGATGTGTGTCGACTAAGCGTCTGAGTCCAGGACTCAATCTAAAGTTGTCTCAGAATCAGTAAAGTTTCTCTGGTTACTTTTAATTTTTAAATATTTTTTTTCTTTTTTTTCTTAATGGACCTCCTATATTTAATTACATTTGTCCTTTGTTATGTGAGATGAGACACAAAGAAACCTTTAGGAGTTTAACTGCTGAACTAAATTTCTTTTCTTTTATTCCTGTCTTGATCTTATTCTTCTGTATTTTTATTGACTTGTTATTTTTTCTTGTCTAAATAAAGTCTAATAAAGTGTTTATCTGTCTAATTAAAGTTTATCTGAGTGATAAAGTGAAGATGCTCGTTTTTTTGTTGGTTTCATTTGTTTCACTCTACAGTTTGTTTAATGATGTCGCTTTCCTTCAATCTGAACTTGTCTGATTTCATGGAGAAGATCATCGTATCCAAGCAACACAGCGGTTGCCAGGTGACAGACACGAAGCTCCTGGGACCAAAATGTGTGTGTGTCTGTGTGTGTTTTTCTCATTAAACAAATTCCACTTTGAAGTTTATTGGGTTTTTTACTTGTTTTTTAACTTTTTTTTACTTGTTAACTTTAATATTAGGGAGTGAAGCACTGAAAGGTTTTAAGAGAAACTGGGGTTAAGATTTGTGTGTAGCTAATGTGTGGTGCGCTAGCTAATTAGCATTTTGCATAAAAGATTAGTGTGCTACAGCTCTAGATAACACTAAAGAACATTAATTAGCTTAGTAACATTAATATCAGAACTTTAATATTTATGTGAAAAATAGAGATTTGCACTTAACATGCTATAACTCACGCTAGCTCTGTTAGCTGTAATGTAAAGCATAATAAGTGGCTTTTCTGGCTAATTTCTTTTTCTAGTTTTGTTCTTAATGACGTTAAAAGTTGGATTTTTTTCTTAGTAACTGACTTAAATTTGATGTTTGTGTCTTGTATTGGTTAGCAACAGCATTCTCTTAGCTTGGCCTCATTAAATTTGTGTGTGTGAAGGCATTGTTAAAGAGATGAACACTAAACAATGATTCAGAGAAAACAATAGAGGAAAATACTAAGCATTTATGAATATTTAATAAAGTTTCAGGTTGTCTGTTATGAAAAGGAAAAATATTTATTTAAATTTCTGACAATTTTATCCAGAGTGACTTACATTCATCTTATTTTATTAATGTATCTGAGCAGTTAAAGGCTTAAAAAGCTGTTAAATTTAAATCAGAGATTTTTATTATTGTTTTTATGTGAATATTGTAAATCAACCCACTTTCACCGGACCCCTGGTATCCTGTATATTTATTGAATAAAGTTATGTTTCTCACAGTCAGTTGCTGTTAGTCAGTCACTGTAGGCAGTGATGTACTGTTTGTTCTGTAGCTTCACTCTGGATCACACTTGCGCAGTAACATCAACTCATCAATTCTTCAATCGGATGTGTCTGAAAGAACCAGTCTGGAGTGATCTGATACGGCTGGAACCCACTGGAGACTCGAGAAGGAGAATGACTCTAGTGGAGACTATGTACTTTTATCCATCACACTGCATGTAGTCTATTAGCTGCACTGCTTTACTTCTCTTTTCACAGCAGTTCAGTCTTCAGTTGGAAAAATGTTATAACTCCAAAATATTGTTTTTTTTAATTGCAGAGGGAGTGTCAGGAACTTAAGGAAATAAAAAGGAAATTACCCAAGACGCAAACCATTTCAAATGATTTAGTCCAATTTGGTGAACAGGTTCAACTGGTTGATTGATTTGTGAAGAAACTCTGTACTGTTCACTATCTAATAAAACCATACGTAGTAAACTAGTTCATACGTCCATCCTACCATCAAAGTGAAACCAGATTTATTTTTTCTGTATCACTAAAACGTTTAAAATAAACATTGTAAATCTTAACATCGGTAAATAACTCCAATTACAGTGAATCTAAAGTGTGTTGACATAAGTTCTAGTTAGGAAACAGCGCAATTCAGGATCATGACACCGCCCACCCCCCTGTCCCCCGCGTCAGTAGCGTCTGTCCCCAACTCCTGTAATACCTGTGTTGACAGGCTGCCACCTAGTGGTCGTAAGGAATTACGTTTCAAATCGGATGAATGAAGCTGTCAAATACTGAAGCCACACCCTATACAGCTAAGCATCAGGAACTACTAATAAATTGATCTTTACAACAGGAAATTTTTAGTAACTCACTGATGCCATTGAACTGTTTTGGGATGTCATATTATCTGTATGGCTCTAGAGTGTGTCTTGCCTTTTTTTGCATTTGGTTGGCTGCTAAAACTTCTACTAGCAGCAAATTCTCTGTGCTCACGTTTGTGTTCGAATTTTAGATGTTTTATCAGAATTCTCGTATTATAAGTATTTCTTTTTGTACCTCTTGATTTCTTTGCAGAACAATGACCACCATCATCTAACCATCAGAGAAAACCAACCTGCTCTCTCTTGCATAAATCCCTTCCAGTTGTCAGCTTTATATGCTAACTGATGTGGCATAAATTTGCACAGTATTGCCTGTCTGCCTTATTTTATTATTTGATTTAATTCTCTTTATTCGACTGCGTCTTGTGATTTAGTGTTTTTATATTCTGACTGTTGGTGTGATGTTACTGATGCTGGTCACATGCACCCCAACTTAGTAAGATGGGATATGCGAAAAATGCATTTCATTGGCTCTGTACATGTACCTTGCACAATGACAATGAATTGAATATACTTATACTTAATCACTCATTTTGAAATATTTTCTGACATTCAGTCATTGCTGAGTTTTTGTGCACTGAACTTTTAGTCAGTAACGTCACACAATATTAGTCTGGTATCAGAGCTTTTTTACCGGCACGAGTGTGAATATATCAGCTTAGCATCAGAGAATCCAAAAAATTATTTTAATATCACATTTACTTGAAACACACATTAAAAAAAAAAAAAAAAAAGCTTTAATGATGCAAAACCAGCATATGATGAAGATCTATAAAGACAAGAATAAATGCAGCTACATGGACTTTACAGACTTTACAGTGCGAAGTCTCTGAAAGGTTCTGAGCTGATTACAGTTTTAATAAAGGTTTATAATTATTTTGGTTGGAATTCTGTTATGTTGGAAATGAATGAATTTAATGTCAATAATCGAACACAAATTTATTTTACAAAGATTATTTTACTCTCTAATTTGGAGGATCAGACGGGGCTTCTAAGTTATTTTAAAAACTTCCTTGAGATCTCCAAAACTGTCAATCATTCCAGATCTGGTGACTGTGTGTGATCTGTTTGAATAGAACCGTGACATGGTCATGATGACGACCTTTAAGATCTGTCAGATTCACCCGGGCGATCTTCTTAACTTCAGAGCTCAGTCTGGAGAAAAAATAAAAAAATCACGTTTATGAAGTTTACTAAAGTCACGCAAGGGTGTGTGTGTTGGGGGTGGGGTGGGAGGTTTCTCCTCAGTGCTCTTTTAGCTGGTCCTCCTCCTCCAGTTTGCGGATCTCCTCCTTCAGAAAGTTGATGTTTTCTCTGGATGATTTCAGTTTCTCCTTTAACTCACTGATCTCCAAACTCGTATTCTTCTTTACCACATCCAATTTCTCCCGCGTCCGCAACTCTAACTCTGCAACTACACACACACACACAGACTGCTTAGCATTACCCATGTCTGTACACAAGTGTGTGTTGTGTGTGTGTGTGTGTTTCGTGCACTCACACTCTGTTTCATGTTTGTAGGCACCAAGTGTCAGCTGCCTTGTGGTGTTTAAAAGCTGTTGCATCATCGCTGTGGGATCCTGAAAGATCTGAAATGACAGAACACACCCAATCATTCTTAGAAATGAGTCTGTGATGTACAACAGAACAGTTGTATGAAAAGGGGACGGGCCCTAGCCCGGATTGTACCATCTCATCGTAGAACTCGGAGACGACAGTCTTCTTGGGCATTGCGCTGGTGTCAGACTGAAATAGTTTAAGCAAGTGATACAGGGTGACCTAAGAGACACACACACACCAAAGGTTTCTGTTAGAAGCACAGCAGAAAACTCTTCCACAGAGCAATTCTAAGTCAGTTTCTATTTCTTCTTTTGTGTGTGTATGTGCGCGCGAGCTCGTTACTCACAGGTCTTTCATTAGGATCGATGAAGAAGATTTTTATAATAATCTCAAACTCGCCCCATCCGGTTTCTGTAATCTCATACGGCGGCTTCGTCACCACTTTACAACACACACATGCACACAATCTCAAAAAGCCATATCAAGTGTCAATTCTGAAGAAATTATGTTTATAAATTATAATAAATTATAAATTATGTTTTTAAATTTGAATAAAATAAAAACTAGACTTTTCAAATCGCGAGTGAATATTTTATTCATAATAGAACATAAATAAATGATTAAACAGAAATTTTACACTTTTATCCATTAAATTGAAATACGTTTTGGTGCACAGGACACGACAATGCTTCCAGTCCATGTTCAATTTTTTGATCTTTTCATGATATGTACTGTAGATGAAGAGATTTGTATTTGATTTGAAAAAGTTTTTCCACAATCTTTTTACGCTCTTTCACAGATTGGAGAGACTCTGTCCGTCTCTATTTCCCGAGAGACTCTGTCCGTCTCGACTTCCCGAGAGACTCTGTCCGTCTCGACTTCCCGAGAGACTCTGTCCGTCTCGACTTCCCGAGAGACTCTGTCCGTCTCGACTTCCCGAGAGACTCTGTCCGTCTCGACTTCCGTCCCGAGAGACTCTGTCCGTCTCGACTTCCCGAGAGACTCTGTCCGTCTCGACTTTCCCGAGAGACTCTGTCCGTCTCTATTTCCCGAGAGACTCTGTCCGTCTCTATTTCCCGAGAGACTCTGTCCGTCTCTATTTCCCGAGAGACTCTGTCCGTCTCTATTTCCCGAGAGACTCTGTCCGTCTCTATTTCCCGAGAGACTCTGTCCGTCTCTATTTCGAGAGTCTGTTTTCTATTCCGGAGAGAGTCTGTTTCATCTTACTTCGGAGAGAGTCTGTTCATCTTTACTTTCGGAGAGAGTCTCTGTCATCCCTACTTCTGAGAGACTCTGTCCATCCCTACTTCTGAGAGACTCTGTCCATCCCTACTTCTGAGAGACTCTGTCCATCCCTACTTCTGAGAGACTCTGTCCATCCTTATTTCTGAGAGACTCTGTCCATCTTTATTTCTGAGAGACTCTGTCCATCCCTACTTCTGAGAGACTCTTTTTGAGGGTTTTGTGTGTGTGTGTGTTGGAAAGAGACACATGCAAAAATAACTATTTAATAAAAGAATCTGTTAGGGGAAAAACACAAACACACAATCGTGTCTGATTTAAATTTTCAGTCACTTATGAAAGTTTTGGTTTAAATGAGAAAAAAAAGACGGGATTTGAAACCTTCTGATATTCTATGTCAAATAATAGATAATTACATCACTGTAATTACATCACTGTCTTCAGCCTTTAACTCAAAACACAGTTTATAGACACTGTAACCACACCAAAATTCAGTATTAAAATGTAATAAACATATAAAAACATATTAAAATAAATGTTTGAGGATCTTTTTCCTGTGTGTGAATGGAGAAATTATTCATTCCACTTTTTAAAGATTATATACTCCCCTCTGTGGATGACTTCTGACCTTACTGTAAGATCTGAATTTTGCAGTCTGATTTTTTATGACTAAATTTAATGTTCTGATTTTCATAAAAATTTGAATCTGTATTCATTAAAACTGTATTTTTGCTAAGAATTAAGAACCAAAAAATTAACCCAAAATACAATATATAAGCCATAAAAGATGCAATTGTTTTAATTTTTAAATATTAAATATTCAAAACTTCTTTAATGTCACATAAAATTCAGTTCTGTTTAATTTCACTTGTCAATAATTAAAATTTTCACAATTTAAATATATATTTTTTTAATTTTATGCTGTATTGTGTATTTCACTTACTTTAATTAGCATCACATTCACATTAAATATTTCTGAGACCACTGTGTGGATTTGTGTGTGTGGGTGGGTTCACCTCGTAACGGATTCCCGTAACTCTCATGAAGTTTAAACTGAATCTTCTTCACATAAGCCGACATGTCCTAAAGGAAACACCAGAAAACCTGTTTTACACACTGCTCAGTGTATATTATATATATATATATATATATATATATATATATATATATATATATATATATATATATATATATATATATATATATATACACACACACACACACACACCTCGTTTCTGTAGGGTTTGACGTAAACCGTCCACTGATGTGTGTGTCCATCTTCTTCACGCTTCTTTCCAAAATATCGGATCGGGCAACGTTACCGAACACAATGGGCTTCACAATAGTCACACCCTAGAACACACACACACACACACACCTTTTATTAATTTAAATTATACGTTCAATACTCAACAAATTTTCCCAACACACACACACACATTTCTTATTTAAGTTCTTTTTTTAAGGTTAAAAAATTCTTTTATTTATTAATTAAATTAATTTTTGAAGGGTTTTATAATTAAGTGAAGTTAAAAAAAAAAAAACTGACTAAAAATCGGTTTTAAAAGCCGCGTTTATATATATATATATATATATATATATATATATATATATATATATATATACATATACACAAGTCCAAACACGAAACTGATTTTAAATCTAAACAAATTACAAGAGCTATTTAGGTAAAAGTAGGCTAGCATCGTGTCCTCTTGTGCTAAGCTAACAATTTAACTTCAGACCTTTACACGGCCTCCAGAAATCCGGACCAAATTCAGCCATTCTTTTAAACATAGTACAGACAGAGAAATAAATAGATCCGGATTAGTTTATAAAGAAATAAATCCGGTGTTTGTAACTGATTCGAATTAAAAAGTGCCATGAAGCGCTGTAGAAAATTCTCTTCACATTAGTCAGAGAAAGGTGTGTGAAGCATGCCGCAATAACTCGCAAACTGGTCTTTCATAATAAAAGTCTCTACATAACACTAAACCGCCTTTTCTAAGATTTATTTATATATATTTTTTTATTCTATTCGTTTCTCGTTATATTAACAGATGCCTTTATTACTGTTACAGTTAAATTAAACACTTGTGTAATACACAGTTCTGCAGGAAGTGGTGTCTCATGGTTAAGGTGTTGGACTACCAGCCCAAAGATTGTGGGCTCGATTCCCAGCTCCACCAAAATAACATTGCTGGGCCCCTGTGCCAAATGCTGTAAATGTCAATGTAGAAACATTTCAAGTCAATGCTATGTGCTATTAAAAAATTAATAACGTTGAAAAAGTCCATATGCTTGGTCTGAAATTAACAAATTAAATTAAAACTGTTTGCTAAGGTAAATAAGCTGTAGAATAAACTTCTGGATTGTTGTTTAGAAGATCAGACTAAACACTGAACATCCACTCTAAACATCCACACTGAACATCTACACCAGAGCTGCACACACTTTTTCAGCATGCGAGCTACTTATAAAATGACCAAAATGATCTACCTACTATAAAAATGCAAAACATATATTTATTTACAAACATAATAAGTATTCTTTATTTGTACAATATATGTTGATATATAGATGTACCTTGCATAACTGTATGAACTCATGTGGGAAAAGGCTGACTCACATAAATAAGTGGCGGCGAATAACGCAATTAAGGAGGTAACACATTTCCTCATGTTGGGGTACTAATCCTCTGTGAGTAAATTCCAGAATTGTCCATGAGCCCTGGACAAAAACTCATCCTTGACACCAGAAAAGTTCGGGTGAAACAGTGTTTAAATTTTTGATGCGAGTAAATCAACCTCAGCATCTTCCCGAGAATTGTAGCACATGAATGTAGTGACTGGCTCCAGTCAAACAAAGTCTTGAAAGTGTTTGTCAAACTCTGAAAGACAATTCTCAATCTGTGTAGTGTGCACCGTCAAATTGCTCACATGCCTTCCCTTGCGTCTCCAGCTCTGACGCTAGGTTCTTGAAGTTTGCCAAATCATGTCGCTACAGCTTTGGGGAGTGATGTTGCAATCTTCGTTTAAAAGAATTAACTGAGTTGATCATATTGATCACAGTTTTGTCTTTTCCTTGCAGCTCTACATTAAGGTCATTAAACATGTTGGTCAGATCGGTTAAAAATGCTAAGTCTAACAGCCACTGATAATCATTTAGTTGTTTGTATTCTGCATGTTTAGCTACACGGAAAAACTCCTTAATCTCCAGATAGAGCTTTCAAAATCTTTGCAGGAATTTCCCTCGACTAAGCCATCTTACGTCAGTGTGTAGCATCAACTCAGAGTGGTCGCAGTCAACCTTCTCCAGATTCGCACTAAATAGCCGTCTTTGAAGAGATCTGACAGGAATGGAACAGGCGATCTTCGTTGCCACATCCCTTTATCTCTTTCATGTTGTGCATTTTTGCGCATAACGTTTGTTGATGTATTATTCAGTGGTAATTAAGGATGTCGGTGGAAGCATCGTCCTTCCTCCACCTGGCAATGAATCCATTTGAGCGGCCAATCATCACTGGTGCTCCGTCCGTGGTGATGAACATCTTTGTTTATACTGGGAGCCGGGTTTTCTCAATAAAGTTTTTGAAAGACTGAAAAATGTCCTCTCCTCGCATGTGTTCTTTCATGGGCAGTACTGTTAAAAGCTCCTCTTTTGCAGTCATATCGATAAACACCATCCGAATAAAAATACACAACTGGGCTGTGTCACTCACATCTGTAGACTCGTCCAATTTCAAAGTTGCTGGGTCAAAGCCTCGGCCATGGCTTCACAACGCTGTGTAACCGTACTTGTTGATAGCTGGAGAGCTTTGATTGAAGATAATATTTCTGGTTTGTTCTTAAATTCCCCGAACAACAAGTCAGCTGCTTCAACAAAGGCCTCTTTTACCATCACTCTGTTTTGGAAGGACTTCTTGTGCTTAATGATGAAGTGACTCACCTGGAATGATGCTTCAGTGGCTGCCTTCACTTTTGTGGTCAGCTGTGAGAAAAATGACTGCTGTCAGGATAATTGGGATTTTAGTTCCTTCACCCTTCTCTTTCTCAGCTCGCTTTTCGGAGGGAAGTCAGTGTCGTAGTTTTTATGAACAGTCCGAACATGCGTGGTTACCCATGTGTCAGACTGGCTGCCCTGTATGTCAATAAAGTGACAAACTTCCTAGTGAGGATGGTAGGCTGATTTTTTTTAATGCCATTGCGATCTACCCACGCTACCTTTGCGATCACCCGGTAGATTGTGATCGACTCTGAACACCTACACTGAACACTGTGTAAACTCAGACACACCAATAAAAAAAACTGATTAAAAGGAGGATATAATCTGGTGCAGCAGATAAAGAAACAGAAACATGTTTTTGGAAATATTAATCCTTTTTTTAGTGTGGACACGTCTGCCGGGGCTGATAAACTCAGGTTCACACAGGTTTATTTCCATTTTCCTCCAGTGACGTCGTGTAATCTAACGTTATTCTGATAGATGGAGATAAAGAGCAGTTTACTGGAGTGTGTTAGTGTCTTCATTTCTTCAGCTCAAGTAATGAAACCATCAAGTTTTAATTAACGTATTTAAGTAATTCTATTTCTAATGATTTCATCATGAACTTAAGGTTACGACTGCAGTAAACACACTGATATTTATGTCACTTTATGATGCTGAAGTTTTTGCTTTTATTAGCTGCAGGTTGGATTACTATAATGTCTGACTGTTAGGATGTTCTGCTACGACCATAAAAAACTTCAGTAAATCAAAAATGCAGCAGTTAGAATTCAAATCATAGTCAAGAGACTAAAAGAAATAATATTACACTCGGACAGCATGGTCGCTTAGTGTTTATCACTGTTTCTTCGGAGTAACAAGGTTTGAGGTTTTTATCCCCTGCAGGGGCCTTTCTGTGTGGCATGTGTATGTTCTCTCTGTGTTTTGTGTTGTGTGTGTTTATTTGTGGGGTTTCCTCCCACAGTCCCCAAAACATGTATGTTATATTAATTCTAAATTACTCATAGGTGTATGTGTGTGTCAAGTCAAGTCACCTTATTTATATAGCGCTTTTAGCAATCAGGATTCACATCAGAAAAGACAACAAAACCCTCAATGTGATTGATATCTATAAATTTAGAATCCCCAACTAAAGTCTCTGACCAGATATAAACCAGTAGGTTACCCATGCTGCAGCAAAGTTTTTTCGTGGTCTTCTCCAAGTGGCCGTCTAGAAGACAAGATATCATTGAGAAACAGCCTTATTGTCTCCAAGTGATGGCAACGGTGAGCTCGGCATAACAAAGAACAGACAGTGTAGATGCCATTCGACTTATTATATACAATATATTGTGTGTTATTGAACGTTCTCCTAGTTTCGGTTGACCTGATTATTGCAGGATAACATTCCTTTAATGGATTTGAGTAATGAAAATTTGTGTATTATGTGTAGGCCAGATTAAAAGAGATGGGTCTTTAAACTAGTTTTAAACTGGCAGAGTGTGTCTGGCTCCCGAACAGTGCAGGGTAGATAAGAAAAGGATCTGCCACCTGCACCTGCAGTTGATTTTGTTATTTTAGGTTTTATCAGATTGCCTGTCCTGAGAGCACAGCGGATGTGGAGGACTATAATAGGATAGGAGCTCAATCAGGTACTGAGGTGCTAAACTATTCAGAGCTTTATAAGTAATTAACAAGATTTTAAAATCTATTCAATATTTAATAGGTAGCCACTGCAGTGTTTGACAGAACCGGGCTAATATGGTCATACTTTTTTGGTTCTAGTAAGAACTTTCTCTGCTTTGTTTAGGACCAGCTGGACTTTATTTGGTGATACCACAGAACAAACCACCCAGTAAAGCGTTACAGTAATCTAATGTTGAGGTCATGAACGCATGAACAAAGATTTTTTAAAAACTAATTTTGACTCTCCGACAGCATAGGTCGTAATTTAGATATATTTTTAAGAAGATAAAATGCATTTTAACAAATGCTGGAAATGTGTCTCTCAAAGGCAAGATTGCTTTCAAAAAGCACACAAGTTTCTAACTAATGATAAAGGGTTGACAGAGCAGCCATCAAGTGTTAGACAGTGATCTGGGACTGTGATCTTGACTGTTTTTAATGAATGTTTTAATATTGTCTTTTCTGATGTATTTTTTGTAAAGCTGCTTTGAAACAATCCCGATTGTTAAAGCGCTATATAAATAAGGTGACTTGATCTAGATTATTACAGGCAGAGGCTTCATTGCTGATAATTAACACCTCTGTTTTTTTTAGGATTCAGCAATAAGAAATTATTTGTAATACAGTTTTTTTATATCAACTATGCTTTGCGCTGTGAAAAAATATATAGCTTAGTGTCACCAGCATAGCAGTAAAAGCTAACACCCTGTTTCCTAATAATATCTCCTAAGGGTAACATGTAAAAAGTAACTGTCCTAGAACTGAGCCCTGGGGTACTCTATACTTTACTTGTGAGCGATATGATACCTCTTCATTCACTGCTATGAATTGTTGGCGGTCAGATACATAAGTAAGATTTAAACCATGCTAATGCACTTCCATTGGAGCCAACAAAGCATTCTAATCTATTTGAAAGAATGTTATCGTCAACAGAGTCAAACGCAGCACTGAGGTGCAATAGCACTAATAGGAAGAGACAACCATTATCATCTGATAGCAGCAGGTCCTTTGTAACTCTAATTAGAGCAGTCCCAGTACTATATGATCTAAATCCTGACTGAAGATCCTCACAGCTATCATTTGTCTCTAAGAAAAAAATAAATTGTGACAATACTAACTTTTCTAGTATCTTAGACAGAAATAGGGGGTTTAAGATCGGTCTGTAATTAACTACATCTTTGGGATCAAGTTGTGTTTTTTTAATGAGCGACTTATTAACAGCCAGTTTAAATATTTTGGGGACATATCCTAATGACAACGATGAATTAATTATATTCAAAATCAGACCTATGACTTAAAGAGGAATTACCTCTTTTAGGAGCCTGGATGGAATACGGTCTAACAAACATTTTCTTGGGTTAGATGATTTGATGAGTTTATATAGTTCTTTCTCTCCTATAGTAATGAATGAGTGAAATTGTTCCTCAGGGGATCCTCGGGAGAGCTTTATCTTATGCGATACTGTTTTAAATTTTTATCTCTAATAGTATCGATCTTGAAATTAAGGTAATTCATGAATTCATTACTGCTGTGTAGATGTGAAATGTCAAGACATTTAATTTCTTTTTTTAGTTAATTTAGCCACCTTATTGAATAAATACCTGTGGTTATGTTTGTTCTCTCCTAGAAGAGATGAAAAGTAATCTCAAAGAGCTACACAAGGAAACATAGAAAGTAAACACAGATTCGTATTGTATAAGTGTTTGTTGTGTGTGTGTGCTTAATGCTGAACTGAAGTCTATAGACCACATTTGCACATATGTGTCCTTATTGTTTAGATATGAAGGGAGATATGAAGAAAGAATTCACATCTAAATAAGGAGGCAGGCTGACATCCAGACCTGGAAAAGTGGGGAAAGTGAAATACACGGCTAGGAAAGCAGGCAGAGTAACTAAGCAAGAGGCAGAATTACATCTTTAGCTTAGCAAATTAGCAGAGTAACAACAGCTTGGCAAGGAGCAGAGTGATGCTACAAATGGCAAGGGGGCAGACTGACGTCCACAGCTGGGCAAGGGAACAGAGTGAAATCCACAGCTAAAAAAGTTGACAGGGTGTCAACCTCAGCTGAGAAAAAAAGCTGAGAGACACCCACAGCTGGTTAAGGGGGCAGAGTATTGTCCACAGAGAAGAAAAGAGTCAGAATGGCAAAAAGAGAGAGAGACAGAAAGAGAAATATTTGCAAAATAAGAATTGGCAAAAAACAAACGTCATTTAGATTTGTAGATTTAAATGGTGATTATTCTGCGTGCTCCCTTGTAAAGTATGGTGTTCCACAGGGCTCGGTTTTAGGCCCACTTCTTTTCTCTCTTTACATGCTGCCTCTGGGAACCATAATTCGTAAGCATGATATCAGTTTCCACTGTTACGCTGATGACACACAGTTATAGCTTATTTAATCAAGCATTTTGTATTGATTCCCCTTAGATAAAGGAGCAGATCTGGGGGACTCATGGGTGTTGAGTATGATGGTGATCTGGTATGTTTAGATGCTGTCTTCCCCTCTCTTATTGATCACGGTGTTGATGATGAGAGCGGCTGGTTGCTTAACATATCAGGGAGCCCTCATGTCTGTGTTTCCCTCCGGTTCTCCTTTTAGTTATGCTGACCTAGTTAGTCTTGCCGGAGTCCATCCTTGCACTCTACATTATTCATTTAATCAATTCAAACCAATTCAATGTTTTCCTTCTTTTTGTCTTCCTTTCCCCTCTCTCTCTCTCTCTCTCTCACTGTTGAGTTACATACGCCACAACAGAGCTGCCGGTGATCCAGACCCCACCTCCGACCCGGTCCTGTGGGACCCTTCCCTGTGACCTGCCCAGCGGATGATGCATCACCAGGGCGATCTAGGACGACCCACTTCGCCATAAAGACGTTCCGGCTGCTCGCTAAGGACTAATGATTATAGTTGTTTACACACACACAATGTAACCACATGATCCCTGCTACCTGTTTTCACCCAAATGAGGATGGGTTCCCTGTTGAGTCTGGTTCTTCTCAAGGTTTCTTCCTATCTCATCTCAGGGAGTTTTTCCTTGCCACCGTCGCCCCTGGCTTGCTCATCAGGGACAAACTGATTTCTGTTTAATTCTGTTTCATAATTTCTTCAATTGTAAAGCTGCTTTGTGACAATCACCATTGTAAAAAGTGCTATACAAATAAAACTGAATTGAATTGAATTGAATTTAACTCTCAGAAGCGTGGAGTGAGACAGGGCTGCTGTTTAAGTCCCACACTATTCAATATGTATTTTAATTAATTGGCCTGCATTCTCGAGTGATCTGCTGCCCTTGGTCTCACTCTAGACCGATCCACAGAGATTTAAACTGCTGCTGTATGCAGATGACCTGGTCCTGCTGTCCCCCACTGCTCAGGGTCTACAGCAGAACCTGGATCTGCTACAGCAGTACTGCCAGACCTGGGCCCTGTCCGTCAACCTCAACAAAACAAAACAAAACAATCATCATTTCTTTTCAAAAAAAAGATCCAGTTCTTAGGAAACACAACACATATTCAGATTAGAAACACATGAAATCCAACACTCCCAAAAGCTACACATATCTAGGACTAAAAATTTTACTCGTCTGGAAACTTCAACCTGGCAGTAAAGTAAATGAACTGAGAGAAAAAGCACGCAAGCTTTCAATGACATAAAAAGATAAACAATCTTAAGAGTGCACAGACACACTACCAACAATGCATGCAGGCCAGAATTAGGCTGATATCCCATAATACTAAACATACAAACACCACCACACACGCCAACACACACTCACAGTCCAGCACACACTAACACAACACAGACTCACAATCAGAGTCAAGTACAATTAGAATAAAACTATTAACACAGTCACTGAAAGTAAATTATTTAAACTATTGGGAAAGTCAAACTAAACTGCAGAGTAAAATGGAGTGTTATCTCACCCTAAACAGACAATACAGTGTAGCAGAATACCTCAGCACATTAACTTACCCAAAACTCAGACACACCTTGACGAAATACAGACACAGTGAACATAGTCTGGCTCTGGAGACGGGGAGACGCAGACAGCCCTGGCTGCCCCGAGAGCATAGACTGTGTCAGCAGTGTTTACTGAATACAGTAGAGACGGAACTGCACTTTCTCATTGAATACACTAACTATCAAAGTATTCAAACTCAATTCTTTAATAAATTAAAAAAAAACCTCCCCAATTTTAACTCCCTTTCAGCCCCCGAAAAACTGCCCCACCTACTGAGGGGAACAGAGGGAGACCTACACATTAGCAGCACAATATATACACACCTGTCACCTGATGAGGAACAGTGGGGGACCAGGTCTCTAAATACATAAACAGGCACACAAACACAGACATGCACATATACACTATAAGAATTATGTACATTTCGCTTTCTTTTTTAATTTTAGCACCTTTTTATAAAGATACTTTTTGATGTTTATTCTTTTTTTTAATTCTTTTTTTTCCATTTTATTATTAATACTGTATTTATCTGTATGTGTGTATTTTCTGTTCCCCTGTACCCGCTTCAGCAATACAAACATACATAATTGTCATGCTAATAAAGCAATCTTTGAATCCTGAATCTTGAGAGACAGAGAGAGACACACACACAGACACAAAGAGAGACAGGGAGAGAGAGAGAGAATCAGAGAGAGAGACAGAGGGAGACACAAAAAGAAACACAGAGACGTTTTGACTTTTTACACAACTTTATGTACAGGAGTGACATTTTAAAAAGCAGTGAATAAATAAATAAATGAATATGTTTCACAAAATGTCAATAAATTAGTTTAAACATACAGGTACAGCTCCAAAAATTAAAATGTTGTAGAAAAGTTCATTTATTTCAGTAATTCAACTTATATTGTGAAAGTTGTGTATTAAATAAATTCACTGCACACAGACGAAAGTAGTTTAAGTCTTTGGTTCTTTTAATTGTGATGATTTTGACTCACATTAAACAAAAATCCACAAATTCACTATCTCAATAAATTAGAATACTTCATAAGACCAATAAAAACATTTTTAGTAAATTGTTGGCCTTCTGAAAGTATATGTACTCAATACTTGCTAGGGGCTCCTTTTGCTTTAATTACTGTCTCATTTCAGTGTGGCATGATCAGTCTGTGGCACTGCTGAGGTGGTATGGAAGCCCAGGTTTTTGACAGTGGCCTTTAGCTCATATTGGCGCATTTTTCGGTCTCTTGTGTCTCATTTTCCTCTTGACAATAGCCCATAGATTCTCAATGGTGTTTAGGTCTGATGACTTTGCTGATCAGTCAAGCACACTAACACCATGGTCATTTAACCAACTTTTGGTGCTTTTGGCAGTGTCAGCAGGTGCCAAATCCTGCTGGAAATCAGCGTCTTTATAAAGCTGGTCTGCAGATAGAAGCATTAGGTGCTCTAAATTTTTTTTGGTAAACGGGTGCAGTGACTTTGGTTTTTTTTAAAAACACAGTGGACCAAGACCAGCAGATGACATTGCACACCAAAACATCACAAACTGGAAACTTAACACTGGACTTGGGCTATGAACTTCTCCACTCCTTCCTTCAAGAAACCATTGCAGGTGTTTTGAGTTGATTAGCTGATTGGCATGTCACCATATTCTAATTTGTTGAGATGTGAGCCAAAATCATTACAATCAAAAGAACCAAAGACTTAAACTACTTCAGTCTGTGTGCATTAAATTTATTTAATACACGAGTTTCACAAAATGAATTACCGAAATAAATGAAATAAATGTCCTTTTTACAACATTCTAATTTATTGCGATACACCTGTAAATGATGATTAGTTTACCTTTGCTGCAAAGTAAAGTTTTCTGTCTCCAACAGAGCACAAAGCATTCTCACAAATCAATTAAAATCATTTAAAATTTTTAGAATTCTTACAGCGTCACAGTTAGTATTTTGTGCAATCTGTTTTTTTCAGCTCAGGTAAATTGCTAATTTGAATGATGTGGACATTCTCTGGAGTGTTGCAGTCAGCAAAGTCATTCTCTCCACTGCATTGGTGGGAGTGTACATACAGATAAAAATTAAAACTTAAAAGTTTTCACTTTCAAATGCCTACTTTTTAAACTCTGAGTAAGAACATGGAATAAAGCTGTGAGCAAAGACCAAGGCAACTCCACCACTGAGCATTGTGTTATAGCTTAAAATCACCAACTCATCCCACTTCATCACCCAATCAGCAGCATTCGATTCCCAGCCGCACCCTTGATCGGATGCCAGTAAGAGGTCATTTGCTACTTTGACAATGCTGTCTTTGTGATGTGATGAGGCCTAAATCCTGATTGATACAGTTCGTGTATGTTATTTCTGTGTAAATAAGAACATAACTGCTGCGTTATTGTCTTTTAACTGTTTTTTTAAAATACAAATCAAATAAATGTTGCGATTTTAAAAATACCTCTCACTCCTGTTAAACAATTAAAGGAATACCATTGATTAATGTTTTTTAAGCTATTACAATAAACGAACATAGAAGAAATTAGAAAAGGAGAAATTAAATAAATCATAAGCTGAACTGTTTAACTCACATAATATCTTTTATCTAACAAAAAATTAGATGCCACTTTTAAGGTGTAAAAAACCTGCAAATTGCTTCTTTTATAATCAAATGTAAGTGTAAAAATTCTTTCAGTAAATATGCAACTTACATCTCTTGCACAGCCCAGACCATTGATCCAAATTTATTTTGAATTTTTTACACTTTCCTGAGGTTTAACTTGTGTGTAAATGACTCTTTCTTTAGCTGTAGATCTTCCTTCATGGTGTTGTTTGGAGTCTTGCTGAGCGGTGGCATATTCAACAGTAAGAAAGAAACTGCCCTTAATTTTACTTCCTGCACTGCTTGAAAACATAATAGTGGAGTAATTAGACAGCTCATGTAAAACTTCTCCATTTGCATACACTGAGTCTACGTCTTCCTGTCCAACAGCCTGTGGAGATAATCAGGGGCCAACAATTAGCATTGCAAATTTTCTCATAAATCTGTAATTTTAAAAAGTTTTCCAACTTCAACACCAACTCTGTTATTTAAAGTGAGTCATGCCCGGTCTCCCCCTTCTTCTACAAAAAATAATGCACTGATTCACAATATTATATTTATTTTTTAATTTTTTTAAGTCACTATGCTTTACACACAGGAATATAACACACAGCATCATCTTTACTGAAGCTCCAACAGCAACACCAATCAGCACAGAGAAAACCTCCACCTGAACCTGGAGTAAAAGATGACTAATACATCATTCATTCATAAACATTACTAAATTGTTTATTTTGACATTTTAAATGAAATGTAAAATTATTTTGTTTACAGATAAATTTACATTACATTTACCAGACGCCCTTATCCAGAGCGACTTACAATATTCCTTGTTATACAACTGAGCAATTGGGGGTTAAGGGCCTTGCTCAGGGGTCCAAACAGTGGTGGCTTGCCGGAGCTGGGAATTGAACCCACAACCTTCGGGTTGGTAATCCAACACCTTAACCATGAGCCACCACTTCCCACATATAAATGAGTGTGGATGGAATCTTGAAGAACATGAAGGTTGAAATGTGTAATGTTATGGTGTCTCTAACATTCAGAAGACTGAAGAAGCTCTTTTGTAAGGTTGAAGAGCTGTATGTCAGTGCCCAGATTAGTGAAGTCAACACACTGCAGACTGAACATATCTGTAAAAGTGCTTTTGTTTACAGATTCTTCCCTGATGCTTAAAGTCATTTGACCAGAGAGATGCCACTCTAGTGTAGGAGGAGGATTTCTATGAACCTCACAGGAGCACATGGTCTAATTCTAAGTGCTGTTACTGTTGAAGGAACCACACGAGACACGGTTTTGATGCCAGGAAAGAGTAGGTCTTTAATAACATGCGATACTAAAAACCTGAGGCAGACTGCAGAATGTCTGTCGAACAAAGTTTACATCAGGCTTATATAGACAATTCCCGCCCATTATACATTGTTCTCTCTGGGACACAGGAACTCATACCTCATGTGTGACAACCTGAACTTTGCCCTTCCCCTAAACTTAATTATCTGTTTCCCATCCAGAACCCCCTTACATGGCAACCTATACATTCCACGGTTTCTCTAACAAACATGACAATACCACCATTATATACCACTGAATTTATACACAGGTTGATAAAATTCTACTACATATTACCCCCTCTTTGGGCTATCAAAGCCCAAACAACCAGCCTATGTCTAGAGTGCAGCTCCTTCATCAGCTCTAAATACAAACCAGTGATCCAAACTGAATCACAATACTACTATCAAATAACTGCATCATGCAACCGCACTCTAGTGGAAAATCGTTCCAAACATCTAGATCCATTATTTTATCAGAATCTAGTAAAAGAAACAATCTCCATTATCCCAAAAGGTAACTCATCCCGGCGTCGATTATATGTATACATAGGTTTAACATTTTAGTGAATAATGTGAATACAGAAAGATATAAATAAAACAATATCTAAAATGGTATGTGATAATGTAGTGGAAGTCTTCGACCCAGATACTTTGCACATCGTAGAGGGCCGCCACAAGGGGAGAGGCCAGGCTAGTGCTTACTCCCAGGAGCTTGGTTCATCATCAGCTTCTGTTCATCATCAAAAGGATTCCTATTTTAGTAAACCATTTACCCCAATTCCCAAACCCCAAATCTAGCCAATCCCAAAACTTCTCATCCCTCCCAGCATTAGTTGAAACTTCCTGTCTTAAGGTTTTTAATTTGTTTATGGCCTTTGTAAAGGCACCCTCGGGAGCTGTGTTGTTAGGAATATACGTACAGCATATGTAACTTTGTTTGTTGTTAGGATTAGCTGATGGTTGTAAAGTCAATTGTTGGGAAAGTTGGCTGGAATTGTGTATCAGATTGGCCTTTTGGAATTTTGAAATAAAATAACGAACTGATTGATTGTCAACATTGTATTCTCTTTTATCTTTTTCATTCTCTAGTTTAATTCCTTCAATACCTTTTAACAAACTCTCAACCCCTTGTACCTTATCCACCTGCGTTGCTGAACTCTCTTCTCCTTTATTTATTGAATTTTTATCAGCAACCTTTGTGGAGCGGTTCAGATGATACCATGTGGTCTTTCCTTCCACTTGAATTGCTGTAGGGGTCGCTGCTACAACTTTGTAAGGCCACTCTCTCCTGGGTTCATTCCACTTTCTCCGAAACACCCTCAAATAGACTTGGTCACCTGGGACAATTAGGCGGGGAGATTCAGATTCAGGACAAGGTTTCCGTCTTGATTCCTGTAAATAGATTGCTTTGTGTATTGCAGTTAGTTTTTTCATATATGATCTGAGTTCCATTTGTAATTGTTCAAGTGGAGGCCCTTTGTAGGGACCCCTGTGATGTGGTACAGGCATAGGCCTTCCTGTAAGCATTTCATGCGGTGTTAGATGCGTGCTTCTGTTAGTTTGCATACGATAACTCATTAGTGCAAGAGGTAAAGCATCAACCCAATTTAGCTTAGCACTCTCACATATCTTATTGAGCTTAGCCTTGAGGGTACCATTTACCCTTTCAACCATTCCCTGTGATTGGGGATGGTAAACACATCCTAATCTTTGTTATTCTCAGATGTTGCAATACTTGCTTTACTGTTTTTTTTAATAAATGCTGATCCATTATCAGAACTAATTTCAGATGGAATGCCAAACCTGGGGATCACTTCTCTTGTAAGAAATTTGATAACTGTCCCTACAAACAAAGTTACATGTGGAACAGACTCCTTTACCTTAAACCACCTCTTCACAAAATCACAATCAACAATGTTCATGGCTGCACTCTGCTTACCTATGATAATATACTGTGTAACTAAATCAAGTTTCTGACCCTTCACTGATCCTTGCCATGTCTTTTCTAATTTGGTGTCCTTACTATCGTCATATATCATTGTACAATAAAACTCTGTATTAGATAAACATGCTTCAGGAATCTGTGCCTTTATGAACTTACCCCATTTCTCAATTACAGGCTTCACATCATCACCACTCAGTCCTATCCAAAAGACATTTGCCTTCAACTCAGTAACCAACATTTGACCTCCTATTCCTTCCATATCTACATACACCCCCTCTGGGGAACACCATATTTTTTAACCCTAATTTACATAATGCATCTCTTCCTAACAGATTAACAGGAGTTTGATTTGAAATCAGAATTGGCATACGCACACTTCTTTCATTCATCTGCAGACATACAGGAGCAGTCATGGGAATTAGCTGCTTTTGTCTCGAGAATCCTACCGTCTTTGCAAATTTACCAGACAAGGGGAGATGTGAGGCATACCTTGAATTTAGGCATGTGAATACTGCTCCTGTATCTACCAACATAGGTGTATTTTTACCTTCAATTTTAATATGTAACAATGGTTCCTGATCTGCATTAGTAGATAAAGTTGTCAATTGATACTCCCCGATAAGATTCTCTGGGCATCCCTAGTAACCATGTTTTGGACCCCCCCAAGGATTTACAGGGCCCGAAGATTGATTTTGAAAAGGCTGCTGCCACCCCTTTCCCCCTACACCTTGAGGCGCCAGATTCCATGGGTTGAAAGGACACGCTGCTTTAATATGGCCCAGTTGTCCGCATCTCCAGCACATTCCTGGTTGATTAGCAGGTCGAAAGTCTTTGCTTTTCTGTGGTAAAGGGCCCCTCCACCCCCCTTGCTTTGGTTGCGTAGCATAAACATTGACGACAGGCGTAGGGTGCTGCTGCACCTCTGGACCGCTACCTCTGGGGTTAGCTGTCAGTAAAGCTGGGGCATTTGCTGGTATGTCACTTTGGGCGCTCACGGACATCTGCTCAACATTATCAGTCTTTATTACTCCTTGCACTTTTCGCTTGTTTTTGTTTGTCAGTTCATCAAGCTGTAGTTGAGTCAGTTTACGTTGTAACTCCTTCTCTTGGGCTCTTAATTTTCTGCACCGATGGATAGCAGTTTACCAGCTGTTTCGTCCTCTAGACCCTTAATCCATTTCCCAGCACCTTCAAGGATATTAGGGAGACGAGTGACAAGCCCCTCAAGATCTTGAGTTGCCCACGGTACGTACTGGCCCTGTGAACCCTTAATTAAAATTGGGAATTGTGGAGCTAATTTTCTAAGTCTTCCCATGGTCCTTCCCTGTTTCCAACTTCCTATATCAAGCGGCGTTCTACCCCTACTAATCTCCTCACTACTGTGTAAACCTACTCCTGTTTCTTAACACTTCATCTGTTAGGCAACGCTCTATCTGTTCTCCAACCTTTTCCATATTCTATCTCTTCCTCACTTTCCTGTATTTCTATATCTTTCTCTTTTTCATCGCCTTTTCATCCCTATCGCCTTTCTGAATCAGCTCTTACCTCTTTATAACAATCCAAAGACAGGCATTCATTCTTATTCAACATCTTACTTTCTCTTGTTGTCTTTTTAACTCTCTCTTCTTTGTTTTGCTCCTAAACCCTGTACATTTATAGTTTTTCACTAATATCTCAAGCTGCTTACAAAGTTCTAAATCAAATGAACCATTTCTTGGCCATTTCGTTAGTAATTTATCAGTTCTATCACTCCATTTATTTGACAATTTAATTATACGATCTTTACACAGCGGGTATTTTAATACCAACGTCTCTATTGGAGTAGCCTCTGTCATACCTTCTGCCATTCTATACTACCTACTTTATTTTATTTATTTTATTAGGTGGCTTTAACCTATTATATTGTGTACTCTACAAGGTTATATATCTATAAAAACACAACAAGCACTCAGATGTTCTTTACTTGTTCTTGCGAGACACCAGCACACCATGAAACAAACTGCTTCGTTACTACACTCTCTCTCTCTCTCACACACAAGCAAGTTATCTCACACACACTCATACACACACGCACACCCCCTCATACACTCTTTTATTTGCATACACACAGTCCTTTATCCGATAGGACTCAACAATCATCCCCATACACACAGTCCTTTATTCGGCAGGACTTATCACACATACAGTCCTTTATCCGATAGGACTTATCACACTATACTTCTTCCCTGTGATGGAGGCCCGTCAAAGAAGAACCTCTAGCACTTGGAGAAGGAGTTTATGAAAGTTATCTTTAAAATATACCAGGCACACAGACACTGACACAGACATAGAGCTCTCATTCACACAAAACGTTTCTCACACCTTCTAACACTACAACCTATTTGCTGATTCACTTCCCCAACACAGCAATTACACTACACACTATTTGCTGATTCACTTTCTCAACACAGCAACTAAACTACACCCGCTGTATTACACTTCCTCTACATACAGCAACTAAACTACATCCGCTGTATTACACTTCCTCTACATACAACAACTAAACTACATCCGCTGTAATACACTTCCTCTACATACACCAACTAAACTACATCCGCTGTATTACACTGAATTTATACACAGGTTGATAAAATTCTACTACATTACAGAAAGAAGAGCCTGGTCACTTTTACTATTATAAAATCTCAGTCTCCACACAGAGCCCTGAATATACAGTGGCTTAAACACCTTATCCATTTTACGGAGGTCCTGGGGAAAGCTCTATAATAGCACACCACCAAACTTCAATTCAATTCAGTTTTATTTTATTTGGATAGTGCAGCTGTACACAATCAAAGAAATCATAAAACGTGAATGAAACATAAATCAGCTTGTCCCTGATTGTCTCTAATGAAAATGACAAAATGTCACCTGGGGCAGTCTGAGGCACATTAATAGGGATATGGCCATGGTGTGCTAAAACTCTAGGAGAAGAAGGCTGATGTAAGAGAGCAGGTATTTGGTGTTTAAGAGCTGGGCTATTACAGATCCAAATCTTCTCCACGTGCCAGGTACCACCACAATCTGCAGTGAACCAGCAGAAGCTATAAAGTATTACATAAATGTGACCTAGGGCCTCGTGTACAAAGACTTGCATTTAATTAATACTAAAACATTGCAGACAAAGCTGTAAATGTGTGTACGAAAAAAAAAATCAGATGTATCAAACTCTGCATACGGAGAAACCCTTGCAAATTCTCTTTGTACATCCCAATAAACTGGAAATTGCACATGCACAAGCACTAAACCCCAGCGTGTCCTCAAATAAATTAATTTAAATATGAGTCCACTATGGCAAAATCAAACAACAAGAAAAGTGGCAAAAGCAAGCAAGAAGCAAAACTTTACAGAAAGTGAATTGGAGGTGCTACTATCAGAGGTAGAAATAAGAAAAAATTCCTCCTTGGAACTTTGTCCTCTGTAAAAATAGAGTGGGAGAGTTTGGCAGATGCAGTCAATGTGATGGGTTCTGAAAATCGCACTGTAACCGAACTTAAAAAGAAATGGTCTGACATAAAAATGGAAGTTAAGCACAGAACTGCAGTGCACAAACAAAGTGTGAAAGGAATTATGTTGCCACACGTTGACGGGCCTAAATGGCTTGTTGGTTGGGCTGCACATACACTGGTCCTGGGTCAGGGTCATCCGGCGGTGCCACATGCGTACTGAGTGGTATGCTGTGTCTGTGCGTGACATTGTGCAGCACACCACAGGCCAGCATGATGCAGCACACCTTGTTAGAATGGTATAGCAGCACCCCCTTGGGCCTATCCAGGCAGTGGCACCGACATTTCAGTTGCTCAATCATCTGCTCTACGACTGACCTAGTGCAAGAAAAAGCATCATACTTTCTGCGCTCTCGGTCAGCTTGTGGGTTGGTGAGGGGGGTTGATAGCCACGTCTTTAGTGAATAACTGCAGTTTCCAGATAGGCAGTTAAATAATTAAACACACAAACAAAAACTTAACTTAAACTTAAATAGAACCATTAACGCATCACTCACATAAGGCGGGCATATGATGTCAATTAGCCTATTTTATTAATTACAAAAATAATAGCAATAGATTTCTAAAATACTTTGTAGTCTAATGTTTGCAATTTAACTTTATTTCTTCTAAGAGGTACCAAAAACCATGGAAAAAAATGTACGTACACACATTTTCACATTAATTTCAATGTTAGTAAATCCGACCGGGAGCATTAAAGTATTGATACAAAAGGCCTGATAACTACTATTGGACTTTTCATTGCAGAAAAGAAAGATGGATGATCTGACCCCGAATTGATTAATTAGAACTGAGATTTTAAATCTTATAAAGTTCACAGTACCCAGTTTTTCTGTTTGAATGATACAAAACGTTTTATAATAATACAAGACGTTTTATAACTTGACCAGTGAACCCCTAAAATTTTATATTGCTGACCCAAAGTTTTTTCCAAATTTGCTCAGAATACCCAAATACATAAATGAATCAGATTGTTTATTCAGTGTGTCCCACATTATATATAACTATACAGTATCATCATCTTTTCGTTCCAGCTGTTTCATGTCCTTCTTTATCGCATCAATATACCTCCTCTTTGGCCTTCCTCTTTGCCTTCTGCCTGGTAGCTTAATTTCTAACATCCTCCTACCAATATATTCACTATTCCTCCTCTGCACATGTCCAAACCACCAATCTGGCTTTCCTGACTTTCTCCCCAAAATCTAACATGAGCCATCCCCCTAATAAACTTCTTTCTAATCTCGTCACTCTCAAAGAAAACATCAACATCTTCAGCTCTGCTACTTCCAGCTCTGCCACCTGTTTATTCCTCACTGTTACTGTCTCTGATTCATACATCATAGCTGGTCTTACCACTGTCTTTTACACCTTCCCCTTAATTATAGCTGATATTCTCCTGTCAACATCACTCCTGACACTTTTCTCAACCCATTTTAGCCTGGCTTTACTTGCTTCTTTACCTCTTATACATACTCTCTGTTGCTCCGTACTGTCGACCCTATGTACTTAAACTCTTGTACCTTCTTTACCTCTTCACCCTGTAATCTCACTGTTCTACTTCGCTCCCTTCCATTTAAACACATGTACTCTGTTTTGCTACGACTGACTTGTATTCCTCCTCTCTTTAGAGCAAACCTCCACCTCTCCAGGTTTTTCTTCACTTGCTTCCTTCTCTCACTACAGATCACAATATCATCTGCAAACATCATCGTCCAAGAAGATTCCTGTCTGACCTTGTCTGTCACCCAATTCACTACCACAGCAAACAAGAAGGCACTTAGAGCTATTTTCATCCTCTTCAAAGCCATCCTAACTTCACATGTACTAATCTTTTGAGCTTTCTGATCCACATTATTTACCTCTTCTACCCTTTTTTCTCTCTTATTTTCCTCATTCAAAAACACTTAAAAGTACTCCTTCCATCTTCTTTGTACACTCTCCTCACTTGTGAGTACCTTTCTATCTCAATCCTTAATAACCCTAACCTGTTGCACATCCTTTCCATCTCGATCCCTCTGCCTTGCTAACCTGTCCTTCTCTCTATCGCTAGTGTCTATCCTAGTGTACAACTCATCAAATGCCTTCTGCTTGGCCTTAGCCACTTCCTTCTTTGCTCTGTGCCGCAAATCCTTGTATTCCTATCTACTTTGCTCAGTGGCTTCCATGTTCCACTTCTTCTTGGCTAACCTCTTCTTCTGTATACTATCCTGAACTTCCTTATTCCACCACTAAGTCTCCTTATTTCTTTCCTCTTTTCATACAACACACCCAGCACCTTTCTTCCTGTCTCCCTGTAGTTTCATCTAGAAACACTAACTGTCCGCCAAGAGCCTGTTTCAACTCCTGTCTAAATTCTTCACAGTATTCTTCCTTTTTCAGCTTCCACCACTTGGTTTTCTCCTCTACCTTTGATCTCTTTCAGACCAACATCTTTATACTACACATGACATTCTATGCTGTCTGGCTACACTCTCTCCCACCACAACTTTACAGTCACTAATCTCTTTCAGATCATTTCGTCTACATATGATGTAATCTACCTGCATGCTCATTCCTCCGCTTTTATAAGTCACTATATGCTCCTCCCTCTTCTGGAAAAAAGTATTTACCACATCCTCTTCACTGTTCCTTTTCCTGACTCTAAACCTGCCGAACACTTCTTCACCACCTCTGTTCCATTCACCACCATTCCTCTGGGAATACTCACAATTACCTCATCTAACTCACGCCAGAACTTCTCTTTCTCTTCTAACTCACAACCTACTGGTGGGTTATAACTTCTACAACATTCATAATCAGCCCTTCAATTTCTAACTTCAGACTCATTACCCTGTCTGACACTCTTTTCACCTCCAGAACATTCTCTCTCCTCACTCCTCTTTCAGGATCACCCCTACCCCATTTCTGTTCCTATCCACACTATGAGAAAACAAGTTGAATCCCAATCCAATACTATGACCCTTGCTACCCTTTCACCTGGACTCCTGTACACACAATATATCTACCTTCCTTTTTTTCCATCATATTACCTAGCTCACTACCTTTCCCTGTGTGTCCCAACATTTACATTCCTATTTTCCTACACTCTTGCCTTTCCTCTTCTCTTTCTGTTTGTTTATGCTTCCCCCTCCTCTCCTCTTTTAACCAACCGAAGCCCAGTTTCCATTGGCACCCTGTAGTTAACCCAGGCCCCAATTTACATTTACAACTAAACAGTATACACTTTTATATGGAAAAACTGTAACAATTAAAAAAATTATGTTAATAGGTAAATATTTAATTTTCCCTGAAAAAAGACAGGTCCATGCCAGAATGTAAAAAACTGCAAAAATAGAACTTACCAGCACCTTCAAAAAGAAGCCAATACTTACACTGAAGATCTAGGTGGGCCGAAGCCTTCTGATATCCGTACTGGGTTTGAGCTCTACAGTAGTATAATCCACTGTGTGTATAATTAGTGGTGGTGATGAGATGGTTTTCGGTTCCTATCTGATCTTCTGTACCAGGTGTAGTTCAGCACTGCTGGGTTTGTATCACTTATGCAACTTATAGACACTGAACTGCCCAAAAGCACTGAAGGAGCTGAGATTGATTTGTTTCTGGGAGCATCTGAAGGAGGAAGAACAGAATTTAGGACAAGAACTGCGATGTTGTGTCAAGTGGCGACACCAGGGGTCACGTTTGGAAGCCTCAAGTACCTCTGATCTATTTTAAAAAGAAATTGGACGAGCAGAATTTGCATAGCCGGTCACGCCCTGGACTTCCGAGTATAAATAGACCGGCCACAAATCTGCTTATTGTTTTGTTTTTTGGAGCCAAAAGAGTATCTTCACAGCAGCAGCAGCAAAATTAAAGTGGAGCAGCAGCAGCTTTGAAGAAAAAGCATTTCAGAGCAATTACCTCTTTTGCATAGCTGAACCCAGAAGTGGCGAGAGGACCCCTGGGTGCATCTGTGGCGCTTGCAGTGCTGCCTTGGCAAAAATTTTCTAAAGACTAATTTTTTTGCCTCGGCAAAGGGCACCCTATGGCTGAAAAAATGTGATTTTTTTCATGTCTTATTGGCCAGCAGGATATAAGGCCGCAGCAGGAATTGTTGGGGAGCAGCAGAGAGGGGCGGTGGCCATGCAGGGTCAGTCCCCGAAGGCTTCCAAACCCTTCCTGGCAGCATGCATGTTGGTTAGACCAGTGGAAGAGCCAAAGGGGTTCCCCAACCAGAGCCAAGAGCCCGATGCGTGGGTACCCGGTGCGTGGGTATCTCAGCTTTCACCTCTGGAGATAAGCCACATCTTGCCTCGGTAGCCAGCCAGCAGGCCCTGTCTGCTTTCACCCAAAGCCCCCTGCGAAGGCTGCTGTGGCCCTGAGACAATCAAGACCCTCAGCCAGGCCAGACCCAACAGCCACTTGAAGGAAGGTGGCAACACCGGTGCTAAGGGTCCTAAGAACCCGCATAAGGCTTTGAAGGCAACATAGGGAGGAGGACATAGATCAGTTTGGCTGCCCCCCAGGGGAGGTCAGGGTCAAGTGCCGATCTCACCTTGGCCGCTTGCCATCTGGCAGATGGCCGCTACCTGGACACAAAAAGAGCTAATTCCTTCTCCACTGGGTCAATCCTCCCATGGAGGGTTGTGCAGTGAAAAGGATATTTGGCTCATTATTCAGTTTGCCAGGTGCCCTACCAGGTTCAGGGAATTCTTGAAACCTCAGTCGAGAATGCTGCTGTCCTGCATGCGGCGGTCATCTCCGTTCTTCGGCAGGATGTGATTGAACCTGTCCTTGGAGCCAAGATGAAGCAGAGGTTCTACAGCCCCTAATTTACTGTGCCCAAGAAAGAGGGGGGAGCAGGCCTATCCTGGACTTGAGGAGGCTGAACCGTGCCATTCATAGGTTCCTGTTCAAAATGCTGACTCTCAGGCACATGCTGACATGCACAAGGCCCCAGGATTGGTTTGTAGCTATAGACCTGAAGGGTGCATACTTTCATGTCTTGATCCTTCCATAGCACAGGCCGTTTTTATGGTTCGCCTTCGAGAGTTGCACATATCAGTACAAGGTTCTCCCATTTGGGCTGTCCCTGTCCCCGCGTGTCTTTACAAAGCTTGAGGAGGCCACGTTAGCCCCCCTTCAGGAGGCGGGTGTGCGCATCCTCAATAATTTTCACGATTGGCTAATTCTAGCTCACTCGCAAGAGGTTGTGGTTGCACATAGGCTCAGGGTGCTCCACCACCTTGCCCGATTGGGACTTCAGGTTAACTGGGAACAGAGCAAACTCCTCCCAATGATGAGGGTCTCTTTTCTCTGTATCCACCTGGACTCGGTCATGATGACATCCCAGCTCTCCCCAGAGAGAGCCCAGGCGGTGCTGAAATGTGTGTGCACCCTCAAGCGCAGCTTGGCAGTCCCCTCAAACACTTTCAGAGGTTCTTGGGGCATTTGGCATTCTTGGCCGCTGTTGTCCCAATAGGCCTAATGCACATGAGACTGCTTAAGCACTGGCTTCACGACCAGGTCCCAAGATGGGCGTGGCATCACGGCTCACACCGGGTGCAGGTCACCACGCTGTGTCACCGAATGCTCAGACCTTGGTAAGACATTGCGTTCCTACAGGCAGAGGTGCCCCATGGAACATGTGTCCAGACAAGTTGTCCTTACAATGAATGCATCTACCATTGGCTGGGACGCTTTGTGCAACAGGCAGTGGGGTGTAAACAGACCCCCAGCTGCAGTGCCATGTTTATTGCCTCGAGCTGTTGGCAGTGTGTTTGAACTTGAAGAGGTTTCAGCTCATGATTTAGGGCAAGCATATGTTGATCTGGTCGAATGGGTGAGAGCTCACTTCACCAGAGGGATGGCTGCTGCGGCCTCACTTTCAGCACAATTCATGCAGCTGCTGTTTTGCTTTGAACTAAATTTAGATAAGGCATTTAGATAAGGTACCAGGCACAGGAGACCAGGCACAGGTTTTTCTAAATTATCTTATAGAATGGCGGGCGCCCCTTACCTTCCCAATTAGACCATGCAGAAAAGTAAAAAGTAAAATATGCAGCTACACACGCACATAGCCTTGAGGTGCTCATTATTTTCACTGACCATCACATCAGCAAATAAACATTATGAACTACGAAAAAAACCCCAGAATCAACTATGGTTGAACTAAAGTTTTTCCATTACACTTTCACCGCTTGTTTCATTAATTATATTGAAACAACATTCTTTTTAGAAAATGTTTGACTACGAGAGTAAATATAAGAGTACATGACTAAAATACATTCAGAACACACATAAAATAGGCTGGGAGGACCCTGCATCATTAACATATAGAGTAAAAATCAAACTAAGATAAGCATTTAAAGTGAAAAAAGAACTGTTTTTTCAAGTTAAAGTACCCTATGTGATTTGGCAATAGGTAAGACAGGAAAATTGCACATTAATAAATAGTTCTGTGTGTGTGTGTGTGATGTGTGTAATATGGCTCATCATTGTCTGAGTTGTCATCATTAGACAGTTCTGTGTTATAATCAGTTTTTGTTGGATCTGGCGTGAAGTCTGAAAGCTACTTGTTTATTTATAGCTCGGCCAGCTGTCAGAACTCAGAGCGCACCTCTGAGCGGACACATTTGTAGGGGTGTCAAAAGCTGAGCCAATTTCCACTATGTTCTAATTAATTATCAAAGAAAATAATAAACTTCTACAAAGAATAAAAAGTCTTAAATCCACAGTGAGAAGAGCAAAAATCTTCAATTTATTGCAGTCAGAAAGCATTAAGAGAATCCAACAGAAGGCAATATTTCCAACAATAAATGGCACATGCAAAAAGCAAAACCTCCAAGCAGAGTGTAATCCCAAAAGCAAGTGCAGCATTTCTCTGAAAATACAGTCCTTTTATACCCGTGGAATTTAGTCCCTCCCTTTTCTTAACCAATGAATTTCAATTATTTCCAAATTTACCCAAATCAGATCATCCAATTGTAATGTAGTTACCATTATTTCGCAATCTCTCCAGCACAACAAAAAAGTTACCCTTATTTCAGGATGATGTAATTGTGCATTGTGATGCGAGTTACATTGTGAGGTAACCTTGTGATCTGTTGAATTGTGATGTAATTTTCTTATTGTGAGATAACTTTCTATAAAAGTCTAGTTTGACTTCATGTTTGTAAAAAAAAAAGTCAATATAAAAGCCTTTCCTTTTCCTGATTTTTTTAACACTTGGCTTGGCTGCAGCCCTTCTGCTAACTTCGGACTGACTATTTATCTGCTGACAATGCGTAAGTTTAATTTTCTTTTACTCTTCTCTTTTATAGACGTTTTATGTATTTGTTTGTTGTTGCTTAAACTACTTATAATTTATATTTAATACCGAAACAACATTAAAAACTGTTTGCTGTTTAATATGACATGACAACAAAAAAGCAAGTCTTGCGCAATTCCATACGCATGTGCTAAAGAGATTGAACAACGTACTGTAAATGTCTGTACCTCAAGTCTCAGTTCTTTCTCTAGCCAATACATATCCTTCTGTTCACGGTGCATCCATATTCCATTATATCTTATTACATCTGCATCTTGAAAAAGTATGGATAAAGGCCATAGATCCTCTGGTAAAGTATCCCACTGGAAAAGTCCTTGTTCACATTTGGATCTGGTCCCCATTGTTCAATTTCAGTGGTCTTGCCTGGTTTTAAATATTTATTGTATGTAGTATTACCCCCTATTTTAGTTACACACCTCTCTTATGTCTAGGTTGGGTTTTAGGTCTTTTCTGTTCAGGATGGTTGTCAGTGCTTGAGGGTGCCAGTAGTGCTGCAATTTTCTCATTATCCAGTGGGAATACAGTCAATCTTCCCTCTAATACTACTGGGGCACATATTCCATGCCAGAGACGTGGAAGCACTTGCATTACTATATTACCTCGACAATACCAAAACACATCAGCTATGGGCAGTGTACCTGCTTTTAGTCTTGGTATAGCTAAGCTAGTTAAAATGGATTTACATAGATTGCTGGGTGCTTCCCCACCAGAATCTCCTCACAAGCATCATTCGGAAGAAAACCTACCAATATATTTCCACGCGAGCGAATGCACAATGGAAAAGGTCTGACCTGGCTGTTTTTGTACATAAATATTTTCCTTACTCTATGTGCTAGCTGGATGAAAGGTGCATGAGGAACTATAACTATGCATCCATTCTGCTCCATGGGACTTGGCGGCTAACCCTAATGAGCAAAATACAGGGCACAAGTTATTGATATTATATGGTGGACCATTACATTCCTTCAGGCCTCGAGTTGGCATTACCCTTAGTGGGCTGCGGTCACGCATGTGGCACACTACACGTGCTATTTTCAGTTACCTGTCGTGCGGAATCATATAGCCATTGTTTATAAAGATTGGTATCTAACTGTACTTCCTTTACCTTTGTAGAGCCTGTATTAATCAGACTACAAGACTAAGGTTGAGTAATTGTCAGGGATTTTATGATCCTTGTACGTGGCTGTTAGCAAACTCAGTGCACATATGGTGATTTGTTATAGCCAATTCCTCCAAGTTACTGGTGCCAGCTACATTTTGCCTTTTGGCAGCATGTCTAGTACATTGCACATGTACAATGGAGTCCCTTCATCTGATAATACCATTCTATCAGCAGGATAATTTTACACCACCTTTCAATAGTCAATTCTGGTGCTGATAGTATTACATCATAACCAGTTTGTCTGGCATTGGTTGTTACAAAATTTTGGCTAGTCAATAAAACGTGCAATGCATGCGATGTGTATAGGGTTACTGGGTGACCCATAGTAACAATTGATGCTTTGTCATATGCAAATGCTGCGGCCACTACAGCACGGTAACATGGTGGCATGCCCTCCTCCATGTTATCCAGTGCTGTACTAAAAAAAACAATGGGTTGTTTTCCCATTCCTGGTTTTTGTTGTGTCAGGATTGCTTTCTTATACATATATTTGAAATGGTTTACTGTAATTTAGACTAGCCAGTGCTGGAGCTGAAATAGTGCACTTTTTATCAATTTGAAAGAAGCCTCTCCCTCTGTAGTGCAAGTTAAAGGGGCACTGATCTGCTGCTTTTATCATTATACCTTAGTGATTGTACTTTTAATACAAAATCACATATCCATGGTCTACTAAAACCTGTCATGCCAAGGAATGACAACAACTGCTTCACAGTTTGGAATTTTGGAGCATTTCGAATTGCTTCAATATGTGTCTGCGATATATTGCGCATCCTACCTTCGGGTACTCGTCCTAATTATTCTACTTTCTGTTTGCTGAATTGACGTTTGTCTTTGCTAACTTTATGTCCGGTCAGTGCCAATGTTTTCATAAGAGTTAATGAATCTTGTAAGTTCTTTAGTCTGACTACATATTAGAAGATCATCCCCATACTGTAGAAGATGACTTGTAATATGCAAATTTGCTAATCTCGAGATAACACCTGGTTAAAAATAGATGGGTTTTCACAATAGCCTTGTGGTAATCTGGTATAAGTGTACTGTTTTCCTTCATAAGTGAGATTGTGAACGCTGAGCATAAATCTATTACAATGTACCATTTTGTTCCATCCGGAATATTTGACAATAATGTATGTGGATCTAGTACCACCGGTGTTTCTTCCACTACCACTTGATTTACTGGTCTTAAATCATATTTCAATGGTGACTTGTGATATTCTAAGGTACTTTGTTGTACTTTGGTGTACCAATATTTGTTGGTGTCCACTTTCTCGCCTGTCCTAACTGTTTTAAATCCAATCTGTTTTAAATCTTTGGATTCAAAACCTTGCCCAATTATCAGGGTGACATGTGGAGCAGCATTCTGTACTTGATACCAGTCTAGATCAAATCTAGTCAAAGTGCACAATTTATCAGAGATTTGTTACTCTGTTTGCCACCTTTCAACACTGTTACGATCTTTGTATGTTCTCTCTTCCCCAAAATGTTTTTTTTTATAACTCTGGTTTCCTAAATCCAATAATGCCATCCAACAATCACACTCACTTTTATCCTGGCCTTAGCCACTCCTTCTCTATCCTTTAATGTAGTCAGAAATATAGGTTTGTTAGTATGGGTTAGTAGTGGATAGTGTGTATATGTGGGTTAGTACGTGTTAGTAGGGGTTAGTATGTGTATGTGTGTGGGTGTATTCTTACCTTTATTCCCCTCTAGCTCCCTCTCTACCACCCAATAATCTATAAAACATCTCCGAAACCTTCTAGCTATGCATATACAATAGTCAACACTCAAATCAGAGCTAATATCTCTCTCAACATTCTATTTAGTACATAAGAAAAAATTACATCCTAACCATTAATTTTCCGGGTCCCACCTCACATTCAAATGCAGCCTGCCACTCTGCACTCACTGTGTTGACGCTCCGCAACACAATTTTACTCAATATTCTCTTTACTTGGGTCCCATCCTGCTCTAATAACACTTCACTTTATTTCACTTTACTTCACCAGGTCCCACCCCGTCTCTAAAAGACGGTGACTCTCTGCTCTTTTTACTTCACTTCACTTTATCGGGTCCCACCCTGTTTCTAATAGACAGTGACTCTCCGATCGGGGGGCCCCCCCTCACTCACACAATTACCACACACGCTGATATTTTTAAATCTAAACACCAAGCTTTATATTAATTATATATATAATTTTAATTATTATACAATAATTTTTCTGACCCCCAAAGTTATTTTAGCCGAGTCCAGCTGCCTTCACCCTCCCCAGGGCCACCTCTCCCTTCTTCAGGCCACAGATAAACTATACACAGACTTTGAGTTTAACAATTGTCTGCTTACCTTATTTTTTAAATGTGCCGGCTTCTGTGACCTAACGGGTGAGAGGTCCTAGTTCAGGTTCACGGCATTACGTTGACCGTCCCTTCGTGGTCGCCAATAAAATATGTGGGAAAATATGTCGTGCCTTTTATACCTGTGGAATACCAGCTGGTCCACGCCTCTCTCAAGACTATGTCTTTGGTGCTTGTATGCAAGTGTGTGATTGCAGTGTTCACTAATCTGGTGCCTCTCAGATGATCTTTGACTGGTGTGGAGGTAATTACTGAGATCTTAGCTGTTAGACTATAAAATTGTTTCAACTGTCTTTTTCTGTTCCAGGATGTTTCTGATGATCACTCTTCGGGCGACTATGATGTGTTTTCTGTATACGTTTTTCTTTAACTGCAACAAGTGGGCATTGATACAGGAGAATCTCTTTAACCGGAGGTTTAAGGTACAGCGCTGCTTTTTTTCTTAGCTCTTGGTGAATTCTCTCTTCCAACCTAGGTACATGTACTCATTTGCAGTGCGTGACATGAATCCAGGTGGCCCTCTTGGTGACCTTCACTGCAGTGGGCGTTGTGAGGAGAATCTGAAATGGCCCTTGCCACCTTTTCGCTTTTCAGCTTTTCCTCCGGAGGTCCTTCAATACGACCCACTCGCCTGGTTTAAGGTCATGTAGCTCTCCTTCTTCTGGTTGTGGTAAGCAGCTCTTAGCCTGATAATGCATACCAGACAGCACTGAGGACAGATTAATGCAATAATTCAACATTGTATTTTCAAGATCGCCAGTAGTTAGGACTGTAGATCTTGGAGGCTTCGTCCCAGTGTTGAGGTTCCTGCCAAACAAAATTTCAAATAGACGTAGGTTATTTTTGTTATGCGTACGTGCGCGCCATTGCATCGGAATAGGGAGTGCCTTAATCCAGGAAAGCCCTGTCTCAGCACAACATTTAGCCAATTTATTTTTGAGAGTCACATTCTCCCTTTCTATCCCTTCCCCACTGGATGGATGATATGCACAGTGCTGTTCAAGATCAAACCCTAGATACTCACTTACTTTCTCTAAGGCTTGATTTGCAAATTGGGTTCCATTGTCACTGTCAATTTGCTCTGGAATATCGGGACGATCTCAGTAATGAATGCTTTGACTACTGCGCTTGCATCTTGCTTGGATCTTGGGAAGGTTCTACCCATTTGGAAAACATGTTTACAATTACAAGACAGTATTTCTTACCTTCAGCTGGTGTCAGTTCAATGAAGTCCATTTGCAATTGTTGAAATGGCATTTGTGGTGGTGGATGTGCACTAGGGTGGACTTTTATGTCCTACATTGTTTGTTGCACAAATATTTCTCAAAATTTTTACAAAAATATTGGGAGAATATTAAAAAGCCCTTTGTGAACCAGTATTTGTTTATTTCTGCACCCATTCCCCTTTTTGAAATGGGTCCTTACCATGTGTCAATTTTGCATAAAACGGAAACAATTCTTTCAGGAGACATGGTCTGCCACAGGATCCTCGCCACACCCCATCCTTGAGAGTGCATCCTGCTTTTCTCCAGAGGAATTGTTTTTCTCTGTGGTGGTAAAAGATTGCAGATCCATGAGGTCGGCTGTGGAAGAACACATAGCACATAGTCTTAGAATAGGACTAGTTAATCGTTGACTACCCAGAGACCAGGATAAGCAGCAGACCAACTGGCTAATCCGACTGCTAGCTGCACAGAGTCGTCGCTCAGGGTATATAACATTGAGACTGTGTCTGTTCCCCGAGCTAAACAATATGAATACAGAAAAACCCCAAAAGTTTGCTTCTGTAATTTAATTAATATAGATACCCGTAATTCAGAACATACTGTACACACAGCCTGCACCTCTGATCTGAAGCTAAGATTGTTAAACATTAGATCTGTTTCTTTTAAAGCGCTCATGGTTAATTAATTGATCACGGATCAGGAGTTTGACATTCTGTGTTTAACAGAAACCTGGACTAAACCGAATAAGTATGTAGCATTAAATGAAGCTAGTCCTCCAGCATACAGCTACATACATCAGCCTCGTCCAACTGGTAGAGGAGGAGGCGTCTCAGTTATTTATAATAATAATCTGACTATCTTACAAAAACATGGACAAAATTTTTATTCATTTGAAGCTCTACAGTAACCTTACATTTGTAGAGACCCATAATAAGCAGAGTCAGTCAATATCTTTAGTTGTTATTTACAGACCACCAGGACTGTTCTCCGAATTTCTTAGTGAATTTGCAGATTTCCTATCTAACCTGGTTGTCTCTGTTGATAAAGCGTTAGTTGCTGGAGACTTTAATATTCATTTTGAAAACACAGACGACCTGCTGAAAACAGCATTTATGTCCATACTCGACTCAGTGGGAGTTAATCAGTGTGTAATAGGTCCCACTCATAAAGCAGGTCACACATCAGATTTAATACTATTTTTTTTATATAGTAACAATTCCTCAGTGCGAAATTATTTCTGCATACTATCTCATACTAATAATGTACACACAGCGCCGCGCTACTGCTCTAAATGTACACTGATCCACGATTGATCCAAGATGGCAGCGTGGCAGTAGCACTCAGTGGCCACTCGGGATCCACAATGGTACTATTTATGTTTTTAGCCCGACCAAAACAGGTGGGTGTCCGTGCTAGGCTAAAAACAAACCCTAGCTGGCCGGCACTCCCGTCCATACTACTTGCTAACGTTTTCTCCCTGGATAATAAACTGGACTATATCCGACTACAGCAGACTACACGGCGTGAATTTAGAAACTGTTGTGTCTTTGTTTTTTTAAAGAAACATGGCTTAGTGACAGAGTTCCAGACGCCGCCATTCAGCTAGATGGGCTAACATCGTTTCGTGCCAACAGAAATGCAGCTCTGTGGCGTCTGTCAGTGGTGGCGTGTGTTTACATCAACACTGAATGGTGCAAAAGCAAAAAAAGCAAAGTTAACCCACGCAAGTCTACTGGACCGAACAACACACCCGGCAGAGTGCTCAGGGACTCTACAACACAACTAGCAGATATCTTCACTGACATTCTCAACACTTACCTGTGAACCGCTGTCATCCCCACGTGTCAAAAAAGTCAGCAGTCTCCTGCCTTAATGACTACCGTCAATGACATCAACCTCGGTAGAGATCGTCAAGGACACTAAATTTCTTGGTTTTCACCTGACGGAGAACCTTACCAGTTCACTTAACACCAGCTCTATCAGTACAAACCCCAGCAGCACCTCTACTTGCTGTGAAGACTAAGGAAAGCCCACCTTCCACCTTCCATTCTGACCATGTTTTACAGAGGGACCATCAAGAGAATTCTGAGCAGCTGCATCACTGCCTGGTTTGGCAGTAAGACCCTGCAGAGGACAGTGAAAACAGCTGAGAAGATCATCAGAGTCTCTCTTCCCTCCACACTACACTCCTGCCCTCTGGAAAAAGGTACCGTAGCATTCGGGCCCTCACAACCCGAATGTGCAACAGTTTCTTTCCTCAAGCCATCAGGCTGCTTAACACTCTTATCTGAACTACCTCAACCTACAAATATACACACAAACACTCAACCCTGATGCCATCAGAGAACTGAACTACATACACACACATTCAACACAAGCAGACGGAAACAAAAAAAAGCAAAAAACATCTTTTGTTGTAAAATTCTGTGTTTTGTGTAGCACCAGGGGGTCCTGGACAAACGTTATCTCACTTCACTGTGTACTGCATCAGCTATATTTGGCTAAAATGACAATAAAGCTCCTTAAACTTAAACTCACATCAACTTCTGCTCAGAGCTTTATCAGCTATCTCCCAGAATGATCCTCTATGATTGGAACTCGAGTAGGCAACTGAATATTTAGATGCCGCATTCCGTTATATGTTAGAGAACATGGCTCCAGTTAAAAGATAATTAAAGATAAAAAACTTGCTCCCTGGTATAATGAACACACGCTCTTTAAAACCGAGCGCTCGTAAACTAGAACGCACATGGCGCCAAACTGTTAGTTTTCCAGGCAGCATGGAAAGAGAGAATTCTAACATATAAAAAAAGCTGTAAGTGTAGATCAACGTATCTCTCCAACCTTTTTGAAAATAATAAAAATAATCAGAGTTTTATTTGACACCGTCAAAAATTAACTATAAATGAGATGACTTTAGAAATTTGCACCATAACTGCAGTGAGGACGTTATGAACTTTTTTAATAATAAAATTGCAAACATTAGGCAAAAAATTCAGTTTATGAAACCAGACGATTCAAATATTCTGATGATAAACTAACTGCATCAGATCAGAACTTTTTAGAAGTAAATTTTACAACCTAATCTCACTCATCTCTTTTACAAAATCATCAACCTGTTATTAGATCCTATACCAACACACTTTCTTAAGCAAATAGTACCAGCAGTATCAGAACCCCTGTTGAAAATAGTTAACTCTTCACTTAGCAGTGGGTATTTTCCGCAATCTTTTAAATTAGCTGTTATTAAACCTTTAATTAAGAAACCTGACCTCGACCCCAAGGAGCTGTCGAACTACAGGCCGATATCACCTTCCGCTTATCTCTTAAATCCTAAAGAAAGTAGAAGCGCAGCAGTTATGTTCATATTTACACAGGAATAACATATATAAATTGTATTAATCAGGATTTAGGCCTTATCACAGCACAGAGACAGCACTTGTCAAAGTAGTAAATTACCTCTTACTGGCATCGCATCAAGGTTGTGTCTCGCTGCTTATATTACTTGACCTCAGTGCAGCTAGACACCATAGATAATAATTATATTCTTCTTCAAAGATTAGAAAAGTTAGTAGGAATTAAAGGAACGGCCCTTGCGTGGCACAAATCCTATTTAACCGATCACTGTCAGTTCGTAGATTTAAATGGTGATCATTCTGCATGCTCTTTTGTGAAGTATGGTGTTCCATAGGGCTCAGTTTTAGGCCCTCTTCTTTTTGTCTTTACATGCTTCCTCTGGGAAACATAATTCGTAAGCATGATATCAGTTTTCACTGTTAAGCTGATGACACACAGTTATACACTTGGCATTTCAAGAAATATCTTAGCCACCTGGCTGTGGTCATGTGTTTTTCTGTTTCTAAGAGCAGTTGTTAAACTGCATGTGGTACCAACAATGTTAAGTCGCTATAGCCCACAATGTCACATGATGCATTATTGGCTTTGTCAGCTGCAGCCACTGCTCTTAAGCACATAGGGAGTCCCGTCCCTGCTGCAAACTGGATCAAGTTTAGCAGCAGAAAAATACGCTACATGGCGTAGTTTGATGTCATACAGCCATTTTTTTTCCTCATCTAATGCTTGTGTAAATAGGCGACTTGGATCTGGAATGCCTAATGTTGGTGTGCTTTGCAATACCGGCTTTAACTGTTTAAGGCTTCTTCTGCCCCTTGTGTCCAAGTAAACTTTGCTGCGTTGTAGGCCTTGTCCATGAGCAATGGCACTCATTGGCACCTCTAACACAGCATAATCAGGAATAAACATCCTGCATTAGGAACACATGCCTAAAAAGGACATTAAACTGTTTTTTTTTAGTGATTGGCTTTGGTATTTTTTTAATGGCTTCTTCCCTTCCGGTTTCAAGTCTTTTGCCTTCCGGAAATCAAATGACCTAGAAATATGCACACACACACTCAAGCCATCAGGCTGCTCAACAGAACTGAACTACATACACACACATATTCAACACAAGTAGACTGAAAAAAAAAAATAAAACAGTCACTTTATAATGCTATTTGCACAATACTGTTGTTTAATTTGAACATTCCATGTCTTACCTCATTTTATAATCTGGTTGGCGCTATTGAATGTTCTGTCCAGCATTATGTTCTGTTCTCTCTACTGTCCTCTTTGCACTGTTTTTGTAATGTTTGTATTGTTTATTGCACTGTCTGTACTAGGTTGCACACATGCACTTTATGTCTATTCTGGTCAATGGCTCTTTGTTGTTTTGTGAATTTTGTGTTTTGTGTAGCACCAGGGGGTCCTGGAGAAATTTTATCTCATTTCACTGTGAACTGCATCTCTTATATAATGGCTGAAATGACAATAAAGATCCTTGAACCTTAAATTTGACCCTCTTTCTGAACAAAACTGTAATTCGGAGAAGCTTGCTTTTGTGACCTTCTTTCGCAAGGTGATTATTAGGACATTAGGAGCTCTTTACACAAGTGCATCATTAACAGCTTTTAAATCTTGTACAAAACGCCTTTCTTCAGGTTCACCTGGAGTTCTGATCTTTTTTACAGAAAAAATAGGGGTGCCGCACCGGATTAGATGAAACAGGGAACAAACACCCCAGCTTCCAAGAGTGAATTGAAAACTGGTGTGATGCCTGCAATAGCATGCAGTATTTATTTTAGGCCTGAAGTCAGATTTGGGAGTAGTAATGTGCACAGGTGGGCAGTTTTTAATCAAACCATCATGTTTACTTTTAGCCCAAAGGTGTCAAGGTACTGAGCTCAGTCACACGTGCGTTCAGTCCAGGTAACCAGTTAAAATGTTTCACAAAATGCTCTAACCTTTTTACTAACCCAAACAGTTGGATCTTCCATTACAACCCAATCTTTAGCTTCACAAACACAAATTAGTCCAAAAACCCAATTCTTTTCACTCATCAAATGTGGATTTAGATAGAGAAATATGTGGAGGGTGTGGATGACCAGCAATTCTAGAAACACATGACAAATAAATTTCAGCAGTGCCTCTGGTCTCAACCCAGAATAACCTCCTTAAAAGCAGCACATCCGCCCACCACAGTCCTAAACAATCATTTTCATAAGATGTATCTGGCCCTATGTGTATGTGTGCTGTGCAGTGTAAATATTGCGGTTGCAAAGTTTGCGTTTGGATTTCTGACACTTTTCTTAGCTTGTGCAATCAATTCACTTCCCATATCACCTGTCTGACTTGCTAATAACCTCCATTTATACAACATTTTATACACATTTTTTTTATACACATCGAGCGAGCATCTTGGGTCGTGTTTGACAAATTGCAATTTTGGAGCACACTAAAATCGTTAAGGCATCAGCCCCACACTGAACTGTAATCCCCAATTTGCACATTAAATTCCTTCCCAATAAATTTTACTGGACAATGGTCCAATACCAGAAATAGAAAATTTAAATGTCAAATTAGGATCTATCGTCTGAACTGTAAAGGGAGTGAAGAACCTTTCTTTCACCCCTGTGCCACAAGCGCCAACTGAAAAAATAGTTTCATCACTTACAGAAGGATAAGTGTTAAATTTCAGAATTTTAGAGTTTCCTGCTCCTAAATCAACCATTAAACCTAAATCAACATTCAACCCAAACTTTGGTAACTTTTTACAAGCAGGTAAAGAGTATTTTGCATAGGTTTTAAAACAGTTTTTTCTTTGAGTTGTTTAACAATAGCTGAGGAAATAGGAAAAGGAAGCAGGTCTTAGTTGCAGAAAGGAAATAATTTCTCATCATTGTGTGTTGTAGGCTGTATTTAAGTGCAAGAGTGTGTAAAAGATTTTTCTGACTCACCATCACCAGATGCTCTTTGTGATGTTTGGTTGTGCGAACTTGCTTCTTTTGCTTAAGCAGTTTCTTAGCATGTACAGTATGTTGTGTTACCAAGTTCAGTTCACAAGTGTCCCATGTGATGCATGTTTGTTTAATTTTTTCAGAAATGTCAGATTTTAGTCCCATGAGGAAGCTGTTTTTAGGGTGAGCTTTGTATGCTGTAACATCACCAGCGTTCAGGTCAGCTAGAGCTTCAAAGCCACTGTTGGTGTTGAAAAATCTGTTTTCCTGTTTGCACATACCGATCATTGTCATATCCATTCTTACAGGAAATGCGGTAGTGAAAGCGTTACACAGATCTCCCACAAACTGTCTGTACTCAGTATTGTCCATCACATTGTGGTCTGGCCAGGTGAAAGATCAACTTCCAGCTTATTTCTTTCATCAGAAGACGTCTGAGTTCATGAGATGTCGGTCTGAATTCTCTACTCCACTGGAGCAGAAAGGGTTCGAGGGCCTTGGTCATTGGCCCAACAGTGGCAGCTTGACAGTGGTGGGTTGTGAACCCTGATCCTCTAATCACAAACTCAGAACCGTGACCATTTTATCCCCCACTGACACACACATAAAGTCTGTGTATCTTTGGGATAATTACTGACTGGAGGTAAGATAGTTATCACATAGTACATTTTAAGAATTAAGGATTTTTACACACTGTAGGTATGACTAGGGACAAATTTCTACACAATTAAAACATTATTCTAGACAAAATCCCAACGCACAACTCAACGAACATCCAGCTGAATAGAAGTGTTCTGATCCCCATACTGGTTTTCATTTCAATTCAATTCAATTCAATTCAATTCAATTCAATTCAGTTTTATTTGTATAGCGCTTTTTACAATGGTGATTGTCACAAAGCAGCTTTACAATTGAAGAAATTATAAAACAGAATTAAACATAAATCAGTTTGTCCCTGATGAGCAAGCCGGGGCGACGGTGGCAAGGAAAAACTCCCTGAGATGAGATAGGAAGAAACCTTGAGAGGAACCAGGACTCAACAGGGAAACCCATCCTCATTTGGGTGAAAACAGGTAGCAGGGATCATGAGGTTACATCGTGTGTGTGTAAACAACTATAATCATCAGTCCTTAGCGAGCAGCCGGAACGTCTTTATGGTGAAGTGGGTCGTCCTAGATCGCCCGGTGATGCATCATCCGCTGGGCAGGTCACAGGGAAGGGACCCACAGGACGGGGTCGGAGGTGGGGACTGGATCACCGGCAGCTCCGTTGTGGCGTATGTAACTCGACAGTGAGAGAGAGAGAGAGAGAGAGAGAAAGAGAGAGAGGGAAAGGAAGGCAAAAAAGAAGGAAAACAGTTAAGTGACAATGTAATCACACGGTTTTGGGTTGATTAAATGAATAATGTAGAGTGCAAGGATGGACTCCGGCAAGACTAACTAGGTCAGCATAACTAAAAGGAGAACCAGAGGGAAACACAGACATGAGGGCTCCCTGATATGTTAAGCAACCAGCCGCTCTCATCATCAACACCGTGATCAATAAGAGAGGGGAAGACAGCATCTAAACATACCAGATCACCATAATACTCAATACCCATGAGTCCCCCAGATCTGCTCCTTTATCTAAGGGGAATCAATACAAAATGCTTGATTAAATAAGTATGTTTTTAACCTGGACTTAAAACACTGAGACTGTGTCTGATTCCCGAACATACATAGGGAGGTTATTCCATAGCATAGGGGCTCTGTGAGAAAAGGCTCTGGCCCCTGCTGTAGTTTTTATAATACGCGGTACTGACAGGCAGCCTGCATCCTTTGATCGAAGTAGGCGTGGCGGAACGTAAGACACTAGAAGTTCACTTAAGTACTGCGGTGCGAGACCATTTAGAGCTTTATAAGTTAAAAGTAGTATTTTAAAATCGATGCGGTGTCTCACTGGGAGCCAATGCAGTGTGGATAGGACCGGTGTGATGTGCTCGTACCTTTTAGTTTTAGTGAGGACTCTCGCCGCTGCGTTCTGGACTAACTGAAGTTTATTAATGCACCTAGTTGAACATCCAGACAGTAAAGCGTTACAGTAATCCAGCCTGTTCATGATAAACGCATGAACTAATTTTCGGGCAAATTTTTTCAGGCATCAGTAAGCGGACAAGATATTTCTTATTTTGGCGATATTTCTGAGGTGATAAAACGCTATCCTGCTAATATTGTCGACATGGGCTTCAAATGAGAGATTGGAGTCTAAAATCACACCCAGATCTTTTTACTGTTGCACTCGGTGAAAACAGAAAGACTGTCTAGGGTTAAGGTGTGATCAGGAAGCTTACTTTTAGCTACCTGTGGTCCTAGAACCAGAACCTCCATCTTGTCAGCGTTAAGCAAGAGGAAATTGCATAACATCCAATCTCTTATTTCCTTCACACATTGCTCAATATTATTAAACTGGCCTTTCGCATCAGGCCTTGATGAGACGTATAACTGTGTGTCATCAGCGTAACAATGGAAACTGATATCATGCTTACGGATTATGTTTCCCAGCGGCAGCATGTAAAGAGAGAAAAGAAGTGGGCCTAAAACCAAGCCCTGTGGAACACCATACTTTACAAGGGAGCACGCAGAATAATCACCGTTTAAATCTACAAAACTGATGATCGGTTAACGAGGGGGGGGGGGGTGTGGGGGTGGGGGGCGGTCGGGTGTTAAATAGGACCTGAGCCACGCAAGAGCTGTTCCTTTAATTCCTACTAATTTTTCTAATCTGTGAAAGAAGAATATCGTGATCTATAGTGTCGAAGGCCGCACTAAGGTCAAGTAATATAAGCAACGAGACACAGCCTTGGTCGGATGCCAGTAAGAGGTCATTAGCTACTTTGACCAGTGCCGTCTCTGTGCTGTGGTGAGGCCTGAATCCTGATTGATGAAGTTCGTGTATGTTATTTCTTTGTAAATATGAACATAGTTGTTGCGCAACTACCTTCTCTAGAATTTTAGAGACAAACGGAAGGTTAGATATCGGTCTGTAGTTTGACAGCTCATTTTGGTCGAGGTTAGGTTTCTTAATTAAAGGTTTAATAACTGCTAATTTAAAAGATTTAGGAACATACCCACTGCTGAGAGAAGAGTTAACTATTTTCAACAGGGGTTCTGATACTGCCGGTACAATTTGCTTAAGAAAGTGTGTTGGTATAGGATCTAACACACAAGTTGACGGTTTTGTGGAAGAGATGAGTGCGATTAGGTTTTTCTCTTCCAGAGGAGTGAAATTTTCTAAGTTCTGATCTGATGCAGTTAATTGTTCATCAGAATCATTCGAAAGGTCTGGTTTTAAAGCGTGAATTTTCTGCCTAATATTTGCAATTTTATTATCAAAAAAGTTCATGAAATCCTCACTGCTGCACGCAGTTATGGCGCAGGTTTCTGAGGACGTCTTATTCCTAGTTAATTTTGCGACGGTGTCGAATAGAAATCTAGGATTATTTTTATTATTTTCAATAAGGTTAGAAAGATACGTTGATCTAGTTACACTAAGAGCTTTTTTATAAGCTAGAATTCCCTCTTTCCATGCTGCCTGGAAAACCAGCAATCTAGTTCGGCGCCATTTACGTTCTAGTTCACGGGCACTCTGTTTTAAAGAGCGTGTGTGTTCATTATACCATGGAGCGAGTTTCTTATCTTTAATTATTTTTCTTTTAACTGGAGCCACTCTAGTGTAGAGCGGAATGCGGCATCTATATATTCAGTCGCCTGCTCGAGTTCTGTTGGATCAGACGGCGATCCAATGGCAGAAGACAAGTCTGGAAGACAATTAATAAAGCTCTGAGCAGAAGTTGATGTAAATGTATGTTTTAAAGCGGTTTTAGCGCGGCGCTACATATGCACTATTAGTATGACGCATTTTTAAACGATATAAGATGGTGATCAGAAATAATTTCGCACTGAGGAGTTTGTTACTATATTACTTATACTTATTCCGAGAGATAGTATTAAATCTAACGTGTGACCAGCTTTATGAGTGGGTCCCATTACACACTGATTTACTCCCACTGAGTCGAGTAGAGACATAAATGCTGTTCTCAGCGGGTCGTCTGAGTTTTCAAAATGAATATTAAAGTCTCCAGCAATTAACGCTTTATCGGCGGAGACAACCAGGTTACACAGAAAATCTGCAAATTCACTAAGAAATTCAGAGTACGGACCTGGGGGTCTGTAAATGAGAACTAGAGAAATCGATTGGCTCTGTTTATTATTTGTCTCTGCAGATGTAAGGTTACTGTAGAGAGCTTCGAATGAATTAAAATTCCGTCCGTGTTTCGGTACGATAGTTAGATTATTATTATAAATAACTGCGACGCCTCCACCTCTACCATTAGGGCGAGGCTGATGTATGTAGCTGAAAGCTGGAGGACTAGCTTCATTTAATGCTACATACTCGTCCGGTTTAGTCCAGGTTTCTGTTAAACATAAAATGTCAAAATCCAGATCTGAGATCAATTTATTAACCATAAGCGCTTTAGAAGTAAGAGATCTAATGTTTAACAATCCTAGCTTCAGATCAGAGGTGCAGGCTGTGTGTTCAGTGTTCTCTGAGTTACGAATATCTATATTAATTAAATTACTAAAGCAAACTTTTGGGGTTTTTCTATATTTATATTGTATAGCTCGGGGAACAGACACAGTCTCAATATTATGGACCCTGAGTGACGACTAGCAGACGGTCGGATTAGCCTGTTGGTCTGCTGCTTGGCCTGGGCTCTGGGTAGTCAACGATTAACTAGTCCTATTCTAAGACTATGAGCTATGTTACAAGACAGGAGAGCGGCTCCTTCCCGGGTGGGATGGACACCGTCCCGTCCTAACAGGCCAGCTTTGCCCTCAAAAGTTTTCCAATTGTCGATGTAACCCACACTGTTTTCGGAGCACCACCTGGACATCCAGCGGTTCAGTGACCATAACCTGCTGTAAGCTATGTCACCACGTCGCATTGGTATGGGGCCAGAGCATACTACGACATCGGACAGGTCTTGAGGTCTACAGTAGTATAATCCACTGTGTGAAGAACTAGTGGTGTTGATAGTAAGTAGGTTTCTGTTTCCTATATGCTCTCCGTTCTCCCTGTACCAGGTGTAGTTCAGCACTGCTTGGTTTGCATTACTTCTGCAACTTAGAGACACTGAAATGCCCCAAAGTACTAAAGCAGATAGAGACGCTGAGATTGACGAATTTCTGGGAGCATCTAAAGAAGAAAAAACTGAATTTAAAAAATTCAATAAAAGTGTATTGTTAATGTTTAGAGTTTAAACGCTCTGTGCTGATTTGTTCTGGTTCTAGAGCTGGTAGGTGACAGTGCAGGTTAATTGGAGTCCATAATGCATGTGAGTAGTGATGAAGTTCAGCTTAGAGGAACTAAAGCTGATGTTATGGTTCTGCTAAGGTCTTCTCTCCTCAGGCAGGTGGTTCAGTGAGTAAGAGACATGCAAATTAGACTGAGTGAAGTTCCTTCCAGCACCTCATTTTGGACTTCCAGCTTCTCCTGAGCCTCCTTATACAGTGTTATTGAGGGGCTGATTAGAGAGTCTGAGATAAACACACAATCACATTAAGATAAGTTTTAAATTGATCCAGTGCAGTATCATTACAGTCACACACACACACACACACACACACACATATATATATACACACACGCAGCTGCATCTCTCATCTCAAAACTCATGAATACGTGTATTTTAGGCTTCCTGAAGTATCTATTCTAAAGTAATAATCTCCACCGTCACTGGGTTTGATGATGTAGAAGACAGTGGTGCAGTTTTTTATAGTGAGATTTCCTAAAATTTTCACTTTAATTCTGTTCTGTTCTGGTGTTTTAAAGTTAAAGACTCTGTTTGTGATAATGTTAGTTCCATTTTTTGACCAGATTCCTGTAGGATCTCTTTGAAGATCTTTATTATATTGTTCTTGAATGTTGTAACTGCAGGGTATGAGAACACAGAGCTTCTACACTCTCTGGTAGACTAATAGAAAATTCCCTACACAAAACCCCTGCAAACACACACAATTATTACAATAACATAGAGACACCAAATGCCAATTTTAATTTTTAATATTTAATATTAAACTTTAATTCAATACTGTTACAGTTAAAATAATAAACATTGTCTACTCAATCATTCCTGTAGAAACATTTATACATTTATCTTTAAAATAATCATCAACTGTACTAGATCTCTCACTACATTTTTTTCAGGTAACACCAAAAGCAAGTGGGGTGATGCTTACCTTTACTGGCCTGAAAGCCTGTTTGACCTCAGCACCCATCCTACACCAAACAACTATGACAAATCCTTAAACTGGGCAAATGCAAATGTCCCTAGAATGTTCGAAACCTGAAGGCAGCATTCGAGAAGTGGTGACATTAGCTGGAGGGATGCTAATGCCTATTCCTTGTCTTTTTGATGCTAGAACAGAGAAAAGTCTTGAGGCAGATTTACCTTGCCTCTTAGGTGATGATTGAACAGTCAAGCAATGTTTGTGGATCTGAGGGAGCACAGTGCAATGCAAGAAGTCATGAGTGCTTTAAGAGGAAATGCTGCTCTGTTTTTGGCTTTATAGCTGATAATCAGTGTTTTGTATCTGATGTGAGCAGCAACAGGAAGTCAGAGAAGGGAGCACAGCATTGGGATGGTTTGTGGTTTGGGAGGTTGAAAACAACTGGCGCAGCTGCATTTTAATTCATCTGCAGAGGACGATTTGTGCTCAGAGGTAGACCTTACAAGAGCAAATTACAGTAGTCTAGTGTAGAATTTAAAAGAGACTGCACAACCAGCTAAGTGGCCTAAGTAGACCATTTTCTTGATGCAGAGAATAAACTGGCAGCAACATGAGAAAAATGACAGTTGATTGTCCTTGATTACCCCCAATGTTGCGAGCTGTGGTCGACGAGGAGATCAGCAAGTTTTCCATGGAAATTAATAGATCCGGACATAGAGACAAATCAGCTGGGATGAAGAGCAATTCCATTTTGCCGAAGTTAAGTTTTAGCTGATGAGCTGCTATCCTTAATGATACTGTATGTCTGTCAGACATGCTGAGATCCAGGTAGAAGCTGTGGTGTCTGAGGGAGGTAAGAAAAAGATAAATTGGTTGTCATTAGCATACCAATGGGAGGGGAACCCCTGTGAGAAAATAACTTTACCAAATAAGTGGGTAAGAGGGAGAAAAGAAGCAGGTCAAGTAATGAGACTTCTCTATGTTACCCAATATGAACGACCATTTAACTAGAATGCAAACCACTGCCATGATGCTCCACTAATACCAAGACTCTTGAAGGTGGACAGGAGAATTTTGTGGTTGACAATGTCAAACGTACTGGAAGGTCCAGAAGGATGAAGACAGATTGGATTATCTGGCAACATTTACCATTTCAGTGACGGTCAAGAGGGCAATCTCTATATAGTGTGCTGCTTTGAAGCCAGACTGGTTAAGATCTTAAAAGTGAGACAGATGATTAATGACAGTGTGTGCAAGACATTTTGAAATAAACTAGGCACGCGATACCAGCCTATTGCTAATGTATAAGGGGTGAGTAACCCATGCTCTCTTAAAGGATGCCAGTACCTGACTAGGATAAAGGAATATTGATGATTAAATACATAAATGGAAAAATAATCAAGAGATATTTTTTGAAGCATTGTAGAAAGGATTTGATCCAGTGGACACATGGTAGGATTACAGTACAGAATTACTTGTTGAACCTTCTCTGATGCTTAGGTTAAAAACTGTGAAGATGAGTCTTGTGTGGAAAGTGTAGAATTAGACGGAGACATGGTAAAGGCTCTGCAGATTTTCTTAATTTTAACATTATAAAAGGAATAGGAAGATCCTATTAGCCATGCTGTTATAACACCTGCAGTATGTGGTTTGGTCCTGCCAAAATACACAAAGTCTTCACTTAAATAGACCTCATCTGGAGGGGAGCATATCTTACTCTAAAACCTTTATATACCTTTTAGCATTCATAGTGTCTTCAAAACATGCAAGCTGCCCAGACCATATGCATCTTTAATTCTAAGAGACTCTGCTTCGCTAACACATCCCTTTTATAGCTAATCTTGTAACAGAGCTGATGTCAATTTACTTAATTTTTTTTTAATTGATTGTCTTTTCAAACAATTGTTGTTCCATCCCAACTACTAAGACTGGTAGCAGACATCAAACTTTGAATAAGCTTATTTAGTAAATCAAAGTGTAAAAATTCTCAGTTTAATCATTTATGTTTCTACTGTGAATAAAATATTGACTCATGTAATTTGAAAGTCTTTTAGCTTTCATTTTATTTAAATTTTAATACTGTCCTAACTTTTCCGGAATTTGGGTGGTATAAAGCAGTCTTGACAGAAGTCACATTCAGGAAGAACTTGGACAAGAGAATATAATTCTGTGTTAAGATGTGATTTCTTCTACCTTTTCTCTGCTGATCCCATTTCGCACCAGCTGTTGCACATCACATCCGCTAAGTGGTAAGACAAGAAGTCTTCCTATATTCTGCAGACAAAGGGCAAAGAAAGCTTATTGTTGGCGAAAGAAAGGATAAGAAAGTGTCAGTGTCTCCAGTCTGAACTTAGAGATAAATACTCAGTGTCAGGAAGAGACGAAAAGGTGCAAAAAGCAACATAGAGTGAAAGTTTAAGGAAAGGTCCTGGCAGCTAGCTTTAAAGTGACTGGGAAGAGAAAATTCGAATGATACCACGTGATGATCAGAGGTGTAAAAAGGGGTAGAAGTCAAATCTATAGGTGTGAACAAACATTAAAAAACAGATACAGGACATTTCTTCTCTTGTCTATTTCACCTAGGAAGTTTTCCAGAGGACCAGAAAGGTGGTAAATGAAAATAAAAGGCTGCTTGAAGAAGGTAGATCTGGTTAAATAAGACATACGGGTAGGTGTGATATACCATGCCTAAGACAAGAAGAGACCTATGCCATCACCCCTGCCTGTTTTTTTGTGGTGTATGCGAAAATGCATATTTTAAAATGCGTCATACCAATAGCGCACACATGTAGCGCCGCGCTACCGCTTTAAACGTACACTTACATCAACTTCTGCTCAGAGCTTTATTAATTATCTTCCAGAATTGTCTTCTGTCATTGGATCGCCGTCTGATCCAACAGAACTCGAGCAGGCGACTGAATATATAGATGCCGCTTTCCGCTCTACATTAGATAATGTGGCTCCAGTTAAAAGAAAAATAATTAAAGATAAGAACCTGGCTTCATGGTATAATGAACACACGCGCTCTTTAAAACAGAGCGCCCGTTAACTAGAGCATAAATGACGCCAAACTAGATTGCTGGTTTTCCAGGCAGCATGGAAAGAGTGAATTCTAGCTTATAAAAAAAGCTCTTACTGTAACTAGATCAACGTATCTTTCTAACCTTATTGAAAATAATAAAAATAATCCTAGATTTCTATTTGACACCGTTGCAAAATTAACTAGGAATAAGACGACCTCAGAAACCTGCACCATAACTGCGTGCAGCAGTGAGGATTTCATGAACTTCTTTGATAATAAAATTGCAAACATTAGGCAGAAAATTCACGCTCTAAAACCAGACCTTTCAAATGATTCTGATGAACAATTAACCGCATCAGATCAGAACTTAGAAAATTTCACTCCTCTGGAAGAGAAAAACCTAATCGCACTCATCTCTTCCACAAAATCGTCAACTTGTGTGTTAGATCCTATACCAACACACTTTCTTAAGCAAATTGTTCCGGCAGTATCAGAACCCCTGTTGAAAATAGTTAACTCTTCTCTCAGCAGTGGGTATGTTCCCAAATCTTTTAAATTAGCAGTTATTAAACCTTTAATTAAGAAACCTGACCTTGACCAAAATGAGCTGTCAAACTACAGGCCGATATCTAACCTTCCGTTTATCTCTAAAATCCTAGAGAAGGTAGTAGCGCATATTTACAAAGAAATAACATACAGGAACTTTATCAATCAGGATTCAGGCCTCACCACAGCACAGAGACAGCACTGGTCAAGGTAGCTAATGACCTCTTACTGGCATCTGACCAAGGCTGTGTGTCTCGTTGCTTATATTACTTGACCTTAGTGCGGCTTTCGACACCATAGATCACGATATTCTTCTTCACAGATTAGAAAAATTAGTAGGAATTAAAGGAAACAGCTCTTGCGTGGCTCAGGTCCTATTTAACCGATCGCTACCAGTTTGTAGATTTAAAATGGTGATTATTCTGCGTGCTCCCTTGTAAAGTATGGTGTGTTCCACAGGGCTCGGTTTTAGGCCCACTTCTTTTCTCTCAGTACTTGCTGCCTCTGGAAAACATAATTCGTAAGCATGATATCAGTTTCCACTGTTACGCTGATGACACACAGCTATATGTCTCATCAAGGCCTGATGCGAAAGGCCCAGTTTAATAAAATTGAGCAATGTGTGAAGGAAGTAAGAGATTGGATGTTATGCAATTTCCTCTTGCTTAACGCTAACAAGACGGAGGTTCTGGTTCTAGGACCACAGGTAGCTAAAAGTAAGCTTCCTGATCACACCTTAACACTAGACAGTCTTTCTGTTTCATCAAGTGCAACAGTAAAAGATTTGGGTGTGATTTTTGACTCCAATCTCTCATTTGAAGCCCATGTCGACAATATTAATTTAGTTTCAATTCAATTTTATTTGTAGAGCGCTTTTTACAATGGTGATTGTCACAAAGCAGCTTTACAATTGAAGAAATTATGAGACAGAATGAAACAGAAAGCAGTTTGTCCCTGATGAGCAAGCCGGAGGCGACGGTGGCAAGGAAAAAAACTCCCTGAGATGAGATAGGAAGAAACCTTGAGAGGAACCAGACTCAACAGAGAACCCATCCTCATTTGGGTGAAAACAGGTAGCATGGATTATGAGGTTACATTGTGTGTGTGAACAACTTTAATCATTAGTCCTTAGAGAGCAGCTGGAACGTCTTTATGTCGAAGTGGGTCGTCCTAGATTGCCCTGGTGATGCATCATCCGCTGGGCAGGTCACAGGGAAGGGTCCCACAGGACCGGGTTGGAGGTGGGGTCTGAATCACCGGCAGCTCCGTTTTGGCGTATGTAACTCAACAGTGAGAGAGAGAGAGAGAGAGAGAGAGGAAAAAGAGAGAGAGGGAAAGGAAGTCAAAAAGAAGAAAGCAGTTAAGTGACAATGTAATCACACGGTTTGGATTGATTAAATGAATAATGTAGACACCGCATCGATTTTAAAATACTACTTTTAACTTATAAGGCTCTAAACGGTCTCGCACCGCAGTACTTAAGCGAACTTCTAGTGTCTTACGTTCCTCCACGCCTACTTCGATCAAAGGATGCAGGCTGCCTGTCAATACCGCGCATTATAAAAACTACAGCAGGGGGCAGAGCCTTTTCTTACAGAGCCCCAATGCTATGGAATAGCCTTCCTATGTATGTTCGGGAATCAGACACAGTCTCAGTCAGGTTTAAGTCCAGGTTAAAAACTTACTTATTTAATCAAGCATTTTGTATTGATTCCCCTTAAATAAAGGAGCAGATCTGGGGGACTCATGGGTGTTGAGTATTATAGTGATCTGGTATGTTTAGATGCTGTCTTCCTCTCTCTTATTGATCACGGTGTTGATGATGAGAGCGGCTGGTTGCTTAACATATCAGGGAGCCCTCATGTCTGTGTTTCCCTCTGGTTCTCCTTTGACTCATGCTGACCTAGTTAGTCTTGCCGGAGTCCATCATTGCACTCTACATTATTTCACTTAATCAATCCAAACCGTGTGATTACATTGTCACTTAACTGTTTACCTTCTTTTTGCCTTCCTTTCCCTCTCTCTCTCTCTCTCTCTCTCTCTCACTGTTGAGTTACATACGCCACAACGGAGCTGCCGGTAATCCAGACCCCACCTCCGACCCTGTCCTGTGGGACCCTTCCCTGTGACCTGCCCAGATGATGATGCATCACCAGGGCGATCTTGGATGACCCACTTCGCCATAAAGACGTTCCAGCTGCTCTTTAAGGACTAATGATTTAAGTTGTTCACACACACACACAATGTAACCACATAATCCCTGCTACCTGTTTTTCACCCAAATGAGGATGGGTTCTCTGTTGAGTCTGGTTCCTCTCAAGGTTTCTTCCTATCTCATCTCAGGGAGTTTTTCCTTGCCACCGTCGCCCCCGACTTGCTCATCAGGGACAAACTGATTTCTGTTTCATTTTCATCTCATAATTTCTTCAATTGTAAAGCTGCTTTGTGACAATCACCATTGTAAAAAGTGCTATACAAATAAAACTGAACTGAATTAAAATATAAAGAGGATAAATCATCTGGAAGGTTCATACTTTTCTCAGATTCAGCAATCACAACTACACTTCACATTTGTTTCTGGAGTAGCTCCCTAAAGAAAAACTATTAAGTGTCTCAAACTGCCAGTTTTTAGACAATTTTCTGTTGTACTTCTCCAACCACTGCCTGTTCTCCAATGCCAAGAGAAGGCAAGATAATTGCAGATAGTGAGAAGGCTTACAAGGTCCCCTCTAAATAAACATTCAAAACAAAGGCACCGGGAAGACACTTACAATACTTGATAAACTGGGAGGGGCGCAGCCTGGTAGAAAGATCACGGGTTGACATGGAAATCATACCAGATCCAAATCTCACCATGGAGTTTCACAAGCCCCACCCAGCTCCTCAACCTTGTGAACTACATTAACCAGAATCGCCCGTAACTGCTTACACCTCATGTTTCCTTGACTCCAGTTGTTTTGTTTAGCCTGGTCTGCTATTTTAAGCATTTCAATTTGACTTTGTGTACCGACCTCTTGCTTGATTTTCTCCATAGTAATTCTCGCGGCCATATGTCCCTCCGACTGTTTACCAGATTTACAAGTTTTTTGTGTGTGCTCTTATCACTTTTAATTAAGGGTAGTCAACAGATCCCACTCATTTGTATTGCCCGAGTAAGCATTACAGGAATAAAAAAAATATCAAATGATATGAATAATATGATTCATAAACAAACAGTAATTGAGGCACAAACTTGAAAGAGACAACAAATGACATACAACACTACAATTCATTCCTTTACATCTTAAGTTTAAGGGGCCTTGCTCAGGGCGCCAACACTGCCAGTGCCGGGGCTCAAATCCTGATCAAAAACCCAGAGCATTAACTGATCAAGCCTCCACTGGTCCTTTAAGATGCAGAACAATATAAAGATTGCAGATAGACTGATAGCTACAGAACATACAAATATTTCTTTTTGTTTTTTGTTTTCTTGCTGTATTAATTCAATCGCACCATGTAGGCCCGACTTTAGAGACATAAAAAAGGTTTAGATTAAAACAACTTTTAGGATCAAATACATTCTTTTACAATTATCAGGAATCTGTTCAAAAATTCAGTTTCTGAAACCCACGATCAGTTCAGTTCCTCTGTTCATAAGATCATGTGACACCATCAGACCATACCTACAGTCATAGGTCAGACTTTCTTCTCAGTCTGGTGTTTAGGGTGAACGTTAGATGATTTTATACACTTTGCTGCTGTCAGCTGATTGGCTAATTAAGGAACTGCATGAATGTGCAGGTATGCGACTGCTTCTGATTATGTGGGTGATGATGTAATTGAGTGGTATAATCTGAGAAAACTGGATGGAATAATAATGAAATAAAGGTTGTGGTAACTCTTATCATATCAGTGATTAATTGTTTATACATTTTTACCACAAGTTTATTACCTCTTAATGACTGTATGATTTGAAAACGGCAAAAAGCACTGTAAAAATATAAATAATATAAAAACATTTAAACCCAGAAGAGATACAAATCTGTCCTTAAAACGAATTAAAGGAAAAACACAAACACGCACAAACATTATGAATGTAGGTGTGTGACAATGACAGAAATGATGCCGTAGTAGAAGAGAATCCTTTGTCACATACTTTAACTCATCTAATGGAGATTTACATCTAAAGCAAACTTGAGGTTACATTAATTAAATAAGACTAGTTCACTAACAGAATTAATTTAAATTGGAGTTGAATAATAGATAAATAATAATAGAGAAAAACAAAACTCATCTCTCAGTCAACTTCACAGAAAAATTCTTAAGTCGCAACACAGTTTTAATGGAGTCGACTTAAAAGTTTATTATAATAAACTGAAAAGTGACGGATTTATAACTGATTTCTACAACATCGCTAAACAATTAAACATTATGGTAAAAATAATATTAACACAAACACACACGTGTCACACAGTAAATCTAAATAAACAGGTAATAAAGTGGAGGTGAATCAAGAATAATTCTTATCTGAACAAATTCAGGTCTCCAGTTTAAAATAAAGCGTCTTCAGTTTTACATAAACAAACACAGAAACACAGGCTCGCTCTCTCTTATTCACCCAAAACACACACAATCTAACACTTCCACAAACTAACACACGGCTCTCAAGGGTCACAGATTTTAACAACGATACAAATGGGCATGTGCTTGTAAGAGAGAGAGACTGTGTGTGGGTGGAGGATTTGTTTAAAATTACCTATTTACGATAAATGAGGAAGTAAAAAAAAGGAGAAAAAGAGGAGCGGACTGATGAAATTAGGATAATTCACATACTGAAAGAAGGATAATTCACATACTGATCTGCAGAAAAATAGTTTATCATGTCTGTTGGAGTTTAGAAAAAAATAGTAAAACTAAAATATTAAAATGTAAAAGAAAGTCTCTAACACTGAGGAATATTTCAGTGTTCAGAGTGATGTTCAAGTGTTCAAGTTCTTACATGAAGAAACTCTCTTCTCCTGAAGATCACTAACATTCCTCACCCACAGCCCTACTTAGATGGGATTAATGTCCAATATGGATGTGTTTAACTGAATTATTCCTGAGTTAAAGATAGGATCACATTACTGCACACATCTGTAAAATTGACAGGAATTCACCAATGGATAGAGATGAAACGTTTGGAAACAAATCCCTGTGAAGTTTAAATTAATGTCTTTAAACCTCTAACCCAGAGGTCCCTGAACTATGGCCCCACATTTGTTTTCATCCCTCTGATGGCAGACACATTAAAAAAAATGAAAGTTTGCCTTTCAAACTGAACCCCCCCCCCCTTAGTTCTTAATGTAGATTAATTATTTTTTAATTAACCAACAGCACGCTACATTTAACATAACATTCTAGAATGATGATCAGGTGATACAACACGCCAACCAGCAAGAAAATTCGCACAGACAACAAAAAGATCAAACGGTTGGAAAGAGAAAAGTCGATTCAGAAATTTAAATGAAATTGAACAAGTTTTGTTTAATGTAAAGAAACTGCGATTTGTCTCATCTCTTGAAAAGTAATGATCATTTTTCTGTACGAAAAAAAAAAGCAACTAATTGAACATCAGAAGGAAAAATTATAAATACATTCAAAACCACAAATCAACACAATAAAACTGGGAATTCCAGTTTAACCAATTTAAATTGGTTAATAAAATTCTGGAACCTGGAGATTTCTGTTACAAACCCCACCCCATTTTAAAGATAGGAACAAAGTTGTGGCCCTCACAGAAAACTGTCTTGTGGCCCCTGATTAAAAAAAAATTCAGTAGAAATATCTTTCAATAATTCTGATCTCAGTGCAAAATTTAACATGTATAACATTTTTTAAATGAACAGAATAGACGCAAAAGTAATCATAATAATAAATAATAATCTCAGGGGATTTCTGATTGCACACTTTTATTTTAAGACATCAAGGTGTTTATGTGATAAAAAAGTGGAGTTTTGGGTTGTTTAATTCTAAGAAGAGTGAGAAACATGAAATAAACCATTGAGCAGAATAAATAGCATTTTTCATTTCCTCTTCATGAAATTTGCGTTTCAATTAGTCATTAAAAGATGCAGGAAGACGAGTGCTGTACTGTAATATGGCATCTGTGTATATAGTCTCACAGGACAGAACAGTACATGAAACACTGTAGCACAGTAAACACATTTTGTTCTTTTAAATAATTTTAAAATGCTTTTGTTTGGCATGGTGTGGACAAAAGGAAGTGTGTAAATCAGTAAACATTATGATCAACTTGGACACTGCAGCGTCTCTCCACACTACTGTAGGACTACCAGCTAACACACACTGCAGTCATAAAAAAAGGTTTTCCAATTTATTTGACTTTCTGTAAAATTATGAAAGAGGTAGTGCGTTAGATCACTGCTATCTAGTCTATACATTTGCTAAGCTCCACCTTTAAGAAGAAAGAAGAACTTTCCTAGCTACTCATCACTTTATATCAAAGATGGGACATCATATTCAAAATTTTTAAAACCCTCTGTAGAAACAGAATATAACTAGGGATAATTATATTACAGTAATTACTTGACAAGTTTGTTAATCTAACAATAAACTAGTAAACACGGGAAAAAGATAAATGTTCATTTAGCCGACATGCCAAATAAAATGTTCTGTGCAAATTAGCTTAGAAAGTTGAAGGTTGTATCAGGTTGTATTTCTGGTAAATTGTTATGAAAATCTGTAAATATAAATAAAATCTCAACTGCTACAGATCAAGTCAAAAACATGCAGCCATTAGCATTTAGTGCTAACATAGCAGCAAATAAGTACTGCTCTAAAACATGAACTGTTTCATTCATCAGTTACTAAAAATGTTTAAAATGAGTCTCACTTAAATGTGTCCATTCCAGAAAAACACAAAGTGTAGATTAAAGTGTAGTTTAAAGCGTTACAGCTGATGAGACAATAAACAGAACTACATATTTACACCCCTGTGTGCATGATTGGTTATTAGTGCACGATAGCTGATGAAATCGTAAAAGTTTGCATTAGTGAACACAGACTTTGGACCTGACTGCGCAAACACACATGCAAAAGGCTGCACTAATCTTCTTTCAACACTGTCATGATTAAATAAAAAAAAACATCAGGGCTGTGTTTCAGTACAATTCATAATTATAATAATAATAATTCTATCCTTAACAGAAAACATGGGACAAATATACAGGCAACATAAAACAAAAGTGGCTGTTGCATATATAGCTGGGGGTTTTTTTCAAAGAAAACATTTTATAAAAGAATCTCACATAACAGTGGATGTGTTCATGATTAGATCCCATTAATTCCTCGAGATGCCCCGAGAACTCTAACGGGGACAACTAGGGGAGACACTTTAGAGAACTGTTAGCAAATTGGTTAATAAAATTAAGTAGGATGTGGGGGTGCTGACGCAGAGATGGGCAGTAGATTGCTGTGTTCTGACCTTTTGTCTAGTGGGGCAAAATAAATAAGATAAAAAGGAAGGCAGATACGAAAAAATGCAGACAAGTTAGGGGAGGAGTGAAGGCAAAGGTACACTGACACAGAGGACGCAGAATATGGAATGTTCAAACAGACAGAGTTAACAAGTAGAGTGAGGGTAAAAAAAGGTTAATTAAAGACTGGTGCAGAACCCATAGAACCCATGATCTTTTGATCAGCATTCCGGTCAACACCTTAACTACCATGTTACAGCTCCCCCATATACTAGACCCATATATAGACTCAGGCAAGGGCACAAAAAAGAGAAGGGTGTACTGCAGAAGACTGTGGTATGCCAAGATGGACTAGGCACAGAGCATTGCAGTCCTGTTGAGATAAAAGGGTACATACCACTGGACTAACTGCAGACTCGAGTATAAAAAATAAAGATCAAGGTATAATCAAAAGGACAATAGGCAGACCAAGTTACAATCAAGGACTAGGAGTTACACCAGGGTACAATCAAGGACTAGGAGTTACAGCAGGGTACAATCCAGGTTTAGAGATGGACTTAGTTACTCTCGAGGTCTAGGTGACCAGGGTACGCTCGAGGACTAGGGACAGACAGACCAGGGTACGCTCGAGGACTAGGGACAGACCAGGGCACGCTCGAGGACTAGGGACAGACCAGGGCACACTCGAGGACTAGGGACAGACCAGGGCACACTCGAGGACTAGGGACAGACCAGGGTACACTCGAGGACTAGGACAGACCAGGTACACTCGAGGACTAGGGACAGACCAGGGTACACTCGAGGACTAGGGACAGACCAGGGTACACTCGAGGACACTAGGGACAGGGGACCAGGGTACACTCGAGGACTAGGGACCAGACCACGGTAAACACTCGAGGACTAGGGACAGACCAGGGCACACTCGAGGACTAGGGACAGACCAGGGCACACTCGAGGACTAGGGACAGACCAGGGCACACTCGAGGACTAGGGACAGACCAGGGCACACTCGAGGACTATGAACAAACCGGGACAAACTCAAGGACTGGAGAGAGAGCAGGGCACCGAGGAAGGTGGTAGGGCAGTGGTTAAGGTGTTGAACTCCTAATTGGAATATAGGGATTTGAATCCTAGCACCACCAAGTTGCCCCTGCTAGGCCCATAAGCAAGACTCTTAACCCCCAATTACTCAGGTGTATAAAAGAAATAAATGTAAGTCAGTCTGGATAAGGACATCTGTAAACTGCTGTAAGTGGAAAATGTAAATGCACACACCAGGGACAGAACAGGGTACACTCATGGACAAGAGGAAGAACAGGGTACACTCGAGGACTAGAGGTGGACCAGGGTACACTCGAGGACTGGAGGTGAACCAGGGACTAGGGTCCAGTAAACTGAACATCTTATGAGCAGTCATACTCTGGCCTGTACACTGAGACTGTCTAGAGATGGATGTTGGAATAAAAGGGAACTAGTATAGAAGACTGGGTTGGTAGAATGCTGATATTTTTAGTTTGTAAGGGTACTCGAGGCTCTGAAGTAGGACAGGAACTTAAAGCACAAACTGACAACAAAGTACCAGATGTTTCTGGCCATTTGAGAACGAGCAATAAACACACGCCAGATAAAGACCAACAGGACGGTGTTAAACGTGTACCGGATATTTCTAAGTCTGCAATAAAAACAGAGAAACAGCAATTTATTAGAACATGATGATAAAATAAAAGAACTTCGGATTGTATACGGGTCGTGTTTGTGTGCCGTACTTGCGCAGGTGTTGTCTGGCAGCTGGAATATCTGCCATGTCTTCGTTTAACACGTATTTCTTGGTGCCGATGCAATAATTCTCTATGTACTCAGGCCAATTTAACTGACGCACATCAAAGTTAAACATCTAAGACAGAAAAAGCGTTTATAAATTACTTTGACACAAAGAACACATTAGGTATAACAGAAAGATGGTGTGTACCTTGCGGTCCTCTGCGCTCAACTGGTTCATCAGCATGTTCATGTTGTCTGAATTCCACTCCCAGTCCTGACTGCTGAAGTACTCCAACAGTCCAATGGCTTTATGCAGCCTGTTAAAGATCCGCATCATTCTGCGCACACACAGAACGGTCAGGAAGTTTTTCTTTGCCACAGTTGCTATGATTTGCTCATTAGGGACAAGCTTACACTTTTCACCGTTCTCTGTAAAGCTGCTTTGAGACAATGCATGTTGTTAAAAGTGCTAAATGAATAAAATTTAATTGATTTGGATTAGTAAAGTTCAGTGGATAGGATAGTAAAGATTAGTCAGGAGTGTGTGCGTATGGTTGTGTTCACAAGCGTGTATGGATGGGGAACTGAGGGGGCGGTGTATCAATAAATAAAAGGTATAAATAAATTAGATAAAAAAATTAAAGTTGCTCTGGATAAAAATGTCTGCTAAATGCTAGAAATGTAAATGTGTGTTCAAGAATATGTATGGTGTACGGGAGTGTGTATGGACTAGTTTACTGTATTTACAGTGTTCAGGTGCATGTGTTTAGGTGCTTGTACAGGTGTGTGTGTTCAGGCATGCGCGTTCATAAGTGCTTGTACAGGCACATGTTTATGCTCGTGTTTAGGTCTGCATGTTGAGGTGTATAACTGGACTATGGGAGATGCTGTTTTAGTGTTGTGTAGTTAATGCTCATGTTTAGGTGTATGTGTTGATGTGTGTGTTGCTGAACTAAGATGCTGTTCTAGTGTTGTGCAGTTAATGCTCGCGTTTAGGTGTGTGTGCAGGTGTGTGTAACTGAACTACAGGAGATGCTGTTTGAGTGTTGTGTAGTTTATGCTGACGTTCAGTGTGCGTGTTGAGGTGTGTGTACCTGAACAATGGTAGATGCTGTTCTAGCGTTTTGTAGTTTATGCTTGCGTTCAGGTGTGTGTTGAGGTGTGTGTGCTGAGGTGTGTGTAACTGGTCTATAGGAAATGCTGTTCTAGTGTTTTGTAGTTATACTTACATTCAGGTGTGTGTGCTGAGGTGTGTGTAACTGGTCTATAGGAAATGCTGTTCTAGTGTTTTGTAGTTTATGCTTGCGTTCAGGTGTGTGTTGAGGTGTGTGTGCTGAGGTGTGTGTAACTGGTCTATAGGAAATGCTGTTCTAGTGTTGTGTAGTTTATGTTCACGTTTTAGGTGTGTGTGTGCTGAGGTGTGTGTAACTGGTCTATAGGAAATGCTGTTCTAGTGTTTTGTAGTTTCTTACTGAGGTTTTTGTCCAGACAGTCTCAGGAACAGGTCATAGAGGAATGCAGGAAACTTGTGGCTCACCAGAATCCAGTACTGATTAATCAGGTAGTTTGATGTGATGTTGGCATTGGGCCGACGGAATGCCTGCTCCAGAGGGTTCCGCTTAAACGTTGACATCACATGATGCTCTGACCGCAACATCAATACAACAAATTAAAATAGTTTTAAGTTAATTTACAGACATTTCTGAGTGGTAGCTCAATATCAGGTACTAGAATGTTACATTACATAACGTTCTGCTTAACGCAATACTTCCTTCTGATCTATAAATATCCACTTGAACTATGAGAACGTTTAAAATTAGCACTGTTATGTTCCTGTGCTGTATACATACCAATCTCTCCCCAGTGGAAAGGGTTAATGCCTCCTGTTGTACAGTTATAAACGAGAGCAGACTTTGGTCTAAAAACATGCAAAAAAACCAAAAGGAAATTAAAGTTCTAGCCTTAGTATAGGTATAGTAAACTATGCCATTAGTATAGTCGACTATATATTAGCATAGAGACGATCAGTCTCTCGGACGACTCCTTATATTCGAAAATGGCGGAAAGATGGCGGCACTTTACAAGAGTTTAAAACAACTTTAAATACTTCGGGATACAAACTTTGCTCATTGTAGTTAAATTTCACTCGTTTATCATTATCCAAATTATTAAATGTATAAATTAAATGTATTACATACTTAAGTAGTATGTGATTTTTGAGTAAATATCATAAATCTGTGCATGCCGCACACTGTCTGGGCGCTACACTTCCAGGCTTTAGAGTTCCGCATTTTGTGTTTCGCCAACATCCTGCTATCAATTAACATTGAGAACGACAGAATTGATTTTTGACATTTGTGACTCAATTCACATCTGAATAACGATACTGAATGAATGATACTGAATGAATGATACTGATGAAATCTTTCCCCTAGTAGTAAGAGTAAAATTGTGTTCTATAATCTGGGACAGGATTAACACATATACCTAAACTGGTTTCTACTGTAAAGACACACTGAAAAATTTTATAAAATCTATTTTTCTAAATGTGGTTAGTTTTGCAGTTGAGAAAATGGATGTGCAAATTTTTAAATTAATTAAAACTTTTGTCACATATTATGTTCAGTTGCATGTTAACTGCATTATTAGTAAAAAAAAAAAAAAAAATTCATGATGATGAAATTCCACTAATTTACTGCTCAGTTACATTTACAATATGCAGTAAAAGTGACTTATTTATCTAATTTTTTTATACAACTGAGCAACTGGCAGCATGGAGGTTCTTGGAACTAAAGCCCAGACACCTTAATCACCTCCCTATTTTAAAGGTATGTTTAAAATTATACATGCGAATAGATTCTGTTGTATTAATAATCTTATGGTGTTAATGCTGTGGGTAATGCTCAAAGTGCTGTGTGTGTGTGTGTGTGGATGTGTGTGCGTACCTGTGCACTGCAGTGTACCACCCTGCAGCAAGTGTAAGGTTGATCACCACATCGACTGGAATCAGATCTGCTACTGCATCATTACTGGCTCTCATCGTTCTCAAAATTCCCTTTCCTGCCTGTTTGTACACAGGCGCACGCACACATACGCACATGAACAACACACACACACAAAATATATGAATATCTGTCTAAAAGATTTGTATCCTCTGACTGTTAAATTTGTTGGGAACACCTGTAGATTTATACAGTTATGAATAAATTATATAAATAATAAATGTAATTACCGCGATAAAGACGCCACTGGGACCATTAAAGTTGTCAATCCAGCCCTACAGAGAGAGACAGAAAGACACACATACACACAATAGGGTGAGACAGATTTAGATGGTTTTTGTTGCTGTGAAAGGAGTGTGAACAGCAAAAGAAGGATGTATGGTGTGTGTAAGGAGTGTGAGATGAGTTTATACAGAGTGTGAGCTGTAAGATAAGTGTGTGTATGGAGTGTGTAAGGCATGTTAGCTGTGAGATGAGTGTACACAGCGTGTGTAAAGAGTATGAGCTGTGAGATGGGTGTGTAAGGAGTGTATAAGAAGCATAAGCTGTGAATTGAGTGTTTAAGGAGCGCAAGTTGTGAAAAGTGTGTAAGGAAGGTGTAAGGAGTGTGGGTTGTAAGATGAGTGTGTAAGGAGTGTGAGCTCACAGGGAATGGTTCCTGCCAGCTGGCCCCGACGATTGAGGGTCTGATGATCCCAACATTAATTTTCCTGCTCTCCTGCTGCACCACACACTCTGCCAGTGCTTTGGTGTAGGTGTACGTATTCGGCCAATCCCCGATCAGCCTTGGTGTGATGTCACGGACAATTGTATCATCCATCCACCTTCAAAACACAAACAACTGAATTAACACAACAAGCTAAAAACTATAAAATAGAAGCAAAAGAATCGGAGCAATAAAAATCAACCACAGGGGGGCAGCATACACACATACTCATTTCACTACATGTATTGTAACTTAGAGGAGTGTGTGTGTGCTTACTCCAGTGAATGAATAAGCTTGCTGGGCTCCACTGGTGGGGGGTAGATGACCTCATCAATATATCGACGATTGCAGTTGGCATACGCAGTGGAGATATGAATAAACGCATGCAGCTGCTGCATTTGTTGAGCCAGAGACAAGAGCTGCTGCGTCGCAATCACATTCAGCTGCAGCGCATGTCTGACCACACACATACACACAGTATAATGGTTAATTTTTTTTTTATGTATGCAAAGTTATATCTGGATTTTAAGGATCTACATGATAGAACAGGATTATGCATTTTTTATTTTTTTATATTTTTATTTTTGTTTATTTAATGTATCTTCCTGTCTGTGGGGTGGGATATGATGTCATTCTGGTCTATGAGAAGTGATTCAGTATTGTATTGAGTCTATAGGATGTGTTGCTGTGATAAAAAGGGTTTTAACATTTGGAACACAAGATCACTTTGAGAGTAACATCTTCCCAATGTTTTATAGATACTGTTACAGGGAGTAGGACCGACCTTTTACATTCTCCATGTTGATATTGATCAGATGACCTGTAACGTTACATCATTGTGACTTTAAAGCGTAATAATGCTTAAATTGGATGATGATAAACGAGTGAAATGTAACTAAATACTTCAGGATGAAAACATTGTTCGTTGTAAAGTTACTTTATACTCTTGTAAAGTGCAGCGTCACCGCTTTTGTCTTACTTGAGCGGCTCGTCAAAGCGTATGGTAGCTGCACAGTGGAAGATGATGTGGACAGACTGTGTGATTGTCTGTATGTCTTTATCACTCAGAGCCAGTCCAGGCTGGGTTAGCTCACTGCTAACAGGAATAATCTTCTTATGGAAGTCAGGATACTCCTCCCGGAGGCGGTCAAACAACTGCATGCACGCACACACAAAAAATTGAATTCATATATTTGTTATTTTCCCTGCAGACAATCAGACCAACACACAGTGAGGAAGTCAACAAGTTCAAACACAAACAGATTCTTTGTTTTTGTATAGAGCATTCTAGGACAACAGCACCCGGGGTACCAGCCTACACACAGCTCTGCTGGTGTGTGTATGTTTGTACGTGGGAGAGAAAGAGAGAGAAAGCATTGTTTACAAAAATTTAAATCATCAAGCTTCATACCAAAAGAGCACACATTACACTACTCTAGTCTGTATACATTTCAGTAACTAGTAATAAGTAGCACAGGTGGCTATCATGACAACCAACCAGGATATACAACTTTACTGACTAGGGGCTACTAGAGGTCACTACAGTAGTGTAGGAATCAGTGCTCTAGAGATCAGGTACAAGTATAGAATATTTGAGATTAAAGACCCAAACAAGGATTCACCAAAATATCCACCAGGTTGCCAAAGAGACAGAAATCTGACAAATCTCTGAAGATCCATGAAAAAAAAATAATTAAAAAAAGGAAATGAAATGGAACTAGGGCTTTAGAGTGATTCTGGATGTTCAAACAAAACACAATGAGGAGTCAGGAAGACCAGCAATTCAGACTGAACCTTTCAGTAAGACCTGGCAAACAAGGTAATTTCAGAAAACGTTTTTATCTCTCCGCTGTTCTAGCTGGCTTCCTGACTGGGAATTAATCTGGATTTAGTTTTAAAAGATATATATTTTTGATATACATTTTATATTTCTGTAAAGCTTCTTTAAAACAACATCGATTATTACAGAATTAAATTGAAAAAAAACTGTCTACAATTGTGCAGTCCCAGAAAGTCCACAGAGCAGACAGGAAGCCTACCAAAGACTGTGTGGAAAAACATATTTTTGGGTAAGCATTTGACAAACAAATTGGTCAACATGGTCTGGGTGACAACATACCAAAATAACTTTGTTAACAAAGGGGAGTCGAGAAGTCTGGAGTTTTAACAAAAGATATAAATGTCTATAAGAACAAGAGGTTTGTCTTTTGTCGAGCGAGACATTGATGACCCCAGAAATGCTGCAGTGTGTTCCAAGTCTTCAATAAAAAGATTTTTGTAACATACTTCTAAGACTCCTCGCCTTCTACTGGTTTTCATCGGGTCATTTACAACAGATGGCGCCGGGCCCCAGGTAGAAGTTGACACAACAAATGCATATGAGCTGAAAAGAGCGACCTGGATGAACCAGCAACAGAATTTACACCAGTTGATGCAGAAGAGTTGACTCCCAAGCTGAGCTTTATTTTGGTTATCCTTTGTACATGCAGTGTGTCCGGGACGGTTAACTACCGATTTGTGTTAACTTTTTGTAATTATTTTGGTTATCCTCTGTTTTGCAGGAAAGATTAGCATTTCGTGCTAATATTGGTTATCCTCTGTTTCAGCAGGGAAGAATTGGTTATCCTCTGTTCAGGCAGGGAAGATTAGAATTACATGCTAATATTGGTTATCCTCTGTTTAGGCAGGAAATAATTGGTTATCCTTTGTTCAGACAGGGAAGATTAGCATTAAGTGCTAATATTGGTTACCCTCTGTTTTGGCCGGGAAGATTAGCATAAAGTGCTTGTAATTTTTTGTTATCCTTTGCTTTGCCAAGGAATGTTAACCATAGTTGATCTGTGTTAATAAGTGTACCCTCTGTTGATCAGTATTTGCTACCTGGGATGATTTCTGAATCAACCCAATTCAGAAATCAAAGCAGTAGAGATGGCTAAAGACAGAGTAGCTGATTGCTGGAAGCCACCTCCTGAGGGCAGTCATATCCATCATCCTAGGACAACGGGTAATAAATGTCGGGGCAGGTATTCCATGGGATGCTCATCCAACTTCTGACTGTGACACTTGTGCCCTTTTGCATACTACCATCAGACAGTTCAATAGTAGCACATTTCACACTTCCACCAGTTACACAGTGTTGTATGCCAGGCTCAGAGGTTTGCAATATGATATTTGCCACTGACTTATTCCTGCCAACAACATTTCGTTGGTGTATTGAATCTCCCTCTGCACCCTCATCCTCATTAGGAGAAATTCCATATACAGCATATAGATTTGTGTTCGAGATGGGTATACCATTTAAATCAGCAAAACCACCACCACAATGGGAAGATCAGTCTAAGATAGAAACCTGTATTAGACAGAGAAATGCATGGTTTAAACTATTAGCCTAGAATCGAATGTGTAGAATTCCTCCTCCAATAGAAACATTATGGTTATGTGGTACTTCTCTTTACAATGAGCTGTTAGCTAAGCTTAATGTGAGATGTACTTTGGTTTACGCATTACCAGCTATTAGAGAGAAAACCCTTCTGATTTTTTCCCCCAATGCAGAACGCATAATCCTCAAGTACTCACTATGGGAATAGTCCCAACGGGTCAACGAAATACACGTAATGGGGCATGGAAAGGGGACACAGTAACCATACGGTTATTCGCTCAAAAGCTGATAAATATGATGTGGATTTTACTAAAAGTACACATGCAACAGGGGAACGTTTGGGAGAAAACAAGTATTTCTCTACAGCAAAGTGGATAATATGTTATAACTGTAATGGTTGGTAAGTACTTAAGTAATATCACCCTAACAGTCCTACCACGAGAGCACATCTTCACACATCTGTCTGATGCAGCTCCCAACAAGGAACCTGAGACCCAGTGCATTCCAGGTTTCACTTGTGTTCAAACCTGGTGGTCAAGGACCTTTGGAACTTCAAGTTACGGGGTTATGCAGGCCCCAGATCAGGTGAAAGATTTATCTCATTCAATACAGAAGCTAGCTAATGATACAGCTCCTGCAGCACTGGATTATATCCTTGCTTCCCAAAGTGGTGCATGCACAGTAATTGGACCGGAATGTTGCACAGGTCTGGTTGACTCAACAGTGAATCTAGAGAAGTTACAAAAAGATATTAGTAACATATCCATGAAATTACGAAATGACGTAATATTCGTCAAGGTCCTGGATTAGAGAAACAGCTGCATTTGTCAGTTTTACTTTTGACCTACATAATGGATTAGAGAAACAGCTGTGTTTGTCAATTTTACTTTTGACCTACATAAACTTTAAAGTATTTATAGGTTGTATACGACAAACTGCTAATTTCCACTACAGGGGGTGGCAACAGTTCAGATTAAAACCTATTACCCCTAAAATAAATAAATCTAGTAGAGGTGTAAGAGTTTTTATTAGAACTCTCAAAAGGGGAAATGTAAAAAACTATATATTTGACAAACAAATTGGTCAACATGGTCTGGGTTCCAACATATCAAAGTAACTTTGTTAACAAAGGGGAGTCGGAAAGTCTGGAGTAGGTGACGAAGTCTGGATATCTAGAGTAGGTGACGGGGGGATAGGTGACAGAGTTGAAAAATCTGGAGTTTTAACAAAATATCTTTAATAATAAATATTAGCATAACTTGATAGGACAGCCTCCAAAATGTGTATAAGAACAAGAGGTTTGTCTTTTGTCAATTGAGACATTAAGGACATGCTGCAGTGTGTTCTAAAGCCTCAATAAAAAGATTCTTGTAACATACTTTCAAGTTTTCCTCCTCGCCTTCTACTGGTTTTCGTCGGGTAATTTACAATAACTGCAAAGTGCAATAAGATTCTAAGACATCACACTCAAGTCAAATCGGAGACTGAAGTTAAATCTGAGACTCAAGTCCACCCGAAATCACTACATAGTGTATAGTGTGTGTAAATGAGTTTTCTAGGAGAGTATATAGTATGTGAAAAACAGAACACGAAAAGTTTCTAGATCATGTGGAAATCAATTAGCATTAAATTGCCACCATGTAACGCAGTATGTTCACTTTAAGGAATAGAGAGAGCTGTAATCAAGATAAACATGATACAGTACAACAGGGGATACAGACTCACGGGACAACAATCAACGCTGGAGAACGACTGACTCATGATCCTGTCTGAGAAACCAGAGAAAGAAGAGATCGGTTCCTTCAAATCTTCATTGTCTCATCCATATCCCTGTCTGCCTAAATAATTGAAACCGCACTGATGAGGTCACAAAATCGCTCCCTGTAACCAGATGTGTTTTTACACATTTTCAGCAGAAAGAGAAAGTTTTTTGTAAATGCACACAATTAACCATATAGTGTGTATGCGTGTTAAATTTTACTGTCCCATCATTAATGAATAAATGAATTAGGGATTGATTAAATTCATGTCTCTGAGTGTGTTTATGTATAAGTGTGTTAGTAAATGTGTGTGTGTGTTAGCATGTGTGTTTGTGTGTGTATGTTTGTAGTGTGTCTGACCCTGCTCTGCAGCATGGTGTGGATCCTCTGCTGTGAACTCTGTCCCTGTTTGGTGCGGATCAGCAGGTACAGAACTTTAACTTCAGGACAGGAACGCAGCAGCTTCTCCACCAACACCTTCCCCATAAATCCAGTTGCACCGCTGATCAACACACACTTCCCTGTGTAAAACTCTGACACACACGCCATGACTGCTGGACATACACTTGGTTACCACCTGTAACACACACATTATTATTATTATTATTATTATTATTATGTATCCTTAACATGTTTGCACACTTCATGACTGATATGATTTGAAATGAATCTAAATTGCCCAAAATGACTAAATGACATTAACAAAATTCAAAATAAAGAGAACAAAAGAGAGAGAGACAAAAAGCGTGACACAGAACGAGAGAGACACACAGAGAGACAGAGAGATAAAATAAGTTTTCAGTATTTTATTAATCAAAATGACCTTTTCTACATTTTAACTATTATATTGGTATAAATTTTTACCTGCATTGATTTAATTAATTGTTTGTATGTTTATTTATTTACTTACTGCATTTCCCAACACAAAATCCACAAAAAAAGTTGTTGCTATTTAACATACAATAAAAGGCACTTTATATGTTTGGCTTGCCATAGTCATTTCTTCTGGGTGATCAGTAAATTAGTTTTGTGCGTTAAAACAGGTCTTTACATTTTGACATATGAAAATAAAAAAAATTAACAAATAAAATATTTCTCAACAATTTTTTTATCGTGGATGATGTGGATTTATGTTAAAAAAAATATGACCTCACATTTTGTTAATTAGGTTTACACACTTCCTCCGAATCTTTTATTATCATAGAAAAAAGTCAAACCGGGTTTAATTTAAGTTTAATTTTTGGTGTTGTTTCATGAGTAACAAACATTTTGAGAAAATGTGTTTTAATACGTTTTAATAACTTTAGTTGTGGTTTTAATTATCAATGTAGGTACAGTAAAGGTGGAGTTACAGCCAGTATTTATATTATATAAGTATTTACAGTATATAATATTGAATGATTATTCTTTAAAGTTTTACTTTAGATTTTATTTTGAATATTTGAATGTTTGCGGCTGACTCATTAAAAAAGTTGCTACAAAAAGTGTGTAACGGTTCTCCGCTCTCTCACCAACAGAGGGCACCATCACCCATTGTGTCATTGCAAACCCCACTGCCTAAGTCTCCGCCTAAAGCCAACCCCGCGTCTTTGGGGGTGCAGTTTTCGCTTTGGGATAATTCAACGGAACTCTGGAGCGTTGCAGAGGCAGTGCCAGATCACAGTTCTTCTCCAACGGATAGTAAGAAATGCACATTTTTACTGTCGCTTCTTACGGAGAGAGCTTCAGATTGGGCATCGAAGGTTTTGGGATTCAGATTCACAAATTTAGTCATCAGTGGATTACTTTTATGTTTTTTGAATATCCTGCGCAGGGACTGGATATCTCTGCACAGCTAGCTCAGAGGGGCGCTCCGGTCTCTTTAGTAAGCCCAGTTCGTGAAACCAGTGAACCCATGCAGCTAGGACTCTCAAGGTTATCGACCCAAGAACGCCAACAACGACATCAAGACAGGCTGTGTTTCTACTGCGCGGTGGTCCGAACTACTTCGGCGCTGCATGTCCCAAGAAAGCTGGGCAAACTTTGTATAACGTGAGTCACCCTGAAAGCTCAGTCCACCGCTTCCATGTGTTGCTATGTGCCTGTCTACCTGTGTATTAATTTTAAGTTCTCTGTGTTTCCAGCGCTAATGGATTCTGGGTCAGCACTCAATCTGAACGACGGCCATTTGTCTCTAAAATAAAAATCCCCACTGTGCCGCGCATCCCTCCGCTCCACATCTCTGCTTTTGACGGACAAGCCATAGGTCCCTGCATAACCCGTCGAACTACTCTCATCACTCTTTATGTAGGAGAACAACATGTGAAACACATTTCATTAAATGTGATCTCCTCACCCAAAAACCCCATCATCATGGGGTACCTATGATTGCAGACACTTAACCATACCCTTTCCTGGGTGCATAACCGGAACATAACCCAATGGTCTCCACATGTTCACTGCCATGTTCACTGTCTTCATTCTGCCAGTCCCATACCATGTCACGTCACCTACATGGGTGTATCACCAGGGTGAATCAGGTATACCATGATCTCCTCAAAGTTTTCAGCAAAGCTAAAGCCTCCACGCTACCCCCCACAGACCAGGAGAACTGTTGAATAACACCATACCTCTCAGAAACCAGGTGTATCCGCTATCCTGAAACACAGGCTATGGAGGATTATATAGACGAAGCTTTAGCCATTGGATTCATCCGGCATCGTTTTTTACAAAATAAAATAATAAAGCGGATGCGTTATTCAGAAGGTATGATCTCCCCAAACACACAGATTGTGTTTGGTCCTATTCACTGGGATATCAACGAAGAAATTAAGACTGAACACAGAAATGACCCACCTCCTGCCTACCTAACAAAGGTGATGTCAAGGTTTCACACATCTTTTAGCTCAGGACACCCTGGTATCAGAAGGACTTGGGAGCTTCTGTAAAATGCTTACTGGTTGCAGGACTGTCATCAAGATGTCACAAACTTCCGTAAAGCCTGTTCTGTCCGTGTTCAGTCTAAGACTCTGCGGCACCTACCCGAGGGCCTGCTGAAACTGTTACCTATACCTAACCGACCCTGGTCACACATTTCTATTCACTTTGTTACTGATCTCCCCTTTTCCAACTGTTTCACTACCCTACTCACCATTTTTTTTAAAGCTTACCATTTGGTCCCCCTTAAGTGTCTACCTTCAGCCATGAAAACTGCCGTCCAACTGTTCGATCATGTATTCAGAAACTTTGGTATCCCTGAGGACATTGTATCTAACCGTGGTCCTCAGTTTTTGCCAAAGATGGTTAGGTATGAACGTCAGCCTCACCTGATGTTACCACCCGCAGTCAAATGGAAAAGCAGGGAGACCCAACCAGGAGCTGAGGACATATTAAAAGGTCATATTGCGCTCATAAACAGACACAATGCAAAGAATTTTTCCCTTGGGATGAGTACGCTCAGAACTCCTTAACTCATGTCTCAACTGGCCTTATGCCATTTCAGTGTGTCCTAGGTTACCAACTGCCTATGTTTCCCAGGACAGGTGAACCATCTACTGTTCCCGCAGTGGAGGATTGGATGCAATGGAGTTCCCGCATCTGGGAAAGTGCACATGTCCGCCTACTGTGGGCAGTTAAAACTCAAAGTATCCAAGCCGACAGTCTACTTCTGTTCTTTTGCAAATTATCCCGTCACCTATCGGCCGGATCTCCCGCTTTCCTATCGCATATCTCCTCTTTTTCATGTGTCATTGTTAAAACCACACTACGCCTGCCCTGATACAACCCCCTCCCCCTTCCTGTCCAAACCCCTGGCTCCAGCTCCAGCTTACCAAGTACACAAGATCCTAGACTCTAGGAGCCGGGCAGCTTTTGGAATTTCTGGTCGACTAGTAGGGTTATAGGCCGGGAGAATGATATTGGGTTAAAGCCAGAGACATTTTAGACCCTCTCTTACCAGAGGCTTTTATTTCTCGCCTTTAGAACGCCCAGCACCTTGCCCTCGTGGACGTCCACATGGAATGCTTAGAGAGGAATCTGTAACGGTTCTGGTCTCTTACCACCAGAGGGCACCATCACCTTGAATTTGTTTGCCTGCATATCTGTGGATATATCTGTGGTTATTGGCTCCTGTTTAATCTGCCCTATTGTTTTCAATAAAATGCTTTACTTCTTTCATGGATTCCTCTTAGTGCCGTCCCTCACATAGTGTTTAAAATTTTGCAATAAAAATGCAGAAGTACTGCATGTTATAAGCTGTGTATTTTTTATCTTTAGGGCATGGAACATTTATTGCACTGTTTGAGCTTGATGCTCTTTAGAAGATGAGATTAAACACAGTTGATCCCCTCACAAATGTTAATTGTTAAGAGGAAGTAAAAGATGATATCGGATCAGTATCAGTTCATCATATCAGTATTAATATAGGATATAAAAGAGTGATATTAATATCCTAATAAGAATAAAATAAAAAAATAAACTCATTTATTTAAATAAAGTTCATCTTACATTAACAATTCTCATGATACAAACAAATAAACTTAATACTGGGGCTGCAACCAACAATTTATTTATACAATTAATCATACAGAGAAGGCAATTTCAAAATTCTCTGCTATTTGTGTAAATTCAAATAAAGTATGTTCCATTAGCACTAAAAGACAACTTTAAATGTAAGTATTATAAACAGACACCACGATGAAATGATCTCACTAAGCAAATGAATGCCTAACCAGGTAAACACAGACCACCAGGTGGCAGTGTTAATATTACCCTGTTAAGTCAAGTTAAAAAATTATTTTTCAACAATGGCGCACATGACATAATTATATCAGCAAAAATTTTCCAGACTTTTAGATTTCCCTTAACATTTCTGATGTCCAAAAACCAAAGCTTTTGATTCCAGCTGTAAAATGACAAAGGATAATGTTTGGTATTTTTATTCTTTACAGGAATCTAAATGACAAACAGATTGTAAAAGTGGAATAATCTGATTGTGCTAAATATATACAGCATGTAAAGCAAACAAAAAGCCCTATAATAGTGTGTAGCACAGTATTTGGGCAGCCACGCCTTACAGAAACAGAATGTGGTTTTGTTCACATACCGCTGTGTGTTTGGGCTCTTTTTGTTCTAAGATTTCTACACCATCTGATTTACTCACAAACAATTGGTTTTCTGTTTAACAGCGACGAGGTGATCCAAATCAAAGGCTATGTTCAAGTGTGGGTTTCCTGAGCACTTACAGCTGATCTACAACCACCGGTCTTTACTGAAACATTTACACATCTACAGCTTTTAACAGCTTCCACAATACCACATATCCATAACACATCAATTAATGTGGGAAGTGGTGGCTCATGGTTAAGGTGTTGGATTACCACCCTGAAGGTTGTAGGTTCGATTCCCAGCTCTGCCAACCCACCACTACTGGGCCCCTGAACAAGGCCCTTAACGCTCAGTTGTATAACAAGGAATATTGTAAGTCGCTTTGGATAAGGGCGTCTGCCAAATGCTGTAAATGTAAATAACACATCTATTCATCATCCATTTTTCCATCCATCCATACATAATCTATTCATCCATTCATAATGCATTTATCATCAATCCATTCATTATTTATCCATTTATTATCCATCCACCCTCCAACTGAGATCAGTTTTTTCAGACTTCAGACACTTTCCTGCACTATAATGTGATTTGCACAACAAAGTACAAATAATTTTGAAAAATTAATCCAGTGGTCAAAACAACAGATTAGCAAGAGAACGGGGGTTACTGAATGTATCTCAGATTGCTAATGTAAAAATCTGGACGTGTGTGTGTGTATGTGTCACAAAAGACTAATAAAATGATAAAGTAAGTGTGGCTTTAGCAGTCGCAATCCCTGAGATCAACATACGACAGGTGGTATTTTTAGGGCACTAGAATAATAGTGCAGTGGGAATAACGTGATTCAGTCTAATTAGCTACAGATATAAATAGTGTCTGATCTTAGACACGTTTTTGTTTCTGTTCCCGAGATGCGACAGACTGAAGACCCGTCTGAAGTAACAATGCTGATGTACAGCACATGGACAAGAGAACACTCTGCACTCACAGAGGGGCTTTATAAACCTGGTGGAGCGACTACTCCATCTGCTCTGATGCCCCATCATCAACTCTCATCTAATAAACCTTTAACTTTAGTTTTCAGAAGTGCATGACACTGTTGATGAATGTGCTTGTGTGTGCAGATGGCCATGCCCGTACCATTAACACATTCATCACAGAAGCACCTTAAAGCACACAAGATTTTAAACACACAATTGTATGTGGTAGCTCAGGGGTTAAAATGATCAGAAGGTCATGGGTTGACTTCCCAGTAATACCAAGTTGCCATTTCTGGGCCCATGAGCAAGGCCCTTAATCCTCAACTGATCCATTTGATAATCTGTGATATGAGAACATGTCTGCAGCACACTACAGGAAGTAATGTAACAGGCCAAATCTTACAGCAGAGACCTACTCCACCTGCTCCTTTCCGTTTCACAAAGGGCGCGCACGCTGCACGCACGCGCGCACACACACACACACACATTCCTCCCTGCATTCTGTGGGAGTGGTGCGCTTGCTACACTCTCTAGTCCGGAAGTAAAGAAGTCTGAACATGAGCAGTTCATTGGTTACTTTTTACTCCATACTGAACACCTAAAACCTTTAAAAACTTTATACAGATGTTCAAGATGTGTGTTTATCCATCAGTCTGTGAGGTTGTGTAGATTTGAGGTGAACCTGAAAAGTCATGTTGGTCATTATTAAAAACATGAAACGTTTCCTCAAGTCTTAAAAGCGGAAACTCTAAATTTCACTCTATGTTTTTATCTTCAGCTTTCTATCTGTTCTTTTACTTATTCACCGTCAGTATTCTCATCATTATAGATGTTTTATTCTGTCTGTCTGTCAATTTAACCTGCTTTCACTTCAGCCATCATTACTTCTGTCCCTCAGCCTCTTTCTTTCTCTCTCAGCCCCCCCCGTCTCTTTCTCTCTCACTTTCTTTCTTTCTCTCTTCCCTCTCGTATTGTACCTGTATAAATGTTGTCTGATAAAATGATGGTGTGAATAAAAAACCCGCGTAACTGGTAAGGAGATAAACCAGGTGTTTAACCGACATTAGCCGAGCGGCTAAAACCCCGATTCTACCAACGTTTTACATCCTCTACTGTATTAATACCATACCAAATCCTTTTACACACAGTTTACAAAACCTTTCTGTTTATGACTGACACATTAATAAAGAAACCCCAGTTTAAATTAAACACTAAACGGGAGCATTAGCTTAGAGGCTAAACGCTCACACAGCGGCATGTTGAGGATGTTTCAGCGGCGGATTTACACACAGAAACTGAACTTCTGCATACAAAATCAGCTATAAATCAAAACTCTGGAAAATAAAAAGAGAATTCATTACTGTCATACCTTCAGCATGAATTTATCCGTCCGGGGTTGTAGGAGTGCGCGTGTTCCGGAGTTAAACCGCCCGAGAGAGAGAGAGAGAGAGAGAGAGCGAGAGCGAGAGAGAGAGAGAGAGAGAGAGAGAGAGGGTGGGTGGGGTTCTCTCTCTCTCTCTCTCTCTCTCCCTCTCTGGGTGCCTCTCCTCTCTCTCTCTCTCTCTCTCTCTCTCTCTCTCTCTCTCTCTCTCTCTCTCTCTGGCTCCTCTCACTCCTCGGCCTCTCTCTCTCTCTCTCTCTCTCTCTCTCTCTCTCCCTCTCTCTCTCTCTCTCTCTCCTCTCCTCTCCCTCTCTCTCTCTCTCTCTCTCTCTCTCTCTCTCTCTGTGTGCGCGCGCACGATCAGCCCCACGCGCGCGCCTGAAACTATGCGGAAGCGGCCGTGCCGAACATCGCCTCAGGAAAAAAAAAGGCGGAAACTCGTTTAACGTCGATAGAAATACAGGCTTTAATTAGCATTAAATCCTAAATCAGTGTATAAGAGCCTAAATATTTAAATCCGGGGATGGAACAAAGTCGGTAATTATACATACACTGAAAGAGCAATGTCAGAGCCACACTCTCTCTAATTATTATTAACATCAATTTTGTTAAAATCACAAAAAAGACAATTCTGAAGACAATTCAGTGTTTTTGTCCCTCAGTGTTAATACAGTAATATGAAGACCAAAGTCCTGAGGAACCTCATCAATGCATCTAAAATCTCAGCCAGTTTTACAAGGTGAGATTTTAGCCACAATGTGATTGTCTAAGACAAATTTAAATATTCTAATTTTAAGTGAACAATTAACACTCATTGCAATCAAATTTTTCTTCTGATGAAATTCTGGCAGTGTCAGAAGTTTTTAGACTTCTCATACAACAGCTGTCGAACCAAGAACCAATAGGAGCACTGAAACTAATGATGTAATTAGTGTGACAACTTCAGACAACCTCAGGAAAATGTTAAAAGGAGTCTACAGATTGAACAGATGTTTTTGCTTGATGCTAGTCTGACATTTGCTAGCATTAAGCGAGAGAACGCGAGTTACCGAACATGACGGTATATAAAACTCTGGAACAGCCTTTCTGTGTGCAATCCATTTTTGATTCGTTTTGACTGTCGTAGAGTCTGCTATTATAATGACTGATATTCTACAGTGTGACATGGAAATCCTGTCTATACAGTCTGACATGCAACAATTGTAAAAGACTATAAACAATTGTAGTCTAAAGGTTTTGCACTGAGGTCTAAAATTTTGGATAAAAAAAAAATTAAACCCTTTCGATGTGATTGACACAACATCAAGTAATTTTTTTTTTTAACGTGCAAAAATTTTAGACTAAATTTTCAGTGTGCAAAGACCTTAAGCCCTTTAGGCTTTAGTCCACACTCCCGCTAATAAATAAATCTGTTCTATAGTATGATCACGGGAAGTATAAATAAAATTAAAATGTACGGTGCATCACGGTGGCTCAGTGGTTAGCACTGTTACCCCACAGCAAGAAGGCCCGGGTTCAATTCCCGGCCTTTCTGTGTGGAGTTTGTATGTTCTCCCCGTGCTTGCGTGGGTTTACAATAGGTCCTCTGGTTTCCTCCCACAGTGCAAAAACTTGTATGTTGATTGGTGATTCTAAATTGCCCAAAGGAATAAGATAGTAACATGTCTATTGTATGTGTACTTTAGAATCTGGGCAGAAGGTATAGATCATTCAAAAACTTTGCACATACTACTACACATACCAAAAAAATGTAGATCTACTACATACCTCACACACTATATAATAGGGAAATATAAGAAGCTCATGAGTTGTTGTTTTTTTACTCACACACATGGTTGAGCTGACTGCAAATCAGGAGTTAACTGTTGATAGGCAACTACTTAGTATGAATACACACTGTTAATGAATTAAAGGGTATTAATTCTACAAATCAGCACATATGGTTTTATACTGATAATGTGAGACTCAGTTAAAGGGGAAACAAGACTGATTTAGAAACAAAGATTATTAAAACACACGCTTTATAGCATGAATACCAGGTTGTTCATCAATGTCAACTTGAATATATAAAAAAAATTAAATTATCTTGTCGTTTGTCTAGCAGACACAACAAACCCAAAGTTTTATCTTGAAAATACTTTGACACTCAGAACAGCACAACCTGACACTTTTAATCCAAACACACAACTCGCTTAGTGACTGCTAACAAATTTATCACTGAGATTAAGACTAAGATTGCTAGCCATTTTTCTATGCAAAATCATGTACTGTAAAGTTTTATATCTAAAACAAATATTATTAAGCACAATCAGTGAGTGTGTTTACAGCCAATAACACTTTAATTTGTGGTTGTAAGGTGATAAAATGTGAAAAAGTTCAAGGACTATGAATACTTTTTCAAGGCATTTGAAATTTTTGAAACATTTTTTTATTATATTCGAATAAACAGTAAGTGAATTGTACACACAGCCTTGAATAATTTTTATTATATAGCTTATAGCTATAAGCCCATGTAAACAAAAAACAAATGACATAATTTAGCCTCTCACCAGAATCAGAGAAGGACTAAACTACGGATGGAAAACAGCTGCAGCTCATTTGTGCGTGTGTGTTCAGTAAAAATTAGAAAGTATTATGACACAAGACAGAGTAAGCATGGCGCTAATGCTAAAACACACACCCTAAATTACAGCAGAGACAAGGTTGTTTTACTTTGAAATACCAAGCATTCTAGAAAAACCAACCCTACACCTAGCACATCAACACACACACACAAAAAGTTCAGTTTTCAGTTCAGATTAAAATGTTTTTTGTCTCAGTTCTTTCAGTTTAGACTTTTTAATTACAAACATTTACAGCATTTAGCAGACGCTCTTGTCCAGAGCAACATACAAAAGTGCTTTGAGTCACATTATTGAGCAGCCCAATACTGGTACATCACAAATCAAATTGTAACAATCCACAAAAACTGTTTACAAAAGCAGCATAAATACAGGTGCAGGTATTTGAGAAAGATTTGGGTCTTTAATTGTTTTTTGAAGACAGTCAGTGACTCTGCTGTTCTGACATTGATGTAAAAAGTTCATTTCATTATCCTGGTTCCAGAACAAAAAAACGTCTAAAGTCAGACCTACCTTGTGTCTTGGTGGATGGTGGGACTAGTGGAACAGTACTTGTGGATTTGAGGAAGCGGTGTGATGTGAAGAGTGATGAGTGCTTGGTAAGATGGTTTTGTAGACGAGTGTTTTGAATATAATGCATGCAGCTACTGGGAGTCAGTGAAGGAAATGTAGCAGTGGAGTTGGGTGAGAAAACTTCAGTAGGTAAAAAAACACATGCATCTGCAGAGGACTATTTGCACTTAGAGGAAGAGACTGACAGGAGTAAGTTGCAGTAGTCAGTTAAGAAATCACAAATAACTGAACAAACAAATGATTGTGTTAAGTTAGCAACATGTAAAAAAAAAAAGGATAATTGATTGTCTATAATTACTCCAAAGTTGCGAGCACTGGTTGAAGAGGAGATCAGCAAATTAGTGGTAGTTGCAAGATCCTTGCATTGGGACGAGTCAGCTGAGATAAAAAGCAGTTCAGTTTTGCTGCCATCCAAAATGATATGCCGGCCAGGCATGCCGGGATAAAACAGCAGCTGTGTATGAGCATAAAAGTAATAGACAAATCTATGTGGGAAGATAATTTTGCCAAGTGAGTGAGTATAGGGGAGAAGAGGAGAGGACCAAGTAATGAGCTTTGTGGGACACCAGTAGAGACTCTGTGTAGAGCAGTTGTTCCTTTAAATGTTACCCGATATGAACAATCATTCAAGTAGGAAGCAAACCTCTGCCATGCTTTTCCGCAAATACCGAGACAGTGGACACAAGAATCTTGCGGTTAACCGTCTCGAATGCACCTGAAAGGTCCAGATGGATGGGGATAGATGACAGTTTGGATGATCTGGCACCATGCAGATTATAGACAGTGCATTCAAGTAATTTTGAAAGAATAGAGAGAAGGGATAACGATCTGTAGTTGGTGATGTCTGAGGGGTCCAGAGCAGGCTTCTTTAGGATGGAAGTAACTTGTGCTCTTTCAAAGGACGTTAGTACCTGACCAGAAGATAAGGAGCGATTGATGATTAAAGAGATAAAGGGCAGAGGATCAGGAGAGAGGAATGGAGCTCTACCAATGTGATTTGTTCTAGTGGGTAGGATTATTTTAGGCTGATTTGTTGAACACAAGTCATGGGTGGAAAGTGTAGGTTTACCCAGAGAGGTGGTAAACGTCTTGCAAATTTGCTTAATCCTCTAATTATAGAAGGAAGTCCTCTGCAGACAGAAAGGATAGATTAGGGGTAGCTGGGAGGTATGAGTAGTGATAAGTAGATGTGAAGCTTTCAAGGGTCTTTTGCTAAAGATTTAAGTTTCTCTTTGTAGAAAGCAGTTTTTGGTCAAAGTCTAATAGCATGCAGTCAGGGCCAGCAACGGCCTTTTCTGCTGCCTAAACACCATCAGAAGCTGACCTACATTTACAACCTGAATTCTAATATTTGTTCATTTGAATTGTATTAGGATATTCCCAACCGTTTATTCTCTTTCCTTTTTTTTAATGTTTTTCTAGTTGCACTGCTTCCAGTATGTGATGTTGGTGGATTTTTTTTCCAATCAGATTTTAGTCTCTATGTACTGCCATGTTAATCTGATCTACCCTTTTGGAATCAGTAGTGATGCCTATGAAACTTAAATTCTATAAACAGTGGCAGATTGCTAATTGGTAAATATTAATAAAGACTGTTTCTTTAAAACCAATCCGATTTTTTTAACCTGGCTCTCCAAGCCCGCTAGCTGGCGCACGATGACATCAGCGTATTCCATCCTCTGATTGATTGGTTAAATTAAATCTTACAGCCTAGCACAGACTAGCAAAACGTGTCTGTACAGTTAAATTATAATTTTTTAAGCCCGCAATAGCTGATGGAGAGAAGGAGAAATTAAGTTGGTCTTGGACATACTTAAAAATCCATTTTTAAGGCGGACTTTTCTGGAGAAGTTAGACATCGTGAGGAGAGTTCGGCTAACCCCGAAGATAACTCAGCTTGTCTCAGCCCGGGAAAGAGTTTGTTCACCACTCTTTTTGTATAGCTAAATTACAGCCTTTAAATGTCTTTATTATTAATTTTATTAATTTTTTTATGTTTTTGTGATATTAATTTTAAGATAAATATTGATTCTGAACTGTTCCAGATAATGTATGTTGTACAGTTGTGGTTGTAGTGTAGAGGTTTTGAAGTCTTAATGGGGTTTTCTTGCTTTCTCTCTTTCAGTAATTCCACGCCATGTTATATTGCGTTTTGGTGAGTCGTGATAGTGGTAGTATTAACAGGTGTATCAGTCAGGTAAGTCCCTACTGAAGGCCCAGGTACCAAATGCACACCCCCCCACCACTGCCCAAGTCACATCCGAAGAGAGAACGTGGTATGGGTTTAAACTTAAACAGCGTGGTAGGTGATAAATCTGTGTTAGGAAATTATTTATTTCAAATTCTCTGTTCTAAAAAGCTGTTACACAACACATCTGACAACCAAGGAGAAGGATGAGAAGTCTTCCTAGGTTTGGCAGACAAGATGACAAAGAAAATCTATGGTTAAGAAGGAATGAGAGGATAAGAATCAGTGGCTAGGGGAACAGGGGTCAGAAGGGACAAATGGGTGCAAGAAGCTACGGAAGAAGGGGGGATAGAGTGGAAGTTTTGGTGGGTTTAAGTATAGGATTTGGCAGTTTTAGAAAAGACCAATGTCGGGATCTACTCATGTAAATGTTTTTCTTAAATCAGTAAGAATTTTGGCAAATCCCTTGCTGGAACTTTCTCATAGTTTTGTCCTTGTTTGGAGTGCTTAAATCATTGCCAGATTGACTAAATAAATGCCTGATGCAAAAGGTGTTATCACAATAATCACGTCAAGCTTTAGCAGAAAGATATTAGAATCAAACTCAAAGGCGGTTTTACAATTTCATTCTTTAGGGGAATTTTAGTCCTACTACAGAATATTCATTATTTATAGTAAAGTAATGGCTTTCACTCCTGCTATTGTTGTCTGAGTCACTTGTCATACGTACAATTTTTCTCTCTCTGTCAGCAGCGAGGAACTTCACGTGATAAATGTAGAGAAATAGGCTGACAGAAAAGGATTTAGAATTAGAGACACACATACAAACTCTAATAGAGGATAGTAAGAATGTGAGGGCTGTAGATTTAGTTTTGGATGTGATTAGTTTAGGGAATGCTGTACATGATCCGGTTTCGGTTCTAGAGCCCCTGCAGCAGGGCAACTGGGTGACTGTGAGGCGGCATAGTCCCCCAGGTCAAAAAAACACCGCTCTTCAGTTCCAACTGAAAACATCAAACAGCCAGAGAGCCTGACATCTTGGCAAATTTAAAAGTGCTGGCTAATGCTAAACGTTATTAAATCAGTAAAATCGTTACTCACGCCGGTGCTAATTATGTTTGACTTCGGAGATCACTAAAAATAATTATAAGGAGATGTGTAAATACGTAGGTACAATTTCAGACACAGTAATCTGCTTTGGTCCCTTTCCTGTCTACCATGGTGACGAGATACATAGCAGATTGTCATCACATAACATAGTTGTCATAGACAATTGGATGAGTTTTTAGGGGACCTGACCTGATAGAAAGAGATAGTATTTATCCCTCCTGGGGTGGTGCTGCTCTTCTTCCAGAAATTTGGCACAGAGTTGGCACTTGATTAACTGGAGGCTTGGTCAGGAAAGACAGACTGGCTAAACCAACCGTTTGCTACCCGTCTCACCTCACAGGCCCACATAGAATTCAGTTAATTCACAGCACAGAGAGACTCTTTTACCAAGATATCACACTATAGAGACTGCGTCTGTTCCCTGAACTAGAAATACAATAAACGTCCAAACCAGCTTAATAAAAACAATTTAATTACTGTTTGACAAACAAAACATTCACAACACAAAGAAAGAAAAGATAAAGTTTGGTTTATTAATATTAATAAACATAATATTATGATATATTAATATCAGGTCCAGTGCTGCAAAACCAATTTTGTAAATAAGATGATCACTAGTTATAATCTAGATGTGCTCTGTTTGACAGAAACCTAGCTAAAACCAGATGATTACGGTATTTTAAATGAGTCCACACCCCAAAATTACTGTTATAAACATGAACCGTGTCCACAAGGTAAAGGCAGAGGTGTTGCATCAATTTATATTATTTTCTTTCAGTGTTTCTCAGAGAGCAGGTTTCAAGTATAATTTAGTTGAAGTAATGGTGCTTCATTCAACATTATTCAAAGAAATAGATGCTAATAATAAATCAACTTTTAATGTACTGCCTACTGTATACAGACCACTAGGACACTATACAGACTTTGGTGATTTTCTAACAGAGTTAGTGCTGGCTGCAGCCTTAATTGTTGGTGATTTTAATATCCACATCAAAAATGAAAAAAAAAAAGTTCTGGAATCAGCGTTTCTGGTAATTCTGAACTTCGATTGGAGTCAGACCATACGTTTTAGGTCCTACTCATAATAAAAACAATACTCTCACATGGAATTGCTGCTAATAATGTTAAAAATCTGCAACAAAGTGATGATATTTCAGATATTTTTCTAGTCTTGTGTAAACTTAATATAGCAAGATAAATTCTAAAACTTGTTCTAGAAACCTAAAACATTACTTCTACCACAAAAGACTATCTTTCTGATTTATTCCAATTCCACAGCATATCCAATGGTCTGTAAAAAACAGATGATGTAATAGAAAATATGATGACTGTCTTTTTTAGTACTTTAAATAAAGTTGCTCCTTTACGCTTAAGAAAACAGGAAAACAGTTTGGCACCAAAGTATAACGAGCACACACTTGCCCTAAAGAGAGCAGCCCGAAAAATGGAGCGCAGCTGGAGGAAAACTAAAGTAGAGGTATTTCGTATTGCATGGCCTATGTAGCCTGTCCTACAGAAACGCATAAAAACTGCTAGATTTGATAACTTTTCATCTCTTCTAGAAGAGAACAAAAACAGCCCCCAGTTATCGCATCAGATAGTGAACTACAGGTCATCCGAGGAACAATTTCACTCATTCGTTACTATAGAAGAGGAAGAACTTATCAAATCAAATCATCTAAACCAACATGTATGTTAGACCCAATTCTGTCTAAGATCTGAAAATAGGTAATTTCTAAAGTCTTAGTTTTGCTTCTGGATTTATTTAATTTAATTAATCAGTGTCATTAGGATATGTCCCCAAAACATTTAAACTGCCTGTTATTAAGCTGCTCATTAAAAAAACACAACATGATCCCAAAGATCTCAGTCAGGTTGGATTGGAAGCAGCATCTCTAGCACCACCACACTGAGCACTGGGGCCCCGCAGGGCTGCGTGCTCAGCCCACTGCTGTTCACTCTGCTGACTCATGACTGTGTAGAAATGCACAGCTCAAATCACATTGTCAAGTTCGCCGATGACACGACCGTGTGGTGGGTCTTATCAGCAAGAACGACGAGTCAGCGTACAGAGAGGTAGTAGTGAAACAGCTAACAGCTTTGGTTGTAAAGCCAATAACCTGTCTCTGAACGTTGACAAGACTAAAGGAGATAGTTGTTGACTTCAGCAAAGCAAAGAACGACGATTCTCCGCTGAACATCGATGGATCCTCGGTAGAGGATATATATATATATATATATCTCCATATATATATATATATCCTCCTCGGTAGAGGATATATATATATATATATATATATATATATACATACATACACACACACACATATATATATATACATATACACATATATATATATATACACACATATCTATACACATACATATACACACACACACACATACTTACACATACATATATATATTTGTGGCCGTATGCAAAAAGTTTACGTTTGTGGGTTTGGAGCTTAAAAGCTAAAACATTAGACATCAAGTTCATGGGACCTTTTTCCACCATTAACAGTAATTGACTACTCTACAATAACCTTACACTAATTCAATATTAGAATTCATTTTTGTCTGGCTTAATGTAGAAATATAAAAGACATTATCAACTGATATAAATTGTGTAAAATCTCAACTTTGTGAACATTTAAAAAAAAATAATCCTGATAGAATATCCATATTTATGTTTAAGCACTAGATGTTCCAAATAACTGTAGTGAACCAATAACGTTAGCTATGCTGCCCTCAGTTGGGGTAAAAGAATTGTAACACAAGAATGTTTACAAAATCCAAAGTTTTATTTATTTGCTTTAAACACTACTGTGGATCATTAAAATTTACTACTAGTTACCACAGTAATATGAAAGCATTGGTATAACTATTCATAAAATGTAGGAAAAAAAACTACTATTTGAATCATCTTTTATACTTTATCGGAAGCATGTTAAACAATATGAACATAAACTTCCTGCAATTTCTCAGCTAAATGTAGATGAAAGTTTCAGATCAATCACAAACCAATTTTTTGGCTTTCTTAGTTTAAGGTTCAGATTAAATGCATTTACAGGTACAGCTGAACATGAAATGCTTTTTAAAAAGACAATACAATTTGCATTTGCATTTTTTTTTATATTTTAACAAAAAATGTAAAATTGTGCTTTACAGAAAAAATTATGTAAAATTCACTTACCTGTTTGTCCCAGAGAGCATACTAATAACTTGAAATATCTTTCTCATGACACATTCACACCCTCCTAATTCATTAAAGGAAACAAGATTTTACCTCACCTCTAGGAAACACACCTATTTACAGAGGAAATTTTACCCTTAAAATCTCCTCTATCAGTTTCAGTAAAAAGCATACAAATCAATTTAAGACCAAAGTTTCAGTTCCCAGTGCCTTAATTGAAAAATGTTTTGTCTTTTTTTCCACGTGTACATGTGCTTAGGATCAGAATAACTTTTGCCCAATTCCACTAAATATTTTTTCATGCATTACAAAAGTGGTTTTTGCATTCAAACTTTAAAAAGCTGGTAAACACAAATTTCATTTTATTAACAAAGTTGACCTTAATATTTTTAAGCATTAAGGCCACGTTCAAGTACCCGATAATTGCGGTTTAAATGTATAAACATTCAGTCAAATTTATTCTGAATCATAAAATCCTGAGTATCATTAAAAAATAAAACAAATAATGAACCCATCTAACTCTTGACTAAAGTACAGAACTCCGGCAACTATAACAAACAGTCAACAGTCAACTTTTGCATATCAAGAATAATAACCTCTACACAACATGCACATCTTGAAATCAAGGAGAGTCATATTTGCAAAATGAAGACTGGGAAATTTAATATAGTTAAATAAACACCTTATCATTGGGTGAAATTTCCTTGTAAAGAAATTTCCCCAATGTGGGACAAATAAAGGTATATCTTATTGTAAAGATACAACTGCTAAACAAATTTAAATTAGGAGTTGCTATAGTGTGGCTGCTATAACCAAGTCACAATAAAAAAAAATAATAAAAAAAAAAGGCAAAATAATATTAAAGGTAAACTGTAAAAACTTTAGTGCTCAGGTACACCTTTTCCAACAAAAGCTACAAATTACAATCTGGACGCCAACTAATTCCAAAAATGCCATTATTAAAAATAATAGATTATGAGGAAAAAGGACAAAAATATGCAATTTTACAAAAATCAGACACTTTACTTTGGTATGTGGTAAAATGATTTTTTCACTTTACTTGGTCAAATCAAATTTAGACACGTGCTGATCAATTATAAAATTATTCAATTTGGAATGTAGCTACACTAAAGATAACTTTACCTGTGCATACTGAAGTTCTAAGAGTAAAGAAATTATGTCTAAAGTTCAGCAAAAAAAAAAGAAAAGAACTGGCATTTAAACTTCAATTGTTTTAGGAAGTAAATATGAAACTGAGTAATGGTCTGCTACGTCAGCATATGCCTAAATCAAGACCAGCTTCTAAAATGTTTTTAGTGCAAGTAAACATGTATACAAGAAAAGCATTTAAAAAAAAAAAAAAAACAAAAAAAAACAAACAAACACACAAGTGTATAAACAAGTGGCAACCCCAAAAACACTTTATTACAACACAGTCTACTCAATAAATCAAGGCAAAAAGATTTGAACACAATGATTTTGACAATCAGCGGCGGAAAGGAGAGTGGGGGGGAGAAACTAAAGTTCTCTATAAAAACAGTGTTTAACAATTTACATATCACAGGTGTCAAGATGGTGGAGTGAGCAGGCAAACATTACAACGCCGAACTTTTCTTCTTCCAAACACGCAGATGAAAAAATGTACAAAATAAAAGGCAGCTGTAAGTATGCAGTAAATATACAGTGTGTCTCATTTTTTATATATATATATATATATATATATATATATATATATATATAGATATATATATATATATATATATATATATATAAAAATATGCTTTCAACAGTGTGTAGGGCAGTGCGGCCAAGTCCAGTCGCCTTGATGACGGAGGGATGAATAGCGCAGACGGATGAGTGCTCGGCTCGCTTCGTCCTGCTCCTTGTTGTTTCAGCTGAAATGTGTCAGAAACGAAGGTGGCAGTTTGGTTTCGGGGTTCAAACCCACACGCACAAAACACACACTCATGCAAGTTTCATCTTCCCCAAATGACCAACGCATCCAAATTTAAACAGCTTTTCTAAATCTAGTGTTACAATTGTTTCACAAATTACACCAACATCAAAAAAATTTGGGGCAAAATTCCAACTTCAAAATCAAAAGGACTTTTACTATTTCAGTATCAATTACAACAAAACTACATTAGAAAACCATTTTGATCACCACAGTAAACAGTTAACTCTGGCATGTTAATTGGTTAAAATGGTTAATTATGCAAGTCAACTAAAATAAACTGACAAAAAACGAAGTGTAATAACAGCTAAAAGTTGTATTTAGGGTACATCTGTTTACTCAACCACACCTTAGTGAATGAAACATTTTGGCTGGTAAATTACTTGATTACCTTAAAAAAATTAAAGTTGTAAGGACATTCAACAAATTGGACAGACGATTTAATTTTAAATGAATAAATATACAAATAAAACCCACCTAAATTTTTGAGCAAATGGTTAAACAAGTTTGCACACCCATTTTATAGATGCAGTGTTTTTGTGGTACAAAAATTAAACCAAGAAAAATCATGTCAAAATGGAGTTTAAAACAAGTACTCAAGTGTCCAGCCTGCATGACTGTACACACCCTTTCATACAACAGGTCATGGGAACCATCACATTTAACCTCTGTCAAAATAAACAACCATCAGCAGAACGTGACGGTGATTATGATCATGACAGCTGTGACAGTTTCCTTTTGTGGTGCGTTTAAAACACCATTTAACAGTGCAACAGCTATTGACAAGTAAAAAGAGAACTGCAGTGAAATTACTCAGAACAGGATGCCTTTCCAAAACAGACATAAGGAAACAAGTGTGCTAGAAGACCTACAGCAGTGCTGAAGAAACAGCCAACACACCAACTATCTATACATAAAATTAAAACCAACCTAAACCATGTGGCTCACAGCTCAAAAAGACAAAGCTGATTTTTGTGACAACAGTAAAACACTTTAGCCACCTTGAAGGATGGTGGTGGTAGCAACACACTATGATCATGGATAGTTTCAGACAACAACGTGGTAGCAACCCTAAAACCCGTAGGTTTTTGTTAGGCCAATGAGACGGTTGAATAATCAGAGTTCCAATTCAGGGCAACTGAAAAAAAATAATAATCCATGTTCAGTCAGAGGCCAAATGTAAATTCTACTTGAATCTCAAAATTCTTTAATCGGGGCTATGAACTGGAGATTATCTGACTGATCTGGAGCATTTTTACAAGAAAAGACAAAACAGTAAAAACTGCTGAAAGTGTGCCACGGTGTAACAACCAACGCTCAAACACAGCATGCTTCATTGTATTGGGTAAAAGGTGTGAATCCTTTGGCAACCAGATAAACATTTCCCCATTATATACCCAGATTTGGTCTTTCAGTTAAATGCTGGGTCAAGGTAAAAGTAAAAATCCGACATGACTTTTCCTGGTTTTCTTTTTTTAATTTACATCATAAAGATTTTAGATTCACTGCACACAGAATTTTTTTTTCCAAATTACATGGTTGGACAAACTAACCATAAAGAACACTAACCTACATTAAATGAATAATAAATTTATAACGCATAAATAATCTATTGTATATGGTTAATATACCTAATGTAGTGTATACATGTGCTGTAGAACAAGACAAAAATGAACAAAAACACCCACAAAACTTAAAAGCATCGGCCGATACAAAACCTGCATTTTAATAAAAATGGTCAGAAATTCTATACATACAAATAGTCATACTAAACACTGGTACGTACTAAATAGCTGATCAGCACATGGTTAAACTTGCAAAAAAGTGTGTTCTTTACCACTCATATCATATAAAAGTAATGATTGACTAGTAATTTAATCGCAACTTATGTTTTACAATAATTCACCTGCAACATCAAACTTCATTAACAAAAACATACTCTGCTTCCAGTATACTGACAATGTTAAACACAATCTAAACACACAGAATAGGCTTTCTCCTAAACAAAGGTAAATGTGACGAACTAATGACAACTGGACATTTAATGGACTAAATGACTCCTGTCTAGATGATTTTCTTTAACTTAAAGGAGCAGGTTATTCAGGGATTACAAATCAACTGGGCAAAATTATGTGCATTTTGCAATTGGAAAGCTATAGCAATTTAAAAAATATTCATGTTAGAAATATTTTAATAAAATAATTCAATAATAGATTTTAATTTACCGAATTTCATAAATTTCACAATTTAAACAAATGTTACAATATTTTGGAGATTCTTGCATATTTCTCAGTGAACTCTAATTTTGTGCTTACAATTTTGCAATAGGGCTGGACAATAATTTAATACGTATCAATATTGCGATAGAACTTTTTTCAATAACGGCGATATGGTTTTTGAACACATCATCGGTATTTCGATGTATAACAGCATTCATGACGTTCAGGGCACAGCCATCAGAAAGACCACAACAATTGTCTACTTGCATAGTGTAACCCCGCCCTCTCATTTGCCCCACCCACTGTCCAGAGCTCTATTCAACATGGCTGCTAAGTGAGCTCTGCTCAGTATGCTGCTCACAGACCAACCAATGCAAAAAACAGCTGTAACACAAGCATGCAGTGATTTTTTAGGGAAAAGCTATAAAGATAAAATAAAACCAAAAAGATTTGCATGCGCAGGGTAATATTCGTAAGTGTACATGACATTGCAAGCGTGTAAAATAAATTCACATGTGCAAAAAGTTAACGGTGTAAATGTTTTTTAAAAGTTAAAAAACAAAAGAAGTGTAAATCGTGTTGAAAAATTGCAACGCCATTAATTTGTAAAATATGATCTGTGTTCCTCTGACCTTCCTTTTTTTCCATACTTTTTAGCATTTATGTAGAAATGTAAATCAAATATCTGCTTATACCACTGAACTAACGACTCATTCAGTAATTTCATTTAAACTTAATACCATATTAGGTCTTAGATATGCCAGCTCTTATGGTTTTACTACAATTTAAAGCCAGTGGTGGTATTTTTTTACTACATTATTTCTTTATATATATTACAGATAGATCGATAATTTTAAACTTGCAACGTCACATACATCTTCACAAATATCTTTTTGATGGCAAAGTTTGTACAAAATGACATGCTTTAGAAATGAGTCTTTTTTGAGAATGGTAAATTTGGCTCTATTTCAGTGCCACTCATTTATGAAGTCTAAATACACAGATAAACAAAAAAAAAGGTTAACATTTCTTTGTAGCAGTTTTATTTCTAAAATAGTTTTAAACAAGGTTTTATAGACTTGTCAAATTAATTTTATAAATGTTTGTACAGACTTCCATTGGCAGTTTTTCTGAGGCTTCATATTGGAATTATATAGTATCGACAGAAATTATACATCGTGTCTTTGGCCATATCGTCCAGCTCTATTTGCAAATTCAAAAATTCACATTCTGTATTGTAAATAGAGCAAATGTAAGCATTTTTTTCCACTGCAACAATCACAAAAACACAGACATCCTGAAAGACTGTGTGACTTAACAAATGTTAGTTATTTTACATTTACAGAAATTTCAAATTGTAATTTGTTAAGACAGTAGAGCTTTTTTCCCCTAATATTTCTTTAATCCTAAATTTTACCTGTCGTCTGGCGTACCACATTTGTAATCATGAAATAGTTGAAGGTAAATTTTGACAGTTATTACATCATGAGGTATAATTTTGAGAACATTAGAAACCTCATCATTCATGTATTGATGAGGCCTGAAGTCAAACTACTGACATATCAACAATTACTCAACATAAACAAAGCAATAATATAAAAAAGTGTACATAAATTTTTACTGTATGAAATACCAATAATTTTACTCTCAACATATGAGACAGTAAAACTACAAAATTTGGAAAACTGACATGTTAAACAATTACAAAAGAATTTGTAAATGTTACTGAAGTGAAAATGACAATTTACAAGCAGCTCAATTTGAATGGCTTGTTTGTGGATATTTTTAATTTAACTTAGTCAATGGAAATTGGAATAAATCTGAACAATCCTAGCAGTCTTAATTCTTAACGTCTCCACTAAATTACATTTCTGCATTGTTTACTGTGGTACTTCAACAATTTAATTTTATTTGTATCCCTGTACCATCTGAATAAAACAAAGAAAATTACTATAAAAATTGTTACTTGCTTATGTCAACAAAAGCCTAGAAAAAGCACGATTCCACAACCAAAAAAAATTCAAATTTACTAAAAAAAAGGTACCTAAATTACTAATATAGAATTTAAATTCTATTACAACCACTGACTGCCATTTCAACAATATTTTATATTATTTTATACTATAGCTTGACATTTTTCTTATTACCATAAAATAAAACTGGCAACTTTTCATGAAATGAACGAAATTTTGTGGCATATGTTTAGCAAGACAGAAAATCTAAAAACAGTTTAGAAAAAATTAAGCCAATTTGATTTACAAAACCATCTGAGAATTAACACCTTCTATAGCTTCAATCAACTTAAAAAAAATGTTATTAAAAAAGAAGCATTTACAGATTTAACACAAATTCATAAATTTTTCAAACATCTAGCAAACACTTTTCATTCTTTACTGAATAATATTTAATATTTGTACATAGTACCATAATTTAAGTTTTGGTATTTAACCAACCTGATAAAGCAAACGATAGGGATCAATACAAACAATATTTTTGATTATTCCGATTTAAAAACAGTAAAATCTTTTACAGCTCTAAGATTTAGCGCACATTATATGTGGATCACTGTATTCCAAGATAAACAAAGAACATTTTACATTCTACCTAAACTGATCTCATGCTGAACTTTACAGAGTAAAACTAAAGCAGATACTTTAATACTTTAAGACTTTAAAATGTTAAAAAATTTTATCCACAGACAAATTACAGCTAAGTTGTATGAAACAAGTCTTAACTGTTAAACATTTATACACTCCTTACAGTCTGCAACAGAATGCAACAAATATAACAATGCTTCTCACAAAAGCCAGGTGACTGTCACAAATAATCACCGCTTAATGCCATCAGAGTTAAAACATACCAAAAAAAAAAAACCTGATAAAATGTCAGAATGGAATGAGCAGCACTTTATTATAAACAAGAATAAAGCCTTAATTATGTCAATAATAAAACAAAGTGTATGTGTGTGTATTGCCTTACCGTGTCATTACCTACCTGGTATGTCCTGCAGTGGGGTAGTGGAGCTGGTTTTAAAAAGTTTAATTGAGAAATAAGTAATAAATCAAAAAATCAAACAGTTTTGATGAAAAAAACAATATCACACACCTCTTCAACCTAACGATGTCGGTATTCCCGTTCGCGGTCCCTCTCGCGGTCCCGGTCCCTCTCACGATGGCGGTCTCGCTCCCGGCTCCGCTCTCTGTAGTAATCTTCATGTCGATCACGGCTGCGTGATTTGTGACGGCGACTTTTCTCCCGAGAGCGACTGTGGTCCCGATCCCGCGATCGCTCTCGTCTGCTAAGAGACAGAACACCAAGTGAGGACAGAGTGACACTCAAGAAACTTGTAAGGATCTGGCTCCAAAACGGGATCAGTCGTGTACCTGGAAGCGGAGCCGTAGGATTTGGACTCTATGCCGTGTAAGCAGTCCTGCAGAGAGCTGATTAACACTTTACAGCGATCGTCAGCCGAAACTTTCGACTGCTTTATTAAGGAAATCGCAGTGACGAGTGTCTCAATAGCGCTGCCGTAATCTCCTGAAACCCGCACACACACACACAACACATACACTCGGTTTAGTGTGCATCGGTCAGCACCATTATCTGCCCCATTCAGGTGAGCGTGTTTACCTGCGCTTGCATCAGACACAGCTCTGGATATAGCGCTGCTGGAGATTGCTCTATTTCTGTTCATGATCTCTTCAAATTCAGCCTCACTCAGAGGAGCTCGAGCTGCATCAATCTCCCTAACACACACAGCACGCAAATCAGATCCTGACACCTAATGCTACATTCACAAAATGTTGCTTATTATTTAACAGATGAGCACTAAGAATTGCGTGTTACCTGCCCGGGCCATAATCCCTGTCATATGGAGGTGGCCGCCCGTAAGGGTCGCTGGGGGGTGGGGCTCTATCCGGCAGGGCCATGTTGTTTCCAGGTGGAGGAAAGAAGGCAGGGTTGACGTGTGGGGCAGGTGGTGGGCCTCCAGGAGGGGGGCCACGCATGTGAGGGGGGTGGGGCTAAGGCTAGGGGAGGGCCAATTGGACCAGGGGGTCGAGGGTGGGAACGGACCAGGAGGGGGTGGGCCTTGTTGAGGTGGGGGTGGACCAGGAGGCGGGCCATAACCTGGGGGAGGTGGGCCAGGAGGCAATGGGCCAAGTGGAGGTTGGCCAAACTGACCAGGAAATAGCACAGGAGGAGGTGGGCGGTCCCCTCTACCAGGGGGGCCTGAAAGAGTTGGAGCTAATCCTTGACCAGGAGGTGGGGGGCCAGGAGGACCTGGAGGACCGGGGGGGCCTGGGGGAGGACGGGGAGGACTCTGCATCCCACCTGAAGATTGAATCATTTTAGTAAGTAAAGAACTATTTAAACTGTGATGCAGAATTTATAGAGTCAATGCAAGTGTCATACCAGGGAAGTGTGGAGGTGGAGCTCCAGGCCCAACAGATCCAGGAAAGCGATCTCCTGCTGGCCCTGCAGGACCAGGAAAGCGTGCGCGACCCCTACCCAGGGGAAAACCACTGCGGGCACCAACACCTGGTGGACCAGCCTTTCCCTCTCCTGACATCTGCCCTGACTGGGTGCCTAAAAAGCAAATATTACTTTAAGGAACAACTAGTGAATGTATGTGGTGTTTCAAGGTTTTACAGAGTAAAACTGTGTGTGTATTTGAACAGAGTTACTCCTATTCTTTAATGAGGTACGTCTGTGGTTTGTGAGTATTAGAGAGAGGACTAATAGCATGTGATGACAGTGATTGTGACTTACTTTTGCGTGACTGCAGTTCGAACTGACTGAGTGACTGTTTGTTGCAGGGTGTGACAATCGGGTTTTGGCCATGCAGCTCTCGCTTTGACAGCAGGTCCAACAACTTCCTAGAGGAGGCTTCTGATCCCACACATACCAATGCAAACCTGTAACAATCACGTTACAGATTCAAGATCAGCACAGCGGTTTTCAGTTTAAGAAGTCAGTGTTTTAAAAACCGGTCTGACTTAAATGACATAAGGGAATTTTATAATACTGAATCATTTTGTGGAACCTAGAACAGCACAGAGAACACAAGAGCTTATGCAGGTTCTGTAGCACCACAGCACAGTGCTGCATAAAGTGTTCTAGTTTACCAATGACTCTAGAACTATTTATCAGAACCCTGCAAGGAGTCTCACCCTTTCGACTGTCCATTAGCTCGGTTCTCAAAGAACTTGATCTCTAGCACATCATTGATGCCGATAGAACGAATGGCTTCTGTCAGGTCCTCATCAGTGGTCCACTTGAAGGGAAAAAAACACAAAAGGCTTATATTTAAAACAAGACTTATGTTAAACTTAGAGTGTATCAAGTTTATAATGTTAACCTGAATCACTACACAGGAGGCAACAGCGCTGTAAACTGTGCACACAGCACATCACACATTTAACAGACAGCTTATACAGACATGACTAGCAAGATCACAAAAAATTACATATTCTTAAAAAAAAGAAAGAAACCTATAAAATAAATACAACACAAACAGGAATAGGTGCATATGTGTACTCTTGTGTGTATTCATCATTACCCAGGTAAGGTTTCCAATATACAGAGCAATGCGTTTGCCGGTATACGTGTACACGACGTTGGGCGGAGCACCTTTATTCCCTTCGGTACCTCCAGGCGCTGGCAGGTTGTCCAGGTAATCTCTGTCCTCGGGTGCGTCGCCGTTATTGGCTGAGGGTGAGATGACATCTTCATATAGGTCGATTGGCTCGTGAACAGGATAATCCGTTTCCTGTAAGCACAGACCACATACAGTAATCGATTAACAAACATGAAATGAGGTATAAAAGAAATCACATTAAAGGGGTGCCCTACTTATTTTTTAAAAATACGATTTTTTTAAAGTTTAGGATTGTGCTTAAATTTAATAAGCTAAACTAGATAAACAAAAAGCTGCTTACAACCGCAAAGAAAGTTCATTTATCGCAGAGGATGCCGTTTGCCAATTTCACGCTGTATTAATAAAAGTTATTACCAAGATTAACAAAATAGAATAAATAATTTTATAAAATAAAGTTAAAATACAATCTTAAAAAAAGCTCATTAAGGGAACATTCATCATTAAGGAAACATTTACAAAATGCAATGAATAGCACAAAATTTAATGAACCTGTTTACTATTTTGTGCTTTTTTTAAAATGAAAGTGTCATTTGTAACCCGGTTGCCATTTAAGACATTTCATTGTGCGAACTCGCTTTAGCTTGATGCTAAAGCCAGTGCACGCGCTTGCAGCTTTACTGGAGAGATAGTTTATGCAATAACAATGAATATTAACGTTTAACTATCTTCTTTAAAATGCATACAAACACTGCATACTTTTCTTTTATTGTAACTCTACCTGATTGAACTCCTCTTCCACATCTGCGTAAATATCGATGTGATCAACACCGTCCGCCATTTTCCGCTTCTCTGTCCTCCTCCCTCAGCGGGCGGAAATGACGAAAACGGCGCGGGAACGCGCGGAAGAAGGAACAACGCGCCAAAACTATGACGTAAAACCTTTAAACGTCGCTTCATCGATATTATTTAGTTTTGTATTTGCTAAAATATGCTATACCGAGGATGTAAAATGTCAATCAAATCTTAATATTATTTAACCAATGTGTATAATGCACTGATGTTTGTTTTTTTGTTATTTAAACTCTAAATGTGTTACCATCGATGGGCGTGGCTTATTTACGTTCATCATGGGTGTTTATCCGGTGTTTATACGGTGACCGGGAGGGGACATGTTCGGTTCATGTGGTTCGTGGCCACAGCATATTAACTTGAGGGACCGTGGTATTTCGTGGCCACAAGATCATTTTGTCGAGGTAACGACATCCTTATGTCATGGCCACGCAATGTTTAGTCGTGGCCTCGAGATGCTATGTTGAGGGACACTGACCGTAACCGCACCAGAAGGGGACATCGGTTCACTTCAATTTGTCATGGCCACAACATATTAATTCGAGGGAACTTGATATTATGACATGGCCATGAGATCTTTTTTTTCCAAGATAACGACATCCTTATGTCGTGGCCCTGCGATGTTAAGTCGTGGCCTCCAGATGCTATATTAAGGGAATGACATCAGTTTCTCATGGCCATGACTTCATATGTTGAGGCTTTTTAACGACTTTGAGGAAGTGGCATACGAGTACACAGCCCTCCGCTGGCTCTTTCTCTGCGGGTATTTTCCAAATGCATGGATGCAGCACTTCTGCTATTATGAGTGAGTGGAATGCGCATCATCAATTATTTGGACAACTGGCTTATCCTAGCCCACTCGCGGCAGGTGTTAGTCAGTCATGTATACGCGCTCCTCCGCCACCCAAAGTCGCCGGGGCTGTGCGTGAACATGCAGAAAAGCCTCCTCAAACCAAGTCAGTCTACAACATATCTGGGAGTATGCAAGCTCACCTGTCACAGCAGCGCAGAGCCGGCATCTATCCACCTTACGCCTTTTCAGGCGGGGCAGCTATGCACACTTGGTGACTTTTCAGAGGCTTCTGGGTCTGATGGCTCCAGCCTCAGCCGTCTGTCACAGAGGTCTCCTGCATATGAGATCGCTGCAATTTTGGTTGAAAGCTCGGGTCCTGGCAAAAGCCTGGAAACAGAGCAGCATGCACATTGTGGTCACTCACGGATGTGTCAGTACTCTGAGGCCATGGTATGACCCAGAACTGTACAGCATGGGAGTCCCCTTGGGAATAATGACGTCACGCGTAGTTATCGCGACTGATGCATTGACCCAGGGCTGGTGAGCCGTCTGCGAGGGTATGCCAGTCTTGGGACGGTGGTCAAGTTCGCAGGCTCACCTGAACATAAACCCCTTAGAGCTCGAGGCAGTATTTTTAGGTCGCAGAATCACTGTGTCTGCAGTATATTTTTTGTCTGCTCCGTACAGTGCAACTAATTTCTCTATATGGTGTATGCCGTTGTTGGACGCTACACAGCTTCCAAGTGCTTCGGTGTGTACATGTAAATATTTCTCTTCCCCTGCCCGTTTTAGCGCAGTGGCGGTTGTTTGATTATGCCTCCTCCATATGCAGGCTGTCAGATTTCCGTCTTATAGAGGATTTTCTCTTATTCGTGATGAGAGCAACGTGTGTTAAAGTAACCCTTTCTAGTGCAGTTACTGTTCTGCTTAAAAGCAGGCAATTAATCTCGAAACACCCTAAGTCTTGTGCGGATGGATCTGTCTTAGTACTTCTTGCCAAGTGGCTCATTCCCTAAGCTTAGCTGTGGCTCACCAGAGGAGGGGGCTATTGGCTTATAAACAGTGGATTTTTCCTGTTGCTAGTGTCTGCTCGCACGGCAAGATTTAACACACTGTTCCCATAGCGGATGCTCCACAGTGTCGAGTTCCCGCTCTCAGGGGAACCAAGGTTATGTACGGACCCCGGAGACATTTTTCTTTGATTTCAGAATATCGACATGGTATTGTCTCTTATATTTTAATCACAGGTAGGTTATAAGTGAAAGGCTCCAGTGTTAAGTTCAACCGGATTTACCATCGACAGTTCGCTACGGGTGGCAGGGTGGCTCAAATGGTTAACTCAGGTGCTGAGTTGTTAATCTGAAGACCAGAAACACCTGGGTTCAAGCCCCACCTCCGGCAAGTCAACCACTGTTGGGTCCTTGAGCAAGACCCTTAACCCTTCCTGCTCCAGGGGCGCTGTATCATAGCTGACCCTGCGCTCTGACCCCAACTTACTAAGATGGGATATGCGAAAAATGTATTTCATTGGCTCTGTACATGTACCTTGCACAATGACAAGGAATTGAATATACTTATACTTATACTATAGCTTTAATCAAGTGTTCTAATTCATCATTGTCCATTTAACCGTTCCGACTGTGGTTAAAGAAGCGGCGCTTCCAGAAACTTAGTAGCCGAACTATTAACCAGGTGGTGCGGCTTTAACGTGCATATCGTTAACGGCACTGAATGGGGAATAAGAGCATTCTAACAGGTCCGATAATGTACAGTAGTATTTACATAAATATAAAAGTCAGACACTTTCACAATCTTTCACATTGTGATAAATACTAAATCCTACTTAATACCCACTAAATCCTACTTAATATTTACTGTATTGCCCTTTAGAAAATAGGTAATAAAACTTACCTAATTATTTTTAATGGACAAGCCAGATTTATTTAAAGCAATCAAGTAAACTTAATTCATTGTTATATCAATGAGAACCTTGCTTTTATCAAAGCATTAAGTAAATCTTATAAATTACTACTTAGTAGATTTTACTTTTATTTTCTGAGATTTTTCACTTCTTGGTTTTATTATTTAACTTACTTTCTATAATTATGTAAGCATTGCTAATTAATGTTTTATGAATAAAGTGTAAACAATTTAGTCTATATTTTTCACATATTACACAATTCAAATACATTTAAACGGGCTTATTTATTCAACCTTAACAAAAGTTACCTAATAACATCCAACTTATATATATTACACACACACAGGCAATACATAAACAATGCATAAATACAATTGTTTTGACTTGTCAGTGGTCCTCCTCTTCAGCTGCACAATGAGAATTTTTAGTATGTGCAGACTAGCATCACTCTGGCTGTCCTCCTTCATATAGTTTACAATGGAAAAAAACATTAACAAAATATGAATAATAAACTAACAATATTTACAATGTTTTTTAAAATGAGCTCATGATCCAATTATATTAACTTGTGGCGATTACATTTACATTTACATTTGCAGCATTTAGCAGACGCTCTTGTCCAGAGCGACGTACAAGAAGTGCTTTAAGTCACATCAAAAACATCTCAATGCTGATAATAGATCACAAAAAGGTTGCAACAACAAAAAAACCTGTTGAATAGAGTAAGGGTGGTTTTTTTTTTTTTGTTTTTTTAGATGTCGAGAGCAAGGTATTTTAGAAAAAGATGGGTTTTCAAATGCCTCTTGAAGATAGCTAGTGACTCTGCTGTTCTGATATTGATGGGAAGTTTCATTCCACCATCTTGGTGCCAGAACAGAGAAAAGTCTTGAGGCAGACCTACCTTGTGTCCTAGGTGGTGAACAAGCCGAGCAGTGCTTGTGGATCTGAGAGAGCGTGGTGGAATGCGTGGAGTGATAAGTGATTGTAAGTAGGAGGGTGCAGCTCCGTTTCTGGCTTTGTAGGCAAGTGTCAGAGTTTTGAATCTGATGCGCGCAGCTGTTGGGAGCCAATGGAGGGAGCGCAGCAGTGGATTAATAAAATTCCACAATTTTTTTGTCAAAAAACATACACATTGTTTATTTCTTATTATATTTATCACAATGTGTGAAACATTGTGAAATTGTCTGACATTACATTATCGGACCTGTTAAAATGCTCTTTTCCCCTGTTCAGTGCCGTTGCCGATATGTATGTAAAAGCCACGCCACCTGGTTAATAATTTGCCTACTAAGTTTCTGGAAGCACAGCTGCTTTAACCGCAGTCGGACTGGTTAACTGGTCAATGATGAATTAGAACACTTTATTAAAGCTATATAACTGTCGATGGTAAATCCTGTTAAACTTAACACTGTGCTTTAGGAGCCTTTCACTTATAACCTACCTGTGATTATAATATAAGAGACCGCACTATGTCCTTATGATATTCTGAAATCAAAGGAAAATGTTATTTAATCAATCATCTCCATATTTACCCCTCATCCCAACTGCCAGTGTCACCGTATGTGCGTTTAGGTTTAGTGTGTTCATTACATCTAAAAAGTTGTTCTCTAAACATATGAAGTCGTGGCCACAAGAAACGGATGTCATTCCCTCAACTTAGCATCTCGAGGCCACGACTTAACACCGCGTGGCCATGACATAAGGATGTCGTTAACTCGACAAAGTGATCTCATGGCCACCGAACATGTTCCCTCCCAGTTACCGTAGATCTATACACAGCACAGGTCAGAAAATATTGTGACTCAGGTATCTCAGTTAGACTTTCCCATTTCTTAGAGGATAAGAAGTTTACTATAGATTCGTAATTATCTGATATTAACAGTTAAACAAACAGAAAAACTAAAGAATGGAAAGGCATTGACAGAGCAACAAAGAGCTTGCAAACACACTATACACACCAACAAAGACTATATTCATTCAGCCTCAAAAAACGAAGCACAGAGGCTGACGGGACACTGAAGTAATTACAGCAACATTGCTAAAGGTTTTTCTCCAATTTCTCTATGTAAGTAAAAATGATTCTGTTCAATATAGCAAAGTAATGTGTTATGGTTTCCAGGTGTGTTTTTTTTTTTTTTTATTCAAAGCTTGTCTTCTGACTTTTTTGTTGTTCTTTCATTAAATTTATCATTGCTGTAAAAAAAAATTTGTAGAATTTTTTCTTTAAGAAATTTCATCCATAGTTGGTCAATTATTTTACCTAATTTATAAAAGTGTAGAAACGTAAAAAAATTAAAAATAATTTTTTTTAAAGTAAAAATAAAATATTGCTGATAGTCACCTGTATGTAGTTTATGTCACAAATACAATGCGAATTTATTTGTTTTTCTAAATATATCTGCTGGTTATCTAGTGTCATTTTAATATCTCTAAAACCGACTGTTGGGCAACAGAGGATTAAAATAGGGAAGATAGAGAGAGGTGGGACCGGAAAGGATCCGAACCGGGAATCGAACTCAGGTCGCTGGAGCCCGGAAATCCAAATAAATATTTGTCCTGATAGAGTCTATACCCAGTAGGACATTCTGATTTGCTACAGAATGATCAAGCACATTTTAACCCTGAAATATTCAGTAGCACCTTTGGATTTATTGTTGGAGCATTGCCACCTTATAAATTTCAAGGATTTAAATTGAATGCTAATATTTAGAGACATGCTAGTGAAGTCTAAGCCTGTTTATCAAGCTGGCTTGCTCATCAGGGACAAACTGATTTTTGATTTATTTTCATCTTATAATTTCTTTAATACAGCCGCTTTGTGACAATTACCATAGAAAAAAGTGCTATATAAATAAAATTGAATTGAATTGAAGTTATCACACACACTACTAACCTGGCGCTGCACCTTAAAATAGTGTCATATTAATGGTTTCTCATAGACATTACTGTCAGGGTTCCACCGCTCCTGTATGTTTAGGGTTCAAGCCAGCACCAACAAGGCCACTGTTAGGTCCTTTAGCAACACTCCTAACCCTCTTTCTGCTCCAAGGTGCTCGAGGGTAACTCTGTACTTAGACCCCAAATTACTCTTAGGATATAAGATATCTCCTAGTGAAAGTGGTATTTCAATGTTTGAGGTGTTGGACTGTTGGTCAGAAGATCATTGGTGGAATTTCCAGGACCATCAATTTGCCACTGCTGGACCTCTAAGCAAGGCTCCTACTCCTCATCTGCTCAGTTGGTTAAAAAAAAAACTAATAAATGTATGTAACTCTTGATTAAATAAAATAGCAAAATACCATAAGTGTTAAATGAAACATATCTTATGAAAGAACTTTAGTGTTCCATAATGTACACGTGACAAAACAAAATCTCTTCACCTGTAATCTAGTGACTAGGATAAAGCATTAAGCGTGTGTGTGTGTGTGTTTAGATTGCTTTTCATTTAGGTGATCATTTATGACCCAAGATATGAAAGCTTCAAAAAAAATAGTTTTCACCTGCTGTTTGTTTCAAGGTTTGTAAATGATATATTACTTTTTTAACTTAAGAACATTTTGTGATATAATAACACTTGGGTTTTGTGTGTGTGTGTGTGTGTTTTTGCAGCTGTTTTGTGTAGAGAATTCATCATCAGTCTACCAGAGAGTCTGGAAGCTCTGAGAGGCCTCTGTGTTCTTATACCCTGCAGTTTTGATTTTAAAGAGAAATATGATGTCGATCTACAAGACAATCCAAGAGGAGTCTGGTATAAAGGGGACAGTCAGGCAAAATACAAAGTTTATTCCTCCAAAAATACAGAAGGTAACAAAATTAAAGGGAAAATTTTAGGAGACCTCCAGAGGAAGAACTGCACCACTGTCTTCTACAACATCAGTGAGAGTGACAGTGGAGATTATTACTTTAGAATAGTGTCTGGGAAACTAAAATATATTTATTCATCTTCTCTTTATTTAAATATCAGAGGTGAGAGTTGCAGAACATGACATTATGTCTGTAATTACACGATTGTGTTTGTTTATGTGTTTGTGTGTGTCTTTATCTCAGCATCTCCAATCAGCCCCTTAATAAAACTGTATAAGGAGGATCAAGGGGAGCTGGAGGTCCAGGATGAGGTGCTGGAAGGAACTTCACTCAGTCTCATTTGCTCTGCTCGATCTCCGTGTCCCTTTAACCCTCCCTCTTTCTCATGGAACTACCTGCCTGAGGAGAGAAGACCTGAGCAGAACCACAACACCAGGTTCAGTTTCTCTCAGTTGAACTTCATCATCACTCACCTGCATCATAGACTCCAGTTTACCTGCACTGCCACCTATCAGCTCCAGAACCAGAACAAATCAGCACAGAGCTCTTACACTCTACAAGTTCTGTGTAAGTGTATATTTATATGCTATGTATCAGCTTGCTTCTAAACTTTCACCATTATCCCTGTTCCCAGAGAACCCGGAATATCAGGCCTTGATGACTGTGATAATGTAGTACTCTGCAGTTTGCCGACAGAGCCAACAAGTTCGTAGATGATGCTTTTACCATAGCATTCCATTTTATCCTTTAGCATCTGGATTCACATTAACCTATAAAAGATTTTAATGGATACCCCCTTTCAGGCGTCCTACAAGACAAGTTATGTAAGCTGTAAAGAAGGGCAGGGACCCTTTTGACAGGGGCAGTATAAGATACTTGGAAAACATGGCTCTGTCCCCTGAATCATCAGTACTGGTTCACCTTAAAGCTGTGTTCTCCTCTACTCTTCTCCCTGTACACCAGTGGCTGCATCTCTATTTACATTGTACATTTGTTGATCAGGTGCAGGCAGCAGTCAGAGCTTCACATGGTAATAACATTGTGGATGGTGGTAGGCTTCAAGAATAATGTGAAACAATTATCACCCAGTACCTTAAATTGAAGTCGATCATTAACTCCCTAATTAAAAACAGTGGCTGTACTTTTTGCAGCAGCTAAAGAAGTTTAACCTCCTTAAGACAATCATAGTGCACTTATACACCTCCATTATTGAGTTCATCCTAACCTTATTGGTGAGAAAGTGATTGGCTGTATCTGCCACCTCTTCAATGCCTGTACGCTTCAAGGATCCTGCAGTTAAGATCTCATCTGACCCAAAATTTTGGACACAAGGGTGAACTGTGATCTATTAACACCAACACAGGCCTTCTTAACATTAACACCAACTCTTCACTTTGTGATCCATATTTCAACTGTGTGTTCTTTTACTTGGCATTAAAGATGATTGTGATCTGATTCTCATTCTACGTTGATAATTCTAAATTCTGTTCTTTCTCCTTCAGATGCTCCCAGAAACACATCAATCTCAGCATCTCCATCTGCTTCAGTACTTTTGGGCAGTTCAGTGTCTCTAAGTTGCAGAAGTGATGCAAACCCAGCAGTGCTGAACTACACCTGGTACAGGGAGAACGAAGAGCATATAGGGATTGGAAACCATCTCTTTATCAACACCACTGATTCTACACACAGTGGATTATATTACTGTAGAGCTCAAAACCAATATGGATATCAGAAGGCTTCTGTCTACCTCAATCTTCAGTGTAAGTTTAGTATGTTGAAGTATCATAATTAACATTTTTTAACTGGTAAACTTGGTTTTTGCATTTAAACTGGTTTTACCTGGTCAATAATCCACATCATTTTTAAGTATCAAATGCTTGTTATGGTACCTTTAGGAACGTTATAGATAACCAGGGAGTTATTGCTCCGTTCAGGTTGTCTTCACTGAGGCAAGATGTATTTTCAGAACTCAAGATGCAGTTTATTTACAGAAGTGGCAATATACATCAATCTAACTTAACCCCAACAAAACCAATCACTGGCATTGCAGGCATAACAAAATCAGTCTTTGGCATGGCAGTCATAACATCATCAGTCTCAGACATGGCGGGCATAACATAAACAGACACTAGTGTTGCAGGTTTGGCGTGAGCCCACTTCGGCCCGGCTGGCACAGCGTGAGCCCACTCTGGCGCAGCTGGCTCGGCATAAGCCCTCTCTGGTGTGGCTGGCTCGGCATGAGCTCTCTCTGGCGCTGCAGGCCAGAGGGCTGGAGTTAGCTTTAAATTAAGCTTGTGGTCTTGAGCTGGCTCTGGATCAGGCTCATGGGCTTAAGAGCATGGACTGAGCAGTATGTGGCCCAGACACACAGAATGGCTATGCCAGTTACCGGGAGAGCCGCAGATAAAGATAGCCTTTCCAAGGGCCAGGGCTAAGGCTATTGGGATTTTGGCTGCCCTAGTCGACCCCCTTTGTGGGTCTGCCACACTGGACACCAGCCGTGAATTGCTGGCCATCTTGGTGCTTGGCTCAGGAGCGACGGCCATCTTGGTGTCTGGCTGTTGCGCGGCGGCCATCTTGGAGCTTGGCTAAGGGCCGGCCATCTTGGAGCTTGGCTGTGGAGTGGCAAGAAACCAGAAACAAGAAACCGCTTAGCTGCAACGCATAATTCAAATATTTTGCCAGGGACTAGGGAAACACTGAGACTGTGTCTGATTCTCGAACATTCTTTGGGAGGCCATTCCATACCTTTCGGGCTTTGTAAGAAAAAGCTCAACCTGCTGATGTAGTTTTCATAATGATAATAAAAGCATAAATGAATTCTGAGATAAAAGAATGCTATCCTGCAAACATTATCTACATGGACTTTAAATAAGAGATTGGAATCTATAATCACACCCAGACCTTTTACTGTTGCACTTGATGAAACAGAAAGACCTACAGAAAGAGTTACAGTGTGATCAGAAAGCTTACTTTCAGCTACATGTGGTCCTAGTACCAAAACCTCTGGAAGCAAAAGGAAGTTGCTTAACATCCATGCTCCATTTTATTTAGCTGTCTTTTCGCATCTGGCCTAGCTGAGACATATAACTGTGTGTCATCAGTGTAACAGTGAAAACTAATATCATGCTTACGAATTATGTTGCCCAGAACAAGCATGTAAAGAGAAAAAAGAGGTGGGCCTAAAACCGAACCCAGTGGAATATACTTGGCATGAGAGGACACAGAATAATCACCATTTAAATCTACAAACTGATAGTGATCGGTTAGATAGGATCTGAGCCAGACAAGGGCCGTTCCCTTAATTCCTACTACCATTTCTAATCTGTGAAGAAGAATATTATGATCAGTTTCATCCAAAGCTGCACTGAGGTCAAAACTAAACTACTTTTTATCCCAGCTGACTCATCCCCATGCCAGGATCTTGCAATCACCCTGGACAATTCGCAGATCTCCTTTTTGACCAGTGCTCGCAACCTTGGGGTAACTATGGACAATCAATTATCCTTTTTCTTACATGTTGCCAACATAACATCCGGAGGATTCGACCATTCTTAACTACTTCGGCCACTCAGTTGCTTGTGCAGTCTCTTGTAATTTCTAAACTAGACTACTGCAACTCGCTCCTGGCAGACCTACTTCTGAGTGCAATTCAGAATGTGTGATTTAGAATACAGATGCATGTGTTGTTTTTAACCTACTAAAGTTTTCACACAACACTCCACTGCTGCGCTTCCTTCCTTGGCTCCCAGTAGCTGCACGCATCGGATTCAAAACACTGATGCTTGCCTACAAAGCCATAAATGGAGCTGCCCTCCTACCTACAAGCACTTATCACTCCTCTCATCAAGCACCACGCTCTCTCAGATCCACAAGTACTGCTCGGCTTGTTCCACCATCCCCTAGGTCACAAGCTAGGTCTGCCTCAAGACTTTTCTCTGTTCTGGCACCAAGATGGTGGAATGAACTTCCCATCAATGTCAGAACAGCAGAGTCACTGGCTGTCTTCAAGAGGCGTTTGAGAACTCATATCTTTCTCACCTTGCTCTTGACATTTAAAATAACCAAAAAAACAACTTACTATTTCAACAGTTTTTTGTTGTTACGCCGATTTGTAAACTATTGTATCGGTATTGAGCTGTTTAATGATGTGACTCAAAGCACTTTTTGTACGTCGCTCTGGACAAGATCGTCTGCTAAATGCTGTAAATGTAGGTCAAATAATAAAGAAAGACACACCCTGATCAGATGTCAATAGGAGGAGGTCATTTACTACTTTGACAAATGCTGTCTCTGTGCTGTGATGAGACCTAAGTTGATACAGTTTGTGTATGTTATTCCTTGGTAAATCTGAATATAGCTGCTGCGCTAGTATGTTTTCTAGGATTTTGGAGATAAAGCTGACTGGTTTAATAACAGCTAATTTAAAAGATTTTGATACATACACACTTCTGAATGAAGAGTTAACTATTTTCAATAGGTGTTCTGTTACTGCTGGTACTATCTGAAAGTGTGTTGGTAAAGGATCTACCATTACCATTTAATGATTTTGCAAAAAAAGATGAGTAAAATTAGATTCTTCTCTTTCAGAGAAAGAAAAAGATTTGATCTGATGTGATTAGATTATCATCAGAATCATCTGTCAAGATCGCAAGCCGCAGTTCCCCATGAGAACCGCTAGATGGTGGTAAAAGACTGTTTTTTGTGTTTCTGAAGGACAGTTTATTTGAAAGACGTTTTGACTTCCGGGTTTCCGTCTCTGTTTGGTTTAACCATTGTTTGCAGGTGTTTCTATTATCCGTGTTGATATCTGTTTGTATAAATTCCTTGTTTCTAGGTTCCTTGCCCTGGCTCTGCATTATATATGTATGTATATGTTTTGGTTGCGTGTTTCCGTAGTTCTGAGTTTCCACGTCCGCTTCAAAGCCTGATTTTTCTGCCTAATGTTTGCAATTTTGTTATCAAAAAAGTCCTCCTTGCTGCATGCTGTTACTGTGGAGACTTTGGAGAATTTTGCTATGGTGTTAAATGAAAATCTAGTTTATCTAGCTACACTTAGAGCTTTTTTTATAGATCAGGATGCTCTCTTTCCATAGTTTACCGCTATTTACGTTTTAGTTTTTGAACGTTCTGTTTTTAAAGAGCGTTTGTGATCGTTATACCAGGGACAGAGTTTCTTATCTTCAGGCATTTAACTGGAGCTACGTTATCTAAGGTATAACGGAATGCAGCATCTAATTATTCAGTTGACTGATCAAGTTCTGGGAGATAGCTGATAAAGCTCTGGGCGCTAGTAGACGTGAATGTACGTTTAATGCAGCGCTGAGCTGTGTGTATTAATATACATTATTACTATGATGCACTTTAAATGAAATAGGATTGTGATCTGAGATAACTTTGCACTGTGGAATTGTTACTATATTACTCCACGAGTATGGACATAAATGCTGTTCTCAGTGAGTCGTCTGTATTCTCAAAATGAGTATTAAAGTCTCCAACTATTAAGGCTCTATCAACGGAAATGACCAGGTTTGATAGGAACAAAACATAACGCTGTACAGTACAGTAAATTAAGTGAAGCCGACCAGATTATAAAAATGTACAAGTAAACAGCAAGATTTTTGTGCAAACAGTGTTTTCAGATAAATGGCAAACTACAGCAAGTGATCAGGGAGACAGGAAAAAAGGTGCTAGGTGTGTCATATGGAAGGAGGAAAGAAGATAAGAAGACATGGTGGTGGAATGAGAGAGATAGTATACAGAGGAAGAGGTTAGCCAAGAAGAAGTGGGACATGAAAAAGACTGAGCAAAGTAGACAGGAATACAAGAATTTGCGGTACAGAGTGAAGAAGGAAGTGGCTAATACCAAGCAGAAGGCATATGATGTGTTTTACACTAGGTTAGACACTAGAGAAAGAGAGAAGGATTGTACAGGTTAGCAAGGCAGAGGGATTGAGATAGAAAGGATGTGCAGCAGGTTATATGGGTTATTAAGGATCGAGATGGAACGGTGCTCACAAGTGAGGAGAGTGTACAGAGAAAATGGAAGGAGTACTTTAAAGTGTTGATGGATGAGGAAGATGAGAGGGAAAAGGGTAGAAGAGGTAAACAATGTGGAGCAGGGAGCTGCATTGTGTTTCTCTAGACCTGGAGAAAGCATATGGCAAGGTACCAAAAGAAGAGCTGTGGTATTGTATGAAGAAGTCAGGAATAGCAGGGAAGTATGTCAGGGTGGTACAGGATATGTAAGAGGGAAGCAGGACAGTAGTGAGGTGTGCAGTAGGTCAGATAGAGGTGGTGGGACTGCATCATGGATCAGCTCTAAGCCCCTTCTTGTTTGCTGTGGTGATGGATCGTTTGGATTGTTTGCTGTGGTGATGGATCTTCAGGAGTGTTGTGTGACAGTAGAATATCAGCTAGAATTAAGGGGAAGGTTTACAAAACAGTGGTGAGACCAGCTATGATATATGGTTTAGAGACAGTGGCACTGAGGAAGAGACAGGTGGCAGAGCTGGAAGTAGCAGAGCTGAAGGTGTTGAGGTTTATTTCAGCGTGACAAGATTGGACAAGATTAGAAACAAGTTCATCAGGGGGACGTCTCATGTTAAAAAAGAAGCTACCAAGCAGAAAGCAAAGAGGACGAAAAACCAAAGAGGATGTATATGGATGTGATAAACGAGGTCATGAAGTTATAGGTGTGAGTGAAGAGGAAGTAGAGAATAGGGTTAGGTGGAGATACATGATTCACTGTGCCGACCCCTAAAAGGGAACAGCCAGGGAACAGGGAGGATCCAAATCCTGACTGGAAATCCTTACAGATATCATTTTTCTCTAAAAAAATTAAATTGTGATGATACTACCTTTTCTAGTATCTTAGACAGAAATAGGAGCTTTGAAATCGGTCTGTAATTAACTAGATCTTTGGGATCAAGTTGTGTTTTTTTTAATGAGCGGTTTAATAACAGCTAGTTTAAATTTGATGCAATACTGCAACTGTTTTGCTGCATGATCACAATTTATCTCTAATAGTATCGATCTTGGAATTAAAGTAATTTATAAATTCATTACTGCTGTGCTGTTGGGAAATGTCAACACATGTTGATGTTTTGTTTTTAGTTAATTTAGCCACTGTATTGAATAAATACCTAGGGTTATGTTTGTTCTCTTCTAGAAGAGATTAAAAGTAATCAGATATAGCAGTTTTTAATGAATTATTGTAGGTTAGGCTACTTTCCCGCCATGCAATACGAAATACCTCTAGTTAAAGTATCCTCCAGCTGCACTTCAGGCTGCTCTCCTTGGGGCGAGTGTGTGCTCATTTTACCATGGTGCCAAATCTTTTTCCTTAATTCTCTTTAAGCATAACGGAGCAACTGTATTTAATGTACTAGAAAAGACTGCATATCTCCATATTTACTATTACATCATCTATTTTTTCCTAGCTATGGTGGGAAATTGGGATAAATCAGGAAGATTACTTATATAAAAATCTTTTATGGTAAAAGTAATGGTTCTTACATACTTGTAACAAGTTTTATAATTTACAGTTCTAACTATATTGAGGACTAGAAAATGATCTAAAATATCATCACTTTGTTGCAGAATTTCAACATTATTAGCATCAAATCCATGTGACAGTATAGAGTATGATTTTTATTATGAGTAGGAAACATGTTGTCAAACTCAAATAGAGTTCAGAATTTTTAGAAACGCTGATCCATTTTCGACATGGATATTAAAATCACCAACAATAAGACCTTATTTACAGCCAGCACTAATTCTGTCAGAAAATCACCAAATTCTGTATGGTGCCCTGGTGGCCTGTATTAATAACCAGTACAAACATTACAGGGGATTGATTATTAGCAGACCTGCCGCCTCACAGTCACCCAGTTGCCCTGCTGCACAGGCTCTAAAACCAGAACCGGATCATGTATGGGATTCTCTAAACTAATTGCATCCAAAACCAAATCCACAGCCCTCACATCCTTACTATCCTCAATGAGAGTTTGACTGCGTGTCTCTAATTCTAAAACCTTCTCTGTCAGCCAGACTATTTCTCTACATTTATCACATGTAACGCCCTCACCGTCGACAGAGAGAGATAAACTGTACATATGGCAAGTGGTGCATACAATGATAGCAGGAGAGGAAGCCATTACTCACTGTAAATTATGAATGATTCAGAAGTAGCGCTGTTGTTTAACGCACTCGGGAAATAAGAAAACGGTAGTACATAAACGCAACTGGAAACGTAAAATAACAAACTGGCGAACCATGCTAACACGCTACACACACAGATTAAAATTAACATCAAAAAAGTTTAAATTCTAGAAAAATGGTGGGATTTAAGAGACTGTGCCTCAATGTTGTATAACCTGAGTTATACGACTCTGTGCAGCTAGCAGACGGTTGGATTAGCCTGATTGTCTGCTCTTTGACCTGGACTCTGGGTAGTCAACGATTAACTAGACCTGTTCTAAGACTATGAGCTATGTTACAAAGAAGGGGAGTGGCCCTTTCCCGAGTGGGATGGACACCATCCTGTCCTAACAGGCCAGCTTTGCCCTCAAAAGTTCTCTAATTATAAATAAAGCCCAGATTGTTTTCAGGGCACCACCTGAACATCCAGCAGTTTAGCGACCATAACCTGCTGTAAGCTATGTTACCACAGCTCATTAGAATGGGGCCAAAGCATATTACGACATCGGACATCGCCTTTGCTAGTTTAAACACCTCTGTAAAGTTAGCCATACTAGTCTCTAACTGACAAAGGCGTATATGGTTAGCTTTTGTGATTTTGACTTGTAAAAGTTTTGCTTAGTATTGCGTAAAGGAGGGAGCCTAACAGTAGATGTAAAGAAGCAGAAACATTTAAAAAAATGCATTCACCTTCTGGCATGGAGGATGGATGGGACATGTTTGAATAACATCCCATGACACCACAATACAAGAGATCCTGGGTCAGTTGGCACTAGTTAGCTTTCAGAAAAGGTCTAAATGTTTGTTCTGTGCTCTTTGGGAAGTCAACAACTATCTCCTTAGTTTTTGTCGAAACAGTTTTGTCAAAAGATGGTGCCTGCATGGCATAAAGTGTCTTTCTCTGTTTGTCTTTTTCTTTCTCTCTCAGATGCACCTCAGGTCTCTTCCACCTCCAGCTGTTCCAGCTCTCAGCATTTAATTACATGTTCCTGTGAGGTTCATGGAAATCCGCCTCCTACACTGCTGTGGCATCTCTCCGGTGAAACCGTCCTGCCATCTGAGACCATGGCCATCCGAGAGGAGTCTGTGGGTGACACAGATTTAAAAAGCTTTATTACCTTCCATCCATTATTTATAGATATGCCCACTCTACAGTGTATTGGTGTCAATAAGCTGGGCGTTGACACACACTTGTTTAGTCCCTTCAAATCAGGTAGGCAGCTACACCAAATAAACAATAACTAAATAGATAAAACTATTAAAACGTGTTGTGTTTTCTTTCAGAATGCAGACACACTACATTAAATTATCTGGTTCTGTCTCTTTCCGTGGTTTTTCTTCTGTCCTTTGGTATTATTAGTTGTCTCATCTGCAAATTAAAGCAGTAAGTCACACATTTAGGAATATTTTAGAGAAAGTATAATATTAAATTTACAAATTAAGTTGGATTTTAGACACTGAATTGTTGTGTTATACATTTAACACATTTTTGCAGGTTATCTGGTGAAGTCAAGGTAAGTCTAAACTTAATATACATTTCTAGAAGTTATTGTATGCATTAATGTAAGCAGTAGAAATTATGATAATGGTCCCTATTATGATGCTGTGTATTTTTTTGCCTGTTATATGAGGTTCTTAAAAGTGGGAATATTTATACCCCTCTCCAGCCTTCAGCTCCGAACACCTATGAGATTTTGCAGCCTCACAGAGGTGATGTAACTTTATTCAATGATATCCTGAATTCATTAACCTGCACAGAATTTAAAGGTCATTTATTTGTCTGCGTGTTTCAGAGAGAAAACTACAGGAAAACAAAGTCTAAAAAGCTGCACAAGCTTCACCTATTGGTCTGGTTATGATTATTTACTGTAAATGTGTTGTTGGTAAAATTTCAGAACAGACAATTTTAGAACAGAGACTTCCAGAGGGGTGCCCTGCTGCAAACCTTAAATGATGTCTTAATTCATCAAAGTTGTGTTAGCTATAGAAATTTATTTAAAATGACAAAGTTAATGAAGTAAAAGATGCAGCTAACCAAAAATAATTTAGATAATCGCCATCGCAGTATTTGTTTAATTGCCTTTGTTTTTTTATTTTTTATGTGCCACCCTAAGATTTGTTGTAGTTATCTTTGGCCACCCCTACTAAATTTTTTCATCTCTCCTACCTGTTTAAACATGTTTTGGATTCTGTTTTCTATAATTTTACCTGAACAATTTTGACTAATTTGATTCTGTATCAATAAATGTCTTCCTTGTGGACACATGAACCTGAGTGAGAGTCCTTTGTTACATTGTGCTTGTTATTACTGATCATCATTACTGTTTACTGACATTTAATAGATTTTCAGTATGTAACAGTATCAGTCACTATAAAACAAAGCAGCTTCCAATTTAAATCCTACAATGCCAAGCTCACTTTAAACACTAACAGGGCAGAGTAGGATGCAGAGCTCTTCTGGATGCAGATAGGGCAAAAATAAGATTCCTTTAGAATTGAACAGGGAAGGCCACTGGTGCTGAGCTTTCTCAGAAACAGAAAAATTTCCCAAAACCCCAGATAATGCTTAGGCTTACACACACTTGCTTTCAAAGCCCTGTTGCACACAACAAATATGATGGGCTTCCGAACCCTGCTTACAGCTGAGATTGCGGCCTTCCAGTAACTGCTCACAACCAAAAATCTTTCTCTGCTATTCAAAGCATTTGCTGCGCTGGCTGGATAACCACTTTAATGGTCGCGGTTGTTTTAAATTTCGCTTCTTGAAATTTCGCTACACTTTTTCCGTGTCTTCAGTGTAATTACTCTTCTCCATGTTTTTTATATTCTCTCTGCTTCGATTCGCTTTTAGTTAGTGTCATTAGTTGGGCTTGTTCTTTGCAAGTGCAAGCCAACTCGGACGAATTTGCTTGTGGTTGAAGTGGTTCGAGGTCTGTACATGGCGATGTACCGTGTTCGAATGCTGTGGTCTGGTCGAGCTGTTTAATTTATTACCTGATTTATTTTTTGACATTGCTTGTGATTTAATGTGTTTTGTTTATTGGTTGTCAATAGTTACAGGTGACATCTTGAGTTTGCATTACATTTGATAATTGGGGTTGGGCTCTATTGTGGTTTCATTTTCAGCACCACAAAGCTGCTACTGCTGGGCCCTTAAACAAGTTCATTCCATCTGTTGACTGCCTGCAGTGATTTCTCAATCACCCCTCAACTAATTCTTTTTGACTGTTTGCCCACCTCACTTTAGGCCTAATGTGTTTATTTGCCTGCCCTTTAATCAATCACGATCCTAACGTACAGTACAACATACATTATACCACTTTAGAATGCAGCAGAAAATATTTTTTTTTAAACAGCTCCAAAATCTATAGTCACATCACTCTTTGTTCCCTGTGATCAGGAGAGTGTGAGTGCCTCCTCATCAAGGAATGAGGTCCTTTCATCCATCTATCCATTGTCTACACCTGCTTATTCCTAATTAGGGTCACAGGGATTTGCTGAAGTTTATTACAGATGTCATTGGGTGAAAGGCAGGGGTCACCCTGGACAGATTACATACAGACAAACAACCACTCACACTCACTTCTATGGGCATTAAAAATTTCATTGCGGGAAGAAACCGGAGTACCCAGACTGAATGCACAAAAACAGAAGAACATGCAAATTCTACACAGAAAGACCATTGCAGGGGATAGGAACTTGAGTAACCTCGTTACTCTGAGGAAACAGTGATAAAAACGAAGCCATTGTGCTGCCCTCAGAACCAACTAATGTAAATTCATGCATTTAGGAAGACACTATGATCCAGATCAACTTACATTTATTTCATTTAAACAACTAAGCAGTTAAGGGTGGTGGCAACTTGGTGTTTCTGGAACTTCTGATCCACAGTCCAACACCTCAACTACTGAGCTAATGGCTTTTTTACTTTTTGCCCAGTGATATTCCAAAGCGTTATCTTTCTTCAAGTGAATCTAGCTCCTACTTGTTTCCACTCCAAAAAAATCTGCACACCAGCACCTACACATCTACCCTGTGCACATAAAAATCTAGCATAGTTGCAAAGATAACATTTATTGACCAAGATAAATTGGTGCCTACGTTCTGACAGGCATAATGCAAAGGGATAAATGGACATGGGTGTTTATTCAATCTTTATTGTGCTGCAGTCAGTGCTAATGGGTTTACAAATGCTCCCAGTCTTCTGGTGCTCAGTGCTATGGGTTTACGAAGCCTCAGGTCCCAGGTCTTCTGGTGGACAGCTTTATTAACGAAGCTAGGTACTGGACAGCTATATGATGAGACCCACATGTCTCTGTGTTTTTCTGGTTTAAGTTTTACTAACTTCCTCCAGGTGTTTTTGTTTGTTTCCGAAACTTTATTGCAGTTGCAGGCCTTTTAATGGCTCTGAGACGAAAGACCAAAAGTTGTTCTTGTTAAGTTTGTAAAAGTTGTTTATTCTACTATCTGTACACCTGTAATATTTTATGGTATTTGCATTGTGTTTTAAATGTATGTTTGTGTATAGTTCACTGAGAGGAAGTAAGGACTCTTACTGGGAGTGATTTCTGTGATGGCAATACCAGCAGACGATTTAAACAAGGACACTGGCATGACAACTTTTATAGTGCAACTTGATGATCTGTTTCTTAAGAAAGAAAAGGACCAGATTTATGAAGCCTATACAAACTTCGACCGTATAGTGAGAGACAGTAACGTTTCCATGACTGACTATATAATCAATTTTGAGCAATGATACTCCCGAATGCGCAAGTATACAATGGAACTTCCTGAAGCGGTATTGGCTTTTAAGCTGCTAGACACTGCATGCTTGGATGTGAAAGATCGACAGTTAGCTTTAACAGCATGTGCAGATCTAACTTTTGCCACGATGAAGTCGGCACTAAAGAGAATTTTCACAAGAAACACATCTGCTTCGATAATAGGAATTAACCAGAAAACGGCATATATAAAAGAACAGAGGAGACGGAAAGCCCCTAGAATGAACAACAAAGGACACCATTACCCGACACAACCCCTTGGACAGATATGGCCACAGATCAAAATGTGCAAGTACATTCCACTGGGCCAAGGACTGCCCACACAAAAGTGAGCAAATCAAACTAACTGAAGATTGTAAAAAAGCTGACATAGACGAGTGAGAAAACATTATACTCGGAGGCAGAAATATTTAAGACTGAAAGTTTTGGATCTGCAATAATAGACACTGCATGCACTCAAACTGTGTGTGGACAAGAGTGGCTAAATTTGTAAATCAATGAACTAGGTCAAAAGGAGACAGCAGATTTGAGAAAGTCAGAAACACACATCCATAGACCGTTTAGATTTGGGGATGGAAAAGTGTTCCATTCCAACAGAAAGTTGAGAATACCTGCAAGAATTGGACAGATCAAGTGTAAAATGGAGACAGAACATTCGATTGCTTTAAGTGAAGTTTCTCTTAAAAGAGCAGGAACACTATCAGACATGAAAAATGACAAAGCGATAATGTTCAATCAACCTGCTGAACTTGAGTTTACAAGCTCTGGTCATTACTGTGTAAACATAATGGAAAAACGAAGGAAGCCTTAAAGACAAGCGTTATAGTGAACATATCTCAGCAAATGCTTAAAATGTCATTTTAAAGGACAGTGATGAGGATAAGAATAAAATCCTAATAATCTCAGACAAAATGAGCTCAAAAAAATATTCTGATAAAGCTTCACGAACAGTTCGGTCATGCTTCTGCTGATAAACTGCAGCGACTTCTCAATAGCTCAGGAAATAAAGACAAATGGAAACAACTACGTCACACTGATTAGAAATATGAAACAGGTGGTAAAGTATACTACAAGAGGGTGGATTGTAGAGAGTGAAAAGGGCCAGGAACCGTCATCGGTCAGGATGGTGCAGTGGTATTTGTGAGATATGGCTTAGACTGGAAAAAGTGATTACAGATAGCGGGGATCAACATGCCACAAAGACTGATATAGAAAATGACACAGACAATGAACAGGGACAGGAGTTTGCTGAAAATAATGGCCAAGGACACAAGGAGTCAGACTAAAGCAGGACAGCACACAAATGGCGAAACAAAGACATCTAGTGGCAATAAGCTGTAAATTGTTGCCAGCTTATAAAAGGGACAGGTAAACCACTGGACATCGCCACTGCAATTACTTAAGGCACTTAGTGAAGGACAGTGGAAGCTCTATCAAAAGGGTAGAGTCATGCTGAAGGGAACTGTGAAGGAATAATAATGTTTTTATAGGTTATGTTAGGTTAATGTTTTGTAGTATTAAAATAAGAGCCCCTTACACTCTTACTATTAAATAATATAACATATAATTTCTTCTAAAAAAGAGATGGAGTTTGTTAAATTTGTTTATTCTACTATCTGTACACCTGTAATATTTTATGGTATTTGCATGGTGTTTTGATTGTATGTCTGTGTATAGTTCACTGAGAGGAAGTAAGGACTGTGAGTTGTGTATCCGGTAGTTTGCTTTTGTTTGGTGGCTAGCGTTTTATCGTGAAGTTGCATAAAAGTGAATTTAAACCAACTAAAACAGTTGTTTTATTGAGTAACAGTTCTCAATGGCAATTTAAGGCTTAAAATGCAAGTATATTTAAGTAGCTTAAAAATAAAGCCTTTAGGATAGTTTTAAAGAAAGCTCCCACATCCTCCTTTTGCACAGAGGGACAAACTTAACTATTTGTAGAAGTTGATGCCTTTATTGTAGGTTTGGAATGGGTTCTCCTGTAGTGAATGGCCTCTTTACACAAGTTCAACAACACACCAAGATTAGGACTTTTCAAATTTCCTAGAATGTTTAAGGCTTTCTAGGAGGCTTTCAGTTAGGTTCTGGTTTGACTTACTGGTAGTCAAACCAGAACCTAACTGAAAGACGTTGTTTGCAAAATGTTTACATGTGACCAAAATGTCATGTCAGAACAGCAAAGTCACTGGCTGTTTTCAAGAGATGATTGAAGACGCAACCTTTTTCTTAAATACCTAGCACTCGACATTCTAAAAAAAAGCATCCATGCTGTTCTTTCAACAGTTTTTGTGGTTGTTACACTTTGATATGTAAACTATTCTACCAGTATTGATCTGTTCAATAATGTGACTCAAAGCACGTTTGAATGTCGCTCTGGACAAAAGCATCTGTTAAAATGCTGTAAATGTAATGTAATGTAAAATCTTTGAAAAAAACAGTAGACAGAAAAAAAAGGAAGACCAAAACCAGATGGCTAAAAATAATCTAGTAGTGAAAGTATTAGTTTGAAAAACTTAAACTGAAGATCCATCTGATATCCGTACTAGTTTTGAGCTTTGCAGTAGTATAATCCACTGTGAGTAGAATCAGTAGCATGAGATGGTTTCTGGTTCTTATCGGCTCTTCATTCTCTCTGTACCAGGCATAGTTCAGCAATGGTGGGTTTGCATCACTGCTGCAACTCAGACACACTAAACTGACCAAAAGTACTGACGCAAATGAAGACAAGATATTGACGAGTTTCTGGGAGCATCTGAAGGAGGAAGAACCAAATTTAGGATTCCATAAATCAATAAAAGTGTATTGTAAATGTTTGGACAAAACTTACACAGAACCTGTAAAGTGTGAGCTTTGTGCTGATTTGTTCTGCTTCTGGAGCTGGTAGGTGACAGTGCAGGTGAAATGGAGTTCATGATACAGGTGAGTAGTGATGAAGTTCAATTTAGAGGAAATAAAGCTGGTTTTGTGGTTCTGCTCAGGTCTTCTCTCCTTAGGCAGGTAGTTCCATGAAAAAGACGGAGGTTTTAGAAGACATTTTCTCCAGCACCTCATTATGGACCTCCAGCTCTACCCGATCCTTCTTATACAGTGTTATTAAGGGACTGTTTGGAGATGCTGAGATAAACACACACACAATCACATTAGAGATGAGTTTTAAATGTGATCCAGTGCAATGATTAGTATCATTACAGTCACACACACAGACACACACACAGATACAAACAGACTCGCAGCTCTCACCTCAACTCTCATAAATACTGATGGTGTATACATGTATTTCAAGTCCCCTAAAGCTTCTATTCTAAAGTAATATCCACTGTCACTGAGTTTGCTCTTGTAGAAGACGTTGTCCAGTTCTTCAAGAGGGGGTCTCCTAAAATTTCCCTCCAATCCCCAATTCTGTTTGGGTGTTAAAAACTCTGTTTCTGTCTTTGTCAGTTACGTCTTTTCACCAGATTCCTGTAGGATCTCCATGAAAGTTCACTTTGTAATATTCATAGAAGTCAAAATTGCAGGGTATGAGAACACAGAGTCCACTCAGCGCTTCTACACTCTCTTTTAGACTCCTTGGAAGATTTAAACAAACATTATACAAAAATTGTTTTAGATGATACAGATCATATAAAGAACACAATACAGTCAGTACAAATATATTTTTTAACATAGATGTTTAAAAAAATCTGCTCTCAAACTACATTGCTGGGTGTAATGATACCCCCTCAACAGTTTTTGAGTTCTCATCTGTCAACCAATCCATCACCACAGCAAACAAGAAGGGGCTCAGAGCTGATCCCTGATGCAGTCCCACCTCCACTTTAAACTCCTCTGTCTGACCTACTGCACACCTCACCACTGTCCTGTTCCTCTCATACATATCCCACACCACCCTGACATACTTCTCTGCTATTTCTGACTTCTTCAGACAATACCATGTCTTCTCTCTTCGGTACCCTGTCATATCTCTATACTTCTCCATCAGCATTCCCAGAGCAAAGATTGCATCTGTAGTGCTCACCCTTGTTCTTAAAGAAAGGCACCATTACACTCCTCCTCCATTCCTCAGGCATCTTCTCACTCACTAAAATCCTGTTAAACAATTTAGTAAGTAATTCCACTGCTGCCTTTTCTAGACATTTTCACACCTCCACCAGTATCTCATCAGGACCAACTGACTTTCCTCTTTTCATCCTCTTCAAAGCCATCCTAACTTATTAATCTTTTGAACCTCCTGCTCCACATTATTTACCTATTCCACTCTTTTTTCCCTTTCATTTTTCTCATTCGTCAACACCTTAAAGTACTCCTTCCATCTTCTCTGAACACTCTACTCACTTGTGAGTACGTTTCCATCTCGATCCTTGATAACCCTAACCTGTTGCACATCCTTTCCATCTCAATCCCTCTGCCTTTCTAACCTGTACAAGTCCTTCTCTCCTTCTCTAGTGTCTAACCTAGTGTACAACTTATCATATGCCTTCTGCTTGGCCTTAGCCACTTCCCTCTTTACTCTGTGCCGCAAATCTTTGTATTCCTGTCTACTTTGCTCAGTCCTTTCCATGTCCCACTTCTTCTTGGCTTACTTCTTCTTCTGTATACTATCCTGAACTTCCTCATTCCACAGCGAGTCTCCTTATCTTCTTTCCTCCTTGCATATGACACACCCAGCACCTTTCTTCCTGTCTCCCTGATCACTTCTGCTGTAGTTTGCCATTCATCTAGAAACACTAACTGACCGCCAAGAGCCTGTTTCAACTCCTGTCTAATTTCTTCACAGTATTCTTCCTTTTTCAGCTTTCACTAATTGGTTTTCTTCTCTACCTTTAATCTCTTCTTTTTCCAGACTAACATCTCCATCCTACACACCATTATTTTATGCTGTCTGGCTACAATGCCTCCCACCACAACTTTACAGTAACTAATATCTTTCAGATCAGATTATAAGTCACTATATGCTCCTCTTGCTTCTGGAAAAAAGTATTTAGCACAGCCATTTTCATCCTCCTAGAAAAGTCTACTTTCATCTGTCCTTCACGGTTCCTTTCGCTGACTCCAAACCTGCCTAACACTTCCTCATCACCTCTGTTCCCCTCATCATTAAAGTCTGTCCCATCACTACTTTTTCTCCTCTGGAAATACTCACAATTACCTTATCTAACTCACTTAGAACATTTACCATCAGCCCTTTAATTTCAGACTCATCGCCCTGTCTGACACTTTCCAGAACATTCTTCACAAACTCCTCTTTCAGGATCACCCCTACGCCATTTCTCTTCTTATCCAAACCATAATACAACTTAAATGAGCCTTGCTACCCTTCCAGCTGGTCTCCTGTACACACAATATATCTACCTTCTTTCTCTACATCATAGCAACCAGCTCTCTACCTTTCCCTGTGCTTGTCCCAACATTTAGCGTCCCTTTTCTCAGTCCTACACTCTTGTCTTTCCTCTTCTCTTTTTGTCTATTCACACGTCCTCCTCCTCTCCTCCTTTGGTAAACTAGTAATCAAACAATATAGACATATTTTAGGTAATATTGATGCATGAATACTAACACAGGTTAGTGACCCATAGACATGAACACCAAATAAATGACAGACACAGTGTGCTCTGAAACAGGTTTATTGAAACTTGTTTTTTATTAATACTCGTTCCATCTGTAAGTAGTAGGCTTGGGCTGAGCATCAGATTTAGCTGGAGATGTTAAATTTTAAAATGCATGCAAATTAACATGTACACTAAGTTGTAATCTTTAAAAAAACATTAAGGACAATATAATGAAATGATCTGATAATGTAATCATATATATATATATATATATATATATATATATATATATATATATATATATAAAACCCTAACCCTATATATAATCTTAAAATAAGAGAGAAAAGTAAATTACTTACGGATATTGCAGAATGAAAGCAATAAACACAGCATAGTGTCGAGTTCATCAGAAAATAATAACTGCAGTGGTAAAAGAAAAGGTTAGAGGATGTTATCAGAGTTGTTTGTTTGAATGTTTTGGGAATTTGGGGAAAACTCCAAATTAAAAAAGCCTCTGCACATATTAAGAAATTTGGTGCTAATGGGTAATGGCGGAAGGTGGGAAGGTGAGATGAGACTGGGAGGAGACAGGAAAACGGTTGGTTGTTGTATTTTTTTGTTGTATTGAGGTTTTATTGGGAATCGAACAGAATGGGATGGATGAAACAGAAAAATCTAGAACTTAGGAAATGAGGGTATTTTTGCTCCTTCTCATCCTGCCTGATATCTCTGTTTTTTGAGTCTATTTTTTCTTAAAGTTTAAATATTGATTGCTGATTGTTTGCCTTGGAGGAGATTGATTTTCCCTGTAAATGTCGCTTTAGGGAGGGGCCCTGAGTTCCGACAAGCACATTTTATACACAGTGGTAATTTAAATTTATTTCATTAGAGAAATTAAATATATAGTCTTACAATATAATCATAAAAAGTAAAAACAAAGAAATTAAAATTAAAATAAAAAAATGATTTAAGAATTGATTTTTTAATTAATGAAAACAGTTACGAATATAGTATGATATAATTAGTTGCGCTGTATCTGTATCGCAGTGCTCATTCGGTAAATACAGAATTAAAAAGTGTTTTGTTCTGGATTTAATGATGGCTACATTAGTGCTAGTCAACAGATCCTGACTGAAAATCTAAAAACATCTAACAATGATTCTGAGGTGATAGTTTTTGATTTAGTTGATTACTGAAACTGAGGTTTTCAAAAGCAATGACTTCAGTTTTTTTTCCTTGACATATTTAACTGTTAATTTTATTACTACAATCGCAGAGGGCGTCAATTGGGCTATAGTTATTTGGTGATAAGGAAAGATAAAGCTGGGGATCATCTGCATAGCTGTGATGGACAATTTGTTTTTTTTTTTTTTCATTATATGACTCAGTGGGGAACAGATAAAGATTAAATAGGAGTGGTCCATAAATTAAGCTTTGTGGGACTCCTCATGTCCACTTAGTTGGATGTCCACTTAGACTTATGGTCTCCTATACTCACACATAATAACCTTTCCCTTCTAGGTATGACCTAAACTATTTGTAAATGTAAAGAGAATTTAAACCAGAAAAAAACCAATTAAAAGCAGAAATATAACACACCTGAAACAAACTAATCAAGATCTTGCTAGAAATACTTAAAACTTACAGGTAGGGGTCTTGAGTCAGTGGAGCAGAGTAACTCCAAGTTCATCCTTGAAGCTCCTCAAATTTGAGGAAAGGGCAGAAAACTGAATAATGGGTAAATGTAAGTCAATTTGAATAAAGGTCAAACTATATGATTGCAATAAACTACAAACAAATCTCTCTCTCTCACTCTCTCCTTCTTTCTCTCTCTCTCTCTCTCTCTCTCTCTCTCTCTTTTAGATGCTCCCCAGGTCCCCTCCTTCTCCAGCTGTAACAGCACTCAGAATTTTATCATGTGTGTTTCAGTGAGGTTAATAAAAATCCTGCTTCTACACTGTAATGGCGTCTCTCTGATCAGGCTCAGTGCTTTGCTGGAGGTTAGAGATGTGTGTAGAGGTGTGTGTGTGTGTATGTGCGCGCTGTGGGTTATTACACAAAACAGAAATGTACATGTTTTGTTGTGTTGAAGAATTCCCGTCATTCAGGGAATTTATGTGTGATAAAGTTTTAGAAGTTTTAGAAATAAAGTTTTTAGAGGTAAAAGGAAAAATCACGTGGAGGTTTTTGCTTACTCCTGTAGAAAATTCGACTTCTCCTTTACAAGACAACACAAAAACATTTTTAAAGTAAAAAATAACTGAAGGGTTTAACCAAAGCTGCATTTCTAAAAACTTTTTTGCTGCCTGCTGATTAGTGGTCACCAGTTCTGACAGAAGTTCAGGAGCGCGTTCACGCTGCCATGAAGATCTACCACATCTAAACAGTGTTCTGCTGGATTCATCTTCATCTTCTGCTTAGTATTGCAAAGTCTGAAGCTCAAATTTCAAATTTCAACGACAGAAAAAAACAGGATAAATACAGACAGTGAAAAATTGCAAAAGAAGATAACTTACAGAAACATTAGACCTCTCAGCTGACCACAAACTCAGATCCTTTTAAAAACACCTAGATTAAAATGATTTAAATAAAATTATCTTGTTTAAGTATGTGCTCAGCTGTACAAAGTGAACAGAGAGAGACGTCTACTTATATACATCATCTGCAAGTATATATAAGCTCTAAAATTAAAACTAAAAAAAAAGTCTTATTTATCGAGTAATAGAATATATACATTTTCACACACACACACACACACACACACACATCCGTAATCTAGAGATAAATCAGTAGGAAATGTGGAAAATGGTAGCTCATTGTTTATAGTGTTGGACTGGTGATCAAAAGATCAGGGGTTTAATTCCCGTAAACAATATGGTGTCATTGCCAGGCCGGTGAGTAAGACTCTTTAACCCTTAACTGCTAAGCTGTTACAAATGAAATGTAAATTGCTCTAAACGGCCTCTAAAGGACATGTGCTGAATGGCATGAAAGTAAATTTAATAGTTTCCATTGGGGAGATTGTGTTAATTAAAATCTGCAGAGTTTGTTTTAATATAAATGTGTAAAATAAATTTATTATATTCAATTACAGTCGACTTTTACATGAGCATTTTTAAAATATTTTATTGTGCATATGCCATCGGTTATTTGCGGAAATAATGTTTAATAAAACACACACAACTGCGAACAGAATCAGGGCATAAATCTGTACAGGAAATAAACAAAACACAATAGCGAACAAAACAAAATTAAAAAGACGAGAATCGTTAGGAAAGTCAAGTAAGGCAAACATCGGTAGCCTGAAAGTCCAATAACTAATAAACTAAACGCGATCATAATGGCATGTTGTTTGTGTTGGTTTATGAAGTAAGATGTGGGGTGACTCAAAACTCGGGCGAGGGCGCCCTCCTGTGGTCATCGGGTCGGGTAGAGGTGTTAGTGTTAGTCCTGCATTACTAACGGTTCGATTTTTTTTTAGCATCTGATTCTAAGTTTTTATTTGATGGAATTCACACAGTGTATTTAACAGCAGGTCTCAGTTTAGCTGATCGGAGTTATTCATAATACAGTTTTCTGACTGTATTATATCTACCTGTCCAGGAGGGTGCCCCCCCCCCCCCCCCCCCTCCTGTCTTTAACCCTTTCAAAAGACGGCTAGGATGGACTACAGCAGATCCCTGTTACTCCGAATTAGGAAATAAACGGGTATTATAGAAAATAGATGAATGTATTATATCTAAGATGCTGGAGTATGTTTCTCTGTGAAGCTTCAATATTTTTACGATGACTTATGTATTTTACACCCAAAGTATCTTACAGGATACAGTAAAGTCTTAAATGTCATATCATAAGGGTGACATTTAAAAGCTGTAAATTTATAAAATAAACATTTAAACTGCAATTCAGACAACCAGAAAAACAGGAAAATTAAAACACAGCAAACAAAAAAGACAATTATTTTATGATTTAAAGTTTAATTCAACTTTAGTAATAGTTTGATAAGCTGTTTTTTTTTTGACATAATAATTCATTTATTTTAATAGATATTCAGTTCAGTTAATTCTGTTCTCTCTCTCTTGCTCTCTCTTTGTGTATGTGTTGTTTGTAAAAAGTCTTTCATCATGCTGCAGTAAAGCTGAGTAACGTTTTTTTACTTTTACTTAGTTTTTACTGGACCTTTAAGAGCACAAAGGTAAGAATTAAATCTCTTTAAATATTTAATTTATTGTTTATTGTTTATTTATATAAACAAACACACACAGCCAATCAGATATCATGAGTTCTAAATGAAGGTTGATTTGTGTGTTAATCAGTGGAAACTGGTGCAAAAAATTTGGGTTGTGCAAACAAAACGAAAAATCAAACCGTTATTAATGTAGGACTGAAATGATCTGATAGTGATGATGTGACATTACTCTTTTTAAATTATAAAGAAAAGTCAACAATAAAGTTTCTTGTTAAAGATGTAATAAATGTAGTTTATTGTTTGATTATTTGATTATGCCATAAAAAGATTAAACCAATTATATCAATAAGATTTAAAGATGAAGACTGCAATACTAATGTTGGCCACTGGAAAAAAATTAAAGCAAACAACATAAAGCATAACAATGGCAAAAATATAAAACAATATTGATTCACTAACAAAAAAAGTGAGAGTTTAAAATACCTTTCTTCACGTAGAAGGGGTTGACATATCAGTGCTTCCTATTCACTGGTGTTAATGTGTTCAATAATTTTTGAATATTTATATGTTTGTGTTATTGTAGTAATGATTAGTCTTCAGTTCAGCCAGAAACTCTATCTATGGAACTCTTTATTATTTAAAAAACCCCCCACAAACTCACACCAACTCTCAGCTCAACTCATCAGCTTCCTTCAGCTGAAACACTCCTCACCAACCCCTACGTCTGGGCTCCAAGTTTTTCCACTCACCATCTCAAAATCTCTTGCGCCTCACTTTCTCCTAGATCACCCCAAAGTTACCCCAGAAGACGTATTGCCACACTACAACTTTGCATCAGCTCTTTATGCAAATCACTTTTCCTGTCAAGAAAATCAACCACATACATCAATAACATATCGCTTCTTTTTTTTACTTTCTAAAATTCTTTAATGTACTTGTTACAAGCTACAATATCTCTCACAGAATCTGTTATTGAGAAACTTCATGCTTTATTATGCTTATTTTCTGGAATCTTTCAGTAGAGTCTGACACCACATGGCTCTGCTGTTTACCCCTGAATCTTTAATTTTTTTTAATGCAGTATGGCATGGTAGTGGTTTGCCTTTTACCTGGAAGGTTACTCGTTTGGCAGGACATGGAGGGAATCAAAGTCTGTTACACAAAGGATTTGTAGTGGTGTCCCACAAGGCTCAGTACATGGTCCTCTTATTTTTTTTTCGTATACTTGCTTTCTCTAACTCAATGATGCTCTTCCTTCCCTAAATGCTCAAGTAATCTTCTCCTTCCATCCCTAGCACCACTGTCTCTGCTCAGTTCTTAGTATATCTGATGGGCATTTCATCAGCTAAATCTCAGTAACAACCTTGATGCAATTTCAAGAGATTCGTCCTGTCTTTTGATCATTCTGGACAACTTGCTGATCTCCATCTACTGCAGACAACCTAAGGGTAATTAGTAAGTCTTTCTACTAGCCTTTCTACTCGCTGTGGGAGTTTTACTCATTTATTCTGGTCAATGTTTATATTTTTCTGCAAGCATGTGTGAACGCAGCGCTGCACCAGCTGGTTAATCGCATTACAAACACTGAGCAACATCACCTGGACTATGCTATAATTGTTCTCGGGGACCTAAATAAAGCAAACCTTACACACAAAAATTCAAACAACATATTACATGCCCCTCCAGAGAGAAAAACATTCTGGACCACTGCTACACCACAATAAAGGATGCTTATCCCTCTATTCTCAGAGCTGCTTTAGGACTCCATCATCGCCATCATCTCTTATGGCCTGAAGTGGGATCATCACATCGACTTTATTGTTAAAAAGAGCCATCATTGAGTCTGACCTGTACACTAACATAACTTTCTGGTTTGGCTCAGCTACAAAATCAGACATCACTTCCTTGCTCACCCTTGTACACAATTTTGAACTTTTGCCGTCTGCCCAACGCTACAGAGCACCAAGCACCAGGACAGCTAGACACAAGAAAAGTTTATAAGCCCAGGCAATCTACCTCATGAACACTTAAATACTCTCCCTATTGTTAAATAAAAATTAAGGAATATATGCACTGCAATACCACTACAATACCACTGTTACTACCTAAACCTGTACTTTTTCTGTGCAATAATACTGTTTGCTCTTACCTTTTAATTACTATGTTACTTAAAAATGCGCACTTGAAAGCTTCTGTCACCAAAACAAAAAAGCTCTTTCTAATCCTGATTCATGGACAACCAACTGCCTTTCTGCAGGTTGCTAATTTAACACACCCATGTTATCTTCTTTACAGTATCAGAATGATTCGGCTACTTTTATCCACACAGGAAGACCATGTGTTTAAGTCCCTGTGTTTTAGACCTTGTGTTTAAAACACCTGTGTTTTAAAAAAAACCCTGTGTTTAAGCCTGTGTGTTAAAGCCCATGTGTTTTAAGTCCCTGTGTTTAAGCCCCAGTGTTTAAGTCCCTGTGTTTAAGCCCCAGTGTTTAAGCCTCTGTGTTTAATCTTCTTTAACACCCTATGTTTAAACCTCTGTGTTTAATCCTCTGTGTTTAATCCTCTGTTTTTAAGCCCCTGTGTTTAAGCCTCTGTGTTTAAGCCTCTGTGTTTAATCCTCTTTAAGACCCTATGTTTAAACCTCTGTGTTTAAACCTCTGTGTTTAATCCTCTGTGTTTAAGCCTCTGTGTTTAATCCTCTTTGTTTAAGCCCCTGTGTTAAAGCCCCCTGTTTAGGACCTTGGGTTTAATTCTTTGTGTTTAAGACCCCACGTTTAAGCCCCTGTGTTTAATCCTCTGTGTTTAATTCTCTGTGTTTAATTCTCTGTGTTTAATTCTCTATGTTTTAGACCTTGCAATAAAGCTTCTGTGTTTAACCGTTTGTGTTTAAGCCTTTGTGTTTAAGTCTCCCTGTGTAAGCCTCTGTGTTTAATCCTCTGTGTTTAAGACCCTGTGTTAAAACCTCTGTGATTAAGCCTGTGTATTTAAGTACCTGTGTGTAACTGTCTGTGTTTAACCGTCTGTGTTTAAAACCCTGTGTTTAAGCCTGTGTGTTAAAGCCCCTGTGTTTAAGCCTGTGTGTTAAAGCCCCCTATGTTTAAACCTCTGTGTTTAAACCTGTGTTTAAGACTCTGTGTTAAAGCCTCTGTGATTAAGCCTGTGTATTTAAGTACCTGTGTTTAAGCCCCTATGTTTAACCCTCTGTGTTTAACCCTCTGTGTTTAAGCCCCTGTGTTTAAGCCTCTGTGTTTAATCCTTTTTGTCCAAGCCCCTGTATTTAAGCGTTCAGTGTTTTAAGCCTCAGTGTTTAAGCCTCTGTGTTTAAGACTCTGTGTTTAACCGTCAGTGTTTAAACCGTCTGTGTTTAAAAACCCCTCTGTTTTTAAGCCTCTGTGTTTAAGCCTCTGTGTTTAAGACCCAGTGCTGTGTGTTTAAGACTCTGTGTTTAACCGTCAGTGTTTAACCGTCTGTGTTTAAAACCCTCTGTTTAAGCCTCTGTGTTTAAGCCTCTGTTAAGCCTCGTGTTTAAGACCCTGTGTTTGAGCCTCTGTGTTTTAGCCTCTGTGTTTACGCCCCTGCCTTTAAGCCTGTTCGGAAAAATGCTAAAAATGGGGGCGGCATGGGCAACACACAGGTGTGGTAAATAAATAAATAAATAAAAACAAACAAATATAAGTGTGTATATATATATATATATATATATATATATATATATATATATATATATATATATATATATATGTATTGGGAGTGGCACTAGCAGAAAGAATAAAATGAGGCTTTAATTTTTGTTTTTCGATTAATTTTTGTTACTATTTGTTTTCTTTGTTTTCCATTAGTTTAATCTAGTGGCTCTTTAGATCTTTACATCATATACTATGTAAAATGGTATTTGACAGCACTTTTAGTTTAATACTTTATCTTGATTAAGCTCTTAAAAAACTTTTAATAAACTGTAGAGCTGCAGATAGGGGGAATAATGTTTGGAAACATGCTGAAAATGGATGGAGGTGGCGTGGGCAACGCACAGGTGTGGTGGAGCAGTGATTGATGACTGGCAAAAATATAATATATATATATATATAAAGGCCCCATGACTAGATAACTGGCATGGTTTCATCCTCAGCATTGGGGCTATGGGGGATGGATAGGGGTGAAGGAAAGGGTAAAAAATGGATGGAAGAGATGGAAGAGAGGGGGAGAAAGGAAAACACAAGGGCGGGGTATTTTCCTCCACATTGCGTGGATGGATGAGACGGTCTAGGGGAACACCAATCTCCCCAGTTGGGCAGGCCAGTCGGATGTGTTCCCTACATTTAGCAGTTGAATGGAGAGAGAAATGGAGAAAAGACTTTGAAGGAATGAAGTACCACTGGTCATGATTTTTATACAAGAGTTAGATAAGTGGTCATAAGCTGTGTAGACGAATGGGTGCAGAATTATTTCAATGAGAGAATTACATCACAATGCAACCCAGATCACAGGTGTTGTTACCTTACAATGAAACTTACATCACAATGTACAATTACATCATCCTGAAATAAGGGTAACTTACATTACAATGGGGAAATTTCAAAATAATTGTAACTACATCACAATTGGATAAATCTGATTGGATATTTGGAAATTCAAAGGGAGGGACTAAATTCCACAGGCATAAAAGGACTGGATTTTTGGCTCCACTTGTGACACCGCTACGAATGTGTCCGCTCAGAGATCGGCTCTGAGGTCCGCCATTTTTAATTGGCGACCACAGAAGGACGGTCAGCGTAATGCCCTGAACCTGAACTAGGACCTCTCACCCATTGGGTCACAGAAGCCAGCACATCTAAAAATAAGACTCAAAGTCTGTGTATAGTTTATCTGTGGCCTGAAAAAAGGAAGAGGTTGCCCTGGGGAGGGTGAAGGCAGCTGGCCTCGGGCTAAAATAACTTGGGAGTGCAGACAAATTATTACATATAAATCTTGGTGAGAGGAGTTAAAAATCTCAGTGTATGTAGTAAGGGCCCCCGATCGAAGAGTCACCGTCTATTAGTGACGGGGTGGGACTTGATAAAGAGAAGTGAAGTAAAAAGAGCGGAGAGTCACCGTCTATTAGAGGTAAAGTGTTGATGCTATTAGAGCAGGTTGGGACCCAAGTAAAGAGCATATTGAATAAATTGTGTTGCGAAGCGTCACCACAGTGAGTGCAGAGTGGCAGGCTGCATTTGAATGTGGGGTGGAACCCAGAAATTATTGGTTAGGTAATTTTTCTTTATGTACTAAATGGAATGTTGAGAGAGATATTAGCTCTGATTGGAGTGTTGGCTATTGTATATCCATAGCTAGAAGGTTTCTGAGCTATTTTGTGGATATTTGGGTGTTAAAAAGGCAAGTTAGTGAGGAATAAAAATAAGTATACAGACATACACATACTAAAACTTACTAAAACAAACTGACTGGACATATACTGTACACACTAACTCATACTAACAAACATACATTTCTAATTACATTAAAGGATTGAGAAAGAGTGGCTAGAGCCAGGATAAAAGTAAGTGTTAGGGTTGGATGGCATTATTTGATTTAGAAATAGAAACCAGAGGTATAAGAAAACATACAAAGATCGTAACAGTGTTGAAAGGTGGCAAACAGCGAAATGCATTTCTGATAAATTGTGGGCTTTGACTAGATTTGATCAGAGTTTATTCACATTAATAAATACATTTAGAAATAGAGTGGTACGAAGCAATTAAGGGAATTTGGAAACTTAAACTAGTTGGTCCTATACTGCTTGCCCTGCTAGAAGCTCCTCAACCTAGCCAAGTGACATTTAAATTGTTTAACAACGAAGTAGTAGAGTTCTTTGGAGATAAACCTGCCCAAGATAATTATTGTTCAGGTTTGACAGCAACTGTTGTAGCTGAACCAAGAGAGGTACACTGGGAAAGGGGTACGGTAAAATCAATTCTGGTAGATAAAAGAATTTATTAGAGAGATTAGAAAATCCAGAATGATCTGCATTAACTGTAAAATGAATACATGTTAAATTGACGCGGTCAAAGAGAAATAGTATCCTAGGACACAGACGTAAAGCAAGTAGAGCAAGACAAGAGTGCATCATGAGAACAACCTGAGTTCACTCCAGTGGACATTATAATAATAAAACATAAAGAAGCTGAAAAAGACATCAAAAATATTCGAAAAAGTGGAAAGATCTAACTAAAGGAGAGTTGCAATGGCCAGAAAGTGGAACATTAAATGAAAAGGTATGTCAAAAAATGAAATCCAAAATTGAATGTTGGGGTAAAGCAAAGAAAGAAAAAAAAAGTAAAAACAGAAAAGAAGCTGCAGGTTGTACAATTGTTTAAGACAGAAGGACAAGAAAAGCAAAGAGAAAAGGAAAAAGAAAAGAAAGAGCAGGGATCTGCCCCACCGATGGGGATACATGGGACCATACACTAAGACCAGGTTATACCCTGTTTTTAACAGAATAGACGGGGAAGTAGGAGAAGAAATAGACATGGAAATATTGTCAGAAAATATTGTGGGAAGAATAAGATAGAGGGCAACAGAGAGATCTGAGACTTATTCACATGAAAGCCCAGAAGAAATAATACGCCAAATAGCCAGCTCAGATCCAAACAGAGTACATGATTACTGTGAAGAGGAATGGTGAAGAAAAGAAAAACAAATGCTACAATCTATAAAACCAATAACTCAATGTACCCCAAATGAGCAGACAAAGAATGTACCAAAAAATACATCGAAACTTCCAGTCTGTTGTGAGAAGTACAAGAAAGACTCAATAAACATCAGGCACAAGAGCAGAAAAAGGAACAAATGACAGAGCAAGGAGCAGAGAATGGAGGAGAGACCATTGAGACCAGACAGAAAACTCAAGAGAACTAAGTGAAGGAAGTAAAGAAGAAGAAGAGTGTGTAGCAGAGAATGCCGGCAGATGGATGGAAATGCATGGAAGAGTAAAAATAATACATGAAGATTGACAGGATGAGAGAAGGGAAATGAAAAACATGGTAAAGGAGCAAAAGTCGTTGGTAAACAAAGGGCAAAAGATACTAGAGCAAATGAAGAACAAAGTACAACTCGCAACAGAGAAAATTCAGGAATTAAAAAAATTACAATGGCAGATGCTCCGAAAAGCCACCGAGATAAGCCACAAACAACAACAAATAGCAAAAATAAGTTAGAACAGAGGTAAGACACACCATAAAACTGCAGAAAACAGTAATAAATACTTTGGCCACAGTACTCGAGGAAATAAGAGAACTTCATGAACAGCAAATACAGCAAATACAAGATGAAGGGGAAAAGATGGGGAAGATGTGCAAAGAGAAAATGTTAAAAAGAGGACTGATACACCTAAGAGGGGTCGTGGGGGAGGAAGTTAATGTCTTTCTGAAATGCACATGCAAACACGGTATTAGAAGAAAAGGGATGAAAAATTATGAAAGTGACACAGAGGATGAGCAGTTTACACAGTATCCTCTAAAAATAAATGTTCATGGGAAGACTCCTACCTAGAAACAACATGGCATGTGGAGCAAGATGCTGAATTGTAATGACCCAGGACATTTGATGAAAAACTGCCCATACATGCAAAATGACACACAAGGAAGACCAAATATGGGTTCCCAAGAAATGGAAAACCAAACGCAAAATCAACAAGGAGCAGGAAACTGGACTGGCCAATGGGTGGGTCCACAGCAACAAGAACAAATGCCAGTTCTGCCTGGGAAAGCCCAATGGGGCCAAACCCAACACACTTGTGAAGATGAAGAGAAGCCCGTAGGGAAGCTGATGCAGTGTACCACCTTACTGCATCCCGCACAAGAACCAACAACTCTGTGTTTACACTTCCAGAAACCATTAGCTCAACAATACGTGGTTATGGAAAAAGAAAATGAACCTTGTACATCTGACAGTATACTGGCTGGAACTGGAAAAAAGAACAACAACAAATCTGTGGAAAATTTAAACAGAATGGAAACCATGGCTATTTAATTCAATTCATTCAGTTTTATTTGTATAGCGCTTTTTACAATGGTGTGTCATGATGTCACAAAGCAGCTTTACACAATTGAAGAAATTATGAGACAGAATGAAACAGAAATCAGTTTGTCCCTGATGAACAAGCCGGGGGCGATGGTGGCAAGGAAAAAACTCCCTGAGATGAGATAGGAAGAAAGAAACCTTGAGAGGAACCAGACTCAACAGAGAACCCATCCTCATTTGGGTGAAAAACAAGTAGCAGGGATTATGAGGTTACATTGTGTGTGTGAACAATTTAAATCATTAGTCTTTAAAGAGCAGCTGGAACGTCTTTATGGCGAAGTGGGTCGTCCTAGGTCACCCTGGTGATGTTTCATCCGCTGGGGGGGAGGTCACAGGGAAGGGTCCAAAAGGACCGTGTCGGAGATGGGGTCTGGATCACCGGCAGCTCCGTTGTGGCATATGTAACTCAACAGTGTGTGAGAGAGAGAGAGAGAGAGAGAGAGAGAGGAGAGAGAGATGGGAAAGGAAGACAAAAAGAAGGAAAACAGTTAAGTGACAATTTAATCACACGGTTTGGATTGATTAAATGAATAATGTAGAGTGCAAGGATGGACTCCGGCAGGACTAACTAGGTCAGCATAACTAAAAGGAAAACCAGAGGGAAACACAGACATGAGGGCTCCCTGATATTTTAAGCAACCAGCCGCTCTCATCTGATTCTCAAACATACATAGGGAGGTTATTCCATGTGCTGTGTATCTTTTAGTTTTTTAGTAAGGACTCTTGCTGCTGCGTTTCTGGACTAACTGAAGTTTATTAACGCACCTAGTTGAACATCCAGACAGTAAAGAGTTACAGTAATCCAGCCTGGATGTGATATTTCTTATTTTAGCAATATTTCTAAGATGATAGAACGCTATCCTGGTAATATTGTCAGCATTTCCCAGAGGCAGCATGTAAAAAGAGAAAAGAAGTGGGCCTAAAACCGAGCCCTGTGGAACACCATACTTTACAAGGGAGCACGCAGAATAATCACCATTTAAATCAACAAACTGGTAACGATCGGTTAAATAGGACCTGAGCCACGCAAGAGCTGTTCCTTTAATTCCTACTAATTTTTCTAATCTGTTAAGAAGAATATAGTGATCTATGGTGTCGAAAGCCGCACTAAGGTCAAGTAATATAAGCAATGAGACACAGCCTTGATCGGATGCCAGTAAAGAGGTCATTAGCTATATTGACCAGTGCTGTCTCTGTGCTGTGGTGAGGCCTGAATCCTGATTGATAAAGTGCGTGTATGTTATTTCTTTGTAAATATGAACATAGCTGCTGTGCTACTACCTTCTCTAGGTGTTTAGAGATAAACGGAAGGTTAGATATCGGCCTGTAGTTCAACAGCTCATTTTGGTCAAGGTCAGGTTTCTTAATTAAAGGTTTAATAACTGCTAATTTGAAAGATTTCAGAACATACCGCTGCTGAGTGAGAGTAAGAGTTAACTATTTTCAACAGGGGTTCTGATACTGCCGGTACAATTTGCTTAAGAAAGTGTGTTGGTATAGGATCTAACACACAAGTTTTGACGATTTTGTGGAAGAGATGAGTAAATTTTCTAAGTTCTGATCTGATGCAATTTTATTATCAAAAAAGTTCATGAAATCCTCACTGCTGCATGTTATGGTGCAGGTTTCTGAGGTCGTCTTATTCCTAGTTAATTTTGCGACGGTGTCAAATAGAAATCTAGGATTATTTTTATTATTTTCAATAAGGTTAGAAAGATACGTTGATCTAGTTACACTAAGAGCTTTTTTATAAGCTACAATTCCCTCTTTCCATGCTGCCTGGAAAACCAGCAATCTAGTTTGGCGCCATTTACGTTCTAGTTTACGTTTGTTCATTATACCAAGGAGCGAGTTTCTTATCTTTAATTATTTTTCTTTTAACTGGAGCCACGTTATCTAATGTAGAGTGGAATGTGGCATCTGTTGTTCTGAGTTCTGTTGGATCAGTCGGCGATCCAATTACAGAAGACAATTCTGGAAGATAACTAATAAAGCTTTGAGCAGAAGTTGATGTAAGTGTGCGTTTAGAGCGGTAGTGCGGCGCTACATGTGCATTATTAGTATGACGCATTTTAAATGATATAAGATGGTGATCAGAAATAATTTCGCACGGAGGAGTTGTTACTATATTACTTATACTTATTCCAAAAGATAATATTAAATCTAATGTGTGACCTGCTTTATGAGTGGGTCCTATTACACACTGATTTACTCCCACTGAGTCGAGTAAAGACATAAATGCTGTTCTCAGCGGGTCGTCTGAGTTTTCAAAATGAATATTAAAGTCTCCAGCAATTAACGCTTTATCGACGGAGACAACCAGGTTAGACAGAAAATCTGCAAATTCACTAAGAAATTCAGAGTACGGTCCTGGCGGTCTGTAAATAAGAATTAGAGAAATCGATTGACTCTGCTTATTATTTGTCTCTGCAGATGTAAGGTTACCTAGAGAGCTTCGAATGTATTGAAATTTTGTCCATGTTTCTGTACGATAGTTAGATTATTATTATAAATAACTGCGACGCCTCCTCCTCTACTATTTGGGCGAGGCTGATGTATGTAACTAAAAGCTGGAGGACTAGCTTCATTTAATGCTACATACTCATTCGGTTTAGTCCATGTTTCTGTTAAACACAAAATGTCAAAATCCAGATCTGAGATCATTTCATTAACCATAAGCGCTTTAGAAGTAAGAGATCTAATGTTTAACAATCCTAGCTTCAGATCAGAGGTGCAGGCTGTGTGTTCAGTATTCTCTGAGTTACGAATATCTATATTAATTAAATTACTAAAGCGAACTTTTGGGGTTTTTCTATATTTATATTGTTTAGCTCGGGGAACAGACACAGTCTCAATATTATGGACCCTGAGTGACGACTTTGTGCAGCTAGCAGATGGTCAGATTAGCCTGTTGGTCTGCTGCTTGGCCTGGTCTACGACTATGAGCTATGTTGCAAGAAAGGAGAGCGGCTCCTTCCCGAGTGGGATGGACACCGTCCTGTCCTAACAGACCAGCTTTGCCCTCGAAAGTTTTCCAATTGTCAATGTAGCCCACACTGTTTTTGGAGCACCACCTGTATATCCAGCGGTTCAGTGACCATAACCTGCTGTAAGCTATGTCACCACGTCGCATTGGTATGGAGCCAGAGCATACTACGACATCGCACATCACCTTCGCTAATTTAAACACCTCTATGAAGTGAGTCTTACTAGTTTCCGACAGTCTAAGGTGTATATCGTTTGCACCAGCATGAACCACTATCTTTGAAAACCTATGCTGGCCTACAGCCCTAAGATTATCTGCTATGTCTGGTGCTCTGGCTCCTGGCATACATCTAACTACTGCCGCTGGTGCCCCTAGAGGCCTTGCTAATTTCACTTGCCTCACTATGGAATCTCCATTAACCAGGGTACCTTTAGGTTTCTCAGTGGGTGCTTCACTGAGCACGTGAAGCGTAGTGGCGTGCTTCGGTGGGTTAGCCTTAGCTTTAGCCTTAGCCGAAGCCTTAGCCTTAGCCGTAGCCGTAGCTTTGGCTGCGCGAGTATGCCGCTGAGTCGTCACCCATTCGCCCCGCTGTGAGGGCTCTAATGCCAGAGTCGGGGGCAGGCTAGCTACGCCTATAGCATCCAGACTCGCTGCTATGGGAGAGCTAATTGCTTCCTTGCTAACCCTCTCTAAGTCTGGATGCATTCCTCTAAAACTAGGATCTTCTCCGCCAAAGTGCTAACTAACAAACATTTATCACAAATAAAATTATTGCTAGTGGCGGAAGAAGACTCTCTAAACACATCCTGCACTCTACACACTGAACAAGCTGAAAGTTTGCCATTTTACGTACCGTAAGTTGCTGTTTTGTTTGTTTTCTTTAGTTCGTTGCTCGCTGTGCTCTCGTGCTCGCTCGCTGTTCTGCAGAGAAGCAAGTGAACCTTGGCATTGCACACTAATGTATGATAAAGATGTACAAAATTAAGAATATGATTGGCTCTGGACTGAACAGACAGAAGGCCAGGCATATAATATAAAGATAACTGACATCATAGTAGGACAACAAGGAGTGGCAGCACAAACTGAGCTACCACCAGAGATCAAAGACTGGTATCAAGTACAAAATGCTTACCAGAGGCAATATCTGCTATCACAACATGCACTGGATGGCATTCGGCCTACAATAGAAGGTTTAGTAGAAGCAGGAGTTTTGATACCCACTAGAAGCCCTTGCAACACTACAATTTTTCCAGTAAGAAAACCAAATTCAGATAAATGGCGTTTAGTACATGACTTAAGACCAGTAAATCAAGTGGTAGTGGCAGAGAAGAAACACCAGTGGTACCAGATCCACATACATTATTGTCAAATATTCCGGATGGAACAAAATGCCTCACTGTGATAGATTTATGCTCAGGGTTTTTTTTCAGTATTCCATTGCACCCTGAGTCACAATCTCTGTTTGCATTCAATTATGAAGGAAAACAGTAGACTTATACCAGATTACCACAAGGCTATTGTGGGAAGCCTACCAATTTTCGACCAGGTGTTATCTCAAGATTTACCCAAATTTGTATATTACAAGTTATCTTCTACAATATGGGGATGATCTGCTTATATGTAGTCAGACTAAAGTGCTTACAAGATTCATTAACTGTTTTGAAAACACTGGCACTGAACGGACATAAAGTTAACAAAGGCAAACTTCAATTCTGCAAACAGAAAGTAGAATATTTTGGATGAAATAAGAAAGGTTCGATGTGCAAAATATTGCCAGCACATATTGAAGTGTGTTCGAAATGCTACAAAACAGTTGTGAAGTAGTTGTTGTCATTTCTTGGCATGGCAGGGTTTTCAGTAGGCCATGGATATGTGATTTCACATTTAAAATACAACCACTAAGCGATATGAAAAAACAGCAGATCAGACTAAACCGAGTGCCCCTCTAACTTGGACTACAGAGGGAGAGGCTTCTTTCAAATTGATAAAAAGTGCACTAGCTTCAGCTCCAGTGCTGCCTAGTCCAGATTACAGTAAAAACTGTTTCAATTATATGTATCAGAAAGAAAAGGGTTTGCAGCAATTCTGACACAACAAAAACCAGGAATGAGGGAAAACAACCCATTGCTTATTTTAGTACAGCACTGGATAATGTGGAGAAGGGCATTGCCACCATGTTATCATTGCTATAGCAACTGCAACATTTGCATATGATAAAGCGTCAACCATTACTGGGTCACACCAGTAACATTATGTATTGCATGCATTGCACGCTCTACTGACAAAACCAAAATTTGGTAATAACCAATGCCAGACGAACTGGCTATGACGTACTATCAGCACCGTAACTAACTATTCAAAGGTGTAGTACAATTAATCCTGCTGATAGGATGGTACTACCAGATGAAGGGATTCCACATGAGTGTAATGAAAAAAAACTGAAAAATATTTAAAGGCAAGAGCGGATCTAAGACCAGAACCGTTGGAAAAATGCTAAATACATCTTCTTTGTGGATGCTATCATACAAGTAAGGGGCAATAAAGCTGGGTACGCAGTCATGGAATGTGTTAAAGAAATAGGACTCTTTTACTGTTGCAGTAAGCGCAGCAGTACCACAACCATGCTCCGCACAATTGGCAAAATTAAAGGCCCTAACAGCAGCCTGTAAATCAGTAGCAGGACAGGAGTGTACAGTTTTTATACCGATTCGGCATATGCATATGAAGTCTGTCATGCATCTGGAGCAATATGGGCACAAAGAGGGTTTTTAAGGGCGGACGGATCAAACAGTAACACATGGACCAGCAATATCCGAAATATTAAGAGCCATGATGTTACCTAAATCATTAGCAATTGTTAAGTGCATGGCACATTAAAAAGATGATTCACTTGTTACTAGGGGTTTAACACTGCAGCAGATGAAATGGCTAAAAAATCAGCTGTAGGAAACACTCATGTAATGACCACTAATGCAGGAAGAAGAGCAAATCATAGTACAATTAAATGTAACAATAGATGATATCAGAGAATATCAAGAGACAGCAAGTTCAGAGGAAAAAACAGTTATGGAAGAAGCGAAGGCCTGTACTAGAGCCAAGCACAGGAGTATGGAGAAGCTATAAAAGAATCTGTGTAGCTCCCACTGCTCTCCTCCCAATGTTAATAGAAGATTGCACACAGAGTAGACCACTGCAATAAAAGGGAGGTTGCAACTAAAATTAAAAAAGAGTGGTGGTCACCATATTTAGCAGCAATGATTTGTGCAACACGGAATGTGCGAAAAACATTTTACAGCTCCAATAAGTCAATAAGTACCATTCAGACATCTTATGATGGATTTTTTGTTGACATGGTAGACAGAAAAGAGGGAAAGAGATACATTTTAGTAGTAGTGAATTGATTTAGTAGATGGGTGGAAGCAATTGCTACAGCTAAAAATAATGCAAAAAATGCAGTGGGCTAAATTTCTGGGCAGGGAAGTGATCCCGAGATTTGGAATTCAAGATGAATTAAGTTCAGACAATATACTACATTTTGTAAATTATGTAATTAAGGCAACTGCAGAGGCACTATGTATAAAAAAAAAAACGCATGGGGTGTGTTTCTATCATCCCCAGTCTCAGGGAATAGTAGAGAAAGAGCCAATGGGGTTTTGAGGGGAGAAAATTGCCAAAATCTGTGCAGACACAAAGTTGAATTGGGTTTTAAGCCTTACCTTTGGCTCTCATGAAAATGCGTACACAAAAACTAACACGAAACACACATTTAACCCCACATGAAATGTTAACAGGTCGCCCAATGTCTGTGTTCCAGTGATACGGGAACCTTATGACTGCCCTCCACTGGAACAGCTGGAAGGTGAAATTGCTAGCTACATGCAACAACTGACCAAAATACACAGAACTTTGTATTCACAGGACAACAAAGACACAGTGCATGGAGAACAGGTGAAGGAGGAAGCACCATTGGTGGAGCCAGGAGACTACATTTACATAAAGCTGTTCAAAATGAAATACTGAAAGGATCCCTGAAGGGATGGTCCTTTCAAGGTTGTGGCAGCAACAACTACCACAGTCAAAGTAGTAGGAGTAAGGTAGAAGGTAAGGTAAGGAATCACTGCTGTTGTGCCGCAGTGCCAGGGCAAGAACAAGAAAGGCAGAGACCAACAAAAACTCGACCTGATACAGACACTGATTCAGACAGTGACAGCGATGGACCAGGTCCCTCAAACAGAGGAGGCCCAGCAAGGTACACAAGCAAAGACAAAGCGAAAAAAAGAAACTAGACTTGCTGCTGACAAATTAAAAGAACAAGGAAAAGAAGGGGATGTCAGTCCACTACTGAACAGAAAAGCTGGCGGGAAAAGACATACAACCTGTCACTGAACAGATGATCAGCCAGATGAACAAATTGCCAGGCCTAGTGCAATAATTAAAGAACAAAGTGACAAGCCTAAAAACCTGGAAATGTAATTTAAAGGAATTTGCTATAACAAATCACCATATATGTGCACTGAGTTTGCTAACAACCGCAAACAAGGACCACAAAATCCCTGACAATTACTCAACCTTGTACACTGTTAAATACAACAGACCACCTATGCCCGAACCACCATCAGTTGCAAAAACAGGGTGGTATCACATGGATGCCTAAAAGGCCAGAGCTCTGTGCGCCTCAGACAGGCCAGAGACATATTATACCGTGACAGTAAAAATCCAGACTTCAAAGGCAGGAAAACAGAATGATAATGAGATTTATGATTAAGAGAATGAACAGTGACAGGGCATTCAATAATCGACACATGTAAGACAATCCTTCCCCTATGGAACTTTGGTGTGGACAACAATTAAACATTTAGTAATGTGATTCACAACAAACAATTCAATGTAACAGTATACCCATCACAATGATAAAAAGGGAAAGGTGTAAAACAAATTATAATTGATTTCTGGGTCAAATGCACCACTGGAAAAGGAAGGGTATGCAAACCCCTGACAAAGCTACCAAAATGGGGAGATGATTGGCTTACATATGGCATAGTCAGACTAATGAATGTCACTTTGATTAATACAGGCTTTACGATAGAGAAGGAAGTACAGGTGGATATCAATCTTTATAAACAATGGCTATATGATTCTGCATGACAGGTAACTGAAAATAGCACATGTGTAGTGTGCCACATGTGTGACTGCAGCCCATTAAGGATAATGCCAACTTGAGGCCTAAAAGAATGTAATGGTCCACCATATCATATTGTTTCATATTGGAAATTGTGCAGGACATGCTTTTGTCATATTTAACAACAAACAGTTTTCAATGTTGTTACGGTGTCCTTTTGTGGATATGAGTTATGGACATCATAGTCGAAATTGTTGCTGACATGACTACAGGAATTGTCTCGATGGCCAGTTTAATATGCAGTTGACACTTGTAATAACACTATGACTATCATGCATGCCTATGAGCGACACAGCCGCAGACAGTGAACATATGGGCTGCTATACGAGATGGCAAGAAACTACGCATTCATTCACCCATCACATACCCGGTACTGGTAGGCTACCTACCACCATGGGAGGACAAAACCCTTGATTTACTGGTTAACTGGAGCAAAACTGGAGCAACTGATTGCTTTATCTTTCTGATTGCTTTATCTTTCCATGAGAATATTATACTGTGTTATCACCAAGGTGACCTTGGCAAGCATACTCACTGTCGAGCAAACATTGGGCGGAGTGGGAATTTTCCCTCGAAATTGAAACTGAATGTATTGTGGGGGAATAATGTTGGTTTTATGTTTGTTTATTTTCCCTCGAAATTGAATTTTATGTTGGTTTTACTGTATGTGGGGAATAATGTTGGTTTTATGTTTGTTTATTGTTTTTGTTGTTTTAGTTTATCTGTTGTAATCTAGTCGTTATAGTTATTATTTTAGGATAGGTTATCTTTGACATCATATACTATGTAAAGGGGTATTTGACATCATTTTCAGTTTGATATTTTATTTTTTATCTTGATTAAGCTCTTAATAAACTCTTATTAAACTTTAGAGTCCCAGACGGGGGAATAATGTTGGGAAAAATGCTGAAAATGAGGGTGGCGTGGGCAACACAACGGTGAGGGTGGAAAAGGGTGGGCGTGGGCAACACACAGGTGTAGTGGAGCAGTGAAAAAAAAAAAATATTTTGGGAGTGGCACCGGAAGAAAAAATGAAATGAGGCTGCACCTGATGTAAATTGGGGCAGATGTAATGGGGCAGATAAGAGAACAAACTGGGACAGTGTGCTATCAAAATCCACAATGCAACAAAAACATAGGTGTGTGTGTGTGTGTGTGTGTGTGAAAAACGACAAATTAGTATAGATAAAGTGCAAGGGTCAAACTCAAGACACAGTGGTGCTGGGAAACATTTTGGAAAATTTTATTGAAAGACCCATGACATGACTAATTAACTGGAATGGTTTTATCCTCAGCGTTGGGGCTATGGGAGGATATGAAGGAAAATAGGGGTGGAATGGATTGAAGGATGGATTCGTCGGAGAAGTGGATTGCAGGGACGAGATGTTGTCGGAGAAGGGGGCAGGGGTGGCAGTGGTGTGGGGGGAGGGGTCACACTGTTGGAACCCGTGACAATTTTCAATGAAGATTCAGTTTTTATTTCAGTTTTATTTGTTTGGCGCTTTTTACAATGGTGATTGTCACAAAACAGCTTTACACAATTGAAGAAATTATGAGATAAGAGATTGGATTCTAAAATCACACCCAGATCTTTTACTGTTGCACTTGGTGAAACAGAAAGACTGGTTAGGGTTAAGGTGTGATCAGGAAGCTTACTTTTAGCTACCTATGGTTCTAGAACCAGAACCTCTGTCTTTTCAGGGTTAAGCAAGAGGAAATTGCATAATATCCAATCCCTTATTTCCTTCACACGTTGCTCAATTTTATTAAACTGGTCTTTCACACCAGGCCTTGATGAGACGTATAACAGTGTGTCATCAGCGTAACAGTCGAAACTGATATCATGCTTACGAATTATGTTTCCCAGAGGCAGCATGTAAAGAGAGAAAAGAAGTGGGCCTAAAACCGAGCCCTGTGGAACACCATACTTTACAAGGAAACAAAAAATTCCTACAAATTTTTCTAATCTGTGAAGAAGAATATCGTGATCTATGGTGTCCAAAGCCGCACTAAGGTCAAGTAATATAAGCAACGAGACACAGCCTTGATCAGATGCCAGTAAGAGGTCATTTGCTACTTTCACCAGTGCTGTCTCTGTGCTGTGATGAGGCCTGAATTCTGGTTGATAAAGTTTGATATAAATAAAGATAATGTTATTTCTTAGTAAATATGAACATAACTGCTGCGCCACTACCTTCTCTAGGATTTTGGAGATAAACGGAAGGTTAGATATAGTCCTGTAGTTCGACAGCTCATTGTGGTATAGGTCAGGTTTCTTAATTGAAGGTTTAATAACTGCTAATTTAAAAGATTTCAGAACATACCCACTGCTGAGTAAAGAGATGAGTGTGAATAGGTTGTTCTCTTCCAGAGAAGTAACATTTTAAAGTTCTGATCTGATGCAGTTAGTTGTTCATGTTCATCAGAATCATTCGAAAGGTCTGGTTTTTTTTTAAAGCGTGAATTTTCTGCCTAATGTTTGCAATTTTATTATCAAAAAAGTTCATGAAATCCTCACTGCTGCACGCAGTTATGGTGCAGCTTTCTGAGGTCGTCTTATTCCTAGTTAATTTTACGATAGTGTCAAATAGAAATCTAGGATTAATTTTATTATTTTCAATAAGGTTAGAAAGATACGTTGATCTAGTTGCACTAAGAGCTTTTTTATAAGCTAGAATTCCCTCTTTCCATGCTGCCTGGAAAAAACCAACAATCTAGTTTGGTGCCATTTACATTCTATTTATTCGCTTTTTCTAGTTTTTCTTTTTGTTTACGGGCGCTCTGTTTTTAAAGAGCATGTGTGTTCATTATATCAAGGAGTGAGTTTCTTATTTTTAATTTTTTTTTTTCTTTTAACTGGAGCCACGTTATCTAATGTATAGCGGAATGCAGCATCTATGTATTTAGTCGCCTGCTCGAGTTCTGTTGGATCAGATGACGACGATCCAATGACAGAAGACAATTCTGGAAGATAACTAATAAAGCTCTGAGCAGAAGTTGATTTAAGTGTATGTTTAAAGCGGTAGCGCGGCGCTACGTGTGCATTTTAGTATGACGCATTTTAAATAATATAAGATAGTGATCAGAAATAATTTCGCACTGAGGAATTGTTACTATATTACTTATACTTATTCTGAAAGATAATATTAAATCTAATGTGTGACCTGCTTTAGTTCTCCCACTGAGTCGAGTAAGGACATAAATGCTGTTCTCAGAGTTTTCAAAATGAATATTAAAGTCTCCAGCAATTAACGCTTTATCAATGGAGACAACCAGGTTAGACAGGAAATCTGCAAATTCACTAGGAAATTCGGAATACGGTCCTGGCGGTCTGTAAATAAGAATTAGGCTGATGTATGTAGCTGAATGCTACATACTTATTCGGTTTAGTCCATGTTTCTGTTAACCACAAAATGTCAAACTCCAGATCTGAGATCATTTCATTAACCATAAGTGCTTTAGAAGTAAGGGATCTAATGTTTAACTATCCTAGCTTCAGATCAGAGGTGCAGGCTGTGTGTTCAGTATTCTCTGAATTACAAATATCTATATTAATTAAATTACTGAAGCAAACTTTTGGGTTGTTTTTTGTATTTATATTGTTTAGTTCGGGGAACAGACACAGTCTCAATATTATGAACCCTGAGTGACGACTTTGTGCAGCTAGCAGATGGTCAGATTAGCCTGTTGGTCTGCTGCTTGGCCTGGTCTACGACTATGAGCTATGTTGCAAGAAAGGAGAGCGGCTCCTTCCCGAGTGGGATGGACACCGTCCAGTCCTAACCGGCCAGCTTTGCCCTCAAAATTTTTCCAGTTGTCAATGTAGCCAACACTGTTTTCGGAGCACCACCTGGACATCCAGCGGTTTTCAGTGACCATAACCTGCTGTAAGCTATGTCACCACGTCACATTGGTATGGGCCAGAGCATACTACGACATCGGACATCGCCTTTGCTAGTTTAAAACACCTCTATGAAGTGAGTCTTACTAGTTTCCGACTGTCTAAGGTGTATATCGTTTGCACCAGCATGAACCACTATCTTTGAAAACCTATGCTGGCCTACAGCCCTAAGATTATCTGCTATGTCTGGTGCTCTGGCTCCTGGCATAAATCTAACTACTGCCGCTGGCGCCCCTAGAGGCCTAGCTAATTTTCAAAGATGTTTGGCACCAGTGTAGATACCAGTTTTTTCAGTGGTATCAGGAAGAGCAATGGTGTCGGTTTGTGTTCCAACATCACAGGTTCGAGGAGGAAGATCTGTGCGCACAGGCAGGGTACTTCCTCCAGAGTGCTTGGATGGATGACAAAGTCTAGGGGAACACAAATCTTCCCAGTCTGGCAGGCCAGTTGAGAATGCTGCGCCCGTCGGATGTGTTCCCTACGTCTAGCAGTTGAACGAGCTGGGGTCTTAGATTGCAGGAAAGCCAAGTGTGAAAACATAAGGAAGAGAATTATATTATATATATTATATATTATATATATATCTTTTTTTTTACAAACATGAAGTCAAACTTAACTTTAATAGGAAATTATTTCACAATGAGATAATTACAGATCACAGATATTGTTACCTCACAGTGTAACTTACATCACAATGTACAATTACATCATCATGAAATAAGGGTAACTTACAGTACAATGGGGAGATTGCGAAATAATGGTAACTACATCACAATTGGATAAATCTTATTGGTTAAATTTGGAAATAATGGAAATTTATTGGTTAAGAAAAGGGAGGGACTAAATTTCATGGGTATATTGCACTTCCTTTTGGGATTACACTTTTTGCTTCTGCTATTTATTGTTGGAAAGATTGCCTTCTGTTGGATCCTCTAAATGCTTTCTGACTGCAATAAATTGGAGATTTTTGCTCTTCTCACCTTGGACTGTTATTCTTTTTAGAAGTTTATTATTTTCTTTGATAATTTAATTAGGACGTAGTGGAAACTGGCTCAACTTGTGACACACCTACGAATGTGTCCGCTCAGAGATGGGCTCTGAGGTCCGACAATCCTCTGTGTTTAAGCCCTTGTGTTTAAGCCTATGTGTTTAAGCCCTTGTGTTTAAGCCTCTGTGTTTAAGCCTCTTGTTTAAGCCTATGTATTTAAGTACCTCTATTTAAGCCTCTGTCATTAAGCCCCTGTGTTTAACCTTCTTTGTTTAACCCTCTGTGTTTAAGCCCCTGTGTTCGAGCCCCCATGTTTAGGACCCTGTGTTTAAGTTTCTGTGTTTTATTTCCTGTGTTTAAGACCCAATGTTAAAGCCTCTGTGTTTAAGCCTCTTGGTTAAGCCTATGTATTTAAGTACCTCTGTCGGTTAAGCCTCTGTCATTAAGCCCCTGTGTTTAATCCTCTGTGTTTAACCCTCTGTTTTTTAAGCCCCTGTGTTTAACCTTCTTTGTTTAACCCTCTTTGTTTAAGCCCCTGTGTTCGAGCCCCCATGTTTAGGACCCTGTGTTTAAGTTTCTGTGTTTTATTTCCTGTGTTTAAGTTAAAGCCTCTATGTTTAATCCTTTGTGTTTAATCCTCTGGGTTTAAAACCCTGTGTTTAAACCTCTGTGTTTAAGACCCAGTGTTTAAGCCTTTTAGTTAAGCCTGTGTATTAAAGCCTCAGTGTTTAAGCCTCAGTGTTTAAGCCTCTGTGTTTAATTCTCTGTGTTTAAGGACCTGTATTTAAGCCCCGCTTTTAAGGCCCTGTGTTAAAGCCTCTGCGCTTTAGGTCCTGTAATTAAGCCCATGTGTTTAGGACCCTGTGTTTAACCCTCTGTGCTTGAGCCTTTTGGTTAAGCCTGTGTATTTAAGCCCCTATGTTTAAACCTCTGTGTTTAAACCTCAGTGTTCAAGCCTCTGTGTTTAAGACCCTGAGCTTTAGCCTCTGTGTTTAAGCCTGTGTGTTTAAGCTTCTGTGTTTAACCCTCTGTTTTTACACCTCTGTGTTTAAGCCTGTGTGTTTAAGCCCCTATTTTTTTAAGCCTCTCTGTTTAACCCTCTGTGTTTAAGCCCCTGTTATTAGGCCTCTGTGTTTAAGCCTCTGTGTTTAGGCCTCTGTGTTCATGCTTTTGTGTTTAAGCCTCTGTGTTTATGCCTGTGTGTTTAAGCCCCTGTGTTCCCTGTGTTCAACCATCTGTATTTAAGCCTCTGTGTGAAAGCCTGTGTTTTCAGCCCTGGTGTTTAATCCTCTGTGTTCAAGCCTCTGTGTTTAAACCTCTGTGTTTAGAAACTTGTGTTTAAGCCTCTGTGTTTAATCCTCTGTGTTTAAGACCCTGTGTTTAAGCTTCTGTGTTAAAAAAGCCCCTGTGTTTAAGGCTCTGTGTTTAAGACCCCTTTGTTTAGGCCTCTGTGTTTTGGCCTCTGTGTTTAAGACAGTGTTTAAGCCACCATGTTGTTTTCTCTATGTTTGACCCTGTGTTTAAGCCTTTGTGTTTAAGCCTCTGTGTTTATGACCACTGTGTCTAAGGCTCTGTGTTTAAGACCCCGTTGTTTAAGCTTCTGTGATGCCCAAACTCCAACCTAAACATCATCTTAAGGAGGGTGGTGAAACGGAGGTGGTCTAGGGGGTGGGATGGCAGTCCAGGCACATGAAGCCCGCAGAACCCTAATCCTTGGTCCAAATGGAGGCTGTAAAACCCTCCATGGCCTATATGGTAAAGCAGATCGTGGCCCATTGTGGGGATAGCCCATGATTCAGCTCAGTCGCTGGGACAGTACGTCCTGGTCCTGGTCCCGGCTCTGCCAGAGATTCCCTACTCTTATCCCCCCAAAAAAATATAGTAGTGGGTTTGGGCATGGCGTGAGCAGGCTTGGAAGACGTTGTGTGATGAGGGGACCATTGGGGGACCAGTGGCTCTGTGGACCAAGGTGAGACCAGCGGATCTGTGGACCAAGATGGGACCAGCGGCTCTGTGGACCAAGGCGGGACATACGGCTCAGAGGACCATGGCAGGACAGGTGTGACCAAAACTATCCCTGATGTGACCAGCATTAAAAAAAATTTCTAGGGTGAGGCATGTCACAAACAGCTGGAAACAGCTCAGCTGGAGGCCCCTCTGGCGTGGCATCAGGCATGGCTGGAGGCCACTCGGGCGTGGCATCAGGCGTGGCTCAAGGCCCCTCTGGCATGGCATCAAGCTTGACTGGAGGCCCCTCCGGTGTGGCATCAAGCTTGACTGGAGTCCTCTCTGGTGTGACAACAGGCTCAGGGTCTTGAGTAGGCTCCTGATCGGACTTGGCAGCACAAACTAAGCAATAGCTGGCCCAGACACATAGAATAGTTGTAGTTCAAGTTCATTGATGCTTTTATTGTCAAGTTGATGCTTTATTGTCAAGTTCATTGATGCTTTATTGTCATTTTAAACATATATAGCAGATGCAGTACAGACTGAGATGAAATAACATTTCTCCAGGACCCCCTGGTGCTACACAAAACATAGAATTTACAAAACAACAAAGAGCCACTATAGATAGACAGGATAGACATAAAGTGCATGTCAGTGCAGACAATGCAGAAACAGACAGTGCGATAAACAATACAAACATAACAAGGACAGTGCAAAAAGACAATAAAAAACGGGACATAACGGAATAGCGCCAACCATATTGTAGATGAGACTCGAAATGTGCAATACTGTGCAAATAGCATTGTAAAGTGAGTAAAGTAACTATAGTATTGTAAGTGACTATAGTATTGTAAAGTGACTGTGCTTACAAAAAATGTTCGAGTGTGTGCATATATGTGGGTTGAGGTAGTTCAGTTCAGTGTGTTGAGCAGCCTGATGGCTTGAGGAAAGAAACTGTTACACATTCGGGTTGTGAGGGTATCTTTTCCCAGAGGGCAGGAGTGTGTAGAGTGAGTGTGAGGGGTGTGTGGGGTCCTCCACAATGCTGTTAGCTTTGCGGATGCATCGTGTGGTGTAGATGCCCATTATAGAGGGAAGAGGGATCTTCTTAGCTGTTCTCATTGTCCTTTGCAGGGTCTTGCAATCCGACACGGTGCAGTTCCCGAACCAGGCAGTGATGCAGCTGCTCAGAATGCTATTGATGGTCCCTCTGTAGAACATTGTCAGGATGGGAGGTGGAAGGTGGGCTTTCCTTAGTCTTCGCAGGAAGTAGAGGCGCTGCTGGGCTTTTTTTAGCTAATGGAGCTGGTGTGTGGTGAGGTTCTTTCTCCGTCAGGTGGACATGAAGAAATTTAGTGTCCTTGACATGACGATCTCTCTACCGAGGAGCCGTCGATGTTCGGCGGAGAATGGTCGCTCTTTGTTTTCCTGAAGTCAACAACTATCTCCTAAGTCTCACCAACGTTCAGGTTATTGGCTTTACACCAAGCTGTTTGCTGTTTCACCTCCTCTCTGTATGCTGACTCGTTGTTTCTTGTTCTTGCTGATAAGACCCACCACTAACCCTAACCCACGATGTCTTCACTGACATCTGCTAGCTACCCCCATTACTGGGGGAGCCAAACAGATGGGCATCGTCTCTTTAAAACTTACACCAGCTGAGAGAAATTATGACGTTGGTAACAAGGAGTTCCTAGCTATCAAGGAAACGCTAATGGAGTGGAGACATAAGTGGAGACATAAGTATCTTTAGGACCTCAAAGCTTGCCAAACGCCTAAACTCTCGACAAGCATGCTGGGCCCTGTTCTTCACTTGGTTCCCAGTCACATACCGACCTGGGACAAAGAATAATAAGGCTTACCATGAATAAGGCTTACCATGACCCATACCTGAACCAATCCTGAACCCTCAGATCTTTGTGGGCCTTATTCACTGGGACATAGAGAATACCAGCCTGGACAACTTGTCTGGTTGTTAACAGAGATCCACGACTTCGACTTTCCTGTAAAGCCCTAAGTGTATGTGGGTTTGTTTAAAGTATTACGCCAGGTCAACCCTGTCACCTACCGGCTTGAACTACCTCCCTCTTATTTTCCCCTCCTTCCATGTCTCGTTATTGAAACCTCATTACACTTAGTCTACTTTACAGCCCCCACCTGTCAAACCCCCAGCTCTGATAAAACTGAGGGGACCCCTGCATAACAGGTTAACAAAATTCTGGACTCCATGAGAAGGAGGGGTCTTATGGAATATCTTATCGACTGGAAGGGGTACGGCCCAGAAGAACAATCCTGGGTAAAAGCCAGAGACATCCTGGACCCTAATCTGATCCATGAATTTCATTCTAATCATCCTGAACGCCCGACACCTTGTTCTTGTGGACGCCCTCTTAGAATGCCTATAGAAGGAGGTGCACTGTAACAATTCCGTCCGCCCGTCACCAGAGAATCGCTTCAGTACTTCACTCTAGTATTTTAAAACAGAGCCGGAAGTTATATCAAAGGAGTTTCCGCAAAAAAATAAATTATTTACAATCACAATTTCAAGTCGAACGTTGTGCAAAATTAAATAAAAACAGAATTCAATGATTTGCAAATTCTAATTTTATTTACAATAGAGACTAGGAAAAAAAATCAAATATGTAATATAAAAAAAATCAAATATGTCAGGAAATATAAAAAAAAAAAAAATAAAGAAACTTTAAAATTCATGGCAACAACAAGTGTAGACAGAACTCATGTTTGTACAGACCTCATGTACTGTAACCTCCATCCAAGGGATGGCACTAAAGGTGATACATTTTAATTAAAAACAAGTTTTTAGATTAAATAAATCGAGAATGTTTCGTTAATCAGAACAGATAATCATTATTTAGTCAGACTTTTAAAACACCATAGAATAAAAATCAGAATAAGAACTGTATAAACAGGAAGTGCTGATAAATTAAGATTATAAATATTGAGATTATAGATTGTGATGGCCCCTGGAGATCCTCACCCTGTCGTTTAAGTATTATTTTCTTTAGATTTATAGACTCATTTGACCACTAGGGGGTCGTCATGGTGCCGTTTTTTCTGATTAGCTGTCCTTTTTCACCTGTGCACCTCGGCCTCTTTGAATAACGAGTGTGTATGCCATTTAAATCTTATTGTAAGCCTTTAAGTTCACAAATTAACTTGTATTTATGTTTCTTTATATAAACAAAGAAAATGTGGAAAAATTTGGAAACATCACAGCTCTAAACACAGGAAGATGCCGACATAAATATTTACATGATTTTATGACTGGAATATAAAATTTTCGTGGAGTTTTTAATTCGTCTGGCCACATAGTGAACAAAAACACATTAGTTATAAGCATTGTTTAAAAAAATAAATAAAATACCAAAAAATTTCTTTGACTGTGACACACTGAAAGACACACACAGACAAGCTTATATATAAAATATTTCTGTCAATGCTGTGATAATTTTGCTGTAATGTCTGTTTTTGTGTCTTGTTAATTAAAGAAAATATTCATCTTGTCATCTTGCCAATACATTTTCAGTGTGTTGGTTATTGTTATAAATATTTGAGCCTTTGCTCCAGCCTTTGCTCCACCAGACCACGAGATGGCAACACAGAGTTTTGTTTTTGACAGATAGAAGACTGATGGTTTGTTGCTTAGCAACGTTAGATGTTACGATTTTAAAGATCTTTGTTAGCAATTTTTGATTGTTAAAGGATTTTCTGCACATGCATACCTTACAAAATATGTATTGATTTGAATTGTATCAAAAGCTATTTATTATTATGTTAATTATATTATTCATAAATCAAGTAATCCGTTGTTGTGTAATAATAATAATAATAATAATAATAATAATAAGAAGAGTAAGAAGACAAACAGAGACCCTAGCGGGAAAATACGGAAATTACTGAAATTATTAAAAATTATTATGATTAATTTTTTTTACACTTTTCCCAGTGTAAAACTTTAAAACCAATTTGAACTTATACATAAAGCAAAAAAACCCCCAAAATATCACTGCAAATCCATTTTATCTGTAAATAATTTAACCATATTATACACGACATTTCATCAACATTCCCACTTAACAAAAATAAACATGGTTGCGACGCGCAAAATCAAACTGAAAATAAACTTTTCTGCTAGCCTCTGGAAAACACACCTTTATTGAAACAATAGGCGCTGTTACATTTACAGCATTTGGCAGACGCCCTTATTCAGAGCGACTTACTTTTATACAACTGAGAAATTAGAGGTTAAGGGTCTTGCTCAGGGGCCCAACAGTGGTAGCATGGTGGAGCTGGGAATTGAACCCACAGTCTTTGGGTTGGTAGTCCAACACCTTAACCATGAGTCACCACTTACCCACTGTTAAAACTTTTAAACACACAGCATGTCACCAGTATGTAGCCATTGTGCGCTGTTGATGTTCGATTGTGACACGCCCTTTTTGTTAATTTGTTTACGCATAGCTCTATCCACTTTTATATTATTATATTATACATTAATATATTATATTATATTATATTATATTATAGTTTAGTTTGTGCTGCTTTGTTTTTTTTAATATGAGACATTATATTATAGATGATGACGTCACCCCTTCCTGGTATTGTACTGGTATGTGCCGTAAAATGTTCGTGATTGACCAAAGAATAAATGTAAATATATCATTTATATCTAACAAACCTAAGCAGGCCAATCAATTTTTTTACAGCACAAATAGAGCAAAACGTTTATAACTATTTCTGCCACTTTTTTTTTCGTTGTGTGGCGGGCCAACTTTATGCAGGTCAGCCTGTGTAATGTGATCCATGCTATGAAATCTGCATTGCAGGTTGCGAAAAACATACTGTTTAAAAGCTTAAAATGGATTTGGTTTAAACATAAAAGTAATTTTTTACCATTTCATCAATATTTCATTAACATTCTGTCAACATTCTGTCAACATTTAAATAGAAGTATTTGAGAACGAATTTGGTCTTTAATTGTCTCTTGGAGACAGTCAGTGTAGCAGGTAGTAGACTCAGAACACAGGAGTTAGAACCAAACAGACCAGTTTATTTCACAGGAACCAGGACAGAAGTCAAAGGCTGGGTTTTAAAAACTTAAAGTCTTAGGTTAGAACGAAAAACTTGGTAGAAAAGGATTACACGCGAAGAGCTCAGGAGTCATAGGAAGCAACCTGTAACACTGGAAAAGCCTAAAAGTCCGGAACTCTCTTGGAAGTACTGAGTCTGGATGACTGTGGAAACCTTGGAAGCTTGGGACGCTCGAGAACGAAAGAGACATGGGATTGAGTTTTTTTTCCGACAGCTTAGATCAGACACCAACTGACTAAAGGTGAGCTGCTTAAATAAGGAAGGGGAGTGTGTTCTTGGAATGTAAGTCAGGTGTGTGTGTTATTAGTATTCTGGGGAGTGAGAGTGTTGCACTATGGAGGAGCCTGGTGTTATTGTGACAGTCAGTGTCTCTGTTGATCTGACTCTGATGTGTTAATTCCTCTGTCTTGGTGCCAGAACAGAGAAAAAAGTCTTGATCCCTTGTGTATTATGGGATTGTGGAACAGTCGAACGTTTTTTGTGGATCTGTGGGACACGGTGTGATGTGAGGGGTGATGTGTGATTTAAAATAAAAACGGCGCTGCTCTGGTTTCGGTTTAAAGGTGACGGAGCGCAGCAGTGGGTGTGTGTGAAAACAACTTGTGCAGCTGCATTCTAAATCATCTTATTAAGATTACATAAACATTTCTTTACACATTATAAAAACTCTGTAATAATAAATATTTGACGTGTGTGTGTGTGTGTGTATGTGGCTGATGTAGTTGCTGTGTGCTGCAGTGGTGTATCAGTGTTTGTATCTGTTTGTCCAGCTGTCAGGCATCAACTGTCAGGACTTGGTCATGCTGGTCAGGTCACCGGAGGGAAACAGAGACTTTCAGCTCCTATGTTGTAGATTATGTGGTCCATGTTTATGTTGTCTGCAATGTGTCATGTGAGTCTCACTGTCTTTATTGGTTAATTGTTTTCCCAATTTGTGTGTGTGTATTTATACCCTGTGTGTTTTAAGTTGTCTTGGTTTTGCTTTGTTGCTCTCATCATTTTTACACCTCAGAGTCGGTGGGCGGAGCTTCTGTTGATATATTTGGAGAAAGTTTGAGATGGCTGGTTTGATTTGTTCTCACGGCTGTGCAATAATTCCCGCTTGTCTTTCTAATAAGGTAAGGATGAGCGTGATTGGTGGCTTTCTCTCTCTGTCTGTCTGTCTGTAGGGGCTAAGTTAGAAATCGTACTTTTCTCAATCTCTTATCACGAATGGAGATGAACACATCACGTAGAGTGAGGATGAAAATCTGTTTGACTTTTATTCTTCTCTCGTCCACACTCACACTCACAGCATGTGGTAAGTTTACACTGATTATTCACACTTCAACATTACACACTCCATGCCAACCTTACAAACGGCTCGGAATGGTGAGACAGGAAAACTTTAAGTTTAGAAGTAAGTAAAACTTTACAAACAGTAACAGAGTTTCATGTAGATAAAATTTAAAACTCATAAGCAATTTGTGTCACACAAAATTTTTTGTGTGAGATTTTGTGTGTGATTTTGTTTGTGTGTGTGTAATTTTGTGTGTAATTGTTTTTGTGATTTTGTGTTTGAGAGTGTGTGTGATTACTTTTGTGATTTTGTGTGTGATTGTGTGTCTGTGTGAGATGTTTTTGTAAATTTTTGTTTGTGATTCTGTGTGTGTGATTGTTTTTGTGATCTTGTTTGTGTGAGAGATTTTGTGTGTGTGTCTGTGATTGTTTTTGTAATTTTGTGTTTTGTGTGTGTGATTGTTTTTGTGATTTTGTGTGTGTGTGTGTTTGTGTGTGTGTGCCCTCATACACTGTGACCTTATCTGTTACTCTTTTAGACAGTGTGCGGTTGGTAAACGGTGTGAGTCGCTGTGATGGGAGAGTGGAGGTATTTCATGACAATAAGTGGGGAACAGTGTGCCGTGATGACTGGGATCTGACAGATGCAGCAGTTGTGTGTAGAGAACTGCACTGTGGAGATTCTTTTGAGGTTACCAATCGCTATCTACCAGGATCAGGACCAATCTGGATGGATAACGTGGACTGTAAAGGTTTAGAGTCGACACTCAAGGACTGCAGGTCACAGGGGTGGGGAAAACATAACTGTAATCATTTTTATGATGCTGGAGTTGTCTGCTCAGGTATACATCTGTATTAAAAAAACACTACAATTACATACATTATTGTGATTTAATAAACAAGCATTTGATTCAATGTATTTATTTTATTTAATTCCATTATTTTATTTCAGTAAACAATTTATTACTTTTGTATTTAAACTGGTATTGTTCTTCTATTCTGTCTTTATTATATAAATTTACACAAATAATTAAACTTAGGTCCGACTGTGAGACTCACTGCTGGTCCTCACCAGTGCTCTGGAAGAGTGGAGGTGTTTAATAAAGGCTCCTGGTCAACGGTGTGTGATGCTGACTTTAACCAGCAGAATGCAGAGGTCGTGTGTCGAGATCTGGACTGTGGGATCCCTGTAAAGTTTTTGGAATTTAGCCATGGGAAGGATCAGGTGTGGACAGCGAAGCTTCAGTGTGAGGGCAATGAACCTAGCATTAACTTCTGTCCAACATCATCGTCAGTCAATCACTTAAACTGCTCTGATGACAACGACGTGGGATTGATATGTTCTGGTTAAGTGCCATAATAAACATTTGTTTTAATAGAAACCACATACCTGTCCATTAAACTGTATGGCGTATTTATTAAGGTTCCTCTTTCACTGCTGTTTGTTTAGGTCACACAGTGGCGCGGCTGATAAACGGAATGGACCTTTGTTCTGGTAGGGTGGAGATAATGTACCTCGAAAAGTGGGGCACGGTTTGTGATGTAGGCTGGAATATGAGAGCTGCAGAGGTTCTCTGTGCACAGCTAGGTTGTGGGACTGCTGTGGCTTTGGTGGAGGTTGATTGGTTTGGGGAGGGAAATGGACATATCTGGGCTGATGTTTTTGATTGTCAGGGAAACGAGACACACCTGTCACAATGTCACATTACATCATGGAGTCGAGCCACATGCTCTCATAAACAGGATTCTGGAGTCATCTGTAATGGTGAGATTTTACTGTAAAACCCAAAACTTCAAACTAACCCTAACACAACACTAACCCCAACTCAACACTAACTCCTAACCCAACACTAACTCTATCCCCTAAATCAACACTAACCTCTCACCCAACCCTAAATCATAACACCTTTATGGTCATATTGTAACAACATTAATGGTGGCTCATGGTTAAGGTGTTGGACTACCAACCTGAAGATCGGGAGTTTGAGTCCCTACTCCACCAAGCCAAAATTGCTGGGCCCCTGAGCAAGGCCCTCAACCCCATTTGCTCAGTTGTATAAATTAAATAAATGCAAGTCGCTCTGGATAATGGTGTCTGCCAAATGCTGTAAATGTAAACTAACTATAACAGTACTCTTACTTTATTTACCTTCATTTGAATATTTCAATTTTAATCACTGCATTTAAAAGAATTTATTATTCAGTGACTTACATTTATATATTTGTCTATAACTGAGCAGTTAAAGGTTCAGAGATTTCCTTGAAGGGCCAGAAGCGCCATTTTGGTGCTGGCACTTAACTCTTGACTTTAAGCTATCATTCACTTCTTCTGCTTCAGGTTCATCCTTGGTGTTTTATGATGGCCAAGCGCGGTTGTCTGGAGGCAGTGAATGTCAGGGAGAGTTGGAGGTTTATTTCAGGCAGGACTGGAGGCGAGTTCTTTGGGACTCATGGAATCTGTCTGATTCATCTGTGCTCTGCAGACAGCTGGGCTGTGGCCCTGTAATAAACAACAGCTTTTCACGATCCAACACAGTGAACAATCACACGTGTGTAATGGGTTTTAGCTGCTCTGGGAGTAAAGCATATCTGGGGAAGCAGTGCCCCAGCTGAACTTGTTAACTGCAGCTCTGGGGAACAACTCTACATCACCTGCTCAGGTAAACAACAGACCTGCAATAAATATTAACTGGTTTTATATCAATTCTAACATTCTAATCTTTAATCCAGTCCCAAGGTCCATTAGGCTGGTGAGTTCTGGAGGGGTCTGTGCAGGACGGCTGGAGGTTTTCCACAGGGGCTCCTGGGGGACAGTGTGCGATGACTCCTGGGATATTAAGGATGCGCAGGTGGTGTGCAGACAACTGCAGTGTGGAGATGCCCTCACAACTCACATACCAGCTTGGTTTGGTCCTGGAACTGGATCCATATGGCTGAATGAGGTGGAGTGTGAGGGTAATGAGATGTCCATGTGGAACTGCAGATTTCAGCTGTCTGAAGAGGGTGAATGTGGACACCAGGAGGATGTAGGAGTCGTGTGCACAGGTACGGCCTAATGACTGATGATAAACTTCTCAGGATGTTTTGTAAATAAAGTGTAAGTCGTGTTTTCTTACCAGAGTTTAATGAGATTCGACTCACGGAGGGCTGTGAAGGAAATCTGGAGCTCTTTTACAATGGAACCTGGGGTAACGTGTGTGTTAGGCAGATGGGTCCAGAAACTGCAAATATAGTTTGTCGGAAGCTGAACTGCGGACCAGCCAAGTGGGTTATTCTGGCATAGCGAGAGTCAAATCTGCTCCGAATTGGCTGTATGATGTACAATGTAGGAAACACGATTCTGATTTGCTGAAATGTCCGTCTTTACCTTTGGAACAGAATGAATGTTATTTTGGTGAGATGGTTCAGATTTCCTGCACAGGTAGGACGATTCTATTACTACTGGTTTACACATTTTCTTAAATATTTAATCTGTAAAATAATAAGAAGTAGAAAGTCTGTTTTTATGTCTTTTTTTTACAGCAGAAGATGCAACATCTCCACATGAAACATGCTCAGCAGGTTCTCTTCAGAAATATTTCTCAGGCAAGAACACATACATTTCTGATATTTGGCAGACATTTTTATTCAGAGTAACTTGCTCAGGGACTCAACAGTGACAGTTTTGGGGTGTTGGAATAGGAACTCAGAATCTTCTGCTCCACGGTCCAACACTTTAACCACTAAGCCATTAGAAGCCTCATTGGTCTTGCATTGTGTAAAAGGTTCTTCAAACAAGTCCGTGTGAGCTGTTATTATAGAGAATCAATCAACAATCATAATTCATTGTTCAGGGATTGATTGGTTATAGCTGATTCTGTCAATGTGTCCTGGTGTTGTAGTTCTTTAGAGTCTTTGTGATGTGTGTGCTTGTGTGTGATGTAGATCAATGGCCCCTCAGGCTGAGTAAAGGAAAGGGACACTGCTCTGGAGTGTTGCAGGTGTTTTATAACTTTACCTGGAGCTTCTTTTGTGAGGATCGGTGGAACATGGAGAACGCTCAGGTGGTGTGCAGACATCTGGGTTGCGGCTCGGCACTCAGTGCTGATAATAAGGTTCCCTCTGGTTCTGGTTCAGAAACTATCTGTCTGGACAGAGTGAAGTGTAGAGGAAATGAGATTAACCTGTGGGACTGTTATCATTCGATGAAGAAACGCACTAACTGCTCTTACTGGTCTTACGTCACCTGTGCAGGTTAGATTGGTGGGTGGGGACATTAACGCTTAATATTTTTGTATCCTAAAACATTTCTATAAGTAATAAGGAAAGTGATTTTTAAGAATTTTAAAACTGATTTAGTGAGTTTATATTTTTTGCTTGATTGTTTTTTGTTGTTCTGTAGATCCAGACATACCCAGTGTTTCTTCCACTACACAATCCACCACCAACAACAAATCAGGTGTGTATATCTGATACACATATCTGATATCTGATAGGATATTTCTCTAAAATATTTATGACAACGTGATATTAACCCCCTTTCAGAAAGAGTCATCAGAATTCCTTCATCCACACCTCCACTGGTTCTTGTTGTGTTGGGAACAATGCTCTTCCTGACCTTGGTGCTCTCGTTGATTCTGTTCTACCGGAACAGGTTGCTTAGTAGAGGTACCCCATTTTTAAACACTCTCTATTCAGCAACAACTGTATTATTTAATTACATCATTCAAAATATCACAATCATTCAGTTTTATTCTTTCATTTATTATTATGATTATTCACCCAGTGATTTCTAAGTCTCCCACTGAGCGGTCTATGAGGAGATCAACCACCAGTTCCTCAATAAAAAAAGTTTTACTCAGAAAGGTAAGGAAAATAAAGACTATACATCAGACTTATTTTAGATATTGATTAAAAAAATTGATTAATTTTTTTAAATCAAATATATTAAAATTAATAATGTCTGTGAGAGGAAACATGCGTTTAGTGTGTATGCGATGTGGAGACTCAGTTCTGCTGATAAACATCCACGAAAGCTTCTGATTTAGAGTGTGTTTATTTGCATGTTTTCCTGCACAGGTGCATCTGCCTTCCTGTGTGTGTGTTTTTTTTACTATCAAAATAACTATCAAATAGTGTTCTCTCTACCATGTATGTGTGCGTGTTTGATTGGTATTTTACTGTAGGTGGATGTTAGAAAAAGTAAGTTCTAAACCAGGGTTGTTACTGGGTCCAGATAAACATGTATGTGTCCCCATGTGTGAAACAGCAAAAATATTTTAATTAAATCTTATTTTAAACTTATAAAATAGCTTTAATCAAATTGATACAATTTTATTGAGTGTAAATGCGTTTTAAAACCTGCAAACTGTTCTTTTTACAGTAAAGTCTGCTATTGGAGAAAAGGTTGAGTACTATGATGTCATCGACACCAGTGACATCATCAGTGGGTTCAACAGTGATGCCGTCCCTGCTGGACCAGTCTCTGATAGCGTGGAAGGTGTGGCGCAGTTTTTACACACACACACACTACAAATAAGTTTGTTTATTGTTCTGTGTCTTTCATTGTTACGTTTTTTACCACATGTACAATGTGGTTTTAAACTGCATCATCAAACACGCAGTGTACAAAATAAACTGCAGCTTCAGTATAATTTAAAAGCTTTAAATCTTCTGTTGTAGATGATGAAGCTGAAAATTACGATGATGTCATTAATGCTGATCAGAAATCAGTTCTACTGACAGGTACAATAACAAAATCACACCCACGAACAAACAATCCAAACACTCGTTAAGGACTGTGGATTTAATAGCCTTGATCTTTATGTTCTGGCAGACGATGTGTGCGAGAACTATGATGATGCAGTTACCACAGTAACAAACTCAAACATCATCACAGGTAATTTTTTTTCTGAAATCAATACATTTATTTACCTTCAACATTTATACAATAAAATCGAGGCATTGTGAGTTTAACTTTAATTCACTCTGCTGAATTCTGCGTTCTAACTGGTCAACAGATGATGATTAATTCACTAGACCAGCAGCTTTTTCTGTACCCTGTAACTCAATAATTTACTATAACAGCAACACACACATGGTTTATTACTCATTTATGTATTTGTTTATCTAGAAGATTATGATGATGTTATCACTAAGAACCAGGATGTAGGGGACACAGAAGGTGAGTAACTTTCTTTTTGTTCTTAAACCTGTAAGTGCACATTAATATAGATACAATAGTTATAAGAAATTTAGTGTAACCATGAAATATTATATATAAGATACAAATAACAAATACAAAATATCATCCCAACCATATTATTTAGACTGCCCGTGTTAGAATAACTGGTGATCTGTTGCTGGCAGCTCTGACTCTGGGCTATTAACCATACTTGTCCTTCATGACTGGAGCACTGGCCTATGACACTGTCTTACATATTTTTTTCCTTTAGGAACTTCAGCTCTGTCAAAATACTTTGGGAATAAACTTTTTTAACCTTTAAACTGAGGCCCGCATGAAATTCATCAAATTAAAAAAAAATTACATCATGGGTGGGTAACGCCATCAACCAGGACGTTATGCAATATAAATGCTTTGCACTCCACCAAGATAAGATCTTTTTCCTCTGTGTGTGGGTTGGTGTGTGTCTGCGTTATTAAGCGAAAATAAGAGAACAAATATTAGTCCTTTTACTTTGCCCCAGATTTATAACGAGCATGAATACTGTAATGACTTCCGCTCCCAGCCACCAAAGGGCGCCCTCGCCTGAATTTGCCACTCCTGACATCACTTCTGTTTGCTAAGCTTCTTAAGATAGCAAAACCGAACTCTCCTTGTGAAGTATTTTTTTCCTGACAAAATACTGAGCGTTTAGTTAATGTATCTATCTTTGCTTATGATCTTTGCTTTGTGTTTTGGTTTCCGATTTAGTCTAGCATTTCTGGTTGGTTTGCTGTCTGGTTGGTTTGCTGTCTTCTAGTTATCCTTTGTACTGACTTTTTTTCTTCCTTCGATTACCTCTTTGCCTCGTCCATTTTGCATTATGGATTCTAACCAGCCTGGTTCTTCACAAATACACACTCACTGCGCATTTGCAGTCAGCTCTTAAGGGGGTTGACTTTGCATTCCAAACAATTGCCAATGCACTTGCTTTGGTCCTGCTAGGCCACGTTTAAGAATGATGGTCAGGCAATACTCAGGCCCCGCAGATGCTGAATTTCATTGCAGACTAATGTGTTGGGGCTCCCAAGTGGAACTAGCAGAGGGTGAGTCTGGTTTAGCCTTATCTCACTCCCCAATCGCTAGCTCTGTGGGCCTTGCTTAGGGTCAGAAAACCATTTTTGTGGATTCTTCTTGGATTCTCGCCCCCTAAGAGAGGGTCCAATGCTGCATATTTGGTGTAAAAGTGTGATGTCAAATGTAAGGACAACTGTCCAGAAAGTAAACTCGATGAATGTTACCTGAAAGCCAGGGTGCCTCAAACAACGAAAGCCTCCTAATTTTTTTGGATCTCCACACTGAGATGTCAAATTACTGAAAAAAGTTATACCTAGTCAGGCTACTTAGCTACTATGGCGTGCCATACTTCAATTTAACAGGAGCTGAGGAGTAGGGCTATCAGGTGATGACTTAGGTGGGTTCATAGCAGCTATGGTAGCCACAGAGAGGCACCTGTTGTTAAGTCTGCTGTCTGAAATGGAAAGCAAGGGGCAGAGGGATGTCACCTTATGGACGATGCTGTACAATCAGTTGTTGAAAGGTTCCAGGAGGCAAAGAACAATCAACTGCATTTCAGAGGTACCTACCTTGCTGCTGCCAGATCCAAAAAGGTGTTGGGCAGGTGCATCATCACAAAGCAAGTTTCTATATTGCCTGCTGCAATCCAGGAAGATATTTCACCATTCCTTCCATCTGCAGTGCTTTTATGGTGTAGGATATTCTACTGGGTTCCAACTGCAATGGTTGCAAGAAAACTGCACAAGCTGTGTCACAAGGGTGACAGTCGTTGACCTCAACATCAATAGGATCCAGCCCAGAGTTGGATCACACACTAGGGGCAGCTTGCCTGTTCTCTGCCAGAGAGATCTGCTTCAGGGCTTAGACTACTTGCTTGAGACACACACCAGAAACCAGCCTATATAGGTTGGTTTCCCTAGTAAGAATCTCCTTTTTGACAGCTTGTAAGCATCTATTGAATGTCTAATCCAGTTTGGTTCTCACCCACCGTGGTTCATTGGGGTGCTCCACTCAAAATCTGGCTGACCAAGCAGTCCCTCATTATGAAAAAAATAAGTAAAAAACCCTTTGGGAAAGGGTCCGGTGCTCAGCACTGGCAGGGAGCAGAACCCGCTTTATTTATTTAACTGTATTTATTGAACATTGGTAAAGAATCATATATTCTTTTATTTCATTTAAACTTGAATGCATTGAGTGGAATCTCTAACACCACAGGCAGGGTAAATAGTAGTGGGTTTTTACCTTACTAATAAGGCAACTGTGAATCATAGGTCATGGAGGCATCCATTTTTGGTGGCTCATGGTTAAGGTATTGGACTAACAACCTGAAGATTGTGGGTTGGATTCCCCAGCCCTGAGCACCTTAATCCCCAATTTCTCAGTTGTATAAAAGAGATAAATGTAAGTCACTCTGGATAAGGGCCTCTGCCAACTGCTGTAAATGTAAATGTAATCAGTCAATAACCAGGCAAACAAATCCAAAACACAAGAGCAAGAGAAGTAAACGAAACCGTGAATACATAACAATGAACTAGAATACTTAGTATGTAGCTGAGCAAACAATACTTCGCAATGACGTGAATGCTGTGCTAGCTTATGTAGATAGCCAAACAGGAAGAACCTGGGACCCAGTTTCTTACTCGGCGGCAGGCAGAGCCATAAATCTCGCATGACGAGCCAGACTAGTTGCCCCCGGCTGATAGTCAAGGTGAGGGCATTGTCGCCCGCCGGCCAGCCTGTATGTGCTGAGTTCTCGCTGCTCTTTGTAATCTCACATGTGCACTCTCCCAGACCTGAGCACTGCATTGCATCAGGTCCTTCACCACAGGTACATTGAATGGGGCTCCTGACCATGGAACCTAGAGGTGGCTGGTACTCAAATCAAGTCCATGGAGGAATGAATCAGAGAATTCTGGGCGTATTCTGCCCTATGAATGAATTCACTCCATCTTGTTTGTTCTCGAGAGCAGTAAGAACATAAGTACCCCTCCCCAGTTCTTGATTAAGTCTTTCTGCTCGACCACTGGATTGTGGATGATAGACGGAGATAAGACTGATTGATGTCTAAGCGTTTGCAGAATTCGGACCATAAACATGAACTGAGGACCTCTGTCTGACACTATGTCCTCAGGGATGCTGGGTTACTAAACGGCAGGCCTCGGAGAAATGGTCAATGTTGCCATCGGAAGATCTGTGATGAAGTCAATAGCAATGTGGTGCCAGGGCCTTTGTGGTATGGGCAAGGACTGTAGAAGACCTTCAGGCAGGTGATGTGGGATCTTAGGTGAATAGTCACAGGCTTTTACAAAGTTCAACACATCATGCCTTTGTGTAGAGCAGTAAGGGGTGCTGAGATCATGCTGTATTTCCTAATGAACCTACGGTAAATAATTGCAAATTACAAGAATCTTTAAAGTTCCTTAACTGTTCTTAGTAAAGGCCATTCGGTTACTACGTTTACCTTAGCTTGGTCCATTGAAACCGCTTAAGAGCTGATATGACAACCTGAAAACATTACATGATCTTGGTGAAATTTACATTTTCTGCCTTTACAAACAACCTGTGCTCTTAAAGTCATTGAAGCACCGTACATACATGCTGTACATGTTAAGAGAAAGTTTGTGAGTATATGAGAATGTTATCAATATAAGTGATTACGCACTGAGGGGGTCATTGATGAAGGCTTGAAATACCACAGGAGTATTGGCAAGTCCATAAGGCATTTCTAAGTACTCATAATGACCCCTTGTGATGATGAAAGCTGTTTTCCATTCATTTCCTTCTCATTTTTGGATCAAGTTTTAGGCACTTCGGAGAGCAAGCTTTGTGAATATACGTGCCTCAGGTAGCTGTTTAATAGCATCAGATACCAAGGCAAAGGGGTAAAGATATTTCACCATGACTGAATTGAGGCTTATATAAGCTATGCAGGGATGTAGCTGCCATCTTTATTTTCAAAAAAGAAGATGCCTGGCGCCACAGGAGAAGTTGGAGAAATTCTCGATGCCACAGAAAAAATTGGCTTGACAATAACCAATAATCTGGCTGGGCTAATTCATGAAATGGATCTGGCATTGCTGTCGAAATCTGGGACAACATTGTGGCGTACCAAAAACTTGTCAGGGATAGCGAAGTAACTGGTCGAAGCTCTGTAACTTACAGCTGTATTATTATAAACTTTATAATGGTTAGTTTAGTCATATTTCACAAGTAAACCTTTTATTAATTTTTATCTATTGAAATTATAAACATCAAATATTTAAAAAATAGAACCTGTTTATCTCCACTTACTAGATAGGTTATAAGTTATATGCCATGAAAAAAAAAAGATATATATTTGGTAATTTTATTGATTCTAATTGGTTTTAATTTGTCTTGAACTTATTAAAAGTGATGAAATCTTTTACAAATGAAAACCAAATGTATGAGCAAGAGCTACATTCTGAATAAAATAAAGGGGACTTTGTGGTTTAACCTACTTAATTCATTAATTTTTTTTAAATTTGTTGTTGAATTATTAGAAAATTCACATGGGGGGGTGATTAAAAAGATAAATGTATTTATTTTACAGAATATGATGACATGGAAAAGAAATAGCAGACAGATGAATTATGTGACTGAGAAACGCCACCAAACACCTTTTTCTCAGGAGATTTCATTTCAACATTTACAAGCACAAATAATGATTTTAAGAAACTTTTACTAATTCTATTAATTCTAAACATTTTAATTTTCTCTCTAAGTTATGAATTAATCCATTTGAAAGAATAATCACCTTTGTTATTACTTTACCAAATGTTACCTGACATTCAGTCACAGTGAACTCCCCCCCCCCCCCCCACTGACACACACACTCCATTACCAACAATTCATTCTCCAAACCCCTTTTAAATAGAAATAAAAATTAAAATCATTTATGTTAAACTGGAATTTGTGAACTTGTTATTCAGTGTTTTTTGTTTTCCACCTAACGTTAAAATACAGTTGTCATATATGAACAGTTTCTTTTTAATATTTTTGTTATATAATAAAGAATAATATATATTCTTTTTTTACTGTATATATTATTATAATTGATGTATATGTTTTAATTTTTTCCCGCTGTTTTTCTATCAGTAATTATTTTCAGAAGTTACAATCATTCTGAAATTCGGGGTGTTTGCATCATCCTCAGCATGACTACTTACGGTCTCCTGGTTTAAAGAAGTGAAAAACGGACAGTTAATCTGAATATTTTGTGTTAGTAAAGCCTTAATGATAAATTTTTTTACACAGTCTGGAAATATTCTGCCTTATTTGTACTTTTTTTTCTCTAGTTTAAAATTTTTTAAATATTTTTTTTGTATTTTTTAATCAAAAAGTAAAGTTTTTTAAGTTATATTCTGTGCTGATCTGAGTTCAGAAGGTCACTGCATTCAACTCAAGCACTGCTCGGACTTCCACCATTGACAGAAAAAGATTGTTTTTCCCCACCAAACAGTTTTTATTTAAAAAATATAATAAAATAAAATAAATAAATAAATAAATAAAACTTGTAACTTTTAATGTATGTAACATTTTATAATTAGTTTTAATGTAATAAAATAGAAGTGGTGGTTTATGGTTAAGGTGTTTGACTACCAACCTGAAGATTGTGGGTTTGATTTCCAGCTTCACCAAGCCCCAATTGCTCAGTTGTATTAATGAGATAAATGTCAGTCACTCTGGATAAAGGCGTCTGCCAAATGACGTAAATGTAAATGTAGAAGATTAAAAGTAAATGAGAAGTCACGGTTTACAGTATTAACTCCCTGTTTTTGTGAATGCTTGCATTGCGTCTCATATTGACGTGCACAAGGAATAAAACATTCAGTTTTGGAGTTTATTTTAATATCCATAAATGTAAATGTGACTCTTGTCTATCTATAAGTTTGGTTGTTTATATGTTATTGATGCTGTGTGTGAGTGAGTGAGTGAATGAGTGAGTGTGTTTCTGTTAGTTATGGTTTGGCACTGGTTCTGCACAGGACCCCCCCCCCCCCCCAATAATAATAAGGAAAATCCCTTCCTTCACTGTATTTAAAGCCATAAGATTTAAGTCAAGATTTAAAATGTTTATTTTACACATGTTTTGGTTTGATTCAGTAATCTGGATCCTGTTTAGTGTTATTTTTACATATATAAACTAGATTACATTATTAGATAGTAAACGATACAGAGTATCTTTTAATTATTATTCTGACTGCGGTCCTAAACAGACAGGATATTTAGTCTTTATTTTTGTCTGTCTGCAATCTAGCCACAGGGATCACAAGCCAGTGACTTCGGTGCCAGTACCAAGCCTGTATAAATAAAGAGGGTTGTGTCAGGAAGGGCTGATGGTGAATGTTGTGGTTATTCCCCACAAGTAGGTTGTAAGTTAGAAAAAAAGAGAGGTTTCTTGAGATGAGGTAATTGTGAGTATTCCCAGAGGAGAGAGAGTAGTGATAGGCGCTGGATGAATGGCAAACTACAGCAGAAGTGATCAGGGAGACAGGAAGAAAGGTGCTAGGTGTGTCATATGGAAAGAGAAAAAAAGATGAGGAGACTTAGTAATGGAATGAGGAAGTTCAGGATAGTATACAGAGGAAGAGGTTAGCCAAGACGAAGTGGGACATGGAAAGGACTGAGCAAAGTAGACAGGAATACAAGGATTTGTGGCACAGAGTGCCAAGCAGCAGCCATATGATGGGTTGTACACTGGGTTAGACACTAGAGAAGGAGAAAATGACTTGTACAGGTTAGCAAGGCAGAGGGATCGAGATGGGAAGGATGTGCAGCAGGTTATATGGGTCGAGATTGAAAGGTGCTCAGAAGTGAGAAAAGTGTACAAAAAAAAGATGGAAGGGAATACTTTGAAGTGTTGATAAATGAGGCAAATTAGAGGGAGAAAAGGGTAGAATAGGTAAACAATGTGGAGCAGGAATATCGAAAGATTAGTACATACGAAGTTAGGATAGCTTTGAAGAGGATAAAAGGACAAAAGGCGGTTGGTCTTGATGAAATACTGGTTGAGGTGTGAAAATGTCTAGGAGAGGCAGTAGTGAAATTTTTACTAAATTGTTTAACTTGGTTAATTGATTTTAGTGAGTGAGAAGATGCCTGAGGAATGGAAGAGGAGTGTAATGGTGCCTATCTTTAAAAACAATGGTAATGTGCAGGGTTGCAACTACAGAGGCTAAATGAAGGTATGGGAAAAAGTAGTGGAAGCTAGGTTGAGGAGGGTAGTATATATTTGTGAGCAGCAGTATGGCTTTATGCCCAGAAAGAGCTTTACAGATGCAATCTTTGCTCTGAGAATGCTAATGGAGAAATACAGATGGTTGTAGGGAGCTGCATTGTGTTTTTGTAGACCTATATAAAGCATATGACAGGGTACCAAGAGAAGAGCTGTGATATTGTATTAGGAAGTCAGACAAAGCAGGTGCAGGAGCAGGTGTTATATGAGAAGTACATTTCTAGGATGAATACACACAGAACCCTGATTCTGTCTTCAGTCATGTTTTATTCTCTCACACTCTGGGTCACAGGGAGAGTACACTAAAACACTGCTGCACTCTGATATTAATGATCCTTATATGAAGAACCTAAACTAACAAGTTTTACTGTACTGTGCAGTAACAGAAGTATTTCATGTAGAGAAACAGTATAAAATAATTATTAAAAAAACATTATTTAAATCAACAATAGTAATTATTGGCCTTCACTCTTAATTTCACTATTATAACATTGAAATTTTCACCAGTTTTATAGTTGCTGTGTGCAATATTACAGGTTTTACACTATTATTTGTACAGTATCTCTATTTATTTATTTTGATTTAAACTTTCTTTTTAATTTTTAATTATTTTTCTTGTATATTATATTCAGTTCTTTCTGTCTCTCTCCAACTTTTATTAGAGAAACTGTTACATTATAAAGCAATTTTCGCTCTTGGATTAATAAAGTTCTATTTATCTTGAAAATTCTAGTTGCTAAAATAGAATTAATAAATACAAATTTGGTGCGTTAGTGGCCCCCAACGGTGCGTGTCGGTAGTGCAGACGGAGAGAGCGAGAGGGAGCGGCAGCAGGGAGAAATCCAACCGGTCGAGAATACACACACACACACACACACACACACACACACGTTTATCCGCCCAAAAAAATAACTGCGCAACAGTATCAATCTGTGGAAATATCCGGAGAATTGTTTAAAGATCTGGAGCTACATCATCATCGTCGTCGTCGTCATCCTCCTGTCTGTTACTCGCTCCAGAATCCGGACTGCAGTCTCAGGTGAGAGAAAGGCTCGAGCTAACATTGCGTTTCTGATGCCGACTGAAGCAAATTCACGGCTGAATAAATGAATGAATATATGACTCAAGTGTGTGACGGCTGCAGGTGGACACCTGTGCGCATTATCTCTTTTATACATAACGGAAGAATGTATTAATTGAAGCCGCGTTTGCGTGAATGATTTGTTAATGGCGCTTCAGTTGCGCTCGGAATCGTGTTATTCTGCTACGAGGTGTCTTAGATGAGTTCCAAATAATCTGAAATCTGATCGATAACACTAATGTCACGGTGTCTTTAACGCGTGTCACTGAAAATTAAAAGTGCACTCGGTTGCAAAGCAGCGCCCGTCTTTACTGGTGCTGTCAGTTACCTTTAAATTAATGTTTGCATTTTTAAAAAAATCAATTTCGGTAACACTGATGAGGTGCAGATGTGATCCTGAGCGTGTGTGTGTGTTGAATTAAACCCGGAACAGCAGGAGGTGTGGATGAATGGCACGCGCTTCGTTGTGTGCATTATGAGAGATGGAATAATGACGCCCTCCTTTTCTTTCTCATGCTCATTGATTTGTTCCCTCAGACTTAAAGAAGGAAGTTAATCCAGACAGACAACAGTCAGTTAATGAGATCAATCAAATTAAAATGAAAGAAATGAACAATACAATAATAATAATAATAATAATAATAACAATAATCAGTGAAGCTGCTGCAGTTTATCAGTTGCAGTTGGGATCAGCGTTAGAATCTGGATTGGGATCAGTGTTTTTCTACACTGCATGAATATCTACTGTAATATTCAGTTCCACTGTGTTCACATGCATGGTGGATTAGGACAGCAGGTTACACACATAACTTTACAATAGATTGTTTTTAGCCTACATAATCAATCTTTAATTCGGCTCTGAACTGAACAGAACTCAGGTTTGGCGAGTTATTTGGTGAGGTTTTGCTCAGTTAATTGTGTATTGGGCTGTACTAATCGGTCAGGCTGGGAATAATTCGGAGTAAAATAGACAAAAGTTTGCAGTATCAGTGGTTTACACGTTGAATTGCAGTGAAAGGAAGAAAAAAAATATAGATTAAAACTAAAGTCATGCTTGTTGGTCTTTTCTGCTGTCCTGTATCTCGCTCTCTCTCATTGGCTGTCACTGGTGTGTTTTTAAGCCCGAACTCATTTCACACTGCCGGATTTTGAGTCAGGTCCAAATGTTAAGCATGACAAATATTTTACAGATTCCCCTCAGGTTGCGTCTTTGGTCATTCTTACTGCGTAATTGTTATGAACGTGAACAAGTACTAATTTAAGGCAATTGTTTTATCCAGTGCAGTGTTTAATCTAGTGTAGTGTTTTATCCATTTATATACATTACACAATTATTAATCTTTAAACTCAGCACTTATCTGCATTCTGATTGGCTGGTTTTGGAATGCATGTCACTATGCTGCACCCTGATTGGTCAAGACTTTTCAGGAAAAAAGAGTTTTGCTGGCTGATGCTGATTGGTTTGATCCCTTGTTGTTGTGTGTCAGATGGTGTCAGTGGGATGCCATCTGCTATCCTTAGGTGTTTGTGTGTGTGTTTAATGAGAAGACATTTCCATAAAGAAAATATCTAAAAACATTGTTGAAGTAAACCTGTATAGGGAGGCCATATGTCACACAAACACGCACAAACACACACACATTTACACACCCACAAATGCAATCAATTTTTTAAAGTATTTTTGTTGCTGCTTTAAGTCTAAAAATAAAGCCAACCAATTTGTCCTCTGCTCGTTTTGGCTGGTGTGTGTTGGAATAGATGATTCCATCTGTGATAGGATGGGATCAGTACCTCCTGTTTTCAGATGATGAAATTATTGCTGATGTAACTGGTGCTCATTTACTTATGCAATTAGTGGGTGTGAATAATTATGGGAAAGTGGTCACATGATCTATTAAAGAGAATGCTGTACACAAAACTGTGTTACTACTACACAGGCACACATACACACACAGGTTATTCATAAAAAATTACACTTTCTGTTCACTCGCAAGCGGAATTTTTTTTTTTTTGCAATATTAAAAAGAAAAACAGAAAGAGAGAAAGAAGAAGAAAGGGTGTGTGTGGGTGTAAGGAATCCCAACCGCCAGATTGTTTGCCCTGCAATTTACCAAGCGTTTAATTTGTCTCATGTTACTACGGTTTATCGGATTATTGCCTGTTTTTAACTAGGTCTTTTTGCCTACTGTTTTGAACTGTTTGCCTGTTGTTTTCATGTGTACGATCTCTGCTTGCCTTATTGACTACTCTTTTGGATTATGCTACTCTGTTCAACAAAGCCATCCTCTGCAGTATGAATCCTACTCAGCGTGTTACTTTACAGTGGGAACGAGCTAACAGGATTAGTGTGATTTTTCTTCTGATTTGTGTCTCCTCCTCATTTTACACACTGACAGCTCCTCATTTTACACACCCGACCAATGTTGCTGTCTGACCCTAAATCCTCTTCCCTATTACCTAGTCTAATTTACTATCCCTTACTTCCATTCCACATCTCCTATTACTTATCCCACTTTCTCTATTTATTATTAAATTACCTCCTTAATTTACCGCCTCTTTTCTATCCTCTAGTCCCTATTCCCTATTTTCGGTTCCCCACCCCCCACTGCAGGGGTCGGCAACCCATGAGCCACATGTGGCTCCTTCATCCTTCAGCTGCTTTGAAAAAAAATATTAAAAACAATAATGAGTATTTAATTTATATTTTATTTCACTTTTTGAAATAATTCTAATAATTTTATCATTAAAATAAAATGTCTATACTTATTTGTCGCTCAAAATATGCACACCCCCCTTTTTCCGCGAAATGTGGAAAGCCATCTTACACTTATATGAACATGAAACAGTCTACATTTGGATTTCTGTCGATCCTCAGATTCACATATGTCAGCAGGTCTTCTCCAATATAAACTATATAAAAAACCAAACATCGTTATGTAAGTGATGTTACGACTGAACATAAAAGAGACCCGAACTCAGATTTAAACAACATGTGGAGACGCTGTGCGCTGAGGTTCAGGAGTAAAAATCACATTAATCATATGAAATAAATAGTTTCAACTGTTGGTCAAAGGAGGAGAGGAGAAGGATGTGTTAATAGACAGAAAGAGAGGAGGAAATGTGAGAGTGTAGGACTAAGAACAGTATATCAATAAACGCTGAATGTTGGAACCATGACAAGGAAAGGTAGAACGCTGGTTGATATGATGGAGAGAAGGTAGATATATTGTGTGTACAGGACACCAGGTGAAAGGGTAGCAAGGCTCGTAGTATTGTATCAGGATTCAAGTTGTTTTATCATGGTGTGAATAGGAAGAGACATGGAGTAGGAGTGATCCTAAAAGAGGAGTTTGTGAAGAATGGAGGTAAAAGGGGGTCAGATTCTGAAGTTAGAAATTGAAGGGTTGATGGTCGCTTTGAACCAAATACGGCGTCCCAGTTCGAAACACAATAAGAAAAGTTCTGAGACGGAGGGAAAGGGGAAAAACAGTTTTGTTTTAAAACAGTAATAAAGTCTCTGCCTCTAATAATCTAAATCACTGCCTAACACTTAATGGCTGCTCTGTTAACCCTTTATTTAGTTAGGAACATAGGTGTGCTTTTTGACAGTAATCTTTCCTTTGAGAGCATTTCCAGCATTTGTAAAAATGCATTTTATCATCTTAAAAATATAAAACTAAAGTACGACCTATGCTCTCAAGGTCTAATGCAGAAATTTTAGTTAATGCGTTCATGACCTCAAGATTAGATTATTGTAACGCTTTACTAGGTGGTTGTTCTGCACGCCTAATAAATGAACTCCAGCTTGTCCACCACACAGCAGCTAGAGTTCTCACTAGAACCAATCATTTCTCCATTTTGTCACCGATGGAGTTTTGGTTCCTTGCCACCGTCGCCTCTGGCTTGCTTAGTTGGGGACTCTAAATTCATGGATATCAATTAAATTGACTGTTATAATGATTGTTATTATATTGTTGTTTCTGATGTTTTTCTCTAAAGCTGCTTTGAAACGATATTGATTGGTAAAAGTGCTATATAAATAAAGGTGACTTGATAGTGAATGTTGTAAGTGGTTATGCCCCACAAGTAGGTTGTGAGTTAGAAGAGAAAAAAAAGGTTCTGGCGTGAGTTAAATGAGGTAATGGTGAGTATTCCCAGAAGATAGAGAGTAGTAAGAGGCACAGACTTTAATGGACATGTTGGTGAAGGAAACAAAAGTGATGCGGAAGTGTTGGGCAGGTATGGAGTCAGGGAAAGGAACAGTGAAGGACAGATAATAGAAGACTTGCTAGAAGGATAGAGATAGCTGTGGTAAATACTTTTTTTTTTAAGAAGAGAGGTGAGCATTTAGTGACCTATTAGAGCGGAGGAAGGAGCACACAGGTAGATTACATCTTATGTAGACAAAGCGATCTGAAAGAGATTAGTAACTGTAAAGAGTGTAGACAGCATAGAATGGTGGTGTGTGGAATGAAGATGTTGGTCTGGAGGAAAAAGAGATCAAAGGTAGAGAAGAAAACCAAGTGGTGGAAGCTGAAAGGAAGAACACTGAAGAATTTAGACAGGAGTTGAAACAGGGCAGTCGGGTAGTGTTTTTAGATAAGTGGCAAACTACAGCAGAAATAATCAGGGAGACAGGAAGAAAGGTGCTTGGTGTGTCATATGGAAGGAGGAAAGAAGATAAGGAGACTTGGTGGTGAAATGAGAAATTTTAGGATAGTATACAAACAAAGAGGTTAGCCAAGAAGAAGAGGGACATGGAAAGGACTGAGGAAGTAGACAAGAATACAAGGATTTACAGCACAAAGTGAAGAGGGAAGTGGATATAGCCAAGCAAAAGGCATATGATGAGTTGAAGACTAGCTTAGAGACTAGAGCAGAAGAGAGGGACTTGTACAGGTTAGCAAGGCAGAGCGATCGAGATGGGAAGGATGTGCAGCAGATTAGGTTTATTAAGGATCGAGATAAAAAGGTGCTCACAAGTGAGGAGAGTGTACAGAGAAAATGGAAGGAGTACTTTGAAGTGTGATGAATGAGGAAAATGAGAGGGAGAAGGGTAGAAGAGAAACAATGTGAAGCAGGAAGTTGAAACGAAGTTAGGATGGCTTTGAAGAAGATGAAAAGAGGAAAGGCGTTTGGTCCTGATGAGGTGTATAAATGTCTAAGAGAGGCAGCAGTGCAATGTTTTACTAGATTGTTGAGGATTTTAGTGAGTGAGAAGATGCCTGATAGATGGAGGAGGAGTGTAATGGTGCCTATCTTTAAGAACAAGGGTGATGTGCATAGTTGCAACAATTACAGAGGAATAAAGTTGATGAGTCATAAAATAAAGGTATGGAAAAGAGCACTGGAAGCTAGGTTAAGGAGGGTAGTACATATTTGTAAGCAGCAGTATGGCTTTATGGACAGAAAGAGCACTACAGATACAATCTTTGCTCTGAAATTGCTGAAGTACAGAGATGGTCATATGGAGCTGTATTGTGTTTTTGTAGACCTGGAGAAAGCATATGACAGCATACCAAGAGAAGAGCTGTGGCATTGTATGAGGAAGTCAGGAATAGCAGAGACGTATGTCAGGGTAGTGCAGGATATGTATGAGGGAAGCAGGATAGCAGTGAGATGTGCAGTAGGTCAGACGGAGGAGTTCAAAGTGAAGGTGTTTGCTGTGGTGATGGCTCGATTGACAGACGAGGTCTAAGTTTTTAAAATGAATATTAAAATCTCCAGCAATTAACGCTTTATCGACTGTCAAACATTAATACTGACACCAAAACATCACTTCCACCAACACATTAACACTACAACTAAAAACATTACAAAACATTAATACTACCACCAACAAATGGAAACAACCACCAAATCCTCAATACCACCAACACATTAACACTACAACCAAAAACATCAACATTACCACCAAAACATTAATACTAACATCAACAATACCACCAAAATATTAATACTAACACCAAAAACATCAACATTAACACCAATCATTAATACTAACACCAAAAACATTACCACTATACTACCACATAAACATCATCACTAGCACCAAATTATCAAGACTTGGAAGGGCGTTCATCCAGGTAATATGGAGAGGTACAACATCTGCCCCATGCAGACTTTCCACTGGTGTCCCACAAGGCTCAGTACTTGGTCCTCTTCTTTTCTCTCTCTTTACTCACTCACTTGGCACAGTTAATTCTTCACACGATTTCACATACCATTGTTACGCTGATGACACTCAACTTATCTTTTCTTTTCCTCCATCAGACACCACGGTTTCTGCAAGGATTTCAAATTGCCTCGCAGACATTTCATCATGGATGGCTGCTCACCAGCTGAAACTCAACCCTTGCAAAACTGAACTACTTTTTATCCCAGCTGACTTATCTCCATGCCAGGATCTTGCAATCACCCTGGACAATTCACAGATTTTCCCGTCAACTAGTGCTCGCAACCTGGGGGTAAATATGGACAATCAATTATCCTTTTTCTTACATGTTGCCAACATAACATGTTCCTGCAGGTTTATCCTGCACAACATCCGGAGGGTTCGACCATTCTTAACCGCTCAGGCCACCCAGTTGCTTGTGCAGTCTCTTGTAATTTCTAAACTAGACTACTGCAACTCACTCCTGGCAGGCCTACCTCTGAGTGCAATTCACCCTCTGCAGATGATTCAGAATGCAGCTGCATGTGTTGTTTTTAACCTATCAAAGTTTTCACACACCACTCCACTGCTGCGCTCCCGCCATTGGCTCCCAGTAGCACTGATGCTTGCCTACAAAGCCAGAAATGGAGCTGCACCCTCCTACCTACAAACACTTATCACTCCTTGCATCGCACCACGCTCTCTCAGATCCACAAGCACTGCTCGGCTTGTCCACAAGATGGTGGAACGAACTTTCCATCAATGTCAGAACAGCAGAGTCACTGGCTGTCTTCAAGAGGCGTTTGAAAACTCATCTCTTTCTTAAATACCTTGTTCTTGACATAAAAAAAAAAAAAAAAAACCTTACTCTTTTCAACAGGTTTTTTGTTGTTGTTGCACCCTTTTGTGAACTATTATATCAGTATTGAGCTGTATTTGATGTGACTCAAAGCACTTGTACATCGCTCTGGACAAGAGCGTCTGCTAAATGCTGTAAATGTAACTGTAAATGTAAGACTATAACCAAAAACATCAACATTATCACCAGAACATTAATACTGACACCAAAAAAATGAACAATACCACAAAATATTAATACTGAAACTAATAACATTAAAAATACCACAAAATATTAATACTAACACCAAAAATATCAACAATACGACCAAAACATTATCAGTACCACCAGGCGAGAAGTATAGAACCCAAGGTGCAGTTTATTTACAAAAGTGTGAAACAAACATAAACTAAACCAAAACAACAACATAAACATGACTGGACATGGCATGGCATGGCATAGCATAGCATAGCATAGCATAGCGTTAACACTAACAGGAACATAAACAGCTTACCACAAGGGTACACAAACAACAAACCACAAAGACAGGAGGATACAAGGGGGTATATAAGCATATAACTAAACAAGCAACACCTGTGAGCAATAAGGACCAAACTAACTAATGACACAAGAACAAGCAAATTATAGGAAGACATGAGGAACAAGGAAATAAACAAAAACCCACTGCCTAGTCTAGCTTAGCCTAGACATAAATAATAGACATGAATCTTACATAAAGCATGAACAATAAGAAAACATGAAAACCAAAAAACCCTGAACGTTACGTAAACCACACCTTTAATCGGCAGCTCCCGACGCCCATACTCCAACCCAATAAACATCTTATTGAGGGTGGTATAGCAGAGGTGGTCTAGGGGATGAAATGGCGGGCCAGGCCCATAAAGGCCACAGAGAGGCACTACTCTTACCACCCCCCAAAAAACATTTAGGGGATGTTTTGGCCGGCAGGGTCTGAGCAGAATTTGCAGACCTGGCATGATCAGTGGACCATGGCAGGGCCGACATGGCCGGCATAACAATACCAGTCTCGGGTGTAGCATGCATAACCTTAACAGTCTCGGGCATAGTAGGCATAACAGTAACAGTTTCGGGCATGGTAGGCATAACAACAGCAGTCTCTGGTGTGAAAGGCATAACCATAACAGTCTCTGATGTGAGAGGCATAACAAAATCCTACCCTGGCGCAGCAGGCATGACAATATCCTCATCGGACGTGGCAGGCTTGGCGTGAGCCTCCTCTGGCTGCGTTAGTATTAATATTTTGGTGGTAGTGTTGATGTTTTTGGTGTTAGTATTAATGTTTTGGTGGTACTGATGATGTTTTTTGTGTTAATATTAAATCTTTGGTGGTAGTGTTAATGTTTTTAATGGTAGTGTTGATGCTTTGGTGGTAGTGATAATGTTTTGGTGGTGACGTTAATGTTTTGGAGGTAGTATTAATATTTTGGTGGTAATGTTGATGTTTATGCTGGTATTCTTAATGTTTTGGTGGTATTATTAATGTTTTGGTAATAGTGATTATGTTTTGCTGGTAGTTTTGATGCTTTGGTTGTAGTGATGATGTTTTAGTGGTATTGTTGTTGTTGATGTTTTTGGTGTCAGTATTAATGTTTTGGTGGTACAGATGTTTTTGGTGTCAGTATTAATGTTTTGGTGCTAGTGATGTTTTTTGTGTTAATATAGAATTTTTGGTGGTAGTGTTCATTGTTGAATGTTGATTTTGGCTGTACTTTTAGTGTTTTTGTGGTATTGTTGATGTTTTCATGGCAGTTTTGATGTTTTGGTGGTAGTAATGTTTTAGAGGTAGTGATAGTGTTTTGGTGGTAACATTGATGTTTTGGTGGTAGTGTTGATGTTTTGGTGGTAGTACCGATGCCTTCTGCTTTACACACTACCAGAAAACATCAACACTACCACTAAAAATTTATATTAACACAATAAAACATTAATACTAACACCAAAAACATCATCACTACCACTAAAACATTAATACTAAGACTAAAAACCATCAACACTACCACCAAAATATTAATACTACCACCAAAAAACACTGTCAATACCCCCAAATTATTATTACTACCACCAAAAACATCACCAATACCACCAAAAAAATTAAAATAACACCAAAAAAAAAACATACCATACCATTAACACTACTACCAAAACATCAACATGACAACCAAAAAATCAACAAAACCATATAAATAAAAATAAAAATATTTTTTTGAAACACCAAAAACATCATCACTACCATCAAAACATCAAAGTCTCTCTTCTCTCTATAACAGACATCTACACCACACGCTGCATCCGCAAAGCTAACAGCATTGTGAAGGACCCCACACACCCCTTCACACTCCTGCCCTCTGGAAAAAGGTACTGTAGCATTCGGGGCCTCACAAACCCGAATGCGTAACAGTTACTTGCCTCAAGCCATTAGGCTGCTCAACAGAACTGAACTACATACACACACACATTCAACACAAGTAGACTGAAATAACAAAAAAATACGCACAGTCACTTTATAATGCTATTTGCACGATACTGTTAATTTGCACATTCCAAGTATTACCTCATTTTACAATCTGGTTGGCGCTATTGAATGTTCTGTCCAGTGTTATGTTCTGTTCTCTATTGTCCTCTTTGCACTGTCTTTGTAATGTTTGTATTGTTTATTGCACTGTCTGTTTCTGCACTGTCTGCACTAGGTTGCACACATGCAATTTATGTATATTCTGTTTAGTGGCTCTTTGTTGTTGTGTGAATTCTGTGTTTTGTGTAGCACCAGGGGGTCTCGGAGAAGCGTTATCTCATTTCACTGTGTAGTGCATATGCTATATATGGCTGAAAAGACAATAAAGCTCTTTGAACTTAAACTTGAAAACATTAATACTACCACAATACACAATACTACCAATTAATACTAACACCAAACACATCTGTACTACCACCAAAACATTAATACTAACACCAAAAACATCAACATTACCACCAAAACATTAATACTAACACCAAAAACATCAACATTACCACCAAAATATTAATACTAACACCAAAAATATTATCACTACCACCCAAACATTGTTACTTGCACCAAAACCTTAAATACCACCACAAAAACATTGATACTAACACCAAAAAAGGCATCAATACCACCAAAACATTTAAAAATTAACACCAAAAACGTGGCTCTACCACTACCATTAAAACATCAACATTACCACCACAATATTAATACTAACACCAAAACATTATCACTACCACCAAAACATCATCAATACTACCAAAACATTAATAATACCACCAAAACACCAAAACTAGCACCAAAACATTAATACTAACACCAAAAACATTGGTACATCGTTACTATTAAAACATTATCACTACCCCCAAAACATCATTAGTACCACCAAAAAAATCTACATTACCACCAAAACATTGACACTAAGATCAACAACATTAACATTACCACCAAAATATCAATACTAACACAAAAACATTAGCACTACCACTAAAACATTAATACTTCCTCCAAAACATAATCACAACCAGAAAAACATCAACACTACCACCAAAATATCATCACTACTACCAAAACATCAACACAACCACCAAAACATTAACATTACCACCAAAACATCAACACTACCACCAAAAACATCAACACTACCACCAAAAATTTTATATTAACACAAAAACCATCATCAGTACCATCTGAACATTAATACTGACACCAAAACAATAACATTACCATTAAAACATCATCAATACCACCAAAACACCAACACTACAACCAACATCAACATTACCACCAAAACATCAACACTACCACCAAGGTTATGAAGCGTGATTTTGTGTGTGAGGTTATAAGATGTGATTGTGTGTGTTAGGGTATAAAGCATGATTGTGTGTGTGAGGTTATTAAGCCTGATTTTGTGAAGAGTTATAAGACTTGATTGTGTGTGAGGTTATAAGGTGTGATAAAATAACTGCTAATTTAAGAGATTTGGGAACATTTCCACTGCTGAGTAAAAAGTCAACTATTTTTAACAGGGGTTGTGTTACTGCTCGTACTATCTGCTTGGTATAGGATCTAATAAACAGGTTGTTGATTTAGTAAAAGAGATGAGTGAAATAAGAATGTTCTCTTCCAAAGAAGTAACATTTTCTAAGCTCTGATTTGATGTTATTAGATTATCATCAGAATCATTCGAATGGTCTGGTTTCAAGACCTAAATCTCTGCCTAATGTTTGCAATTTTGTTATCAAAAAGGTTTATGAAGTCCTCACTGCTGCATGCAGTTATAGTGGAGATTTTTAATTTTGTCAAATAAAAATCCAGGATTATTTTTATTATTTTCTATAATGGTGGAGAGATATGTTGATCTAGCTACACCAAGAGCTTTTTCATAGATCAGGAGCTTTTTTTCCCATGCTGCTTGGCACCATTTGCGTTTTAGTTTTCAACGCTCTGTTTTAAAGAGCGTGTTTGATCATTATATCAGAGAGCTAGTTTCTTATCTTTAATCATTTTTCTTTTAACTGGAGATACAGGGGTATAACGGAATGCAGCATCTAAATATTTAGTTGCCTGCTCGAGTTCTGTTGGGTCAGACAGTGATCCAATCATATAAGATAATTCTATGAGAGAGCTGATAAAGCTCTGGGCTGGAGTAGATGTAAAATAATGTTAAAGGCTTGATTGTGTGTGTGGGGTTATAAGGTTGGACAGGATTAGAAATGAGTTCATCATGGGGCTGGCTCATGTTACATGTTTGAGGAGAAAGTCAGGGAAGCCAGATTGAGGTGGTTTGGACATATACAGAGGAGGGACAGTGAATATACTGGTAGGAGGATGTTAGAAATGAAGCTACCAGGCAGAAGGCAAATAGGAAGACCAAAGAGGAGGTATATGGATGAGATAAATGGGGACATGAAGTTAGTGGTTGTGAGTAAAGAGGATGTAGAGAATAGGGTTAGGTGGAGACAGATGATTCGCACTGCAACCCCTGAAAAGGGAACAGCCAAAAGGAAAAGAAGTGTGTGTGTGAGGTTATAAATTGTGATTGTGTGTATGAGGTTATAAAGTATGATTGTGTGTGTTTGAGGTTATAAAGCGTGATTTTGTGTGTGAGGTTATGAAGCATAACTCAGTGTGTGAGGTTATGTAGCGTGATTGTGTGTGTGAGTTTATGAAGTGTAATTTTGTGTGAAGTTATAAAGCGTGATTGTGTGTTTAAGATTTTTAGGCGTGATTGTGTGTGTGTGAGGTTCTGAAACGTGATTATGTGTGTGAGGTAATGAAGCGTGATTGTGTGTGTGTGTGAGGTTAAAAAACGTGATTGTGTGTGAGGTTATAAAGCATGATTGTGTGTGTGTGAGTTTAGAAAACATGATTGTGTGTGTGAGGTTATGAAGCGTGATTGTGTGTGGGAGTTTATGAAGTGTGAATTTGTGTGTAAGTTTATGAAGCATGATTGTGTGTGTGAGTTTATGAAGTGTAATTGATTGTGTGAGGATATGAAGTGTGATTATGTGTGTGAGGTTATACGGCATGTCTTTGTGTGTGAGGTTATAGAGCGTAATTGTGTGTATGAGGTTATGAGGCGTGCCTTTGTGTATGAGGTGTACCAGTGACGGCATGCTGATGAGTGGAAAGCTTTTTAACAACATTTGAAATGATTCATAATCATTATCTGCACACTAAACACACAAACTCGTATGTACACAAACACACTTACACACACTCTTACACACAAATGCGCGCACACACACACACACAAACAAACATTGCTGTTATTATCATTTTGTTTTGGATAAATTCTTATGATCACTTTAATCACACAGTGATTCTTTTAGGATTTCTGAGCTTTAATAGGTGAACAGATATTAAATTCTGAAATATATAATTCTACACACTTGTACATAATTGTACACCCCTGTTCAGACTTCTACACGCTTGTACACACTTCTACCACCCTTGTACAGCACTTCTACACCACCTCTTCACACTTTTTACATCCCTGTACACACTTTCTACACCCTTGTACACAATTCTACACCCCTGTACAGACTTCTACACTGCTGTACACACTTCTACACCCCTGTACACATTTCTTACAATTCTACACTTTTATACACCCCCGTACACACTTTTACACCTTTGTATACACTTCTACACACTGCTACCACCCCTGTACACACTTCTACAACCCTATACACATATACGTGCACACAGTTCTACACACTTCTACACCCCTGTACACACTTCTACACACTTCTACACCCCTGCACACACTTCTACAGCCCTGTACACACTTCAATACACTTCTACACCCCTGCACCACACTTCTTACAGCCCTGTACACACTTCAACACAATTCTACACACCTGTACACACTTCTACACCTCTGTATACTCTTTTACACAATTCTACACCCCTGTACACACTTCTAAACTTTTGTATACACCATTACACAACCCCTGTACACACTTCTGCACCCCTGTACACCACTTCTACACACTTTTCCACTTCTACACCAATGTGGACATACTTCTACACCCCTGTACACACGTCTACACACCCAGTACACACTTCTATACCCTTGTACACACTTCTACACACTTGTACATGCTTATACAGACTTCTTCATCCTTCCACACACTAAAAGTGAATTAGGTTTTCTGGTTTAAAAGCAGACTGTGGCCTTTTGCTGATTGTGGAATTTTCCACCTCAGTCATCTCCACATGCTAGGCTTCACTTCTGCTGTTAAGAGAAACACAGGAAGGAAGACCAGTCAGCTGGAGGAGGATCAGGTGATCATCATCACCGGTGCAGAGAAAGAACTTAATATCACGTCTTCAACTTTTATTAAACACACCTATGTGCAAGTATACAGTAGTAAAATATTTAAAACAGTGTCTACAGTATAACAGATAGTGTGTGTGTTTGTGTGTGTGATTTTAAAAAAACGTTTCAATTGAAAAAAATTAAAACAATTTCTTTCTCTCTTTCTCTCTCCTCTTACACACACACACACACACACACACACACACACACAATCACTGTTATTTGTTTTGTCTCTTCAAGAAGAACTGCTTGACTGGAAACACGTGCTGTAGCTGTATACAACCACACATACTTTTAATAATTTTATAATAAAGATTTTAATAATAAAAAAGACAGACATGGAAAAGCAATTGGATGTTATATTCTTCCTCTATTATTTCTTTGTTTTTCTATGAAAACCTGAAGCGTGAAATTAATGCCAAAATCAAATGCCGGCTAATCTGCTTCTGCACGTCTTCAAGTGTGCAATACCTGTTAAATAAGTTTTTAGATGATGCTCATCAAGTACTAATGATGAATTTCAGATGCTTTTCATCCAATCCAATCCTGATTATGACTATCTGCTGGAACAAAATGAAGATGTTGGCTCTCATGCTTCAAATGGTACCTAGAATTCCCCTTCTGCACTTGTGTATGAACCGAAGGCTCAATGGTGTAACTTTGCTCCACATTGCATGTAATCTATCCTGCGTCAGTAGACCTACGTCTACCTTGCCAGTACACATGACATGAACCTGAATACAGACCTGAACTAGAGCATGAACTCGAACCTGAACACGGATCTGAACTTGAACCTGAACATAGACCTAAACATGGATCTGAACACCAACCTGAAAACGAACCTGAACAATATTTGTTTAAATAAATGTGACGCAGTTTTTTATTTGCTTTACTTTCACTGATACATTTGTTACATGTAGATGATGAAATTATTTATCTTTTTCTCCTTTCGGCTGTTTCCTTGTGGGGCTTGCCACAGCGAATCATTTGTCTCCACCTAACCCTATTCTAAACATCCTCTTAACTATACTTCATATACTTCCTCTTTGGTCTTCCTCTTTGCCTTCTGCCTGGTAGCTTTATTTCTAACATCCTCCTACCAATATGACTTTTTCCCCAAAACACCTAACATGAGCCATCCCCCTGATGACCTCATTCCTAATCTTGTCCAACCTTGACACTCCCAAACAAAACCTCAACATCTTTAGCTCTGCTACTTCCAGCTCTGCCACCTGTCTCTTCCTCAGCGCCACTGTCTCTAAACCATACATCACAACTGGTCTCACCATTGTCTTAAACACTTAAATCTCCTTTATTCTAGCTGATAATCTCCTGTCACATCACTTCTGACACGTTTCTCCACCCATTCCAACCCCTGTACTCACTTCTTTACCCCTTTTACACACTCTCCATTGCTCTGTACTGTCAACCCCAAGTACTCCTGTACCTTCTTTATCTCTTGACCCTATAATCTCACTGTTCCACTTCCTTCCCTTTCATTCAAACACATGTACTCTGTCTTGCTACAACTGAGTTTCATTTCTCTTTTCTCCAGAGCAAACCTCCACCTCACCATGTTTTCCTCCACCTGCTCCCTACTCTCACTACAGATTACAATGTGGAATCTGCAAACATTGCAGATCTGCAAACATTATTGTCCAAGGAGATTCCTGTCTGACCTCGTCTGTCAACCGATCCATCACCACAGCAAACAAGAAAGGGCTCAGAGCTGATCCCTGATCCCTGATACCTTCACTTTGAAGTCCTCTATCTGACCTACTGCACACCTCACCACTGTCTTTCTTCTCTCATACATATTCTGTATCACTCTGACATACTTCTCTGCTATTACTGACTTCCTCATACAACACAACAGCTCTTCTCTTGGTACTCTGTCATATGCTTTCTCCAGGTCTACAAAAACACAATGCAGCTCCCTACGACCATCTCTGTCCTTCAACATCAGCATTCACAGAGCAAAGATTGCATCTGTAGTGCTTTTTCTGGGCTTCTACTCTTTCACATACCTTTATTGTATTGACTCATTAACTTTTTGCCTCTGTAGTTGTTGCAACTCTGCACATCACCCTTAAGGATAGGCACCATTACACGCCTCCTCCATTTCTCAGGCATCTTCTCACTTACTCAGTCTAGTAAGAAATTCCACTGCTACTGCCACCGGTATTTCATCAAGACCAACTGCCTTTCCTCTTTTCATCCTCTTCAAAGCCATCCTAACTTCGTTTGTCTTAATTTTTTTAACTTTCTGCTCCACATTGTTTAGATCTTCTACCCGTTTCTTCCTCTCATTTTTCTCATTTATCAACACTTCAAAGTCCTTCTCTCCTTCTCTAGTGTCTAACCTAGTGTACAACTCATCATATGCCTTCTGCTTGGCCTTAGCCACTTCACTCTTTGCCACAAATCCTTGTTTTCCTGTCTACTTTCTTCAGTCTTTTCCATGTCCTACTTCGCTAACCTCTTTCTCTGTCTAGTATCCTGAACTCCCTTATTCCACCACCAAGTCTCCTTCTTTCATATGACACACCTAGCACCTTCCTTCCTGTCTCCCTGATCACTTCCGCTGTAGTTTGCCATTCATCTAAAAACACTAGTTGACCGCCCAGAGCCTGTTTATCTCCTGTCTAAATTCTTCACAGTATTCTTCATTTTTCAGCTTTCACCACTTGCTTTTCTTCTCCACTTTTGATCGCTTCTTCTTCCAGACCAACATCTTTATTTTACACACCACCATTTTATGGTGTCTGGCTACAATCTCTACCTGTGTGCTCCTTCCTCCACTGTTATTGGTCACTATTTGCTCCTCTCTCTTCTTGAAAAAAGTGTTTAATACAGCCATCTCTATCCCTTTAGCAAAGTCTACTATCATCTGTCCTTCACTGTTCCTTTTTCTAATTCCAAACTTGCCCAACACTTCCTTATCACCTCTGTTCCTCTCACCAACATGTCCAATGAAGTCTGCGCCTATCACTACTCTCTCTTCTCCCGGAATACTCAGCATACCTTATCTAATTTACGCCAGAATTTCTCTTCTAACTCACAACCTACTTGTGGGGCATAACCACTTACAACATTCACCCTTCAATTTCTAACTTCAGACTCATCACTCTGTCTGACACTCTTTTCACCTCCAGAACATTCTTCACAAACTCCTTTTTCAGGATCACTCCTACTCCATTTCTCCTCCTATCCACACCATGATAAAACAACTCGAAACCTGATCCAATACTGCGCCTTGCTACCCTTCCACCTGGTCTCCTGTACACACAATATATGTACCATATATATATCCTTCTCTCCATCATATTAACCAGCTCTCTATCTTTCTCTGTCATTGTCCCAACGATAAGCATCCCTAAATTTGGCAAAGTTTACGTTGGATGCCTTTTCTGACACAACCCTCTCTATTTATCCAGTCTTGGGACTGGCACCAAAGTCACTGCATTGTGACCCCTGTGGCTAGATTATGATGAAATTATTTATTTTTTGTATTATTAAAATGTTTTTGTTTCTGCTTTTTTATTGCCTAGATGAATTTTCTGTTATTGTACAGGCAATGAGCTGCATTTGTAATGTGTATTGTGCAATTTTTACACACAAGATCATAACTACATTTTAAAATATAAACTAAACCATTAGCTCCATAAAAGCTATTTTAACACTCCTCTTGCCGTACAGCTTCCTGCTGAGCCTGGGGACTGATTTATAGTTTAATCACCTTCGACTTCCTTCTTGATTTGAAATGACATCAATGAAAGATGACTAAATGTGGAGAACTGCCCCTTAATTATGTGGTGGGGAAGAAGGGCAGAGATGTGTGTGATGGATGGAAGTGAACCAGAAGGACTTTACATATGTGTGTTCTTACAACACATAAGAGATTTATACACGGTGTAGGCTGAAATCTAAAGTTAAGGAAGTTTGTGGTGTAGGTAGAGGGGGTGTGGTGTAGGATAAGGGGGTGCGGTGTAAATAGACTACAGACAAAAGTAAACAATTACAGACCAAAGAGAAAGATTAGAGACAAAACCAAAAAAACATCTAGAGTTAGGGATTCATTTAAATAATGCATATAAAATGACATGTACAGATAAATAATCAGAGATAGATAGATAGATAGATAGATAGATAGATAGATAGATAGATAGATAGATAGAATGGATGAATAAAGAGATAATATTTCAGAAGGTTGGTGGTTAATTGGTTGTAGTCAGGTGTGTGGAAGTTTATAAAGGAATCAATGATCCAATGAATGAATGTTTTGTGGTTGGAGAAGCTTTTGATTAAACATGTCAGAAATTATAACCATTAAAATTACAAGAAATAAAGAAATAAACAGAATTACACAAGCCTCAAATTCCACAGCGCTAAAAAGAAAAACTGCTGAAAGTAACAGCTATTAGAATTTGGGGGCCGAGCCAGGGTGAACCAATCAAGAGATGAACAGGAAGCGTTTGACAGCAGACTGATTATCTGGCGTTCTCTGTGTGTAACGTGTCATAGTGAGATCAAACAGAAGGGAATTCAGTATAGGTTATTCACGCATGAAGTGATGAGGGGATGCGGTGATGTGGTTTTCCGTTTCAGCTCTTTTTTTCCAGGGAACACGAGTAATGCTAATCAAACATGTCTGCCAGAAATGCAACAGTTTTATGAATGGGAGAAAAAATCTTCTGTTAGTTAGCTGAAAAAAGGAAAGAAAAGAGTGTGTGTGTGTGTGTGTGGTGTTTCTGTATTAACTGTAACTGTTTTTAACTGTAGAAATGTTAGTTAGTAATCAGTAGAGATTATTTTTATTATCTGCTTACATCTTTTGATATTTTTGGGTAATATTTTTGGGTAATATTTTTAGGGGCAGGGTGGCTCAAATGGGTAAGGTGCTGAGTTGTTAATCTGAAGACCAGAAACACCTGGGTTCAAGCCCCACCTCCTTGGCAGAGCAAGACCCTTAACCCCTCCTGCTCCAGGGGCGCTGCATCATAGCTGACCCTGCGCTCTGACCCCCAACTTACTAAGATGGGATATGCGAAAAATGCATTTCATTGGCTCTGTACCCTATGTACCCTGCACAATGAATTGAATATACTAATATACTAATTGTTTCATGTTTGCTGAGCAGTTAAAGGTTAAGGGCCCAGCAGGAGGCAGCTTGATGGTTCTGGGGTTCGAACTTACAATCTTCTGATCAGTAGTTCACTGATAGCTCATACACTGACCTTCCACTTCTCCAACCTCATGTGTGAAATTTAGTGAGTGTAACATGATTAGCTCAGGTTTATGTTACGGTCACAGAATTAGTGTGTAGTGACAATAACTATTCAAAAATAGCTTGTTGGCAGAAATTCATGACACACAGCCAGAACGCGCTGTAGTTAGCACCAGAATGATAATCAAACAACCTCCTACAGAAACTACAGAAACAAACCAAACAAACCAAAATCCCTCCTCAAAATTTCTAATGGACAGAAAGAACTGAGTGAGCAGGAACGGACGGATGGACTGATAAACAGCCCCATTAGGGGGATAGACAACTACTGAGTGAATGTTCTAGAGGCGTCTTACTGCTGTTGTATTTCATTCCCGTGTGAAAGCCGTGAGAGGAGGTAAGCATCCTCTGCAGTGGGTTTGTGTTTCACTCAGTACAAAAATTATTTTTAATTCAGTGAGCAGGATCACAAACTCAGCCTGAAAAACAAAACTGCTTTGATCGGCCTGCTTCTGCTGCGGATATGGCAACAGAAGCAGGGATAGTTAGATAAATAGATAGATGGATTGATAGGTGGCTGGATGGATAAATGGATGAATGGATAAAGGAATGGATAGCTGGAGGGACAAATGGATGAATAGATGGATAAATTAAGGGCTCGATAAATAGGCGGATGGATAGATAATTGGATGAATGGATGGATAAATGGAGGGCTGTATAAATAAAGGGATGAATGGATAAATGAATAAATAGATGGACAAATCAAGGGCTGAATAAAGGGGTGGGTGGATAAATAGATGGATGGATAAAGGGATAGATGGATGGATAAATAAATAGATGGATGGATAGATAAATGAATGTATGAATGTTTTACCTTGTTAAAGTATTAATTGTTTTAATAGACATGTTAGTAAAGAACTGTTGCCTTTAATTTATTAATTTAATATAACATTTAAAAAAGTTTTTTTCTCTTCCAGATGTGGAGTGAATAATTTCCGTGAGCGCAAAAGAAACCTGAAGGATGGAGTAAAAGTGGGCGCTGCTGTTGGACAGATGCTGGTGGATGAGGAACGTGATTCTTTTTGGTCCGTCTTCTCTGCTGCCCTGTCTGCTCAGTTCTCTAATCCTTCAATAGAGAAACAATAACAATAGAGAAAAAGATGTGACCTCAGGTCTCGGCCTGTCCTGCACATTCCTTTAGCCTCCTTCCTCACTCTTTTACTCTGTTCTGGGGATACTCTGACAGTGATGGATGTACAATCAGACAGCACAAAGCATGTAAAAAAATCCACTAGTCAAAAGTTGGAGGATCAAAAAAAGGTAACAATTTTCTGTTCTTCTTGTCTTCTTCGTCTCTTCAGTTATGTTTAATTTTCTTCCTCTTTGATTTCCTCTTTTTTCTCTTCTTTGTGTTGGATTCATGTGGAAGCTGAAGGTCTAGAGCGAATTTCATGACTGGTATGGAGTGGGACATAGATGGAAGTGTGGGCATGGCGTAGTCATGGGAGGTGCATGAATGGGCTGTGGGCAAGTCTTGTTGGGGTTTGTGGGTGCGGTGTGTGCATGGGGCTTTTGACAGGGACCTCTGCATAAAAAAGCTGTTTTCCTGTTGATAGTCTAAAGGTGTGTGTGATCTAGCCACAGGGGTCACAAGCCAGTGAGCTCACTGCCGGTCCCAAGCCTCTATTTAGAGAGGGTTGTGTCAGAAAGGGGAATCTGACGTAAAACTTCCGTTGAAGTCCGGGCATCCGTCGAAATTTTATACCGGATCGGTCGAGGCTGTTGGTCAAAGGAGGAAAGGAGGAGGATGTGTGAATAGACAAAATAAGAAGAGGAAAGGCAAGAGTGTAGGACTGAGAATATTGGGACAATGACAGGAAAAGGTAGAGAGCTGGTTAATATGATGGAGAGAAGAAAGAAAGATTGTGTGTACAGGAGACCAGGTGGAAGGGTAGCAAGGCTTGTAGTATTGGATCGGGATTCAAGTTGTTTTATCATGGTGTGGATAGGAGTAGAAATAGGGTAGGGGTGATCCTGAGGTGAAAAGAGTGTCAGACAGGGTGATAAGTATGAAGTTAAGATTAAACGGTTGATAGTGAATGTTGTAAGTGGTTATGCCCCACAAGTAGGTTGTAAGTTAGAAGAGAAACAGAGGTTCTGGTGTGAGTTAGATGAGGTAATTGTGCAAATTCCCAAAGGAGAGAGAGTGGTGATAGGCGCAGGCTTTAATGGACATGTTGGGGAACAGAGGTGAAACGGAAGTGTTGGGCAGGTTTGGAGTAAGGGAAAGGAACAGTGAAGGACAGCTATTAGTAGACTTTGCTAAGAGGATGGAGATGGCTGTGGTAAATACTTTTTCCAGAAGAGAGAGGAGCATATAGTGACTTATAAGAGTGGAGGAAGGAGCACACAGGTAGATTACATCTTATGTAGATGAAGCGATCTGAAAGAGATTGGTGACTGTAAAGTTGTGGTGGGAGAGAGTGTCACCATACAGCATAGAATGGTGTACAGAGGATAGTATACAGAGGAAGGGGTTTGCCAAAAAGAAGTGGGACATAAAAAGGACTGAGGAAAGTAGACAAGAATACAAGGATTTTTCTGCCCAAAGTGAAGAGGTAAGTGGCTAAGGCCAAGCAGAAGGCATATAATGAGTTAAACACTAGGTTAGCCACTAGAGAAGGAGAGAAGGACTTGTACAGGTTAGCAAGGCAGAGGGATCAAGATGGAAAGGATGTGCAGCAGGTTAGGGTTATAAGGATCGAGATGGAAAGGTGAGGAGAGTGTACAAAGAAGATGGAAGGAGTACTTTGAAATGTTGATGAATAAGAAATAAGAAAATGAGAGGGAAAAGAGGGTAGGAGAGGTAAATAATGTGGGGCAGGACGTTCAAAAGATTAGTACGTGTTAGGATGGCTTTGAAGAGAACGAAAAGAGGAAAGGCAGTTGGTCCTGTTGAAATACTTGTGGAGGTAGCAGTGGATGCCTGAGGAATGGAGGAGGAGTGTAATGGTGCCTATCTTTAGAAACAAGGGTGATGTGCAGACTTGCAACAACTACAGAGGCATACAATTGATAAGTCATTCAATGAAGGTATGGGAAAGAGTAGTGGAAATGCGGATAAGGAGGGTAGTAAAACGCACTCCAGCTGCAATCTTTGCTCTGAGAATGTTGAGAAGTACAAAGATGATCGTAGAAAGCTGCATTGTGTTTTTGTAGACCTGGAGAAAGCATATGACAGGTTACCAAGAGAAGAGCTGTTGCATTGTATGAGGAAGTCAGGAATAGCAGAGAAGTATGTCAGGGTGGTATAGGATATGTATGAGAGAGCAGATGATTCGCTGTGACGACCCCTAAAAGGCAACAGCCGATGACTGTAGTGTGTGAACTGATTAGTCTCCTTCTCTCCCAGTGTCGTTTTGCTTCTCTGCAAAGTGCTGCTCTCTTCAAATAACAACATCATAATCTTTACCTATGTGGAAATTTAGTAGTACCAGTAATCTCTCACAAATAGAGTTGGGTAATTATGTTGGCTGTAATTTTCGGAAAGTCAGTATAATTCTGTAGGTTAAATAGTTGATTAAATAGTGTTTAAACCCTCGCTCGTTTTTTACTTCGACTTTCAATTCGACATCTGCAATTGTGCCAACGTTCAATTAGAACCAAATATCTGCATTGATAATTGTTATTTGTGTATGTATTTTATGGCCTAACATTGTACTTTCCTTTACAATATTTGACATTACAAATTATGCCTTTTTGTTTATTCAGGCTCCTAAAAACTGAAGAGTGTCGGTTCTGAAGGGCTACCAGGAAGTTTAAAGTCCTGATATGCAGCAAAACTGTTTAGGGAGAAAAAATTTTAGACAGTTGGACCAGAAAAACGAGGGAGAGGAAGAGTAGCAGAATGAAGTGGATTAGTAAACTCTGCCATTCTTGATAATCAAGTCCCCCTATTTTACAAAGAATAGTCTAATCCAGATATATCAGGACACTGACTGGACTGGTGAGTTCATGCTCAACAGTTTTAAGTAGAGAAAAAGAACAAAAACAAAGACAAAAGAAATTAAGGATTATACCAAAAAAAGTGTCAATGAACATTGATGCTAACTCTGTGTTTATGTCAATGTTGTTGATGCAATAAAGCAGCCATGTTGTTTATAAATACATGTGCAAATGTATCATTTTATTTCTCTAATAAGATTCCTAAAGTATTACTTTATGCCAGCTTGGGAGGGAGTCATTAAATATATAAGAATAATAGCTCACAGTGATGATGTTTATAGAGCCTATAATAGGGCTGTCTCGATTATTGATTTGTGTGATGATTAATTGTCAAAATAATTACGATTATGTTGTTTTTTTGTCTGTTTTGTGGCTTTAAGGATTAATTGTTTGTTTTAATGCTTAAACAGTTAATTGTTGGTGAAAAACAAGCATTCAAAAAAAGCAACTCAAAGTATTTTATAATTGCTCCAATTTGTGTCTTTATTAATGCTCTACTGTAAATATTTTATTATAGATGTATAGTACTTAAGGAAATCTATATTTTGTGTTCTGCTAGTGGTGTTTATCTGTTTAGCAACATATAAATTAATTTATTTTTCAAGCAGTTGCATTGTGGGTCGTTAACATGTGTTGAGCTGGTGATGGATCGTTATTAAACCGCGCTTGGAGAGTAAGAAAACCCTAACGATCTGACTTTTAAAAGTAGGAGTAAAAGTAGAGTGCTGCAAGTAATACAGCTCCCCCTTGTGGCTAATAAAATTGTGGATTCAACGATCGAGGTTATGTCAAATAATTGCGATTATATGATTAATTAATAATTGTGACAGCCTTAGCCTGTATAGTGAATAGTTGTGTAATAATGTGTATGATATAAAGTCTGTCTGTAATGGAAAGTCGGTGCAAACAGAAAATCCCACAATGCACTGCAAACTGAAACAGAATTTCAGAGTGAAACTTTATTACTTTACAGGATACACAGACTACAGCACCATTAGCAAACACATAAGCCTTAATCAAAGACAACAGAGGTAGCTGCATGGGGGCGGGATTTCACATCCACCTGCACGACAAGCACGATCCCATGTGCTTTAGCAGGACACGTGTAGTCGAGTTTCATGCTAATGTAAACATGTTTTATGCAGCAAGTATCTGCTCAGGTGGTAACTCAGAGATAAAACGATAAGGTCACAGTGTTCACTGCGATGAGGTCACAGTGTTCAGCACCTTCAGCAGAATGAGGTTTTCTGACACACTCGACAGAAACACAGAGTGTTTTGAAAAGTTTAAGGTGTTAATTTAGTCTCTTGCTTTTTCAGACCTCCATCTGATCGATCGGTTCAGGTTCAGCACCTAAAGAATCCACTAATGTCTTAGTAGCAGTTTTCATGGCGCTCCTTTAGCGGTTCAGAAAAAGAGTCTCTCTTTGGAGGAACTGGACAGGCAGATGCCTTTAATGTTAATGTTGATGATGTGGTGTAAGCTTGTGTGTGCTAGCAGCATTGGATCTACAGCTCCCTCCGGTGTACACTTAAAGAATCTAGTCTTTTAGAATAATATTCTTGAATAACACACCTCGCTTTTACGCACCTCATTTTTTGTGTTTAGCATTAGCATGCAGCACTGTAATCCCACCGCTCATAAATCTGTGTCTATTAGCACGTACTCCACTGCAGCAGCATCCTTACCACTTACGGTGTGTCTGTTAATGGCAAATGGCATTACTACTGTTTAGATCACGACTGAGTGAATGATGGATGTGGTAATATTTTCTCTGTGTGTGTCTCCTAATGTCACACAGGTGTGCAGTTTTTTTTTGCTCCTCTTTCTGTTGTGAGCTCTGCTAAAGCACATGGTGCAGTTTAACTGATAATGGTATTAGCATACTAATGCTAAAGAAACAATTAATTCTGCTCGGGCTGCAGCCATGTCGCGGTTATGTAAAGACGTCAAAAGTGGTGGGCAGCTGTTAAGGTATGGGTGCTTGTGATGAAAGCATTGTAAGTTCAAATCCCAGGACCACCAAGATGCCTCTGCCGGGCCCTTCAGCAAGGCAGATAAGTCACACCTTGTCTAAAACACGTGCACTGTTTATTATATTGCATAACTTATCCATAAGTGTGTGTGTGTGTGTGTTACTTGTCAGGTCAGGTGAACCCCTCCTCTCCCTTTTTTTAATTTGTTTTTTCCGCAGTTACTCAGAAGACCCTCAGGTTAAGTGATGTGTGTGTGTGTGTGTGCGTGTTATTCTTAAATTCAGATGTTGATCTGTAAGATGACTAATCTTCATGCTCTCTCTCTCTCTCTCTCTCTCTCTCTACACACACACAACAGAACAATAAACAATAGCAAAAAACTAAAAGAATTATACATTTTTCTAAAAAGATGCATGTGTCTGAACCTCTCCCTTTGGGGGCTTTGAAGGCAGACGCAGGCCCTTATTTATTACCCCATTTTTATGTAGCAGCTTTCAGAGGTAAGATAATATTTTTATATGATAATATTAAACACTGTTTGGGAGGATTGAGAGAGACAGGTAAAAGAAATTGAGAAAGAGACAAATGAAAGAAATTGAGAGAGAGAGACAGGTAAAAGAAATTGAGAAAGAGACAGATACAAGAAATTTAGAGATTGATAAAAGTAATCAATAATAAAAGAAATTTAAAGAGAGAGAGCCAGATAACATTTTCTCACTGAGTGTACAAAATATACATACCTCCAAGAAAAATAATATAAATTTTATAATTTTATAATAAATCTTTAATGAATTTGAATTAATTTATCCCCAGTTCATCAACCTACCCCACACTCACAAACTGCCCTCCTATTTGTGGGAAAGAGGGAGAGTTGTGTCTTAGCAGGGCAGTATGTCTCCTCTTGTCAGTAACCCCGCACGCACACACACGCACGCACGCACGCACACACACACACACACACACAGCCCTGTTTGTCCCATATACCTATATTTATCTCACTACTGTCTATTTCTCTGTTGCTTTTCTGTATATTTTCTGTATATTTTTTTTATATTTTCTGTATATTTTTGTCTTCAATTTGTTTATTTGTTTTTTGTGCTTTGGCAAAACTGTAACGTAATTATGGTCATGCCGATAAAGCCTTTTTGACTTTGACAGGTGAAAGAAATTGACAAAAGACATGTAAAGGAAATTGAGAGAGAGACAGGTGAAAGAAATAGACAAATATAATGAAAGAATTTATAAAAAAGCCACCACAACAAAGCAACAAGATGGGTGAGATCAAACAATTACTACAGTACATCTGCAATAAACTCATATAGACACTTTGAACTGCACACAGCTTTAAACACACACACAAATTCTACTGGTAAAAAAAGTAAAACATTTATGTAAAAATGACATTTTATTTGAAAGTACACTGCTTTGCTTTTTGTTAATCTCAATTTTAGAAACAACACCTAACATGACCTCACTTTCTATTACTACCTGGAATATCCAAGGGTTTAGGCCTTTGGACTAAAATGTTTAAAGATGACCTCCAGAAACACATTAAAAACCTTGACATCATCATCCTACAGGAGACCTGGTGCAAGGCTGACACACCCACCCACTGTCCCCGAGATCACAGAGAAATTATATTACCTTCCCAAAAACTCAATACAGTGCGTCAGGGGAGGAACTCAGGAGGTCTTATCATGGTATAAATCGCAATTACACAATCTAATAAATACTGTAAAAATCTCACATTTGGTTAAATATCACATTTGGCTAAAAATGAAGAATTTCCTAATTTCCTCGCAGAAGGATCTCTTCCTCTGTGCCATATACCCCCCACCCCCTCAGAGTCTCCATACTACTCAAAGGAAATGTTTGCAAATGTTAGAGAGAGAGATATGCCACTGTTTGCATATTTCAAGTGCAGGGAAATGTGCTTATCTGTGGAGACCTAATTGCCAGAACAGGAACTGAACCGGACACAGTAAACACACAGGGAAATCACTTCATTAATAACCAATTGTTTCTTACTAATTATTCTTCTTCAAGTCACATAAATAACTATGACAAAACAATAAACAGAAATGGCAAAGACCTCCTGCAGCTCTGTCGAAGTCTGGGCCTGTACATCGTCAACGGTAGGATACGAGGGGACTTTAGGAAGGTACACATTTTGCTCAGCTCTTGGGAATAGTACAGTCGATTACATGATCACAGATTTAGATCCTTTCTCTCTCAGTGCATTCGCTATCCAACCCTTAACACCTCTATCTGACCACAGTCAAATTACAGTGTTTATTAAAAAGACAGGAAATAATTACAATGCACGCACAACAACCAGCAAACTATACAACGACCACAAATCCTACAGAAGGAAAGAAAAAAGCACTGAAGACTTTCAGAAAGAAATCAGCAGCCAGGAATTCCAAACACTATTAGACACTTTTTGAGACTCAACATACACTCAAAGAAGGAGTAAATCAGGCAGTCCAAAGTGTAAATATAATCTTTAACAGAACAGCAGAGAAGGCCAAACTAAAAACTAAAAACACATCAAAGCCTAAACTCAATAAACATGATAACTGGTTCGACAAAGACTGTCAAAAGAAAAGAACTAAGAAAATTATCAAACCAAACAACACTAACATACGACTGCTTTATAGTGAAACACTTAAAGAATACAAACGTACACTTACAACCAAAAAAGCACAACACACACAAAAACAACTAACATTAATTAAGGAATCACTTAACACAAACCAGTTCTGGGACAACTGAAACAAACTAAAGAAAAAACAGCATGAAGAAAGGCTATTCAGGACAGAGAAATCTGGACAACCCATTTGCAAACACTCTTCAAAAATGTTGAAGCTGACACAAACTCGGAGCAAAATCACATCAATAGGAAGCTTAAGGAACTGGAAATGGCCATAAAAAAAATCAAAGCCCTTACGATTCCCTGATTACCGAACAGGAACTTAAAAACAAAATCAACAAACTAAAACCAAATAAAGCCTCAGGACCCGCCGAAATTTTGAATCAATGAGCCATTTTAAAACTCTTTAATCTGGTTCTGAACGTCGGGTTCTTCCCTGAAATCTGGAATCAAGGACTAATAACACCAATTTATAAAAGTGGAGATACATTCGACCCTAATAATTACAGAGGCATCTGTGTGAGCAGTAATCTGGGAAAGATGATGTGTAATATCATCAACTCAAGATTTCAACTTTCCTAATGAGCACAATGTCCTGAGCAAAAGCCAGATTGGATTTTTACCAAAATACCTCATTGACAAATATGTGCTTCAAAACTATTCAAAATGTATGCATGTTTTATTGACTTCAAAAATGCCTTTGACTCCATTTGGCATCCTGGACAGCTTTATAAAATAGAGAGCGGTGTACACAGGAAATATATGCGGAATAAGAATACACAACAATAATTCAACAAATGGGACAAACATCCGATTGAGATCCTGCAAGCAGAATTCTGCAAACTAATCCTAAGAGTGCACAGACAAACCACCAACAATGCATGCAGGGCAGAATTAGGCCGATATCCCATAATACTAAACATACAAACAAGAGCAATCAAATTCTATAAACACCTAAAAGAGAGTGACACACAATCCTATCATTATAAAGCCCAAAACTCAGACACACCTTGACGAAGTACAGACTCAGGTAACACAGTCTGGCTCTGGAGACAGGGAGACACAGACAGTCCTGGCTGCCCCAAGAGCAGAGACTGCGTCAGCAGTGTTCACTGAATACAGAAGAGACGGAGCTGCACTTCCTCACCAAATGCACTAATTATCAAAACATTTGAAGTGAATTCTTCAATAAATTCCCTTTTCCTAATTTTAACTCCCTTTCAGCCCCTGAAAAACTGCCCCACCTACTGTGTGTATTTTCTGTTCCCCTGTACACGCGCTTTGGCAATACAAATGTACATATTTGTTAGGCTAATAAAGCAACCTTTGAATCTTGAGTCTTTGAATCTTGAGAGAGACAGATAAAAGAAATTGAGATACTGGTGAAAGAAATTTAGAGAGAGAGACAGATGAAGGAAAACGAGAGAGAAAGTCAGATGAAAGAAATTAAGAGAGAGAGACAGGTGAAAGAAATTGAGAGATGAAAGAAATCGAGAGAGAGATTGGATTTAAAACATACTTTAATTTCCAAATGTAACATTCCAGTAATATTGCATTATAACAAATTTGCAAGAATTACATTTACTTAATTTACTAGAAGAAAAACCTTCCCAATTCACAATCTCACACAAAACATTACCAACAGTCCATTTTTTAACAAAAGTCTGTAAGTTATGGGTTCTCTTGTGATAGGCAAATTCAACCCTAAAACGAGTTGCAAGAAGCCCCGAAAGACACCATGAGCCTTCTTTGGCTCTTTATTCTGTATTTTATTTTTTCTGGACAGCCATATAGTATATTTGGCCAGACCAAAAAAAAATCAACACGTTTTTGTTTATTCTTGAGTCTTTGAATATTTCGAACCAAGGATAAATAAAGGAAGGAGAACCAATCCTCCCATTTCAGAGACCACTGCTGTAATAAACTGAATAAAGGTTCCAGCTAACTGCACCCACAAAACAAATGTACCAGTGTTCATCCAGGGTACAAAAAGGACAACTCACTTCTTGGTTGAGGTTTATGTGAGCTATATGTCTGTTAGTAGCAATAGTACCATAAACTATTCTTCATTAGGGTTTTCCTGTTCTTTTATCAAGAGGCAACTTATATAAAGACCTCCAGCATCCTTTCTGTGACTGATGCGGACCAAAAAAATCAGTCCACTTAGATGTTTTCATGTTTTGTAATGAGTTTATTTGCAGCATTTCACACACAAGGTGTAGGCTTCTTTCTTGCCCAGCTTCTCGAAGGAGCCTATGTATAATGTTTGCAATGAGAGGAAACCTTCATCTGTATCAGACCATTCTTCCTCATGTAAAGATATGTCAAGGGATAGGAAAGTGTACTCACACCCATCAACCCATTGATTAACCACATCAAAAATTTGACTGCGGTATTGACTTATTTATCTCTTGCACTGTTTTCTTACTCTTTATGATCTTATGTTTATAACGTTCAATTCTTTTGTTAGTAGGGAGGCCCTGAATTTAAAGAAGTGGCCTAATTTTGTCTTATTACTGAGCGCAGACTGGCAGAATTCATCGACCTTGCCTTAATTTCCCTCTGAACATAAATAGGTCGCCTAAGACCTCCACCCACCTTGACTAAACAAGATGCTACTTTATAAAGGAGGTTAACCCAAGCTGTAAATTACGTACCTAACCGAAAAGCTTTAAATGTGGAAAACCAAAAACTATGGTCGATTCTATCGAAGCCTTTTTCCTGATAAACACTAACAATTTCAACATTTTTATGATATACCTTGCAAACATTTAAAACATCTCTCATTAGAAATGAATTGTCCATTATAGTATGATCTGGAATACAATAGGTCTGATCGTTATGTATTAATGGGCTAATATAAGGCTTCAGCATGTTGGATAACGCTCTAGAGAGCACTTTAGTCTGTAAAAAGAAGCGCAACCGGTCTCCAGTTATTAAGTAGGGTTAAGTCTCCTTTTGTGGAAGCAGTGTTGAAACTGCTCTTCTGCAGTAGGGTGGAAGCATCCTTTCATTGAAAAAGTTCACCAAGACCACATGTAGGTCAGGTCCAAGAATTTTCCAAAGTGTTTTTAAAAGTTTGTGGTGAGACCATCTATTCCAGATAAGTGCCCTGATCCTACTGGTTTATTGCTGTTGCAAGTTCTTTCAAGCTTAATTGAATATCCAGCTTGGCTTGATCAGTTTTGCTTAGCTGTGGAAGGTTCTCTAGGAGATCACGCACACATTGCTTCTCGCACTGATCTCGCACAACTCCTTATAGACGTCCATAGCATGTCTCCTAATTTCTTTTCCATCAGATGTCAAGTGTCCATCAAGTAACCTAAGACAGGTCATACGCTGATTTAACATTAAAGTTTTCTCCAGGGTAAAGAAGAAACTGCTTGAGGATTCATGTCCTTAAAATGAACATGGCATGACTTCACCAATGCTCCTTTTACTTTTTCTTGCAGCAATGAACATAGTTCCTTCTTTTCACCTGTAACATTTTATTGCTTCCAGGCTTCACCACATTTAAAAGGCTATTTTCTATTTGGTCTGTTTCTTTTTTTTTTAACTCTTCTATACTTTTTATTTTAGAAGTACAGAGGAGAAAGTTGTATACTGTTGGCAAAATATTTAAATTTGTGCTTTCCTACTTCCCACCACTGACTTAAAGACTCAAATCTTGTTTTTTTTTTCTTTTCAATTTTCCCAGATTAGTTTAAAACTTTGCAAAACATCTAATCTTGAAGCAATTTATTATAAAATGCCACTGAGATTTATTAACATAAACATTGTTTTAGAAGCATGATAACAGTAGTTAGGTGATGGTCTGAAAAACCAACTAGTCTAAGTTAGTTTTGACTGAACACTTCGTGACTGATATAATCTGTCTAATCTTGCTGCACTAATTTAAAACCTTAACCCAATTAGTACTGTTTTGTATTTGGATATTTGATTCTCAATGCATCTAATACCATCTAATAGGGGGCAGTGGTGGCTCAAATGGTTAAGGTGCTGAGTTGTTGTTCTGAAGACCAGAAACACCTGGGTTCAAGCCCCACAACTGGCAAGTCAGCCATTGTTGCGTCCTTGAGCAAGACCCTTAACCCTTCCTGCTCCAGGGGTGCTGTATCATAGCTGACCCTGCGCTCTGACCCCAACTTACCAAGATGGGATATGCGAAATGCGAAAAAAGCATTTCATTGGCTCTGTACATGTACCTTGCACAATGAATTGAATATAATAATAATAATTAGATCAAATGCAGTATTAAATTCTCTAGAATTTTTGCTAGATTGTAGGTGTGGTTCTTTACTTATTCTGTCTAAATTAAACTCAACAGTACAATTCCAATCACCTCTCAAGATGATGTGATTACTTTCACTTGCCTCAAGACCTGTCTTTATGTTATTTAAAAATTTAGATTTTTCAGCGCCTGTATAGGGGCGTAAATATTAAAGAAGCAATAGACTAAATCTCTATACTTGTTTTTCAAGACTTTAGAGCCATACTTGTCAAAGCATTCATGGCTACCCCTCACATTGCTCCCATGATTAAAAAAAGATTGGCCACCCCATAAGAGATCCCAGTCTACTTCCTCATTTTTTGTACTGTGTGTTTCTTGAAAGAAGATTACGTCTATCTGATTTAGGGCAACTATTTCATTTACCAACGCCCTTTCTGTCTATCCTTTCCACCGTTGATATTTAAAGAGCCGACACTTAAACTGGCCATTGGGAAGACAGAAAAAGATTGGGTAAGATTCAGTAAGACAAAGACAGAAGCAGTGAATTTAACCGCATAATGGCAGGACATTATTGATTTTTGCTGTTTTTTTTTTCATGTTTGCTAACTTTGTGCCTTTTTTTTTAATGTTGTAACGTGTTTTCTCAATCAATATCTTTTTTTCAACCAGTAATTGGAAATTAACTTTTTTTTTAAACTTTGACTGATCTCATAAATTTTTCTTTTGTCAGGGGAAGCATTGCTGGTGGATGCTACAACATTTTCATGCTCTTTATTACCTGACATTTCTCTGCAGAAGGCTCTGCATGTTCATTTGCTCTCTACGTGGAAAAGCAAAGCGTTTGTGGCCCACATCCACATATTCAAAACATTTTGTGTTCCCTGAACTTGCATACACAGTGTAAACACCACCTTAAAATTTTATTTTGAAGAACGCCTCTAACGACTGTGATGAAGAGTCCAAAATCATGAAACAGTGGGATCACATGTTTAAGCCGTGGATCTTTGGACCCAAAGATACGCATCTTAAAACCGTTTGGTAATTTTCCGAAACTTCGTAGTTCTTGTTCAAGCAGATTGTCAGGTATGAAAGGTGGAACACCTGAGAGATTATTATTCTAGTGCTGGACACTGACAGTGGAGACACCTGCACATACAAACTCATTGATAAATACTCCAACTGGTTCCAACCAGCTCACCCACTTAACGTTCTTCCTTAAAAATTACAACAACTGCTTTGCTCATATGTGCACCATAAACAATGTTAACAAACCCAATCTGTTCACCTCCTGCGACCAGCGCCTCCTCCATCATGACTCCGGGATCCGTCATAAAACATCGCATAGGACGCCATTACCTGTGAAATACCACTCCAGCTCTCCGCACTCATCCACTCACTCACTCAACTCACACATCAGAACCCGGAAACGGGAGAGTGAGAGAGAGAAAGAATTGTAATTTTATTACAGTTTAATTAATAAGAACAAGTTGCTTCCATTAAAAAATATTTAAAATAATTTTAAAAACAGCGAATGTGCAAATTGCAGTTGATCATCAATTAGCGAACACAGGGCTCCTTTATAACACCAATTTTTTTCAAACCACGTTAGGTTCTTTAATGTCTTGTAAAAATGAAAATCAATTAAAATCATTGACTTTACCAGAGCAGTTGTCACCATCACTACATTGCAGCTTCCTTTTTGTTTAACTTTGTTTTTTCTGCTTATGTAGAGTCCTATTTTTGCCTGGCCTAAAATATAGTTTAAAAGCTGACATTTTGTTTGCTCTTTTCTTGTGTACTTTGCACCCAGTACAAAAATTTCCATTGAAAAACATTTGTTGAAAGCGTTAAAAACAGTCTGTAAAAACATAAAAAGAGGTTTCAGTCTGGAACACTGCATAAAAGTGTGATATGGCTCGTCCCTGGGCACAAAACATTTACAGCAACAAGTCCATGTAAAATTCTCCATTGCAGGTCTCCAGTTCTCTTAGCCAGTGGTGGCTTATATAGTGCTCTCCACCCTGGCTGCTCTTCCATACTCAACTTGAAGACAGTGTGCCAGGTTGTGTCCACTCTACCATCCAGCAATTTCCTATTAAAAACTTTTACACAGACCTTGTACAGTGTTTTACTTAAAAAAGATGAAAAGTTCACGTGTTTAGTGTTTTGATTCATTAAAAAGTGACCAGTGCTTCCCTCTAGATCTGGTGACAAGGACAGTTCAGGAAACGGATCCTCTTCATTAGGGGTCTCCACTCTGTCCCAGTAAGTTGCCAGAATATCCCTCTCCTTGTGTGAGAGAACAGATTTATACTTTTGGAGTAGCTGTTCCACCACCTATACGGATCTCAGTCCTAGGTGATTGTCTATCAGAGTTCTGAAATTGAGGTCCAGCAATGTCCACCAGCTGTTTAAAAGTTGTAAATCCAGACATGAGGAGAGATCGTGTCAGTAAATCCCACGATGTCCAAGTGCGCTACGTGGATTAGAGGCTCATTTAGCAGCCAATATAATGAGTCTGTGGTTGAGGCTCTTTGTAGTTTCCATACAATAAAAAGGTTTTGATAAAAAACAGGAAGTCTGGATGTGTTCATTCTCGCTGGATTCATTTAAAATCAAGTCTCAGGTCCCCGAAAGTCTGTAAAATAGTACTGGTCACAGGTTTCCAATTAAGAGACACTGAACTAGTTGTAAAAACTGTAAACGAAAAGCAGAAGTTCTGCTTTGTAAGTGTAGAAGGTCTTGACCTCCTTCTTCTTTAGGTAAGTATAAAATACGGTGTAAAACCCAGTGCAACTCGTCCCAGAAAAAATCTAGTAAAATTGACTGGATATTTTTTTAAAAGGACACTGGTGGGTCCATGCCTGCTATTTTGGGTATTATATTTTGGGTGTCAACCATCTTAACTTATCTAAGCGACCTTTTATTTTCTCTACTGTCTTCATTTTAACAAAAGTTTCATTTCCAAGTAAACTACTAGATATTTAAAACTGTCTTTTTTCCCCGTGAGTTTTGGCGCTTCATCACGCCACTGACCAATTAAAAGAGCCTCAGTCTTGTTCCAATTAATTTTTGTTAAGGAAATAGCTCCAAAATCTAAAAGAACACTTTGTAAAGTGTCTATATCCCCTAATTTCGAGACCTCCCGGGTATACAGTAGGTTTGATATGAGTGGATAATTTCTCCCAGAACGCTTTCCATTCATATGGCTAAAGCTTTGGAAAGCATCTTATAATCACTGCATAACAGAGATACCAGCCTCCAGTTTTTAATGTACGTCAAGTCTCCTTTTTTTGGTAATAGGGTAAGTATTGCTCTTCTACAACTTAAAAGTAACAGCCCTTTACTTAAACTGTCATTAAGAACCTCCAGCAAGTCTTCTTCTATGACATCCCAGAAGGACTTGTAAAAACTCTGCTGGAAGTCCATCTATACAAGGTACCCGACCACACTCCATAGGGCTTTTCGAAGTTCCTCTAGAGTAATAGCCCCATTAAGTTCCTTATTCAACTCTGCAGAAACTTTGAGCAGTTCAGTTATCTGTTGTTCTCTGTATTCCCCTGTGTATAGCTGTGCATAAAATCTAACTGCTATCTTCCGTATTTCAACTGGTTTAGATAAAAAGTCTCCAGTTTCAGAGCGAAGGTAACGCATAAAACGTTTCTGCCCATTCATTTTCTCAAGGCTAAAAAATAATTTGCATGTTGCATCCACTTGGTTCACGTTTTTATTAATGATCTTATTAGTGCTCCTTGTGCTTTAAACTCTGATAGCTTTTTCTTTTTAGTGCTCAGGGTCTGAATATGGTTTTGGTTGTCTGGTTGTCTGACTGTATTAAAACTGAAGATATGTTATTTCATTCTCTAATTTTTTCATTGACCGGGCCTATTTCAGCAGTGACATTGACAGTGTGCTGCTGACATAGTTGTTAAATTTGTACCTTACCGAAGTCCCACAACTGTTGTAGGGATGTAAAAACACTTTTTACTGTTTTAAAACTGGTCCAAAAAAACCCCCCAAAAGTGTCTCTAAAATGCTGATTTAATAAAACAGTGTTAAAATGCCAGTACACACTCTGCGGTTTAGCAGAGTTTAAAAATTACAACACATAAAACCAAGCTATGGTCTGAGAAACCAACAGGACAAATAAAACAATTTTTAATAGGGTTAAAATTGTGTTTATAGACATACAGCCTGTCCAGCCTTGCTAGAGACATTACATTATCTCGTGCATGAGCCCATGTGCACTGTCTCAGAAGGCACATTGGGTTCTGTTACTGCAGCACTCACAGAGGCGTTTCTGCCCCATCCGCGCTCACCTCAGCAACACCGGTCGCTTCAGCCGCCCGTTTCAAAGGGAAGGCATACAATACAGTGATGAGACCAGCTATGATGTACTCCTTCCATCTTCTCTGTACACTCTCCTCACTTGTGAGCCCTTGCCATCTCGATCCTTAATCAGCCTAACCTGCTGCACATCCTTCCCGTCTCAATCCCTCTGCCTTGCTAACCTGTACAAGTCCTTCTCTCCCTCTCTAATGTCTAACCTAGTGCACAACTCATCATATGCCCTCTGCTTGGCCATAGCCACTTTCCTCTTGACTTTGTTCCGCACATCCTTGTATTCCTGTCCACTTTGCTCAGTCCTTTCCATGTCACACTTCTTCTAGGCTAACCACTTCCTTTGTATACTATCCTGAACTTCTTCACTTCACCACCAAGTCTCCTTATCTTCTTTCCTTGTTCCATATGACACACCTAGCAGCTTTCTTTCTGTCTCCCTGATCACTTCTGCTGTAGTTTGCCATACATCTATAAACACTAGCTGACCGCTCAGCCTGTCCCTGATGAGCAAGCCGGGGGCAGTGGTGGCCCGGAAAAACTCCCTGAGATGGTATAGGAAGAAACCTTGAGAGGAACCAGACTCAACAGAGAACCCATCCTCATTTGGTTGAAAAACAGGTAGCAGAAATTATGTAGTTACACTGTGTGTGTAAGCAACTTAAATCATAAGTCCTCGAAATACAGCTGTAACGTCTTTATGGCAGAGGGGAACGTCCTTGGACACCCTGCAAGAGCGAGAGAGGAAAAGGAAGAAAGACAAAAAACAAAAAAAAATAACTAATAGAAGAACCAGAGGGAAACACAAACATGAGGACTCCTTGATATGTTAAGCAACCAGCTGCTCTCATCATCAACATAATATCATCATCATCAAAATAAGTTTTTAACTTGGACTTAAATACTGAGACTGTATCTGATTCTCGAACATTCATAGGGAGGCTATTCCATAACTTTGGGGCTCTGTAAGAAAAGGCTCTGCCCCCTGCTGTAGTTTTCATAATGCGGTACTGACAGGCAGCCTGCATCCTTTGATTGAAGTAGGCGTCGCGGAACATAAGACACTAGCAGTTCACTTAGGTACTGCGGTGCAAGACCATTTAGTGCTTTATAGGTCAGGAGTAATATTTTAAAATCAATGCGGTATTTCACTGGGAGCCAATGCAGTGTGGATAGGACAGACATGATGTGTTCATATCTTTTAGTTCTAGTGAGGACTCTCGCTGCTGCATTCTGAACTAACTTAAGTTTATTTATGCACCTAATTGAACATCCAGACAGTAAAGCGATGCAATAATCCAGCCTGGATGTAATAAACGCATGAACTAATTTTTCTGTATCATTTAATGACAATATATTTCTTATCTTAGCGATATTTCTGAGATGATAGAATGCTATTCTGGTAATATTACCGACATGAGCTTCAAATGAGAGATCGGAATCTATAATAATACCCAGATCCTTTACTGTTGCTGTCACTTGTTGAAAGACTGTCTAGGGTTAAGGTGTGATCAGGAAGCTTACTAGAAACAGAATCTAGAAACAAGCCCCTAGAAACAGAATCTCAGTTTTATCAGGGTTAAGCAAGAAGAAATTGTTTAATATCCAGTCTCTTATTTCCTTCACACATTGCTCAACTTTATTAAACTGGCCTTTCGCATCAGGCCTAGATGAGACGTATAACTGTGTGTCATCAGCATAACAGTAAAAACTAATATCATGCTTACGAATTATGTTTCCCAGAGGAAGCATGTAAAGAAAGAAAAGAAGTGGGCCTAAAACCAAGCCCTGTGAAACACCATACTTCACGAGAGCACGCGGAATAATCACCATTTAAATCTACGAACTGACAGCGATCGGTTAAATAGGACCTGAGCTACGCAAGGGCTGTTCCTTTAATTTACCTCCTCTAGGAATTTGGAGATGAACGGAAGGTACTTCAACAACTCACCGAATTCGAGGTCAGGTTTCTCAATTAAAGGTTAAATAACTGCTAATTTTAAAGATTTCGGAAAATACCCATTGCTGAGTGAAGAGTTAACTGTTTTCAACAGGGGTTCTGATACTGCTGGTACTATCTCTTAAGAAAGTGTGTTGGTATAGGATCCAATAAACAGGTTGATTATTTTGTAGAAGAGATGAGTGAGATTAGGTTGTTCTCTTCCAGGGTAAAATTTTCTAAGCTCTGATCCGATGCGGTTAGTTTATCATCAGAATCATTTGAATGGTCTGGTTTCAAGGCCTCAATTGTCTGTCTAATGTTTGCAATTTTATTATTAAAAAAGTTCATGAAGTCCTCACTGCTGCACGCAGATGCAGATTTCTGAAGTTGTCTTATTCCTTGTTATTATGTGCTCTAAAAGGGGCACATAAACCACCGTTAACCTATGGCAATGAAACCTGGGTTGAACCCGAAGGTTTTCAGCACCTTTCATAAGTGTTCATGTTCAACCCGATCAGAAGCCTTTTCCTGATCTAGGAAAATCAGACCAGTACATCGTCAAATATAGATGTGTCAGGCACACAGTACCGGGCGCCAGTTTCTCAGAAACCCCAGGTCTCCCTTTTTTGAAACCAGGGTCAGTATGGCCACACACTCTCCTGCAGGACTCTCCTAGCACATCCTGCCCTATTACTGCCCAGAAGGCTTTGTAGAAATCAACATGGAGACCATCAATGCCTGGTGCCCACCCATTCTTTTCAAGGCAACTCCACCACTACGTGATGTTTTATGATGTTTTATTGCCAACCTATTCCACTTCTTCACACAGGCAGCATTGTTTTTATCGCTGTGTGTTTCCTGCAGCATTAAAACATCTATGAGCTTTTGCTTAATAATTTTGTATAATTTTGCTCCATTAACATTAAGACTCGCAACCTGGATCCTGTTCGTTAACAGGTTTAGGAATAAACAAAGGGTAATAAAAACACTCAAACGTAAAAAAAAAACAAAGTCTTTGTGCACTTTGTTTGTTCAGTGGCTCTTTGTTGTTTTCTGTAATTCTGTGTTTTGTGTAGCACCATGGGGTCCTGGGGAAATGTTTCATTTCACTGTTTACTGCATCTGCTATTTATGGTTGAAATGACAAGAAATCTCCTTGAACTTGAAGTATATGGGTCATAATCAGGGACCTACTTATTGTTATCAGTTCTCTTAATCTGTACACTTCAGTGTCAGCGAAGGCTACTTCTTTTCGAAAGTGCTTAACATCATGAATGAATTGCTTACAGTCTAAAACGTGTTTCTCAATTTTGCCATTTAATTTCTTTCAAAAAGCCTTTTATCTTTCCCACACTGTATACCACACTCAGCTGTTCTCCTTGCGACCAACAGCTAAACACTGAGTCACTGACTCTGTTTTCTATTTTTTGTTTCCTTTTTTGCCTGTTTATTTCCTTGTCCCTTACCTGATTTCTTTCTTTTTGTCAAGGTTTTAAAAATGGGTTGTCCTCCATTTACATGTCACCCGCATCTCCCATTTGCTGGTGTGGTGACTAGTGCTTCTGAGCAATTACTCTGTACACCTGTGCCTGCCTCTGCTGGCGCAGGCTGTTTCAAAGCTGCTCCAGAATCCACAGAGCCGGGCGTCTCCAGGACTGGTTTAGCCAAGCAGGGCTTTTCCTTGTCTGGTTCGGCCTCTACGGACTTCCCCGGGACCAGTTCTGCCCAGCTGGGCCTTGCCGGGGCCCGTTCAGCCAAGCAGTGCTGCTCCAGGGTTGTTATCGCTCCAGTGGTCTTCTGAGCAGATTGCTGGGAATTGGGGCTCACTCTCTATTAGGTTGGGTGCATCAGCCTCACCAGAGCCATCAGCAGCTGACCTAACCGGAGCTGCAGGGGAACAACCCCAGCAGGCTCAACTGCATCCTGCCCTGGCTGCTTAGAAACACCGGGGTCACCCTGTCCCTTAGGACATGAGCGAACAAGATGCCCTAATTCACCACATTTAAAACACTTAATATCAGTGTCAGACGATACAAAAATGCTGTAATCATAACCATCGATATTAAATTTAAAAACAGCATTTAACTCCTCAATACCTTCTTTAAACGCCATTAAAACCATTCTCCCGAAAAGATACCAGGTGCTTCAGAAGTGGGGAATTTTTTTAATGGGGGTGATTAGGTGCCCATATTGAGCCAGCTTATTAATGGTTATTTTATCAGGGATAAAAGAAGGGACATTGAATAAAATAACCTTTTTAACTGGGGCACAGGGGGAAGAAACCATTATGAGTTCATTATTCAGAGTAATTCCTTTCTGGGTCATTTTTCTAACTTTATCAATATCATTCAAAATACAACAATAGCATGGTTCATACGGGACAGAGAGACAATGCTCTTGTTCCCCACCACATTACCAACCCCTAACACACATTTCTCTATTCTCTTTACACACCACTCGCAAGCCATGCTGCCGACTTAACCTTTCAAACTGCCGTGATACCGGATTCTCCATACCTTCCGGCACGCTACTCACAATCGCACACTTAAACACACCCGCACGCTATCACGTGCACCTGTGCGCTCACACACAGACACACACACAAACACACACACAAAATTAATTTGGGATGTAAAAACTGATAGTAATAGCATTAAATGCCGGGAAAAAAATTGGCAAGATGCCAACCGCTCTCACGCGCACAACACGCCACACTTACTGCTCCTCTGCTGTGTAAGCAAAAGAGAGAAAGAGAGGGAGAGAGACAGGTGAAAATAATTGAGAGAGAGACAGGTGAAATAATTCAAGAGAGAGACAGATGAAAGAAATTGAGAAGGATGGATGAAAGAAATTGAGAAGGATGGATGAAAGAAATTGAATGAAAGAGACAGATAAAAGAAATCGAGAGAGAGACAGATGGAAAAAATTGAGAGACACAGATAAAAGAAATCACAAAGACAGATGAAAAAATAGAGAGAGAGATAAATGACAAAAAAATTGAGAGACAGGTGAAAGAAATTGAGAGAGAAGTAAAAGAAATTAAGAGTGAGTGACAGATAGAAAGAGAGAGATAAAAAATGGAGAGAGAAAAAGATGAGAGAAATTAAGAAAGAAGAGACAGATGAAAGAAATTGAGAAAGAAACATGAAGAATTGAGGGAGACACAGATGAAAGAAATTGAGAGACAGATGAGAGATGTCAGATGAAATAAATTACGACAGACACAGGTGAATGAAATTGAAAGAGAGACATAAGAAATTGAGAGAGAGATAGATAAAAGAAACTGAGATAGGCAGATGAAATAATTTGAGAGAGAAAGACAGATGAAGGGAATTGAGATGTCCCACACAAAATTAACTATAGATGCCTGTATTTTTCCTACAAGGCCTGTAGGGGGTTTATTTGCAGGCTAACCGATGCCATATTGTTGAGGCTACTAGGTTGTTTGCCACGAGTACCCTTCCTCTAAGTGACATGTTTCGTTTGAGCCATTCCCATTTTCTGAGTCTACCTTCGATTTGTTCTAAAACCCGATTCCCACTTTTTCTTTACATCACTTAGATAAATTCCTAGATAAAACATTTTTTGGATATTTTAGCTTACCTGGTGGCTTTACTTTTGTTTCCAATTTATTTTGGAGAAATTTGCCAAGCTATGATAAAATACTGGGCAGAAGGGTGATCACTGCTCGCCGGCTGCTTAGGGGTAGACACAATTTTCTGCAGCTTTCATCGAGAACTTCCAGCAGATCTTTCTTTCAGCTCCTGCCAGAAGAACTTGTAGAACTCTCCTGGTAGGCCATCAATTCTAGGCGCTTTTCCTCCTGCCATTGAGTTCAAGGCAGCCTGCAGCTTCTCCAGAACCAGCCGCCCTTCTAGTGCAGCGTTGTCATCTGAAGACACCTTTGGAAGTCCTTTATAGAAACTGTCTAGCAGATGTTTGTTGTCATTATATTCACTTTTGTGCAGTTCTTTGTAAAAGTTAGTAGCATACCGTCTGATGGTGCTGGTGTAGTGTGTGCATAGATCTTTGTCCATTCTTTTTTTCCAGGCTCAAAAAAACTGTGAAGGAGCATCCATTTGGTTAGCTCCTTTAAAGCGTGACCTTACAAGAGCACCCTGTGTTTTTGTGGCCAATAAATCCATTATTGATGCTTTTTTTGCTTTGAGGTTCTTAATAAATCCTTTGTTTTCTGTGGACTTATTTGTGATGTCCCTTGTGACATTGGCAGTGTACTGCTAAGAGCTGCTGAATTAAAACCGTCCCATGGTCCCACCACTGTCTGCAGGAGGAGGAGTCTCTCTTTTCCTCTCATAAGAAGGCCCAGAAAAATCTAAAAGATTCAATAAAATTAGCATCATTCAGTAGAGACACATTAAAATGGCAATATACACTCCTAGATTTAAGATTTGCAATAAAAACTTTGCATCTGACTACAAAATTTTCCAAACAACTGACAGGTCTTATTTCACTATCTTTGAAGACATTAATATTGCATATGAAACAATAAAATCTGTCTAATCTATCTAATGAGATGAAATTATCTTAGATGCTACATGTGGTTCTGTATGATTTCAATTCATTGAATCGTTCTGTGTACAGTTAAAACTGCCTCCTAAAAACAGATAATCTTTAACATCACAACTGGTTAAAAGTTCATTCAGCTCGTTTAAAAATAAAACCCTTTCAGGACCATTGGTTGTATCATATACATTTATAAGTAACAAATTAAAATGCTCGTATTTGGCTTTAACTAATAGTAGTTTACTAGCAATTGCTTCCTGTGTGATTCAGGTAAAAAGTGTTTAGGAAATAGAATACCCTCACTGAAAAGTCCTTGTTCTTTTCTTTTATTATGGCTGAAGCTAAGTTCACAAAGTTTTATTTGTTGGGAAAATACTGATCTATTCAGTCTCCTTAAATGTTTTTTGTTTTTGAAGAAAAACTTCATTATATCCGCCTATTTGACTATCTTGGTTTTGTTCATCTTCGTCACTTTTTGTTTCTGGACCTGTTTCATCACTGCTTGATTTTGTTGATTGTGACTTGGTTTTTATTGTCCATTTTAACTAGTCCCTTTTTTTGGCTTCTTGCTTTAGATTTCCTTTTTGATTTGACGAGAGTAAAACCAGCATCATCTAAAATCATATCAGTGTTTTCTGTACCTGAACACTCATCATTACTATGACTGTTAGTCAGTTATGTTCTCCATCTGTTTTACTTCCTGCTTAGTGTTAACTAGTTTTTGATCCTTAATATTAGTTCTGTTTTTTACTTTGTTCTTGTCCATTTTGTGCATTGTTTTCTCCAATGTTCTGTCTATCATTCATCTGTTCCTTGTTATTTTCTTTTGATGTTTCAGTTTGCTGGTCAGCTGTTACCTTTTTCAGGACAGTTCTTAATTAAGTGTCCCTCTTGACCACAGCTAAAGCATTTCAGGCTTTCAGAAGTTGCAAAAATTACAATTCCTCTCCATTTCCACTTATTTTAAACATAATATTTAGATCCTCATCCGGGTTTTTCAGTATTATATACATGTCTGTGTTATATACATGCTTGTAGGAGACAAGGTGTCTGATCTCATTAACAAACAGTATGATGGCTTTTTTCATTCAGCAGACACTATACTCTTACATCACCTTCGCTACCGCTGACACGCATTCCTCTACAGAGCACGCCATTGCTGGCAGCACTTTAAACCTGTGCTTTTGGGTTAGGTTAGTAAACGCCAAGTCAGCAAAACACGCAGATACAGCATCTCACACACACACACACACACACACACAAACAACACTAACTGCTTACTATTCACTCACTCAATATAGAAAATAGCAAAGAAAACGAGTTTTCACCCAGCCACACGCTCTGTCCACGCTCACTCACTCATGCGAGTGAGAGAAAGGCAGATGAAAAAAATTGAGAGAGAGAGACAGATGATAGAAATTTAAAGAATGAGAGACTTTACTTTTACAATCAGTAAAGTGTGAGAGACTTAAGATAAATAAATAAATACTATTAATACCCATTATAACAGTTTCTGTTTCAGTACAGTAATTAGTAATCTTAAGTAGAAATTAAAACATTGACCCTCACTGACTCACTACAAATCCTCCACTGTAGGTCACCAGATCTTTTTCTAAGTGGCATTTTAGAAAACACCCCCCCTATTGGCTTAATGTCATCTAAGACCCCAAACTTTTTCAAGTTTTTTTTTATTTGTCACTTTAACATAGCATCTATAAATTTCTTTTCCTTTTGCTTTATAAATTCTGCATCATAGATAGATGCCCTCATATCTATTTAAGTTGGGTAAAAGCTCTAATTAAGGAAAGGGGTCACTTTTGTCTGGTATTTCTGATCCATCTTGGTATTCTTTAGGTTCTTTATCAGGTTCAGCTCATTTTCTGACAGTTTGTTCACCCATCTTTGTATGATGTCCTCTGCTTGCCGTAATGACCTCAGCCCAAGTTCCTCTGCCTCTGGGAGAAATAAAACACTTTTAGGAACCTAGTGCAGTTTGTCCCACACAAAATTAATTAATAGAGTTTGCACATTTTCAATTAACCCAGTATGGGGCTCTCGGCAAGCTAGGCGATGCCACAGCATTGAGGCCACTAGGTTACTTACTACCAGAAGATCTACTGCCAATGACCTGGAGACATCCAGAATGTCCCTGAGACTGTTAGCCAGCGCTTTAAACATGATTTTGTAATCTGTACACAGCAGTGACACTGTACTCTTTCCTGCAGCTTTCCTCAAGGACCCCCAGCAATCATTCCCCCAGCTCATTCCAGAATAACTTTTAGAATTCCACTGGCAGACCATCGATTCCAGGTGCTTTTTCTCCTGTTCAGAGCAGTTTCTCTAGAACCAGCAGACCTCCTAGTGCTGCATTAGCCTCTAAAGAAGCCTTAGGGGTTATTTCACTAGCATTAAAAACATTACAATTATGTTTAAAGCAGTAGAACCTGTCTAATCTAGCTAAAGAGATAGCGTTCCATGTACTCTCCTCCATAAGTCATTTTGTGTACAATTAAAATCTCCTCCAATAAACCCAAAAAATCATTTGGATCAAAGCTACCAAAAAGTTCACCTAGTTTGTTTAAAAATAAAACTCTTTCAGGATCTCTGGTTGGGGCATATACATTATTTAATGTCAGGTTAAAAAGCTCATATTTTGCTTTTATTAAAAGTAGTCTGCCCTCAATCACTTCTTGTTTGACATAAGACTTAGATAAAAAATGTTTAGCAAAAAGAACACGACTCCTGCACTCACTGAGCTCTCTGAATTTAAAACTACTACTTGTTAAAGTCAGTAATAAACAGAAATAAACTTGAAGTCCAGTTTATTTGGGAAGTATTGCTACTTTGATTCCTTTCATGTTTTTTGTTTTTTAATTTCTTTGTTTTTAGATGTTCTTTTTTCTCATTAATGGTCTCTTTGTCCTCATCACTGTCTGTTTCCTTTTTTTCATTTTGACTTTCTTTTCAATTTCTTAATTTTAATTTTCTTTTTGACCTTACTGTAGACCTTACTGACCTTACTGTTCCTTCATGCTCCGCTATGTCTTGTATGTTAGCTGTTTGTTTTCACCTTGTTTCCTTTCCTGGCTGTTCTCTATTATTGTTAGTGTCTCCTTTTCACCTGTTGCTTGTGCTTCAGGTCAGTTTCTGGCTAGGTGCCCCTCCTGACCACACCCTAAACACTTTAAACTTTCAGAAGTTGCATAAATAGACTTCCTTTCCATCCAGCTTGATTGTACATTTAAGTCCTCATCCCTGGTTATTAAGGACCACGAAAGCCTGTTTCCTATAGGAGTAAATATGGCTGATCTCTTGGCCGGGTATTATTTTAATCGGTGAAACTACTTTACCGTATCTAAACAACAGAGAACAGAAATCTTTATTAATCAATGAATCGGGGCACATTAGACAAGATCACATGTTTAGAGGGGGTGCTGAGGGGGGAAACTTCCATCAAAATCCTATTTATGACAGTGCCATCCAGAATAACAGACTCTGCTTTCTGTACATCATTGACAAACATCACCACCACTTTATTCATCCTCGCGGAAGTTAGAATGCTCTTTAGCCCGATTATTTTAGCCATTGCCGCAGCGCATTCCTCCATCTTACACACTGCCGAGACACTTTAAACCCGTGTCTCGGGGCTAAATATTTAAAAGGCCATGACACCGACAGCAAGCCTGCACCGGCGTCACACACAAGCTCACACACACAATAACTGAACTACTCTCTACTCATGCTCCTTACACACCATGCAACACAAAGAATATAGAAAAAAAAATAGAAAGCTTTTGCCCCGTCCATACTCACACACTCACTCACTCATGTGCAGAAAGAGAGAGAGAGAGTGAGACAGATGAAAAAAATTGAGAGAGAGACAGATGAAAGAAATTGAGAAAGAGACACAAAGAAAGAATCCTTTATTTGACATAAGCCATGTTATACTCTAGCTGGTAATCATTACGCCTATTTAGTCAAATAAAATAAAAAATAAATAAATGGACATATAAAATCAGACAATGACAGTTAAAAGATGGGGATAGGTGTGTACATTTAGCCTAGCTCTGGTATGAAATACAATTCTCAAACAGCCTCAAACATTTTTAGGCCACCCATATTCTAGATTTTAAAAGTCTGGAGAAGATTGTAATGGCATCACAGTCTGTATTTTGAGCCACTTCGCTTCACCAAATATAAAATTAATTAGTTGGCACATATACCTCTAGCTCTGGACGTATTTAAAACCAAAAATAAAACACTGAGGAGTAAAAGTCACATTAAAATAACTTAAGATACGTTTTAACAGCACAAACAGTGACTGTAACCTACAGCAGTTGATAAAAGCATGAAAAACAGTCTCCCTCTGTGAACAAAACAGGCAGTCATGTAAAACATCAGGGTTTAAAATGCAAATAAAAGCAATACCATGTAAAATCTTTTTTACTCAGCTTTTTTAGTTAATGGTGGTTTGTACAATGCCCTCCACTCTGGTTTAATATCATTATTAAAACCAAGCTCCTTTCTCCACTGGGTGTCTACCGTCTGATTCATTTTTTTCTAGTTTAAAACCTTGACAAAGGCCCTGTAGAGCAGCTTCCCCGAAACTGTCCCAAAGTCCATTTCCTCCTTACCCCTGCACTCCAGCATGGTTGGTGACACGCAGGGACCGGATTCCTATGTGTGTTGCCAGGTCTTCCACTCGCAACAAGTCTGTCCCTGCAACGTTCACCAGCTTCCTGAGTGTGACGATCAGAGGTGATCAGAACTCTAGACAGTGTGGAGGTGGTCGCACTGGAGATGTCAGGCAAATCCCGTAGACCAGAGGTTCCTCCAGCCAGTGTAGTCTTCCACAGGTCTTAAGCTATTTTTTTTTCCACGATAAAGAACTGGTAAGCCAGTAACATCCAGTGTGTTTGTGTTTGTTAAAAATTTATCCCAGAAAAAATCTAGTAAAATTGACTGGATACTTTTTAAAAATGAAACTGGTGGGTCTATGCAGGCTATTTGTGCCATAATAAAAATGCTGCCAGATTGTTAATAACTAGTATTCGTTCCCTGTATGACATTTTGGGTGCCAACCATATCCACCTATCTAAGTGACCTTTTATTTTCTCTGCTGTCCCCTCCCAATTCTTTTTAACAAAAGTTTTGTTTCCCAGGTACACTTTTCATGCATAAAACGTTTCTGCCCAGCTTACATTGTCCCCTCCCAATTCTTTTTAACAAAAGTTTTGTTTCCCAGGTACACTCCTAGATATTTAAAACCCTCTTCTTTCCACAGCAGGTTTCCTGGAAGTTTTGGCACTTCACCCCGCCACTGACCAATCAAAAGAGCCTCACTTTTGTTCCAATTAATTTTTGTTAAGGAAATTGCTCAAAAGTCTACAAGAACACTTTGTAAAGTTTCTGTATCACTGTGCTTATTTATAAACATCAAATATTGACCTCTCTGGTATACAGTACGTTTGATCTGAGTGGATAACGTCTCCCAGAACGCTTTCCATTCACATGGCTAAGACTTTGGCGAGCATCTTATAATTACTGCATAACAGAGATACCGGCCTCCAGTTTTTAATGCAAGTCAAGTCTTCTTTTTTGGTAATAGAGTAAGGACTGCGCTTCTACAACTTAAAGGTAGCAGCCCTCTACTTAAACTGACATTAAGGGCCTCCAGCAAGTCTTCTCCTATGACATCCCAGAAGGACTATATCTATACCAGGTACCCGACCACACTCCATGCTCTGTAGGGCTTTTCGAAGTTTCTCTAGAGTAATAGCCCCAATAAGTACCTCATTCGACTCTAGAGAAACTTTGGGTAGTCCTTCTAGGAAGCCCTGCTCTGTCATCTGGTGTTGTCTGTATTCCCCTGTGTAAAGCTGTGCATAAAAACTAACCGTCCTCTCCCGTATTTGAACTGGTTCGAAAGAAAATCTCCAGTTTTAGAGGGAAGGTTATGCATAAAACGTTTCTGCCCATCCTTTTTGGCCCGGTCAATTAATACATTAGAGAATGAAGGTCATCAGATGACCAGAACCATATTTAGACCCTGAGCACTAAAAAGGGTTCTGGTCATCTGGTGACTGTATTAAAGATTGAAGTACTGTTACTTCATTCTCTAATGTATTAATACATTATCTAATGTATAATTCAGCCGTGACATTGACATAGTTGTTTTATTTGTACTTTACCAAAGTCCCACCACTGTTGTAGAGATGTAAAAATACTTTTTACTTCTTTAAAACTAGTCCAAAAAAAGGGTCTGTAAAATGCTAATCATTTAATAAAACAGTGTTATAATGCCAGTACGCACTCTGTGGTGTAGTAGAGTTTAAAACTAAAACACATAAAACCAAGCTATGGTCTGAGAAGCCAACAGGACAAAACAATTTTTAATAAGGTTAAAATTGTGTTTATAGACATACAGCCTGTCCAGCCTTGCTAGAGACATTACATTATCTCATGCATACACCCATGTGTACTGTCTCTGAGCCTTATGTAAAGTTCTCCATGTATCAGTTAACTCATATTTTTCTACTATTTGAATGTGGGATTCTGTGTGATTGTGATCATTATTTTCTAATGTGCAATTAAAATCACCACCAACAAATAAAATTTCTTCATTATCGCAGGTTTCTAAAGTGTTGCATAATTTATCTAAAAATAACTAATCTTTCCGCCGAGGAAGTTGGGGCATATACAGAGGAAGTTGCTTTTTCAAAACAAGCTCTGACTTTTATCAATCTACCAGCAATAATCTCTTCTATACTGTGGGTGATTGGAGTAAAAACCTTTAAAAATGAAATGGCGACTCCTCCACTAGAAGAGGTGTTGTGACTCAGAAAAGACAGGCCAGGCCATTCTTGTGTCCATTCAGTGACATTGTTACTATAACTATATGGGTTTCTTGTATGAATAAAATGTCTAATCTCTTCTGTTTTTTAAGTTCATACAGCTCAGCGCTCTTCCTGCTGTCTCTGGCCCCATTGACATTTAGTGATGCAACTCTGATGTCTCTCATAACAGCAGTGAAGAGAGTTAGCACTAGTAATACATACAGCCAGCGAGGACTCACCATCATCATTTAACTGCTTATTTAGCTTTGTTACAATTTTTTTCAAGCGAAACACTTCCCTTTCCTCAAAACAACTCTCATTGATTAATTAATGGCTTGTCTTATCTCTTTAAATCTGGATAAAAGTGATTGATTTGAACCATTTTCATGTTTTTAGTTATTTTCAAAAAGTGCTTTATTTCACTTGCATCATAATCTTTTCCAACCCAGTTACCCTCAGTGGTGGCCCAGACTTTGGGATTAGGAGGAGAAACCTCATTCTGCATATCTTACTCACTTTCTACACACTTCATTTCAGCCTTTTTTGCAATCTTTATTGCCGCACCTTTTCTACTATTGTTTTTCTTTTTACAGATGTTTTTAAAACTATTTGTTCTGTTTCAATCATTACAGTGTCTGTATTACCTCGTAAGAGCTAGTGTGCTCACTAGCTGAGCATCAGTTTTCTTCTCTGCACTGTTAGTGAGTTCAAGAGTCGAAGGGCTGAGACGGGTGAAAGAAATTGAGAGAGAGAGACAGATGAAAGAAATTGAGAGAGAGAGACAGATGAAAGAAATTAAGAGAGAACGAGAGACAGATAAAAGAAATTAAGAGAGAACTAGAGACAGATGAAAGAAATTTAGAGAAAGAGACAGATAAAAGAAATTGACAGACAGATGAAAAAATAGAGAGAGACAGATACGTGTAAAGAAATTAAGAAAGAGACAGATGAAAGAAATTGAGAGAGAGAAAGACAGATGAAAACAAATTGAGAAAGATTGAGACTTTTTTGACTTTTACAATCCTTTATTTAACATAAGTCATGTTATACTCTAGATGGTAATCATGCCTATTTATTCAAATAAATAGATAAATAAATAAATGAATAAATAGACATATAAATGAATAAATAAATGAATAAATAGACAATAAAATCAGACAATGGCAGTTAAAAGATGGGGGTAGGTGTGTACATTTAGCCTAGCTCTGGTATAAAAATACAATTCTCAAACAGTCTCAAACATCTTTAGGTTACCCATACTCTTGTAAAAATTAAAATCAACAACAAAAATTCTGGATTTTAAAAGTCTGAAGAAGATTGTAATGTATTTTGAGCCACTTCGCTTCACCAAAAAAGAGAGAGAAAGACAGAAACACAGATGAAACAAATTGATGAGAGAGAGGCAGGTGAGGAAAAATTGAGATATAAATGAAAACAATTGAGAGAGATATGAACGAAATTGAGAGAGAAAGACATGAAAAAAGTAAGAGAGAGTGACAGAAAGAAATTGAGAGAGACAGGTGAAAAAAATTCTGAGAGACAGATGACAGAAATTAACAAAAAGTCAAGTAAAAGAAATGAAGAGAAAGAAATATGAAATAAATTTAAAGAGACAGAAGAAAGAAATTAAGAGAGAGAGACAGATAAAAGAAATTGAGAGAGAGACAAATGAAAAAAAATCGAGAGACAGATGAAAGAAATTGAGAAAGACAGATGAAAGAAAATTGCCCTTACATGTGAGGCCCTTTGTAATTGTAGCTGAAGTCAAGACTAAAGAACTGGTTATAAATAAAAAAATCATGCAATGTAATAAATTTTGGGATTCTGAGAAAATGTTACCTTAAAACAAACAGCAGAACATCAAACGCACACACGCCCCCACAGCCGCACCAGAACGAGTACATCGTCATGGCTACATAAACAAAATAAAATCTTTTATTTTATTAATAAAATTTATAAATTCTGAAATTTGTTTAATGTTTTAGTAAAAGTTTCTGACCTTATTAAAAATACAATCAAAACCAGAAGAAGTGAAGGAATTAAACTTGAAAGAGAAGTAAAGAAATAAAAAACGAGAGAAACACAGAAACACTCTGAGATGCTGAAACTAGAAGAACAAATTTCTAAAAAAAGGTAATCAATACAAGGTCTTAGCCCGACCTCTTTCCTTTCCACAAAAAAATATCCAGAGGCCACTGGTGATGTCGAGGGGCGGATAAAGCCTGCGGCGAGAGCTTCGTCGACATACTCCTCCGTGACTTGAGTTTCGGGAAGTGAGAGAGGATATACCCGACTTTTGGGTGGAATAGCATTATGTAGACGCTCAATAGGACAGTCTCCAGGTCGATAAAGTGGTAACTCTGAGGCCTTGGTTTTGCTGAAGGCTTTCAGGAGATCAAGATATTCGTTATGGATTTTGATCTGGACTTCATCTGCGTAGTGTGACATAGCTGACTGGCTGATTGAAGACAGTGTTCATGTCATTGCCGGGACCAGTGTAGTATTACTTTCTCAGTCCAATAGATGGTGTGATTGTGTGTCTGTAGCCAGGGAAATCCTAGAGTAATAGGATTTTTAGGTGAAGAAATGATATATATTTTCCAGATGATGGGCCCCTACTTGCGAGGGAATCAGAACAGTGCGATAAGTAATGCTGGGGCCTATAGATTGCCCATCAATGACAGAAATCCGGAGAGGTGGTATGCAGGGTTGTCTCTGTAGCTTTAATTTTTTCACCAATTTAGCATCAGTGAGGTTTAATGCTGACCCTGAATCCACTAGCGCAGGAAACATATGAGTACAGAGTCAGTGATCATGTATGCAGGCATTCTAAAACACATGGAAAGGGACAGGAAACAAACTGAATAACTTACGTTAGCAGAGCCTGAGGGACATTTCACTGGACAGGTTGCCCAGACATGATTGGGGCCACCACAATAGAAACATAGTCTCCCCTGTACACAGCGTTGTATTCTTGTGGTGATAGTTTAGAAAACCCCACCTGCATGGGGTTGGTTCCCACTGAAGGCATGGATGTTGGGACAGGTAATACTCTAGCCACATATTGTGAAAAATTTCATAGTGTCATCCCGACAGATAAGCTTTGCTTGTAAGCATGTATCTAGTCCTTCTCTAAATCTGAATTTTGGAGCCACGTTCCATTCGCTCTGAGCAGCAAGAGTGCGAAACTGTATCGCATATTCCGCAGCAGATATTTAACCCTGATGTAAGCGGTGAAGCTGGCTAAAGATATTGTGTCCCCCTGGAAAGCTAGTAGCGCTTGTGGACAAGTAAATATTTAGGCGATGGCGCCCTCTGGTGGGTGGAGGGACTCCTTACAATGATAAAGACTGAAATACAGCATTGTAATTTAATAAAAAAATGTATTGACATGAAAATAAATTTTTATATTATAAGCGCATCAGTTTAAATGTTACTCTGGGTTTCAGATTTATATTTAAAAAAGTTTATCAATCTTTATATAACATTAAATAACACACAAATTAAAGTTTTTTTTCATCTTTGTTTTTTTCTTTGTCCAATAACAGGAAGTGAGTGATACACTGTAAACACTGCAAACAGTGTGTGTGTGTGTGTGTGTGTGTGTTAGCTATGATGAACAGTTTGGTATTTTAAAAACATGGCTGAAGTGAACTGAACAGTTTAGGAAGCATTTCTTGGGGTTTGTTACACAACTGCGTCTCCTCAGGGTAATTACACTATCGCTGCAGCTACCGTCTCATTACACACCGAGTGCAAGGCCTTAGGCTCACACACACTTCCGCTGTGGTGTGTTTAAAACCTTACAGAGTTTTTAGAACACCAGAGAGAAATAAAAAGCAAAAAGTTCTACTAAAGCTTCACACCACAATTTCACACCACTCACACAATGCTAATGCTAACTTTCCCCGTAAAACTATTTAGAATGTTGGTGTGTGTGATGTATGTGATGTGTGTGATGGTGGATGGTGTGTTTGTGTGTGATTTGAATGATAGTGTGTAATGGTGAACTTAACTGATACTGGAGTTTATGTTATAAATACGTCCTCTGAGTCATTCTAAATGAATTATTCTCCTCATTTGACTTATGTGCAGTTTGTGAATCTGATTCATTCTAATTCTGAGTCATTCTAAATGATTCACTCTCTTCATTTCTTTTGCTTAAGGAACTCTTGGTGATGTCTTGGTGTGTCACAGCAGAAGGTCAGTGCTATAAAGTCATCTGGAGTGTTTATGTTACCTTCTAAATGGCACAGAGTTCATCTTTCCCCTGCAGATGTCTCCTGACTCAGCACCTCCATGCTCCTGCAGTTTCACACAGTCAGTTTTCTTTTAGTTTTCCGCTAATAACCGGATCGATTTCCTCACCAGCATTTCATTGCATGTCAGCTTCTTCTTACAACACGTTCTTACTTTCCTTTCATTTTTCATCCCTCATTTCTTCCCCTATTCTCCTCCTTCCCAGCAACTCCTCCTTCTCCTTTTATCTGGTTTTTGCTAGAGGCTCAGAACAGTGAGAGCTTTCCTTTAGAGCAGTAAAGATGTTTCCTGCCAAAACCGCAGCGAACCGAGTAGACCTTCAGTTTCCTAATCGAGCCTTGCAGGTGTTCATTAACAGCCACAGTTGTTAGCAGTAGCATCAGTTTCTTGGTTGTATAGCCTAAATAATTCTCAAATGATCGTTTAAAAGTCTTTTTTACAGTTCACTTTGACACAATTCAGAGAAATAATCTAGAATTGTGCGGTAAAGCAGAACGATTTTACTCCAGATCCCCACCACAGCCATGATGAAGTAAAGTTCATGTTTAAGTGAAGCATGTTTAGGACTTAAGATTTCCTTTCAAGGTTTTATCTTTATCAAGTGTTTTCTTGTACCGTTTCATCCTGAGGACACACACAATGTACTGTAAAATACCTTGTGTTTTTCAGTTCAGACCTTCTTCCATCACTCCATGCTTAAGATGTTTAAGATCATACCAGATGGCTCACCATCACTCCTCACACATATTAATGAGTCTGAAACTGCTGAATAGCTCAGTTTTCTAAGTGGCAGTAATAGTGTACCAGTATCACCACCATGCTGCTCCTATTGGGCCTGTAAGTGAGGCCCCTTAACCGGATAAAAATAAAAGGATGTATTACGTTTGATTAAAGTATTATTTGCTTGGTCTTGGGGTGATTTAATTTTATAATTATATAATACTAATTTGAGTAATATGCATATTTGAGTAATATTTGAGATATTACTCAAATTTTAATAAACTAAATATAAAATCTTTCATCTTCATTTTCTATTGGTTAGAATTTGACTCATTTAAGTGATTTGACTCTTTTTTAATGATTCATTCATCGCTTTTTAAAATATAACATTTATAAAGAATCTGCAGGAAACACAACTCAGTTTAGAATAAAATTTAATGTGAAGGAATTCCTTCTGTGTGTATGTGTGTCTGTTGTGGTAATAACTTTCGTATGGCTAAACCACTGAAGCTTGGCTGGTTTCCTGGCGGCGAATGAAAGCGGGTTCCTCAGCGAGTTCACGCTTTAGACAGAGCGCTGAAATCTGAATACTTGAACGCGAGAAAGGAACAAGAACTTCTCTGCATGGTGTTGTTTTTGGAGTATGTGTGCTCAACACACAAGCGCACAAACACACACACACATCTGAATCACCATTAACAGTCTATAAGGCCAATCTGTATGTGATAACATTAAACATTTACATGCTACCACACACACACACACACACACACTTGGTGTTCTCCTCCTGAAGTGAGTTGCCAAGTAGAGTCAGGTGTGTAAGGTAAGAAAGTTCACTTCACTCTGCTGTGTTTGGATTAAAAAGCAGTTGAATTATAAGTTTATTGATAGTTCAAGAGAAAATCACAGATTCTTTCATTTCTCTCTATTTTACAGCTTTTATTCTATTTTCTCATTTTCCCTGTTTCTTCTCTTTGTCTCCAATGTAATCAGAATAATGTTTTCTTCTACTGAGGATCCACAATTACAACCACACAATCTCACAAACCACAACTACACAATCAGTGTTCAGATGTGGGTCAGAGATTTAGACTGATGGAAAAGGTTCTGGACTCAAGCAGGTTTATGTTTAGAGTGGATGTCTGACTAAGATGTAAATCAACCAATCACGGCGGGTTTAGTTTCCATGTAAACACAGAGCAGAAATTCTTGTAAAATGAATCCACACTGTGAACAGTCGTAGAATCCAACATTTATATGATTTCTCCTAAATGCCTCTTTGCCGTCCGCATCTAATTAAGGCACCCAAGCATTACACACGAGGGGGCGGAGTTTACCTAAAACAGATGTGTCCCCTGCATCATATGCACTTAAGTGTGAATTCCGACGCCCTATTCAGACCGTCTGTGGAATTAGTTTTGTTAAATTCAAATCTGTGTGAATCCAGTTTTAATGTAGATTCAGTTTTAGTGTGGATCCAGTTTCAATGTAGATCCAGTTTCAATGTAGAGACCGGTTTTAATGTAGATCCAGTTTTAGGGTGGATTTGTTGTGGATCTGCTGTGGATCAGTTCTGGATTACATAAAATCTATAAATTGTATTGCTGCACTGAACAACATTTAAAATAAAACACAGTTTTCAGCAGAAATTTAAGAAGCTACAGCAAGTCACATGTTGTGCACTAATCCTCATCTCGATTATCCAATTTACACGCACACACACACACATGCGCACACACACACTTATTTCTCCATCCAAAGCCATTGACTGTGTGGTGCACATTCCAGTCATTTGCCAAGCCATTGACAACACACACACACACACACACACACTTTTATGTATGTTTCCCTTCTCCCCATAATGAGAGATTCTCCTGCAGCGGCGACTCAGCACTTTTACCCACAAATAAATAAATGTAAAAGTGTGTTTTCCGGCTGTGGGCTGAATTGAAATCAGTGTTGTGGCTCTGTGTGAGTGTATCTGTGTCAGTGTGTGTGGTCATGGTTTTTGTTTGAAGCTGAATCGTCAGTAGCAGTAATAAATGATCAGTGGTTCATTTATTTCTTTTTACACAACCTTACAAATACACAACCTTATAAAAAAACAACCTCATAAATACACAAACAAACAGATGCGCACCCACAGAACACTACATAAATTGATAAATTCTGTAACTGAAAAGCAACAAAATTATATGCTGACTATAACCTCATTTACCTTCAATAGTAGTAATGAATGATGGTCTACTAAGGCATATCCATGAAAAGAGTACTGACCTCTACAGGCTAGACAACAGCATCCTTACTGCCATTAGGTAGCTGGATGAAAGTCTTGGACCCATTGGCAGACTTTACGCAGGTGCTTGTTTAGTTAATTCAGTCATATAAATCATCACATTTTTTTACTTCAATCTTTTTTTAATTTCAAGCTTGGCCAGATGTTATATGAATTATTTTACACAATCGACGCAATATGCAAATTTTAACTCATTGGTGATGTCAACCTGACAACCTACAACCAAGTTGTGCTGTTGAAATCTGCACAGGTATTAATTTAGCAGCAGTGGAAGAACTGAAGAAGAAGAAAAACTGAAAAAGAAGAAAAAAAATTAAGAAAAATAAATTTCTGTAAATTAACATTTGGACAGGTGAATTTAAATAACGCTTACGCTTTGTGCAAAATGTGTCGCACTGATTTAAATATCAGACATAGTAAAAATCCACATATCTCAGCATTTTAAATCACTGGTGGGATTTACACTGATGTGTTTCTGTTTTATTTAAAAAACATGTACTAATAATAATAATAATACTAATAAATTAGCATAGAATGGAAAAGCATCAAATTATTATCATTCTTTGTATTCTTTATTAATAATTATTTATTATCTAGACTATATTTTGTACTGAACTGTTGACAGGTATAATTTCTAACAGTTTACCAAAGAGAGAGCAAGACAGAGAGAATTATAATGAGAGAGACAGAGACAGGAAGAGAGAGACACAAAGAAAGAGAGAGACAGAGAAAGAGAGAGAGAATATTAAACAATAGAGATGTGGGACACAGCTGTGTGTTGTGTTTAGGACATGGTGAACTCATTTATCTACAATACCATAATTGGCCAGCAGAGAACTGTTAGTGCTCATGTTCAGAGCTGCATCTTTGCCAAAGCTGTGTAAACTCTCGCCCTGCTTAGTTTCTCCTCTGACATAAAAGACACACCCAACCTCTTTCTCTGTGTTACACACACACACACATACCGCATGTCAAACAGCTATTCAGCATTCAGAAGAACTAAAACTAAAGAGATTGTATCGTTGCTGACTATCAGTAACGGCACTGACTATCAGTGGCACAGCTGACTATCAGTAACGCCGCTGCCTGTCAATAACGCCGCAGACTATCAGTAACACTGCAGACAATCAGTAACGCTGCAGACAATCAGTAATGCTGCTGACTATCATTGACGGCTCAGACTATCAGCAACAATGCTGACTATCAGTGATGCCGCAGACTATCAGTAACGTCGCTGACTATAATCAGTAACACCACTGACTGTCAGTAACGCAGATGACTATTAGAAACGCAGCTGACTATCAGGTACACTGCTGACTATCAGTAATGCGGCAGACTATTAGAAACGCTGCAGTAGTAGTATGTGCCCTGAGGCACGTACACATTCCATAGGCATATAAAAAGGTGGAGGGAAAAAATGCCATGTCAGCTATGCTAAATGATGTTAAGGCACCAATTGCGCACCTAAACTTTTTTTTCCTTCTTGCCTGCTGCGACTAATACCAGTAATGCCACCGGTTATCAGTGACACCACTGGCTGTTATTAACGGTGTTGACAGTCAGTACCGCTACTGACTATTTGAAACACTGCAGACTATCAGTAACGCAGCTAACTATAGGTAACACCACTGACTGTCATTGACGCCGCTGAATATTAGAGATGCTGCAAACTATAAGTAACGTCACTGACTATCGGTGTCACCGGTAACTATCAGTAATACCACTGACTGTGATGCCGCTGAATTGCAGAGGCACTGCAAACTATTAGTAACACCACTAACTATCAGTAACGCCGCTGACTATGTGAAACGCTGCAGAATATAAGTAATGCCGCTGACTGTCAGTAACACTGCTGACTGTCAGTAACGCTTAGTAACACCGCTGACTATCAGTAACTGTGCTGCCTATCAGTGACACTGCTGACTATCAGTGGCATCGCTGACTCTCACTAATGCTGTTGACTGTCAGTAACGTCGCTGACTATCTGAAACGCAGCTGACTGTCAGTAACACTGCTAACTATCAGTGACGTTGCTATCAGTAATGCCGCTGACTATCATTGATACCGCTGATTATCAGTAATACAGCTGACTGTCAGTAACGCCGCTGAATATCAGTAACACCAGTAACTGTTAGTGACGGTGCTGACTATCAGAGACTCTGTAAGACCATGAGAAACAACACCGACTATCAATAACGCCGCTGACTATCTGAAACGCTGCAGACTGTCAGTGATGCCACTAACTGTCAGTAACTCTGCTGACTATCAGAAATGCCACTGACTATCAGTGACACTGCTGATGATCGGTGACACCGCTGACTGTCAGTGATGGTGCTGACTTTCAGGAATGCCGCTGACTATCTAAAACGCCTCAGACTATCAGTAACGCTGCTGGCTAGTAGTAACACTGCTGACTGTTAGTATTGCTGCTGATTATCAAAAACACAGATGCCTATTAGTAACGCGGTTGACTGTCAGTAACGCCGCTGACAATCAGAAACAGCGCAGACTGTCAGTAACGCTCATTAACTCCGCTGACTATCAGAAACACCGCTGACTATCATTGACACAGCTGAATATAAGTAATGCCGCTTAATATCAGTAACCCCGCTGACAATCAGTAACACTGCTGTCAGTAACTGTCAGTAACTATCAGAAACACTGCAGACTTTTAGTAATGCTGCTGATTATTAGTAACGCCGCTGACTATCAGTATCACCACTGATTGTCATTGACGCGGCTGATTTTCAGAAACGCAGCTGACGGTCAGTAACTCCACTGCCGATCAGAAACACAGCTGACTATTAGTAACACCATGGACTGGTGGTGACGGCGCTGACTATCAGAGACGCTACAAACGTTTTTACTATTAGTAACACCACAGACTTCAGTAATTCTGCAGACTATCTGAAACGCTGCAGACTGTCAGTAACACAATACGCTGACTAGCAGTAAACACAGCTGACTGGTAGCATCGCTGCTGATTATCATAAACACCAATGCCTATTAGTAACAACACTGACTGTCAGTACTACTGCTGTTGACTGTCAGTAACACCGCTGACTATAATAAGTAACACCACTTCTTGTCAGTTAACGCCGCCGACTGTCAGTAACACCACTGACTATCAGAAAACAGCGCAGACTGTCAGTAACGCTCATTAACTCCGCTGATATCAAAAACACAGATGACTATTAGTAACACCGCTGACTATCAGTAACGCCGATGACTGTCATTAACTTTGCTGACTATCAGAAACGCTGTTTACTACCAGTAACTGCGCTCCTGATCAGAAATGTCGCTTACTATCAGCAACAGCACTGACTGTCAGTAACGACTCTCTCAAAAACGCTGCTTACTGTCAGTTGCTCTACTGACTATAATAATGCTGCTGTCATTTACAGTGCTTACTGTCAGAGACGCTGCAGACTATCAGTAACTTTGCTGACTGTCAGTAACGCAGATGACTATCAGTTACACTGCTGACTATCAGTAACACAACTGACTGTCAGTAACACCGCTGACTGTCAGTAACACTGTCTATTAGTAACGCTTAGTAACACTGCCGACTGTCAGTAACGCCGTTGCCTACCAGTAACGCCGTTGCCTACCAGTAACGCTGCTGACTGTCAGTAACACTGCTGAACTGGCTGAATGTCAGTAACACAACTGACTGTCAGTAACCACACTGCTGACTGTCAGTAACACTGCTGAATGTCGGTAACACAACTGACTGTCAGTAACACTGCTGACTCTCAGTAATGCCGCTGACTATAAGTAACACCCCTAAATGTCAGTAGTGCCGCTGACTGTCAGTAACGCCGCTGACTGTCAGTAACACTGCTGAATGTCAGTAACACCGCTGACTGTCAGTAATGCCACTGACTGTCAGTAACGGCGGTGATGCCGGTGACGCTGCTTACTGTCAGTAACGCCCTTGACTGTCAATAACACCGGTCTGTCACTGACATCGCTGTCTGTCACTGACACCGCTGACTATCAGGAAGACTGCTGACTATCAGTAAAAATGCTGATAGTCACGCTGCGCCAAAGACTATCTGTAATGCTGCCAAATATATGTAACACTATCAGTAACGCCGCTGACTATTAGTAACGTTGCTGACTATCAGTAACGCCGCTGACTATTAGTAACGTTGCTGACTGGCAGTGACCCTGCTGACTACCAGTAACACAACTGATGTGTCAGTAACGCCGCAGACTATCTATAATGCTGCCAAATATATGTAACACCGCTGACTGTTAGTAACACCGCTGACTGTCAGAAATGCCACTGACTATCAGTAACGCCACTAACTGTCAGTAACGCCACTGACTATCAGTAACGCAGCTGACTATCAGTGAAACCGCTGACTCATTGCTTTCTATCAGTAACGTCGCTAACTATAAGTAACACCGCTGATAATTAGTAACGCTGCTTACTGTCAGTAACACCCTTGATTGTCAATAACACCTCTGTCTGTCACTGACACCGCTGACTATCAGGAAAGCTGCTGACTATCAGTAAAAATGCTAACTGTAAGTAATGCGTCTGACTATCAGTAACGATGCTGACTATCAGTAATGCGTCTGAGTATCAGTAACGATGCTGACTATCACTGACACCGCTGACTATCAGTAATGCCGCTGAATATCAGTAATGCCGCTGACTCTAAGTGAAACTGCTGGCTATCAGTAACGCTACTGACTGTCAGTTACGCCGTTCTCTATTAGAAACACCGCTGGCTATCAGAAACACAGATGACTATTAATAACTCCGCTGACTGTCAGTGACACCGCTGACTATCAGGAACACTGTGGACTATCAGTAACACTGCTAACTGTCAGTAACGCCGCCGACAAACAGAAAGGCTGTTTACTATCAGTAAAGCCGCTGACTGTCAAGAAAACAGCTGACTATCAGTAACGCAGCTTTCTATTAAAAACATTGCTGATTATTGGTAACACTGCTGACTGTCAGTGACAAAGTGACACCGCTGACTATCTGGAACAATGTGGACTATCAGTTACACTGCTAACTGTCAGTAACGCAGCTGACAAATAGAAACGCTGTTTACTATCAGTAACGCCGCTGACTATCAGTGACATCGCTGACTATCAATAATGCTGCTGACTGTCAGTAACGCCGCTTTCTATCAGTAACGCTGCTAACTAAAAGTAACACCGCTGATTATTAGTAACGCCGCCTACTGTCAGTAATGCCCTTGACTGTCAATAACACCGCTGTCTGTCAGTGACATTGTTGACTATCAGGAAGACTACTGTCTATCAGTAAAACTGCTAACTGTCAGTAATGCCGCTGACTATCAGTAACGCCGCTGACTATTAATGACGCTGCTGACTGTCAGTAACTTTTTCTTTTCTTTTTTTTTTTCTTTTAAAAACAATGCTACAAAACAGATGACGATTAGTAACACCGCTGACTGTCAGTGACACCGCTGACTATCAGGAACACTGATAAGTTACACTGCTAACTGTCAGTAACGCCGCTGACAAATAGAAACTCTGTTTACTATAAGTAACTCCTCTGACTATCAGTAACACTGCTGACTGTTAGTAAACCCGCTGGCTGTAAGTAACTCTGCTGACTATTAGAAGCTTCACCGACTATCAGTAACACAGCAGACCATTGGTAACGCTGCTGACTATTAGAAACATAGCTGACTATTAGTAACGTCGCTGACTACCAGTAACACAACTGATTGTCATTAATGCCGCAGACTATCCGTAACGCCACTGACTATCCGTAACGCCACTGACTATCAGTAACGCCGCTGATTGTCAGTAACTCCGCCCACTGTCAGTAACGCCGCAGACTGTCAGTAACGCCGCAGACTGTCAGTAACGCAGCAGCAACTGTCAGTAACGCTGCTGACTGTCAGTAAGTCAGTAACACTCAGTAACACCGGTGACAATCAGTATCACCACTATCAGTAACACTGCTGTCATTAACACTCAGTAACACTGACTGACTATCAATAACACTGCCGACTATCATTGACGCTGCTGACTCTCAGTAACACGGCTAAATATCAGTGATGCCTCTGACTATCGGTAACTCCGCTGACTATCAGAAACAGAGCAGACTATCAGTAATGCCGCAGACTATCAGAAATGCTGCTGACTATCAGTAACGCCGCTGACTATCAGTAACGCAGCTGACTATCAGTAACGCCGCAGACTGTCAGTAACGCAGCAGACTGTCAGTAACGCCGCTGACTGTCAGTAAGTCTGCTGTCAGCAACACTCAGTAACACCGGTGACAATCAGTATCGCCACTATCAGTAACACTGCTAACTGTCATTAACACTCAGTAACACTGACTGACTATCAATAACACTGCCGACTATCATTGACGCTGCTGACTCTCAGTAACACGGCTAAATATCAGTGATGCCTCTGACTATCGGTAACTCGACTATAACTAGCAGACTATCTATGACTATCAGAATCTCTGACTACAGTAACAGCTGACTATCAGTAACGCAGCTGACTATCAGTAATGCCGCAGACTATCAGAAACGCTGCTGACTATCAGTAACACCGCTGACTATCAGTAACACCGCTGACTATCAGTAACGCCGCAGACTGTCAGTAATGCAGCAGACTGTCAGTAACGCCGCTGACTGTCAGTAAGTCTGCTGTCAGCAACACTCAGTAACAGCGGTGACCATCAGTATCGCCACTATCAGTAACACTGCTAACTGTCATTAACACTCAGTAACACTGACTGACTATCAATAACACTGCTGACTATCATTGACGCTGCTGACTCTCAGTAGCACGGCTAAATATCAGTGATGCCTCTGACTATCGGTAACTCCGCTGACTATCAGAAACACAGTAGACTATCAGTAATGCCGCAGACTGTTAGTGACGCTGACTATCAGTGGCACCGCTGATCGCTTTGTTGATTACATATGTTAACCCTGTTGGAGGGAATAGAGGTGTTGTGTCAAGTGACAACAGTAGGGTCACGTTTTGGGAGCTCAAATACCTCTAATGTATTTTAAAAAGGCCAATGAAATTGGACAAGCAGTATTTGCATAGCCGGTCATGCCCTGGACTTCCAGGTATAAATGAACCGGCCGCGAAACTGCTCTGCCTGAGGAGCCAGAGATGACTCCCCTGGGATGGTCTGGTGCAGTGGCATAAAGGACACAACAGCTGTGTTCCCTCCATCAGGGAACGAGGGTTACCATACCTAACCAAGGCGTTCCCTATCTGTCGTTCACTCCGGCGTTGTGTCGAGTGACGACACTAGGGGTCCTATACAACATGCCACTACGCCGACCCATGTCAGGGGTACCAAAAGGAGCCAGCGTGTCAAAGCGCAGCCTTACTCAACCTCATGACCTACCAGTGTGTAAGAGCGCCTCATCTTCTTCCACAAGTGGGGGAAGGATATAGCGCAGGCAAAATCATTTCAGATAGTCACCTTCCAGTTACTCTCCGCTGGGAGTCCTGCCACACTGGGATCGGGCCTCCGAATGGACCAACACATGCTTTTCCTGGCCTGGACCAACCATGTTCTGGCCTCCGGAGGGCTGAACGGCCCGGGTGTGCTCCAGGAGGAAGCAGATGGGCCTGCCTGCCGACTGGAGGAGGAAGCACCCTAGTCCGTCACTCCTCCGACAGGATTTAAGGCTAAGCTATTGCCTCCGTCTGCTTTTTCACTGCAGAAAATTGCTATGAAAACTCCTCCACGGTGTCCCTGAAAAGACCACCTGGTAAAATGGGCATTCAAGCGAGAACTTTCACAGAGCCTGTGCTCAGCTAAGCCTCATTTGTAGCCTTTCACTACCTCCCGCGTATTCAGACATGGCAGCGCAGTTTCCTGCAGATTCAGCTTGGGTTAGGCCCTCCTCTTCGTGCAGCTTTTTCAACGAACGCCTGGGTTTCACGCCTGGCCTCACGGCCGGCCGGTAAACCTTGCCAAGGCGTGTAGGGCGACCGCAGCCTGTTCAGAAGCAGCATAAGCCTTCATAACCACAGGGGGCTTCACCACAGGGGCAGAAGAAAACTTACATGCCTTGGAGGGAGCCTCAGACGGCCCCCTCCAAGTGGCCGTGTAAAGAAGACATAAATCTCTTTTTTTCCCCTTTTTTTCAAAAAGAAAGAAAAGAGAGAACAATATGTTCTTCAGCTTACAATGTGCCTTACCGAGGACAAAAGGCCGCTATGGGCATCACCGACGCACACAGGGGTCCTCTCGCCCCTTCCAGTTTGGCTGCCGCAAGGGAGAGACTGCTGATAGTGCTGCCGCTGCTCCAGTGAGACGAAGAGGTAATCACCTTAAAACAGTCTTTCTCTCAGGCTGCCGTTTGCAAATGCATTCAGCTCCGAAAAACAGAATGATGAGCAGCTTCGCGGCCAGCCTATTTATACCCGGAAGTCCGGGGTGTGACCTGCTATGAGGACATGTCTTAATGTGCAGTATTTCTTCTTTCTTTTTTGCCTTTTTTCAATGTTTCATTGTTTTATATTAAGAATCTGAAATTTTTGTGTAACTTTTCTGCCTCTTATATTTGGCGACAATTAACAATTAAAATGTAGAATGCGGTACCCCTGGCTATAAGTAACGGTATATTATGGTGCATTCCCAGCAGAGCAGGAAACAGATAAATGTTTATTTAATAGTATTATTAACTGTTGAATAAAATAACACACAAATAAACACAAAAAACACACACTTTCTGATATGCCTTATGTGTCTGTGTATGGCCATGTAGAACCTCCACTGTGTCCACGACTTCCTCCTCACTTCCTTATTTGGATTTGTGCTTCTTTCTGGCTCAGTGTTTTCAGTGTGTGTCAGCTGTTTGGAGTATTTGTCTTCTGGGAACTGGACCTGTGCTTCAGATTTTCTGCATTATTAGTTTAGGTTGTAAAGAGACACAGGACCAAATTATGGGCAGAAAAATGAGGCCCAGATAATGAATTACATCAGTGAAAAATCCTGCACCAAAGACATATATTATAACTAGCTCATATTAATGTCAGTGTGAAAGTCGATTGTTTTGATAGCTAACTAGTTTAAAATGAGCTAGTTTAAAATAATGATTTTTGATGGGTGGTTGTGGTATTTAATGGTGTTTAATGGAGAATTAGGTTGTTTAAAGGGTTTTGATAGGGTTTTGGTCTTCAATTAACTGGGTTTGATAAAATTTGATAGGACATTATGTTAAGTTGGGTTTAATAGGAAATTATAGTGGTTAATCGGGTTTTAATAGGATATTATTTAATTCACTGGGGTTTAATCTGAAGTAATGGTGTTCAGTTAAATTTAATTGGGTTTAATGGAATTTGACAGAAAATAATCGAGTTTAATTTGTTTTAATAGGTAAGAATGGTGTTTGATGCTTTTATTAGAGAGATCTGCAAACTACCACTACTGGGCTCCTGAGCAATGCCCAACAATTGCTCAGTTGTATAAACAAAATAAATGTAAGTTGCTGTGTATAAGGACGACTGCAAATGTAAATGTAATTGGAAACGATAAAGTTCAATGGGGTTTCATTAGAAATTATGGTGTTCAGTAAGATTTAATAGGGTCTAATGTGAAATTGTGGTTTAATATAGAATAATGTTAGTTAAACGAGTTTATATTCAAATGATAAATGTGCGTGTTTATTCTAATCTAGATGTTTTAATATAATAGATTGTGTGTGTGTGTGTGTGTGTGTGTGTGTGTGTGTGTGAGAGAGAGAGAGAGAGACACAGGATGGACATGTTTTTACCCTGTAAGGCTTTTCAGAACTGTTTGTTAAAGTGTGCCAGCATGAGAGACGTTGGAACGTAAACCGTTGTAGTAGTGTTACTGCCAGCTATGTGTGTGTGTTATATTAGTCTAGATATCTTAAGGATCATGGAATGTGCAGAGTTCTGAATTAAAAATGCAACTAATTTGCATAAATTATCGTAATTTAAATGCTTTTTAATATAAATAAAAAAATTTAATGCAGGTAATGCTTGACTTTCGGACCCTCCCATAAGATTGGACTGTGAACAGCCCTGCTCTCGAACCTGATGTGCGACGCAGGAAGTCATAAATTAAAACAGACGACCATCTGGTTTGGATAGCGAGATTAAAGCAACGCCCTGATGCAGACGTTAGCAGTTAGCTACTGCTAAATTCGAGGCTTTGTTCTAATACTGTCGTTAACACACCCTGGTTGACTTCTTCTCTGCTCTTCCTCTTGATTTAAAACTTGTGACCATTTTTATCTTGTTAGAGGAGAGGTCACGCTAAGCGGAGTCAGAGTCAGCCAAATAAAAGCTTTTCTCTAAAATGTTAGATGAAAATCATTATTATTTTATTTGTTTATTTTAAAGTTAAAACAAACATCTTTTAGAAAATAGTTACATGACAGAATGAGTTTTAAATGATTTTAAAAATTGTATCATGATTAACATTTTAGCATTTTAGTCTCCTCTCTGAGACCACGCCCACAAACCCTTAGCTGAACATCTTTATGCACAAACCACATAAAGCTGTAAAATTACAGAATGATACCCGCTTATTCCCTTATTCGGGGTCACAGGGATCTGCTATAGCCCATTCCAGCCGTCTCTGCAAGGGCGAAGGGCGGAAGGGGTACGCAACATGGACATCTAAAATAAAAAAGAGCTACAGGTCAGAAGATACATGAACTCAGCTGGAGCGTTTAGTGCTACAAATATATGTTTATCATTCCATTAGACTTATTTGTTTATTTCCCGCAAGTAAATCAGATAACAGTGTAAACAAAACATACATGTTTAAGGGAGCGGACCTTGAATGTTGTAAATGGAAACGGAAAAAATAATGCATATTTTGTATATTTTATTTAAATAACGTAGATACTTTTGCAGTACTGAAAAATATGCCCTGCTTAGGTATCTAGTCCAAAGCCTCTGCTGGTAGTCTAAAGAATCTCATCTTCTGTTATCTATGTTAGCCAGTTTAGAATTCGATTAATAAGTTAAAATCAAGTTTCAGTGGACAACAAATTGTAAACATCTTATTATAACCCATGCAACGAGGGGGAGACTTTCTGACCATTATTTATGTCTTGTAATACTATAATAAGATAATTTAGGTAACTTATTTAGAAAAACTTCATATGGAAGGAGGAAAGAAGATAAAGAGACTTGGTGGTGGAATGAGGAAGTTCAGGATAGTATACAGAGGAGGGAGTTAGCCAAGAAGAAGTGGGACATGGAAAGGACTGATTGCTAACCTTCAACCTGTAACCTTACCCCTCACCATTAACATTTAACCCCTAATTATTCTAATGCTAACCCTAACGTTAACCCTACAGCGCTAACCCTTGGCCCAGACCCAGAGCTAACCACTGACCCCCACCCACTAAATACTAACCCACCTGCATCAGCCCTAAACCACTAACCTTTTAAAACTAACCTCTAACACTAAGTATAAGTATAAGTATAAGTATATTCAATTCATTGTCATTGTGCAAGGTACATGTACAGAGCATTTTTCACATATCCCATCTTAGTAAGTTGGGGTCAGAGCGCAGGGTCAGCTATGATACAGCGCCCCTGGAGCAGGAGGGGTTAAGGGTCTTGCTCAAGGACCCAACAGTGGTTGACTTGCCGGAGGTGGGGCTAACCCATAACACCAATATTAACCCCTAACACTAACGCCTAACCCTTAATCATTGTCAGCTCTTCCTTATGATCTAAATCCCAGTGTTTTGCACTTCCTGCTTATATCCAGTGTTCTGAACTCTAACTGGTGGTGTGTCTGATGGGTGTGTACTGGTGGTGGTGTGTGTGACAGATGTGTGTGTGTACAGCAGGAATGCAGTGATTTAATGCTGTTTAATGCCAGTTTATTGTAAGGAATGAGTGGCGTATAAATGCAAGTCTGTGAGTGCAAAGTTTTGGCCAGTGTGGTTTGTGTCTGTGTGTAGATGTGCACAGGTGTCTATGTGGCTGGATGCTCTTTGTAGCTGTGTTGTGTTTACTCCCTCTCCTCCACTCTGATGTGTTTTTAAATCAACAGGATTCTCTGGTATGCTTTTGTACTAAATCTGTGTTTATAAGTTTAGTTATTATTCCGTCTATTCCATCTAAACATAGATGCTTTTTTCTACAGCAGACAGCTTTGTTCCTTTCCTCTCTCTCATCTGTGGTCACTATCACACCAGTTATTCATCTGTCTATCTCTCTCTCTCTCTCTTACTTGCTCGCTCTCTCTTTCCCTCTTTCTCTTTCGCTCTCTCTCTGATCCAACCAACTGATCCAAACACCAACTGACCTAAACCCCAACCGGCCCAAACACCAACTGACCCAACCAACTGACCCAAACCCCAACCGGCCCAAACACCAACTGACCCAACCAACTGACTCAAACCCCAATTGACCCAAACTGATCACTGGCTTACACCTGTTCTGGGCTTAAAATCTGCAGAAAATGAGATGTGTTTGGGACCAAAATGCACACAGTTTAAAAAACCTGTTCAAATGTCACACACACACATACACATACACACACACACACATACACACAATTTTATAAGTAATATTTAGTGTATTAGTACTATACAACCAACCCTGTAAACCAACAGAACAATCAACAAACTAATTATATTGTAATGAATCTTTAGGATTTAAGGGTTCTTTAAATGCTGCTGCCCCGTAAAAAGGTCAAATACTGAAGGGTGAAAGGTTGACTGTGTGTGCGTGTGTGTTTGCTTTTCCATGTTAACCGGTGTGCAGTGTAAAGATAAGGTCATGCAGATGCTTAACTATTAGTCTTTTGGGAGATCTGTTTTTAAAAAGGGAGGATCCAGAGTAAAAGGTGTGTGTATGTCTTTGTTTTTAATTTCCCACTCTCTAACGCCTTCATACAGAAAACAGGAAAGTTCAATGGAATCATAAACTGCTGTTTGACGCCTGGTTCTGGTTTTGGATGTTTTTTGTTTTTTTTAGGTTTTTGGGGTTTTTTTTGTTGTGTACTCATAGATTAACACAATGATAAGTCTCTCTTCTGCTGTGCTTGTATGTGTGTGTGTTAATTGTGGATGTTTCTCCACTTCCAGCTAAGTGTGTGGTAATTTTCTCGTATTCTTTTTATTTTTATTTTCAATCTTTAACTAATTCCTTGATCAGTGCTTGGTCTGAGTGTGTGTGTGTGTGTGTGTGTGTGTGTGTGTGTGTGTGTGTATTCGGTGTATTCTCACAGTGAGCCTGTTTTGACAGTTGGAGTGTGACAAGAGTCTGTGGAATGTTAAAAGAAGAACAGACAGAGAGAGTGAGCGCGATAAAGAGAGAGAGAGAAAGAGAGACAGAAGAAGAGTGAGAAAAAGAGAGAGACAGAGAGAGTGGTACAGAGAGAGAGAGAAAAAGACAGACAGAGAGAGAGTAACAATTAATAATCAATATCCAAATCAATAATCATTAATTAATTTGCATTGTAAAGTAAAATCCACACACACACACAGACACATTCACCACACTGGATTATTATATCCCCACAATTTTATCACCTGCTACCACAGATTGTATATAAGGTTATTTTAAATCTTTTCTTTAGTGTCGTATGATTTCTGGACTGTTTGTCATTCGACTCTTTATTATGTTCTCGGTCATCGGATTCTACATCGGATTCCCCTCAAAAATCGCCCCATCAACCACCCACGGTTTTAAGTTCCTAGTTATTTTACGAGGTACCGTTTCTCCTTTGGCGTGTAAGATTTCCCGCTTCCTTCGTTTTGTGTTTTGTTAGAGTTATTTTTGTTTCTCCTTCTTCGTGGTGTTTCCTTTATTTTCAGCAGTGACGAGTCAACGCCCTCGAGAGCTGAAGAATGAGAGAGAGAGAGAGAAAGGCAGAGGAGGAGGAGTGTAAGAGAGTAAACAGAGACACAGAGCAGGACTCGCAGTTGCAGTTTACTGAGAGCAGCTGAAGAATGCACGTCTCTGTCTCTCTGTCTGTCTGTGTCTCTCAGTATTTCTCGCCCTTTTCACTGTGTCTCTCTCTGTCTCTCTTTCTCTAAGAGAACATGCCTGTAGTTGGAGTAGCCTCTAAACTGCGGCAGCCGGCTGTTGCCGCCCGACCAATTCACACCTCTTTACCGATTCTTAATAAAGGGCAAAGGTCAGAGGTCAACACTCTGGAGTCTACATCCGCAACCTTTCAGCTATCAGTCAAATTAGAGCTACGGGAAAGAACCGGTCTAGACGAAGAAAAGAGCATCTGTAAGGTCAGTCAGTGATGCTGTGTGTGTGTGTGTGTGTGTGTGGTTGGGGGTAGATTTAAACTAACATTTTTGAAATAACTTGCAAGACTTCTTGGACAACACACACACACACACTACTTCATGAGAATTTAAAACCTTGTGGGGGTGTGTAAGAGAGAAAGTGTTTGTAAGAATGGTCAAGGAAGTAAAAGGAATGTTTTTAAAATTACCCGCCAGCGGTGAGACGCACCTTCCAGAGTGCTCTGACTGGTCCTTTTTCCTCATAGCTGTAGCGTTTCCTCATAGCTTCTTAGTTTGAACGTTTCTCTACATCTCGCCATCCTCACATCTCATCCACCAATTTTTCTCATTTCCTGATTCTTAAATGTGTTTACTTGTTCTTCTGGTTTCAGTTATGCTTCATTTATTTAATTTATTTAATAATTACATTTAATTTTGTTTTATTTAAGTTTTACTAATTTAATTTTATTTATTTTGCCGCTGTTCCCTGTGTTTTTTAGGGAAATTGATAGGACATTGAGGCAACTCAAGCAGTGAGACACTACAGGGACAGGGACTTTGTTCTGATTTATTCTTCAGTCCTCAGTTTCCATTACGGTCTTTATTCCTCCAGAATTGTACTGAAGTCTGATTTGTAGTGCGGATTAATCTGTTTTACTCTTTAGTGTCAACTAGTTGTTGAAGTGTGTGTTAGCATTAACTTCACACACTCCTCACTCATGTCTTTCTCTCTCACACACACACTAAACTGGTCGCTATAAATTTTTAATTATTTAGAATCCATTTCTGTTTTAAATTTTTTTTTAAATCAACTCTGTAGTGTGCACTTGATCACTACGCTGGTCATTGAGAAATTGGGATGGCATTTATAGTGAATTTAAATAAAGTTGTAAACATGCGCTTACACTCGAGTATGTCTTTCAGGAGATTCTGTTTATCTGAAACAGGTGACTGAACTCATCGAGTGTGTCCATTTTCTGTCCTAATTGGACTTGGCCTAGACTCAGGGAAAAGCAGTGAGTGAAAGTGTGTCTTTAACTTAGTCAAACACTCCTCACTCATGTCTCTTACACACACACACTTAACTGGTGACTATAAACTTTTAATACTTGTTAGTGAAAAATCTGTAGAGAAATAAACATTGTAAGTGTTTTAATTATTTAGAATTAATTTTCAATAAATAAATTTAATAACTATTGTTATTAATATGTAGCTGATAGATGTCGAACCTTTCATTTTTTAATTATGTAACAGTTTATTTTATAGTTCCATCTTCATGAGTCATATGGATGAAGCTCCAGATTCCATTAAATGATGTAATAGAAAATCTTGCTTCTGATTTGTCCGCAGCTGTTGACTCTTTACAATTTTTATGATTCAGTATTGTCTCTAAAGTAACAGCAGGTCCTCAGAGACACTCCTTATGTAAACGGATAGAATGCCCTGTGTGTGTGTGTGTATGTGTGTGCAAGAAGACTTCAGTGTTAGTGCTGTGTATCTGTCAGATTGAAAGCTGGATCCTCTTTAGGACAAAGGAGTTTACAGAGTTTCAAAATGTTTCCATAGTTACGTGATCAGCTGTAATTTACTTTGAGGAGATAGCAGGAACGCAGTTTATAAATTAATACACTCAGTGAGGACTAATTGGTTTAAAGGTCGTTAATTTGGAGATTGAGTTAATTCACTCTCTTCATTCCTAATAAGTTTGTGTGTTATTGAGAGTGTGTGAGTGCTCAAATGTGTGGAAATGTCAGTGGGTGTGAGTGTTGGCATGTGTGGGGGCATGCATTTGTATGTGTATATTAGTGTGTGTGCGTGTATGTGGTTTTTTTGTGTTTGTACATGCACGTTTACCTTTATTTACACCTAGGACAGCAGGTTGATTATCTTTTTAGCACTCTGATTAGCTTTTCAACACACATACACAGAGCTATCTAGGTCATTTTAAGAGCCTATTAGTCACAAATTGAAGTCATTTATTTTTATTCTGCTGACAAAGAGCTAATTGACTTTATACTCTGTGTGTGTGTGCTTGTGTCTGTGTGAGTTGCTGCTGTTTCTGGTCTTCCATGTTGTTAAAAAAAACTGTAATTGTGAAATTTAAAATCACAGCCTGTGAAGAGGTTCAGTATTGAATTTGGCGGCATTCCTTAGGAACGCTGCTTGCTCCATTGGTGTTTTTAATTTTGGAGAAAAGTAAACACTGTTTCTGTGTTTGAGCTGTGTGTGTGTGTGTGCTTTAACCATAGTGTGTATTCTGTCTGGTATTGTTGTTCCTCAGGTTCAGAACATCAGTCTGTGTATTAAACGTCCCCCTCGGTGTATGTTTAGATTCCTTCAGTGTGTTATATGTTCAGTTGCTTAGACTTTGTGACAGAAATTTGGGACCTCTGAGAGGACAGAGTTTCTGTGCAAGCATTTTTCACACTGTCTTTCTCACTCACCCTGCTTCGCTTCACCAATTCAATCATTTTTTTTAAAGTGCTACTGTTTATGGACATTGAGCTAGCGCCTGGCATCACAGTCCCAGAAAGTGGACACACAAACTCTCGGTCAGTTCTCCGCTGTCGCATCAGCTACTCGAACCTAGACTTTGTTAATTAACACTTCCTAGAGGAATCTGTGTGGCATAATCAGATCCTTGTTGTCCCATGTGCTCATTGATTAATGCTTCTGTTTGAACAGAATCTATATATATATATATATATATATATATATTAGTTAAGCTAAAAAATGCGATGATGTGAAACAGTTGTTAAAGTCTGATTTGTCCAAAAGTATTTGTAACAGTTCGATCACTGGGATATTATACATAATGCAAATTAAATAAATTTTAAAAAATCTTTTATTACTTATTTAAAAAGGTCAAAGACTCACAATTGCTCTCTCAGGGCCATTTTTTAGAGAAATTGCTTTAAACACACACACAAACACAGACACACAAGAGATGAGATCTTTCTTAGAATAAGGAGAAAGTGGGGTCCCTTGGAGCGCAGTGCTTGGCTCACTTAAAGATGTAAAGTGTGTAAAATTGAGTAAATGGGAGGAATGTAAACACACACACATAGGCCTGCAGCAGCATGCACACAGCATATGTGTGAGGGGTGTGTGTGTGTGATTGGTGGTCTGTAGTAATGACACATTATGTCACCTTAAGCGCACACAGGTAACACAGGTGTGTTAGCTTTACCGTTTTAATGAAGGCTTAGCATGATTAGCGTTAGTGGATTAGCATTTGGTTGTTTTTGTAAATGATATGCTACTTTTTTTCAGTGCAGTGTGGGATTTTTAGATATAGGGTGTTCATGTGTGTTGGATGGTTTGCGCATTAGCTTTGATTTGATTGAGTTATTAGCGTTATTCAGCTGGATTAGCAGGAATAACCTTAGTTGAGTGTGCTTGAGTGACATCAAGGGTTCAGTCGTTTTAAAGTCACCACAGCTTTGATCTGTTACAATACCCAACGGCATTATGAGACTCTTAAGATGTGTGTGTGTGTTGACCATTGACCTTATTTTCTCGTTAAATGTGCGTTAAATGTAAGACGCATCTCTCTTAGAGTAACTGTGCTAATCTTCTATTTCATGGATAAGTGAATTTACTTTTACATTTTACATTAGCAGCATTTAGCAGACGTTCTTATCCAAAATGACCTACATTTATCTCTTTTATACAACTGAGCAATTGGGGGTTAAGGGACTTGCTCAGGGGCCCAGCAGTGTTGGCTTAGTGGTGCTGGGAATTGAACTCTGATTGATCCTTCTGGTCTGTTGAACAGCGCTATCACTTCCCCTTTTCCAATTTATCCCTTTCTCCTCCTCGCACTAGTTTGTTGGTCTGCATTTTCTTCCCAAATCCTTGTCTCTCCCTCATTCTCTTTCTTTGTCTGTCCCCCTTTCTTCTTTCTGTCTTTTCTTTTCCTACACACACTATCTTTCTTCTTAATTCTCTCTCTTCGTGTTGGTCTTTTTTTCTCTTCTTGTGTCTTTTCCTGTCTGTTTCTCTCATTCTCTTTCGTTGTCCCCCCCTCTAACTCTTAATGTATTTTGTCCTTCCCTTTCTTATACACACTATCTTTCTTACTGATTTTCCCTCTCTCTCATTCTCTTTCTCTGTCTCTATCTCTCTCTCTCTTTCTCTCTCTCTGTGCACGCCCCTGGCACAGTGTGTAGCCCTGGCACTCATTAACACACAGGAGAAACATCAGTGACACAGCAGGAGACAGACAGAGAGCGTAGAGGAGGAAAGAAGGTAGGATGGAGGGATGAAGATAGTGAAGAGCAGAAGTAGAGATCTATGTTAATGCTCCATTTCACGGATGAGAGGATTCTTTCATTCCTCTGTCATGTCCTTCTGTGTGTGTGTGTGTGTGTGAAAGAGAGAGAGAGAAATGAATACACCTTGACTCAGTGAATATCTGACTAAGAGACTCATATTAAAAATGTCAATGACCTCCTCTCTTTTTTTACACTCGTCTTTCTCCTCTCATTTTTCTTTACGTCTCCTCTGTTCATCCGCTTTGACTGTTAATGGGTGTCACGCTGTGCGTTCACAGATGTTTCTCCACTGTGTGTGTGTGTGTAGGTTACTTTTGGTCAGATAAGGTTCTCTTAAGCGTGGCCTTCACATTCCATCAAACCTCAATGGTTTTTAATTGAAAAATATTTATAATTAATATTGCTCATATAATTCATATTGCTTCATATTGCTCTTCTTAGCTTGTTGGTGTGTTTCTATGTTTCATTCTCTTACTTTACTAATTTCTTACTTATAATCTCTAAAATTGTTTTTATTTTCCTTTCCATGGTTCACTTCACTTTCTCTCTTTTAATTCTTTAACTTTTTTCATTCTCTCTTCTCTGTTCTTTTTTGTTTTCCACACATTTTATGTCACTTGGTCATCGTGTCTCACTTTATCTTACCGTCTTTCTTTTATCATCTTCGGTTGTGGTACTGAAACCACAGGAATGTAGTATGTACTGCTGTGTATAGTATGTACTTCTATGTACTACGTACTGCTGTGGTTTTATTTGAATACAAGAAGTTGACTGCATCAAAGTGTGTGTGTGTGTGTGTGTGTGTGTTTTCTGTCTGCTTTCTATTTCTTCATGTTAGCTAGCTGTAAATGATTTAATCTTTTCTATAGAGGCAGTAACAGACAAATATAGACAATATCAACATTCACTCTCAGATGTTGTTGCTAAATGACTAAAATCATCTTTATATGATTCATATAGCTTAAACAGTCAGCATAGAGCAAATACTGTAAAATATATTCAATGTGTAAAAATAGAGATAATGATTACTAAATAAAAGCATCAGTAACATCAACATTCACCTCCAATTTATTGCCGAATTAGCAGTAAAGATCCATACTAGCATTTACCATATAAAGCTAGAATTAACATGCTATATGGGCTGTGTAATGAAACAGGAACACTAAAAACAAGACAAAACTACCCAGAATATTGTTTACCTTAGATATGAAGTTTAGAGATGGAATGCAGAGAATTCCACGTAAACTGGGTAATGCATTAAAGTATGTACTTATTTTCTAATCAAACTATACAGGTTATTGTTTTTAATAAATTAATTTAATATAAATTTGGCCTGTTCGCTTTGTAGAAGAAATAAGCAAAGAACACTTTTTTTTTAACCCAAATTGGGATGGGTTCTCTATTGAGTCTGGTTCCTCTCAAGGTTTCTTTCTATTTCATTTGCATTTAATAATTTCTTTGATTGTGTACAGCTGCTTTGTGATAATGACCATTATAAAAAAGCACTATACAAATAAATTTGAATTAAATTAGCATTGTCAGGTAGCATTGTCAGGCAGCAATGTCATTAATTTTGACCCCTATTAGGTAGGGGTACAACTGTGAAAGCCCGCTTTTGCCACTGAATAAATAATTTAAAAAAAAAATATTTTGAATAAACAATGGGTTTCCTTTTGAGTCTGGTTTCTTTCTTATTTCATCCCAGGGAGTTTTCCCTTGCCAAAGTTGCCACCTGCTTCTTCATCAGGAACAAGCTTACACTTTTGAAGAACAATTTTTCATTCCTACTGTATTCTGTGTAAGGCTACTTGGAGACAATGTCCACTAACGCTAAACTAATGATGACGCTAAACTTTGAATTCTTATCTTATAAGTTTTTTGTTCTCAAAGTTTTAGGATATAAACCTACTATTATGAGTTATAAACTATGAATCTACGAAAAACACTAAACTACGAAAACAGAGAAATAAGGCAGAATTGTTAGATATAAACTAGCCTTTTCATACTGAGTTTGATCTTCATTGGAGTGTCAAAGTCGTGTCCACGGACAGTAAGGTTGCATATTCTATAGACTATTAAAGTATAAAAAAATTTATGTTCAGCACATTTTCATTAATACTACTGAAGGAATCACACAACATAAAGATTTTGCTAAGAGAACATTTTACAGGAATCAGTTGTAGTGGAGACGCATTTAAAGACATAAGGCTGAAGTGGTCTGTTTAAAACAGACTTTAGGACGACAACATGGCTATCGAATAAACCGCAGATTTACAATAGGACAGGGGGATCATGTGACAAAAACACACAAGAAACATATCACAGCTTAAACATGAACAATAAACATGAATATTAACATAAAACAAGAAAATGTGAACCATAAAACCAAAACCCATGAATGTTACAGTCGGAATAACCTTAAATTAACTTATTTTTTTAATAACTGGTTAAACAGGCAGGATCACTCTTTAGTGTAGGAAAGTGTTTAATATTAATATAAGATTCAGATTTAGGGCTTTTGGCATGCTTGGTGTTTATGCTTTTAGAATAAAATGTTGTTTGATTAAGAATTAAGTTTAAGAGCTCAGATTAGACTTTAGGTTTTATAAAATATGATTAGGGTTTAAATTAGGGTGGTGGATTGAAGTCATGGTAAAAATAATGATAGGGGTTTAGGATTAATTTAGGTAGGTCAATAATATTTTTAAACTTCTACTCTTTTGTTGAATTTTATTATATTGTGTTTAATATCAACATTTGTGACTCTCTGGCTTTACCTGAATTTTAAGATGATTTTTACAAGTTTGGAAATGTATAGCGGAATGTTAGTGTTGGATTAGTTTGTGTTATTGTCAGTTAATTCAGTGTAAATTTTGTTCCAAAATTATCTTAAAAATTTTATCCTTAGTCATGTTCACCAACAAGATCTGCAACCTGCAGAACTTGTAGTTAAACTGTCCAGTCTTGTCTTGATTTTTAAGAAAATAATCCCACAAATGGGGCTTGGTCTTGACTTTCTGCCATAAAACTCCCTGAGGAATGTTTGCATTGGAAGCCACTGCACTCAACACAGCATGGTACAGAGAATCACACACAATAAGGCACCCCAGTAAGGTGCTGCCCACTGAGATAGTTCTGATCCATGACATCTTTGGATTTTAGACCAACATTTCATTAACATTTATTTAAAAAAGATCCTTGAAAATCAGGGAGTTCCATGGATCATTCTCAGGGCAGATAAAAGGCAAGGGGCAGCCACTAGCATCACTAATTTGCATTCCAAGAGTCAGATTGACCCAAACATGATCCCTGCAATAGGAATCTGTTGAAATTGGTCACTTTAAATCTGAGGTTTTAAATGTTTGCGTTTTTTTCAACACGGTTCTCCTACAAGCCTGTAATTTAAAAAAAGTGCTCAAATATTTGAGGGAATTCGTCAACGGTTGATGAAATGTGGAATTATGGGTCCGGTGTCTGGCATCTACCGAGGTTTTGGCTCGGTCCGAGGTTCCATTTGTTGTCACGTTGAGCCGTATTGAATTGAACATTTTCCCAGAAACTACTGCTAGTAATTATGAACTATGTGTGTTTTTGGTTTTCTCTCTTTAAACCCAATGACCTGCAGAAATAAAGTCCTAGTTTACGTTATTTAATTATATATTTTAATAAAATTACCTGCTGTACATGGGCTGTGTTTGTTTATCCCTTTGAGATAACTGATCAATAAGAATGATTTTATAATCTGTATTTACCCAAGCCTAAACCCGAATGTTAAATTTTATCTTAAACTTGTAATCTTTTACTTGAACTCTAGTTACCTGGAGATGCTAAGACTGAATCTAAGTCAAAAATGTTTACGAATAATTCTTACCCTGAACTTATTTTAACCTGAAGTTCAGTCTTGAAGTCTTAAATCTAAACCTTAAATTTAACATTGAAACTTAAACTTACTTTACACCTGAGCCTTGATAGTCCGCTTATTGTGTAAGATCCTAAACTGGATCCTAAACTACGCATAAACTTTAATTCTAGTCTTTTACCTTGAACTCAAGTTAAACCTAAGCATAACCCCAAACCCCCGAACGTTTGATAATAATCCCAAAAACAACAAACCGTAACTTCTTTCTTATCTTTCAATCCCACACTAATGTTTATTACCCTGATTTTAAACATAAACCTAAAGCAAAACCCCTAAACTTGAATTGTAACTTCCCTCTAAAATTCAATCTGAACCTAATCTCGACCAATAATCTAACATAACCTAAAATCGGGACTTGTACCTTTTTAATGATTCATATCAAAAACCTTGTTTAGAAACATAAAAATGTCAAATTTATGTTTAAATTCTACAGACCTTATGCAGAATTTTAATTTAAACCCCAACCCTAAAACCTCATTTTCATTCAAATGCATAACCCCTAAACTTTACTCTTATTTGTCTGTGTAACTGTGTAGACGCTAATGGCTGCTATGTGTGTGTCTTACACACGCTTCCATCTGGTGTGTGTTTTTTCGAAGAGGACAGCAACTTTTGTGAATCTTTCTAAACACACGGTGTGTGTGTGTGTGTGTGTGTGTGTTTCGGCTGAGGTTCATGTTTTCTATTCTTGTCCCAGAAAATAAACAAAGGTAATAACTGTATAAACACATTCTACAGGACTTGAGTGAGTAGCAGGAAGTGTTAGGGTCACACTGTTTAAATGTAATTACTGTCCACTTACTGTGTATGTTTATAACAGGCTAAAGTGAAAGTGGGGATAGATATAAAATCCACCTGATTTGACATGTGTGTGTTTGTTCAGCTGGAGGAAATTAATGTGTCCGGTGAAGGTCTAGGATGGCTTAGCTGGATGCTGTGTGTGTGTGTGTGTTCAGGGTCGCAGTCTGACGCTGCTTTTACTGCAAACATCCTCTTCCCTGTCTAAAAAAGAGCGTCGTAACCAGAAAGGAAGCAAACACACACACACTGAAGGTTCATACATATACAGTGTAGACACCGAACACACATTTTAATTCACACAGAAGCAGAGGTAAAAGTGTCTCAGATGGGTTCATTGTGCCATTGCTTGCAAGTAAAGTATAGAGTACCCCAAGGTAAAGCTGCTTTGAAACAATTGTTAAAAGTGCTATATAAATAAAGGTGACTTGACTTGAAATGTCCTCACTAAACCAGTTCCTTGTTATGATTGGACAGTCCTAAATGTCCTCACTAAACCAGGTCCTTGTTATGATTAGACAGTCTCAAATGTCCTCATAATCGCAGGTCCTTACACAAAATACCAAACCTTTAAAAAATTACTCAGATTAGTATTAATTATCTATATTTCGCTAGTTAGCTAGCTACAAATGGCTTAGATCAGTATGTCAAGGGAATAACCTTATTAACCATATTTGTGTCTGTATGTGTGTGTCTGTTTAGGGACGATGAATGAGACTCTTAAATTCCTCACTTCACACTGCTGATAAGAAAGAGAGTTTTCATATTACTGGCCAAGGCCATACACACACATACGCACACACACACAGCCGGTTTGTTCAGACAAACTCCCAGCTGCAGTTAAAGATATTGCCGCTTTGTTGAAAGCTAGATTGTGTTACGCAACAGTGTGTGTGTGTGTGTGTGTGTACACTTCTTCCTCTGGAGGTTCGGCTTATTTTTCCCATCGTTCTTTTTCACAGTAAATCTCAGACCACAATTCACATATCATATCAGCATTTACATATTACAAACTTTTGTTTAATGCATTAAGTAATACACACACACACACACGCATTTGTAAAGAACGCACATTTTTGGACGCTCCTTTTCATCTGTTAACTTTAATTCTCGTATTGTTTATTTTTCATGTTTTGTAATTTAGTTTTTTGTCTAGTTCCCTGTGTGATGATGATTTTTCAATAGTTACACTACTTGGGTCTTGATTGTTGATTGTTTGATTGTTTTGCTTTATGTAATATTTCAGTAATAGTTTCACACTTTCTCTTTAAGCTTGTCTGAGTTCTAGTGCTTTCACTGCAAACATCTGGTACCAGTTACATTACATGTTTTTGTGCTAGTTCTGCTTACTTTTCCTGTTTTGTGGTTTAGTCTTTAGATTGTTTATCTCTTTGTCCTAGATTTTTTTCTAGTTTTGCTCCTTGTGTGTGTGTGTGTGTGTGTGTGTGTGTGCATGAGACTTGTTTGTGTGTGTTTTGCCAAAATGTAAGTTAATATGTTTCAAGATATTTTTAGTATGTGGTCCTTAAGTGTCATTATGTGTGTATGTGTGTGTGTCTGTGATCAATACAGATGTTTAATCAACTCTTCAGACAGTGTATGTTTTTGTTTCTCACACTTTCATGCTCTGTGTCCCATCATCCTCAGCTCCCTGTAAGGATGTGTGTGTGTGGGAGTTTGTGTGTGTGGATTTTAATAAGCGTTTTAACTGGATAAACAGGACACATTTATTCTACTCTCTGGTTTTTGCACTGTGAAAGAATCCCTTTGAGTTTTTTATTCTATTGTATTTCCAGTCGAACTGAACAGACTTTTATTGCATTACATTTATCTAATATTTTTAACTAACTGAGGAGTTAATAGTTTAAGAACCATGCAGAGGGGCCCAGCAGTGGCAGGTGGTGCTGGAATTTGAACCCTAATAAGCAGTTCAACACCCTGACCAGTGGGCTACCACTTCCCCAGTTATGGTTTGTTTCTACAAATCACAGAATCAGGATGAAACTAAAGCTGCCCAGACATTCAGTGAGTGTTATGTCCAGAAGGCAGAGTCTGTCTCAGAAAAGGCGTGTCTTCAGTCTCAGTGTTAGATTGAATGTTGGGTTTCTGCTGTTAACACGTACTGTCATGATTATGGTGTTGTGGACACAAGCAGGGGAAAAAAACCTATGTTCTTAAGTTCCAGTCATCCTGGATGAGGTGTGTTCAATCGGTCAGATGTTAGAAGATACCACCTAATATGAGAGGGGAGAGGACCAACTCCCGAAATCTTACACTCTGTACTGAATTGTCAGTTAGTCTTCATTTCCTGATTCCTAATTCTTAATAAAGTCTGTTCTATAGTCTGATTATCGGGAGAATAAATGAAATTGGGACATCTGCCATGTTAATAGTGATCATATGACCTACGTGGTCACAGCAGAGTGAATTTAAAGTGTAATTGTATGATGATAAACTATTGAAATTTAACTACAATAAACAATGTTTTTATGCTGAACTATTTAAAGTTACTTTAAACTCTTGTAAACACGGTGTCGTTTTCTTTCCACCATTTTGGAACATGAGGAGTCGTCTCTGGGATAGTAAAGTGTCCATCGTATGTGTACTTCAGAATCCAGGGGAGAGGAATAAATTATCTAGGAACTTTACACACACTTAATTACATACACTAAAGACTAAGTACACTACACACTCTGTTAGTGTTTAGGTGAGAAGTGTGAGATTAGGAATGGAGCCCAGATGAATTGTATCTTCCAGTTTCTGACTGATTGAACTCACCTGTTTCATGTAGCCAGCAGTGAATAGTTGAGGAAGTCAAGCAGGACAAATAAAACAGTGAAAATTTAAAATTTAAAAATAAACCAAAATAAAATAATTAAAAGTGTAATAAGAGTTTGCACTTTATTAACTACTATTCTCTGATTACTGATGGAGCATACTGAGTGTGTGGTGATTGACTAATCAGGCCACATGTCATTTCAGAAATACCACTTCTTTGGTCCCTATAATTTCTTAGTTGTGGGTTACTCTGAATGGGTGAATAACACTAATTTGTGTGGGGTGTTTGAGCTGCAGTGTTTAACCTTAGACCAGGCTAACAGAAAAGTGTGCAAAAAAACACACACATCAGATGTTAAGTAAATCAAGATGTAGTCATGTGTCAGGCATTCTGTGTGTGTGTGTGTGAGAGTGAGTGAGTAAGAGACAGAAAGAAAGACAATAGTCCAGGTGCTGTTGTGTCCCCCTGGTGAGCCTTAAATATCTGAAGTGATGTGTATCAGTTTTCCAAAACCATGGGGTATGTGTGTGTGTGTGTGTGTGTGTGCGGGTGTGTGTATGTGTGAAAGAGAGAGCAGGCAAGAGCGAGATTTGCGCCACACCATTTACTTCTGGAGGATTCACAAGTGAATGTGTGTGCGTGTTCCTGTGTGTGTGTGTGAGAGAGAGAGAGACACAGAACACTGTGACAGTAAAGTGGTTTGTGTTTTGACAAGAAGTAAAGTAACACCAGGTGGGTCTTACTATGGGCTACTGCACAAAACACACAAACTTAAGTTCAGTTGCCTTAAACTCTAATCCTGGTAATCCTAGGTTTATAGTCGAATCTCTCTTAGTTCCTTATCAATTCTTGTTTATGAAGCTCCTGAGCTACATTCTGTACATTTCTACCTCCTGTAGATTTTCGTAGTTTACTTTAGTGCCTGTTGTTCACTATTTTACTAATAACTAACTGCTTAGTTCTGAGTTCAGTGATCTGAGACAATTTTTTTTTAGTTAGTAAGTTTTTACCTTTAGCATTATCAAGTCTTCGGGGTCCCCCTCCTATTGACCATTTCTTAGTTTCTATTTCCATTTTTCAAAATCCTGTCTCCTGAGCCCTACAGTTAACTAGTCTTCCCCCCATTAGTTTAGTTAACTAGTATTTCCCCATCCCCTGAGCCCCACAGTAGCTTCTCTCATCTACGAGTCTTTGTGTTTTAGCTTCTTCTTTTTGGTTCTTAGTTTTTGTGATATATTGTACATGTCTTGACTATGACATTACAGACTTCTGCAGTTCAGTTCATAGAAAATTGCATTAATTAGATAAATGCAGGGTGAAATCGCCTCGAATAATGTTTATTACCTGATTTATGGAGTGTATAGTTGTCGACTTTGCTAAGGGTCTCTCTTTCTCAGATGACAGAGGAAAGATGAGTCTAAAGGCACCTAAAACTGTGGAATAATAAGCAATATATATAATAAAACAAGCAAGACTGATAAAACTACTGTGTTGATTTCTGTGTTTGATTTCTGTTCCTTTTACACTAGAGTTTCTTGCGTAGTTCTTGAAGGGTTCTTTACTAAACTTTTTACATTGCTTCTGAAATTTGTCTTATCTTCTTTTATTGCACACATTTACATTTGCAGCATTTGGCAGACGCTATTATCCAGAGCGACTTACATCTAAGTAAGAGTGGTACTATGCAATTGGTGGTTAGGGGGTCCCTTGCTCAGGGGCCCAGCAGTGGTGGCTTGGTGGAGCTGAGAATCGAACCCACAATCTTCAGATTGGTAAACCAACACCTTAACCATGAGCCACCACTCCCCCGACACATCAGGTACACAGTTCTCTTTTATGAAACTCTTTTATTTTAACTTGGTATCTTTGATTGTTTCTATGAAGTGATAGCGATTAAGGTGGTGGACTGATGATCAGATGATTGTGTTTTAATTTCCAGTACCATCAAGCTGACATATCTGAGCCCCACACACACAGGGGAGTTTCTTTTCTTCTTTCTCTCGTTACTCCTGGCCCCAAGCTAAAAAAAAACCCCGGCTCCTCTAGCACAACCCCCGTTTACATGAGTCTTTTTCATTATGACTGAATTCATTCCAATTTATACATTTCAGGTTAAATCTTTACAAGACATTATTTATTCTTTCAGTTTAATTTATTTTGTTAAGTGCAGCTCATTTGTCACTGCATGTATGTTGTTATTTTCAGTGTTTTCTGTAAAGATGAGCTGCATCACTTTATCGCTCTAAATATAGGCACTGTGTTGCTGAAATCTTTGCTATAGTGGTCAAAATGTAGGACATTTAAAAAGAGGCATTTAACATCCATTAACTTTATTGCTGAATAAAATGAAAAAATTAACTATTGATAAACTGAGTGAATTTTATTATTTCCTGTGTTTTTAATGTTGTAAAGATAAAGATGTGTCAATACATTGTGCCAGTTAAAGGCATTGTGCAGATCTTAAGCCTGTATGTTGTGATTATTCACTGTTGCTGAAATTTTTAAATAAAAAGACAAATAGAGATTTTCTATAGCAGTGCTTTACTACAACCCATAGATTTCTGCGCCCCCCTCCCTCCCCACAAGCAGAAATTTGTGAATGACAGTCTATAATAAGGACTGGTGAGAGTTGTGATACTAAATTTTAGTGACACATTGGTTATTTTCCTGGAAAAAATACATTAAGACCCAGCATGTGTGGAAAGATGTACAATTAAAGTAACCGGAATGAGTAGTATACATGGAGGAATTTTTTTTTTCATATAATTTGGAATCAGAATATAATTCTTCATGCAAACAATTCTGCAAAAACGGAACAGAAGGAGATGGAAAGAGAAGAGAGGAGGAGTGATCTGGAAAATCAATTGCTGTGGCTGCTCATGCTTGTATCCCTATGACAGAGAGAGCGAGAAACAGACAGGGAGACAAAGAGGAATGAAGGGGGTTGGGAGAAAGAGAGAGACAGAGAGAGGGGGGGTACACAAATATAGAAAGGGAAAGAGAGAGAGAGAGAGAGACAAAGGGGAGAGAGAGAAAGCGAGAGAGTGAGAAAGATAGATACAAAGAGACATACATATAGACATATAAATGAATAAATGAATAAATAGACAGTAAAGTCGGAAAATGACAGTTAAAAGATGGCATTTAGCCTAGCTCTGGTATGAAAATACAATTTTTCCTTTTTTTACTAAACACCGCAAACATCTTTAAGTCACCCATACTGTTGTAAAAATTAAAATCAACAAAAATTCTGGATTTTAAAAGTCTGGAGAAGATGTATGTACGTAATGGTATTACAGTCTGTATTTTGAGCCACCTTGTTTTTTCACAGTGTGAGGGTGGTCGACCCGTAGACCAGAGGTTCCTCCAGCAGTGTTCCAAAGGCCTTAAAATCATCCATATTTTAAAAAGTCCATGATAAAAACTGGCAGTCTAGTAACATCCAGTGTGTTTGTGTTTGTTAAAAACAAAGTTCTGTCCAGTCCCAGTCCTCCCACCATGTGCAAAAGTCCACTGGCTGCTGTTCTCCATACAAGATTTCTTGGGCCCGATTAGAAGTCTCTGGATAAACTGGAGGTGAAAGGCTGCAGTTCTGCTGGCGAGATGAACCAGCCCTTGTCCCCCTTCCTCCTTGAGTAGGTAGAGGACACTCTGTGGAACCCAGTGCAGACCATCCCAGAAAAAGTCCTCAAGCAGAGCCTGGATGTTTGCTAGCAGGTTTGGCGGTGGATCCACACATGCAAACTTATGCCAGAGGGACGACGCTGCCAGGCTGAGAGACAGTGAGAGAGTGGGGGAGAGAGAGAGAAAGAGAGAGTGGGAGGGGGCCAGAAGAAGAGAGACAGAGAGAGAGAGAGAGAGAGAAAGAGAGAGTGACAGACAAACAGACAGATCTGATTATGTCACCAGACAGACACAACACCTGATTCTCTCATTGGCTTTTCCAGACACTTACACACAGACTTCCTGTCTCTTCTTCGTGGTGGAGGTTGCCACAACTTAAAGACAAAACCAAGCAACCTGCTCTGCACAGAACCAGAACACATACTGGCCCAATGGCCAATCAAAAAGCAGAGCCTAAAAGTTAGTCGGCAATAGACCAACAAAGTCCTAAAGATCAAACGATCCATAAAACTCAGATCAATCAACCCAATAACAAATAGGGACACAGTAAATACCACAAACTTTATCTAATGATCTGTTTAAAGACTTACAACTTCAGAAGTTGGAACAGAAAACTAATTTCAAATTTCATCTAAAAATAAGTTCTGGGTGTGATTAGTCATTAGGATTTAGGCTGGTTTAAATTTGTTATTGAAGTTGTTATTTGCAATGGTTCTTTTTATTTGTTGGTCTGGTTTAGGGATGGATCTGATTAGTTATTGGGTTGATTTAGATTTGGTTTTAGTTATTTACTGGGCTAAAATGTAAAAAAAAAAAGTTCTGATTAAGGGTTGTGTAGGTTTTATTATTAATTCTGTTGCTCTGGTTTTGAGTGGTCATTTGACTGGATTATAAATTAGGTTATGTGAGATATTCGTTTTTTGTATAAAATGATGTGAATAAATGTGGATGTAGAACCCCAAGTTGATTAAAGATTATCTTACAATAGAGGGAAGGATAGTGTGAAAGATTAATAGAGATGGGGAGAGTAAATGGAAGAATTAGAGAGAGTAAAACTAAGACAGGGAAGGAGTAAGATAGGGAGAGAATAGAGCATATGGGGTAGAATAAGCAGATGTATGTTTTGTTGCTTTGTTACAAGATCCCTCTGTGTGTTTATAAGCTGAGAGAACTTCCATTTCCCTGTTTGCGTGTGTGTGTGTGTGCCAGGTAGGTCTTATGGCTTCCTCAGGAAAAACAAAGAAGGAAGCAGGAAGTGGTGAAGCAGGATTCAGTATCTATAGAAGGGAGAGTGACTCAGCACTGAAAAGAAGAGATTAAAAAGAAAAAAGACTGATTTCCTATTTTAGTTTAGTAAGTCACACATGGGAAGATGTGACTAACACACACACACACACACACATACAGGTTTTGCTTTTTGATTCCCTACTTTGTTTCATAGGAAATGACTCACTGATAATGTAGATAATATAGAAATGATATTAGTTTTATAAAGTTATATTTACAATTAACATGAACTACTTTGTACCATCAAAAACACACACACCCTTAAGCTTGTTAACTCGTAAAGAATAATTTTTTAAAATATTAAATACACAGAAGGATTTAAGAATCTTACACGAAGAAGAAAGTGAATGTGAGGGCCACTGATATCAATGGCATGGGAACTGTATAAAACAAAAGGTCACTCAAAACGAGGAAAATTAAAGTAAACGCATAAAAATACACAGGGAAATAATTCCAGCATGGAAATCTGAGAAAACATGACAAGATGGTGAAATGAGGGGTGCTAATGTGTTCAGACAGAATTTAGGGAACAAGGGGTCACTAAAATAAAGGGAAATTTTTAGTGGAGGTCTGTGTTTGTGTGAGAGAGATCTCCCTCTAGTGGTTTTTAGCTATGAAAAATAAAACATTTATATATATTTAGCAATCTGATTCCAATCAGGTGTTTCGACACGAGTCATAAAAAAGCTTTGATGAATAAATCAGATCCGTATGAAGACATTTGTTGTTTATAAGGATGCCGTTGTCTGTTTCTGTAGTTTGGGACAGAGCTGTGTTATATACTGATTTAATAGAATTGCAGCAAAACCCAAATTTTATTAATCTGTGTTCATTTTGTGCCAAAATATCAAGCAGATAAAAACAGAAGTGAAGTAACGTTGCATTACGTCAGAGAGTATAAATGTCACTGTGTTTAGTGTGTGTGTGTGGGTGTGTGCATACACTACCATAAACCATAACTAATTACAGTAAGGTTGCTTTATTTTTTTTAATCTGTTTGGATGTTTATACATCTGTGTCATTTGTTTGTTTGTTTTAAATTTTTTTGCTTCCCCTCTTTTGCTCTGTTTTGTAAAACTTTGGGACAAACTTCTGGTTAGCTGTGGACTTTTTTTGGCCATGGAAATTTTTTGGCAGACGTTCCTTCTACAGGTTCGGCTGGCAGTATGCCAATTACAGAGTGGCGCAAAGACCCAGAGTAACGTGTCACTCAGAGGCGCAGAAGGATCTCAGCTAAAGGCCAGAGTTTAATAGGACAATAAATGAAAAAGTGATGTTCTTCAAGGTGCAATTCTAAGCTCAATTTTATTCATTCTTTTAATTGCACGTTCTTTTCCCAAAATAATTAACACCATACATATCTCAGTAGCTTTTATAAGAAAATACTAAACAGTGTAAAAAATTACTTGATGCAGAAGCACAATTTGCCAGGTAGCAACAGCCTGGTGGTGCTGGGATTTGAACCCACATTCTTCTGCTCAGCACTCCCACTCCTGAGCTTCCACTTTACTTTGTAACACTTATTGTTGGTAGGTTGCTGTGAAATGAAATAAAACACACCGCTGTTAGAGAAACATTCTACCAGTGACCCTGTTTATCATAGCTTATTTTCTGATATCAGTCTCTCACACACGTGTTGTTTTGCCTTTTGTGTCCAAAGCGGCCAAATAAACCTAATTTTTGGCTTTTTTTAAACAAAACGCTGTCTATAATTTTCCTCTGGAGTGTCGGAATATACTTGGGGACACATAGCCGCATATGGCGACGGTACAGGGATGCGCCGAGTGATTGCCAAACCCCACGTGTTCGGATACCGTGTGTTTCTGTGTGTGTATGTTTACAACTAACTGCAGCTGTCTTGCCAACATGGACATGACAGACGTGTGAGCTGCAACCGCCGTAACACTGTTATCCAGAGAAGAAATGCTAGCTTGAAGAAATGTTAAGAAATGTTCAGATTTATTGCAAGAAAAACACTTTTGCTGTCGCTCTCAGGAGAATCTGCTGAATATTGATTTTCTTTTTGGTCCAAAAGAGAGTTTTACATGCTGCTGAGTAGTATTATTAGGGTAAATAGATTTTAATAGACTGGTGTGTATTTATTTTCCCATCCTAAACTGCAATTCGAATTTTCCACTTTCTCAAGTATTTTCCATTTCTGTGGATATTTGAGATTGTGGGTCTCTTTAATGTTTTTTTTTTAGTTTTTGGGTTATTATGGGAGGGTTAAGTGAAATCACAGCCACGGGCAAGGTAATGACAGTTTCATGAAATAATAGAGACTGAAAATAAAAGTGAAATGAAAAAGTTAAAAATGTGACAAGTTTAAAAAACCGACTATAAAAAATAGCTGAAAGACTCAAAACCCATTATAGAAATAATATTTACACACCAAAATACACCATCACACTAACCAACATTCACCATCACACACACCAACATTAACCATCACACACACCAACATACACCATTACACACACCAACATACACCATTACACACACCAACATTCACCATTACACACACCATCAAACACCAACATATACCATCACATACACCATCACACACCAACATTCACCAATAAACACACCAACATTTACCATCACACACACCAACATTCACCATCTCACACACACCAACTTTCACCATCTCACACACACCAACATTCACCATCACACAATGACATTCACCATTATTGAAGTTTTGGTGTGTTGAATCAGGGTTTCTTTGTATTTTACACCCCCCTTATTTCCCCTTGATTTTTATATATTGTTTTCTGGGAAATTTGCATGCAGGGCGGTTTAAGTAATCTGTGATGCAGATGTTACGCATCAGGCCATGTCCTATGTGTGTGTGTGTTAGTTATATATGGCAGACTAACAGTCTTGGACTTTGATGCTCGTTCAACATTTGAACATGTCGGAACTCAGAGCCCGTCTCCGAGCAGACACAGTCGTAGGGGTGCCTCGTGTTGAGTCAATTACCTTTATGTCTTAACTCAAACTTTCAAAGAAATAATAAACTTTTTTTAAACAAATAAAGATTCTTGAGTCCAAGCTGAGAAGAGCAACTCTAATTTATTGTAGTCATCAAGCATTCAAAGGATCCACAGAAGGCAATCTGTTCAGCAATAAATGGCACAAGCAAAGTAAAGATCTCTGTAACAGAGTACAATACCAAGGCAAATGCAAAAAGTTACTGTCAATCCTGCCCTTTTATACCTGCCGAATTTCAGCCCCCCCTTTTGTTTTTAACTAACAAAATTCCCATTATTTTTCAACTTTTTGAGTGTAAATGTGAGTTATCTGTTTTTCCCTTATCCCAGAGTTACACTGCCTTTGAAGGTGCAGTCTCCTGATTAAAAATGATTTACCATTAAAACTAAATATCTTTGTAAGATATGCATCCCTAAAAAAATGATTTTTACCATTGCATTAAAACTAATTATTTTTGTAAGATATCCATCCTTAAAAATGATTTACCATTAAAACCGAATACTGACCTCTTGTTTGAAAAAAAAACAACAGTTCTTATATAAACCTGTTCACCTCCTGCACACTTACACAAATCGAGGCCTTGTTTTCAATTTGTGGACTTTTCTGCAATATTTTCTACACAACAATGCGTAAGTTCTATTTTTCTTACTCCTCTTTTTTGTGAGTGCTATATATGTATATATTTTTAGTGCTCAAATTAAAACAAAAATCACCTATTTAGATTATTCTTTTTAATGATTCAGGTTACTTTGACACACAGCTACTACTTATCTATTTTTCTATGAGTTTATTATATTGAAAGAATCATGACCAGTGGTACTCAATTACATTTCCTTTCTTATCTCTAGCGAGGTTGATGTTATTTCACTTAATTAGCATATGGGGCTTTCCCATAAACCTGTTCCACTCTGTACCACTGTGTCTGTGTTTTTCTGATTTTGTATTACAACTAGACTACTTTATTTGTGCACACACACTTCTATGATTAGTTATATTTTGGTAAAACCTTTTTGATAGCACACCATCCTGTTCTTTTTCCTTTTTTTCCCTTCTCCTACATCATATTTAGCTCACTCTTATTTCTTCTTTTTAGTGCTACTCCTAATATGTATATTTTATAATTAGATATTTATTAGTCATTATCATACTCGGTCTATCTCATGCACAATTTTTTAAAGTATTTTTCAACAAACAAATTCAATTAATTTTATCAGGGACTGAACTACTTGGAACTGTTTAGAGCTGTTCAGAGGTATTATATTCAGAGGTATTCAGAGCAATTCAGAGGTATTCATAGGTGTTAAAAGCTGTTTATAGCTACTCAGAACAGTTCAAGCTGTTCAGAGGTAATAAGAGCAGAGTGATTTAGAGGTATTCCGACCTTCTTTTCTGTTAACATGGGGGAGTTTTCCCAATATTATATAAACATTACAAACATAATGTGAGTTAATCTAGCCACAGGGTTCACAAGACAGTGACTTCAGTGCCAGTCCCAAGCCTGGTTAATAGAGAGGGTTGTGTCAGGAAGGGTATCCGACATAAAACTCTGCCAAATCTTGATATGCGAATCATCAGTCAGAATATCATACCGGATCAGTCAAGGGCCGGGTAAACAATGACCGCCATCGGCGCCGTTGACCTACAGGGTGCCGGCTGAAATTGGGCTACTGTTCGTTGAAGGTGGAGAAGAGGAGAACGTGTGAATAGACAGTAAGAGAGAAGGAACAGCAAAAGTGTAGCTCTGAGAATAGAACCGCTGAATGTTGGAAAAATGACAGGGAAAGGTAGAGAGCTGGTTGATATTATGGAGAGAAGGAAGCTAGATATATTGTGTGTACAGGACACCAGGTGGAAGGGTCGCAAGGCTCATAGTATTGGATCGGGATTTAAGTTGTTTTATCATGGTGTGGATAGGAAGAGAAAAGGGGTAGGAGTGATCATGAAAGAAGAGTTTGTGAAGAACGTTCTGAAGATTAAAAGAGTGTCATACAGGGTGATTGAAGGGTTGACGGTGCCCCACAAGTAGGTTGTGAGTTAGAAGAGAAAGAGAAGTTCTGGCGTAAGTTAGATGAGGTAATGGTGAGTATTTCTAGAGGAGAGAGAGTAGTGATAGGTGCAGACTTTAATGGACATGTTGGTGAGGGGAACAGAGTTGATGAGGAAGTGTTGGGCAGGTTTGGAGTCAGGGAAAGGAACAGTGAAGGACAAATAATAGTAGACTTTGCTAAAAGGATAGAGATGGCTGAGGTGAATACTTTTATAAATATTTTTTTCCAGAAGAGAGGGAAGCATATAGTGACCTATAAGAGCGGAGGAAGGAGCACACAGGTAGATTACATCTTTTGTAGACGAAGCGATCCAAAAGATATTAGTGACTGTAAAGTTGTGGTGGGAGAGAGTGTAGCCAGACAGCATAGAATAGTGGTGTGTAAAATAAACATGTTGCTCTAGAAAAAGAGATCAAAGGTAGAGTAGAGAAGTAAACCAAGTGGTGGAAGCACCAAGTGGTGGAAGAATACTGTGAAGAATTTAGACAGGAGTTGACAAGAGTTGAAACAGGCCTAGGGAAGTGGAACAGTGACATTACAGGGTGAAGAGGTAAAGAAGGCACACGAGTTTAAGTAATCGGGGTCAACAGTTTAGAGCAATGTGGAGTATGTAAAAGAGGTAAAGAAGCGAGTACAGGCAGGTTGGAATGGGGTGTAGAAACGTGTCAGGAGTGATGTGTGACAGGAGAATATCAGCTAGAATTACGAGGACGGTATAAAAGACAGTGGTGAGACCAGCTATGATGTATCGTTTAGAGACAGTGGTGATGAGGAAGAAACAGGTGGCAGAGCTGGAAGTAGCAGAGCTCACTGTCTTTGGGAATGACGAGGTTGAACAAAATTAGGAATGAGTTCATCAGGGGGATGGCTCATATTAGATGTTTTGGGGAAAAAGTCAGGGAAGCCAGGTTAAGCTAGTTTGGACATGTACAGAGAAGGGATCACGAATATATTGGTAGGAGGATGTAAGAAATGAAGCTACCAGGCAGAAGGCAAAGAGGAAGACCAAAGAGAAGGTATATGGATGCGATAAATGAGGACATGAAGTTAGTGGGTGTGAGTGAAGAGGATGTTGAGATAAGGGTTGGGTGGAGACAGATGATTCGCTGTGGCAATCCCTAAAAGGGAACAGATGAAAGAAGAATAAGACAAACATAATGTAAGTTAATAACATTTTATTGTGCAGTGTTTGTCTTTCTAGTCTCTTCTGGACCACTTATTCTGAATAAACATGAGGAAATGGTTGCTCTGTTGGTTACATTGTCAGCCTGCTGATTGGAAGATTGTGGGTTCAATTCCCAGAACCACCGAGGTGCCATCCCCGAGCAAGGCCCTTCACCTCAACTGTTCAGTTTGAGTTAATTACTACCGTACTCTGATGAATCTGGTGCTGTGAGGATAGCATTCTCGTTACCAGCTAACATGTATCATATCATATTATATCTTATCTTAAAGGTATATCTTATCTTATTTTATCGTATCTAGTGCACATGCTTGTTATGCCAGCTGAGTTTCTGGGTTGTAGTTACACTATTCTCACAGTTGAGCTGCAGAAAATCTTACACATGTCCTCTGCTGTAATCTTTATTTTTTTGCAGATTAATCTATTTGTAATAGACACACATAGGACAAGCATACAGTCTTTAATTGAGGCTAAAAGCTTGTAATCATGTGGCATTGTGGGATTGGCTGTTTTCTCTTTAGCTTCTATCCATTGTTTGGTTCCTTGGCTGTAAAATGCAGTTGATATTTTCCTGGCAGCTGAGCAAAAACCATTCGTTTCAGTTTGTTTTTCTGTGGACGTAAAACGGCTGTCATATGGCAGCCACTTTTGTGGTGACTTTAAACTGTTTTTTGGCATGCTCATGCTTAGAAAAGTGCACTCTACTCATATTGCTAACGAACTATGAAGAGTGGTAACACACCAGGAAAGGTGCTACGTAACGGCAAAATCACTAGCACACTAGAAAGTCTGCTAACAGTTTGATTGTACAGGAAGAGCACTAAACAACCAGGAAGTGAACAGCAAGGGCACTAACTTAACAGAAAGTAAACAGTAAAAGCACTTACTAAACATGTAGCAAACAGGAAAAGCGCTAACGAATTAGGAAGTAAGCAAGAAGAGCAATAACCAAAAAGTTAGTGATCAGGTGGAGCGCTAACCGAGTAGAAAGAAGACCAAACCAAAAGTAATCAGGAAGCATGCTAACTAAGCAGAAAGTAACCAGGAAGAGCACTAACTGAAAAGAAAGTTAAGAGGAAGAGCACTAAACGAACAGGAAGTGTTCAGGAACTGCACTAACTGGGCAGAAAGTGAACAGGAAGAGAATCAAATGTTACTCGATTGGAGTCAGCTCTGTAGACTCCTGTGAACTTACTCTCCTAATGTTCTGAATCTTCTCACACACTGCAAATTATTTGTTTTTAATTTTTGTAGTTTTATAAGGTTTTATGTAATAGAAGTGGGCAGCGCTATCAAAAGTCCCTATCTAAAAAAATATTTAGAAAGATAGAAAGAATTTCTTTATGACAAAGATGTCCGGAAGCTTTAAAATAGCCAGACTAATGTTTTCTTATGAAGTAACCCTGAGTATTAGCGCTTAACATTTGATCGAAAAAGGCAGGAAATCCTCACGCTCGGTCTGTACATCACAGGAAGTTACAGTCTGAAGAATACCGGACAGATCAGCCTCATCTCTGCAGAAATGTAGCGGTCATAGATAATAAAGCTCAAATGTTTGATTTTGTGTAAAAGCAACATTTGTGACACGTTTAATGTAGCAGAAGCTAAAAATGTATACTATGAGAAAACCTCCACATGTCTTACAAACAGGTGTTAACAAAGATTAGATCAGAAATGTGTTGTAGGTTTTTATCACTTCACTTATTAGAAGGGGCATTTTTCATGATCAGTGCCAAATTAGTGTTAAGTGTCTGCTTCTTGGTAAAATATTAGTTTTTCTGATCTAAAGCCATTTGTTTCAGCAGGGACCTCATTTTTAAAACCCTATTAAATGTCTTAAAAGCTTAAACACTATGTGTGAAACAGGTATATTAGCATTAGTATATTGTATACATGAGCAAAATGTTAGCATAAGCATTAATTTTTGTTAACTGATTACACTATTTGTGTGTGTTTTGCAGATTTACACAGACTGGGCAAATCATTATCTGAGTAAATCAGGCTGTCCTCGACTGATAAAGGATCTAACACAGGACATTCCTGATGGAGTTCTGCTAGCGCACATCATACAGATAATTGGTAAGACGTGTCTGTGTGAGGGTGTAAAGGTGTGTGTTCTCAGATATTTTGAGGACCTTAACATTGTAATGTCAGAAAAAGCTGAATTCTTGAATTTAATTGAATTCTTTTTAATTCAAAGAAGTCTGAAACACATGCAGACACACACACACAGAAGCATATGCATCAGACTTGCGTGTGTGGTTGCTCATGTTGGCGGGTCTAGAATATTAGTATTGCTGTAAACTGATAAAGAAAAAGCCGGATAGGAGTCAGTACATAGACACACATGTCTGGTTTTAGTTCTGTTCCCTCATTGTGAAAAACATCTGCGTGTTTAAGTGTCTGTGTGTGTGTGCGTTCTGCCTTTTCTCTGCAGCGAATGAGAAGGTGGAGGACATTTCAGACTGCCCTCGAAGTCACACTCAGATGGTAAGTCTGGCTCTTTATTATCACTATCACTATCATCATCATCACCATTATCAATATCATTACCATCATCACCACCACCACCATCATTGTCATCCTTATCATTACCATCAGCATCATTATTATCATTACCATCATTACCATAATCACCGTCACCATCATCATCACCACCATCAGCATTACCACCATCATCATCACAATCAGCATTATCACAATCATCATTAGCATCAACATCACCAACATCATCACCATCATCCTCATCAACACCATCGTTACCATCATCACCAGCAGTATCACCATCATCATCTTCATTAGCTTTATACAAAGAGGGGTTAAAGGTCAAAGAGACATCATTTTAAGGCAGGGGAGGGATTAGACACCTCATTTTTAATGTGTTTCTGTGAATTTTATAGCTGTTAGTCTCATGTGTGGGTGTAATTAGTGGGGGCTCTACAGTAAGGAAGTGCGACTAGAGACTGTTGTTTAGAGGAAGTTGAGGTTTCTGAGACATTTTACAGTCATATGGGCAGACACACACACAGACATTGGGACACCTGCAGCCCGCTTTCAGTTACAAGTGTATCTTTATTCAGTGTGTGGATCTCGGAGTGTGACGAGCTAAAGATAAGGTAAATTTACTGTAAATTTCCTGTAACCGCACGTGTGTGTGTGTTACAGAAAGGTAAAGAGTTTGTTTTAAAATAAAACTTGTATCTGTTCTTTTGAGCCACAGTAATCTGATGTGAGCGGCTCGAGCGCTGTGAACTCTGTTGCTAGGCAACTGGTCATTCTAAACTACCTAATGACTTGCACTAACTAGCATAAAAGGTGAGTCACAGATAAAACCATCAGGAAGAAGTGCAACAGCTGATGAGCGTTCAGAACAACTAGCAGTGACATAAGCAGTGTCACAACTTTTAGTATAACTTGTTTTGCGATCAAGTGATTTGGATAATGTAAGAAATTTTGAAGTATAAAAACAGAATGGACTAATAGAGTAAAATTGGTATTGTAGCGGTTTAAACAGAATTTTAGAGGAAAAATAAAACCAGAAAATCAGCAAACATGTTGTTTGTTATTCTATCATGAAGAGGAGAGAATTGTCTGAAAGTTCCACCAAAAATCTCAGTAAATTCAGGCATTCTCACAAAACTAGATGGAAAATCATCAGAGTTTAGTGGAATCCATGAGGGGGAACTGATTTCCCATCGTCTGTACTCTGGAGAACTGTTACCTGTTATATGCCTCTGTTTGTAGTGTTTATTGTTTTAATATATGAGGCAGAATTATATATTATATTATATAACTTTCACTTTAACATTAGCCAGGGTGTAACTGCGTGGTGTGTCTGTTTGTAGGTTTGACACACACACACAATCTCTTCTACACATACAGCTGTACTGTCTGTATAGAGCTCTTTGATTTGTGTGTGTGTGTGTGTGTGTGTGTAAGGTTCTCATAAAGCATCATCTGCACTCCATGTGGTAATTTACACTGGGGCACCCTGTTTTTCACACACACACACTGCTTATAAACCACACCCATTCCACACATGTGACCATAAATATTATTCATAGGAAATATTTATTCTTTACCGCTGAAGTTAAATTCAAATTAAAAAAAAGGTCACAGAGCTGTGCAAAAAATGTACTGTGTGTGTGTTTGTGTTGAGTGTCTTGGATTTTATCTATTTACGATTACATTTAATCCTATGGATTATTTCACTTCTTCTACAAAACCTTTCAAGATCTGATTAGATGATTAAGTGTAGCCTAAGCTCCGCTTACACAGAGATATTTTACTTACCAGTATCATGATGGGTGTGTGTGTGTGTATTCAGCAGTTTTTGACATTTCCCTCGGCTGCACACAATGTGAACCATTTTTGTTTTAAAGTTCATTGTGTGTGTGTGTGTGTGTAATTAGCATACTCTCAATTGGCATTTGTATTATTACAACTCTCACGTGGACCACAACACTCTAAGTGTGTCACTGGTGTAGGTGTTACATACTGACGCCACTGTTTTTAACTGAGTATGCACTCCGGGGTCATATGAGGGTTGTGATTGAGTGTGTGTCTCTGCCACAACGTTGTTTTTTGTAAGAGTATGACGTCATCAACGCGGACATGCATCTCACACCCACACACACAAAAACACATGACTATATTCTAATTCTTATGAGCTCAAAATTACTGAACGCTTTTGGCTCTGACACACTTATCAGATGTGTGTGTGTAACTGTGTGTGTTTTAGATTGAGAATGTGAAGTCTTGTTTAACATTTTTGGAAGCCAGAGGAGTCAGTGTGCAGGGCCTAAGCGCTGAAGGTACAACCCATCTGTTTCTCTTATTTATTTACGTGTGTATGCTGTGTGTTTTATAGTGTGTATGTTGTGTGTGGTGTGTATGCTGTGTGTTTTATAGTGTGTATGTTGTGTGTGGTGTGTATTCTGTGTGTTTTATAGGGTGTGTATGTTTATAGTATGTATAATGTGTGTGTGTGTGTGTGATGCATAATGTGTCAGAATGTGTTATTCTAGCAGTTATAGTGTGTGTGTGTGTGTTTGATGCATAATGTGTGTCAGAATGTGTTATTCTAGCAGTTATAGTGTGTGTGTTTGATGTGTAAAGTGTGTATGCTGGTGTCATAATGTGTTTATGGTACAGGAATAAGATGTGTGTGCATGCTTACTGTGTATGGTAGTGACACAGTATGTTAATGTTTCAGTTATAATGTGTGTGTGTTCTCTCCTCACAGATGTGTGTAAAGGGAATCTAAAGGTGATTCTGGGTCTGTTCTTTATTTTGTCGCGTTATAAACAGCAGCAGCAGCAACAGGAGCAGTACCTCCAGTCTATAGTGGAGCTTCAGCAGAACATAAATTACGCACACACACCCAAAACACAGCAACGTCTTGCAGACATGCAGTCCAGGTACACAAACAAACACACTGGCACACAGATATACACACACATAAACACACGCACACAGACACATAACTTCCTGGTTAGAGTTCCTTATTAAAAGTAGATTTATGTAATTAGTTCCCATTAGTATAGTGTTTAAACAGATCCTCATAAACCACACAGACACACACATAGCATAACAGTGATAACACACAGTATAATAGTGCTAATACACAGTATAACAGTGACAACACAAAGTATAATAGTCATAACACAGTATAACAGTGACAACACAAAGTATAATAGTCATAACACAGTATAACAATAACACAATACAACATTGATGACACACACACAGTATAACAGTGACAACACACAGTATAACAGTCATGACACAGTATAACAGTCATAAGGCACACAGTTTATCAGTACTGACACACACAGTATAACAGTGATGACACACAGTATAACAGTGATGACACACAGTATAACAGTGATGACACAGTATAACAGTAATGACACACACAGTAGAACAGACAGTATAACAGACAGTATAAAAGTAATGACAGACACAGTAAAATTGTAATAACACACACACTATAAAAGTGATAACACAGTATAACAGTAACTGTAATAAAGGAGACGAAGTGGAATTCATAACGCAGAGATGACTTTATTTAGAAAAGGGAGATAATCCAAATTAAATTTTGAGAAGTCAGCAGAAGTCTGGTACACAGTAATCCAATGAATAGCAAACGAATCCAAAATGCTAGGCAGAAAGACGAGGTCAGAGATAGGCACAAATAAAAAAATGTGAACATGAACCAATCAAGAATAAAACACTTAGTAAGTCGCAAGAGCAAACAATACTTTGCGACATGATTAGCAATATGGCTAGCTTATACACACTAAATGCAGGAAGTAACACCGGAAGTACTAGCAAAGACCTAGAAGAACAACTCTAGAAGAACAACTCTGGTGATGGCACTCTATGGCGGTTGGGAGTCCTTACAATAATAGTTATGACACACAGAATAACAGTAATGACACATAATATAACACTGATAACACAAAGTATAACATTAATGACATTCACAGGATAACAGTGACGGCGCAAAGTATAACAGTTATGACATACATAACAGTGATGACACAGTATAACAGTAAAGTAACACACAGTATAACAGCGATGACACACAATATAACAGTCATGACAAACAGTATAATAGTGATAACACACACAGTATAGAGATAATAACACACAGTATAACAATAATGACACACAGTATAACAGTAATTACACACACAGTATAACAGTGATGACACACACAGTATACCAGCGATGACACCCATTATGACAGTAATGATAAACAAACTATAAAAGTGATGACACAATATACCAGTGATGACAACCACACAGTATAACATTGATGACACAGACACAGTATAACAGTGAAGAATAATGACACACATAGTATAACAGTGATGACATATATAATATAACAGTGATAAAACAGTATATAGTGATGACATACAGTATAACAGTGATGACACACAGTATAATAGTAATGCCACAGTATAACAGTAATAACACAGAAAAACAGTAATGGCACACACACAGTATAACAGTGATGACACACACAGTATAACAGTGATGACACAATATAACAGTGATGACACACAGTATAACAGTAATTACACACAGTATAACAGTAATGACACATAATATAACAGTAATAATACACGCAGTTTAACAGTGACGACACAAACAGTATAACAGTGATGACACACATAATATAACAGTGATGACACTAACAGTATAACAGTGATGACACACAGTATAACAGTGATAACATGCAGTTTAACAGTAACAGTGATGACACAACCAGTATAACAGTGATGACACACAGTATAACAGTGATGATACATGCAGTGATGACACAAACAGTGTAACAGTGATGAGACAAAGTATACACAAAAGTATAACAGTAATAACAGTGATGACACAATATTTCATTAATGACACACATAATATAACAGTGATGGCATGCAGTATAAACAGTGATGAGACAATATCACAGTAATTACACACAGTATAACAGTAATGACACATAATATAACAGTAATAATACACGCAGTATAACAGTGATGACACACAGTATAATAGTAATGCCACAGTATAACAGTAATAACACAGAAAAACAGTAATGGCACACACAGTATAACAGTGATGACACACACAGTATAATATTGTTGACAGTATAACAGTGATGTCACAACATAACAGTGATGACACACACAATATAAACAGTGATGACAAACAGTATAATAGTGATGACACAGTATGACAGTGATGGCACAATATAACAATGATGACACAGTATAACAGTGATGACATACAGTATATTATTGATGACACACACTCACACAGTATATAACAGTCATGCCACAATAGACCAGTGATGACAACCACAAAGTATAACAGTAATGACACACAGTATAACAGTGATGACACATAATATAACAGTAATGATGACACAGTATAACAGTGATGGCACAGTATAACATTGATGATGACAAGTATAAACAGTATATAACAGTAATGACAGAGTATGACACAACAGTGATGACAGTGATGACAACACAGTATAACAGTGATGACACACAGTATAACAGTAATGACACACAGTATAACAGTAATGCCACACATAATATCACAGTGGATACACGCAGTTTAACAGTGATGACACACACAGTATGACATTGATAAACCACAGTATAACAGTGATGACATGTACAGTATGACAGTGATGACACAAAGTATAACAGTGAAGAAACAATATAACAGTAATTACACACACTGTAAAACAGTGATGACACACACAATATAACAGTGATTACACACAGTATAACAGTAATGACCACACAGTATAATAGTGATGGCACAGTATAACAGTGATGATAAACAGTATATTGGGATGACACACACTTACACGGTATATAACAATGATGACAACCACACAACGTAACAGTGATGACAAACAGTATAACAGTGATGACAACCACACAGTTCCTGTTTGTGGTGCTGCTGAGCGGTGTGCTAGTGTAATTTTGTGTAGTTTCGCTAAGCTTTGCTTTTGTTTAATCCTTATATTGTCTTTACTATCTGTCGAATAACTTAACAAATAACTTAAATCCCAGTATTTTTCTAATATCAAAACTTTTTTGACGCTCGCTGTTAATTTTAATCCGTGTGTGTACCGTGTCAGCATCGTTCGCCCGTATGTTAGTTTGCATTTCCAGTCGCATTTCTGTTCTACTGTTTTCTTTTTCCCGAGTGCATCAACAACAGCACTACTTCGGAATCACTCATTATTTACGGTGAGTAATGGCTTCCACTCCTGCTATCGTTGTCTGCACCACCTGCCATATGTACAGTTTATCTCTCTCTGTCAATGGTAAGGGGCTTTACATGCAATAAATTTGGGGAAATAGTCAGGGTGACAGAGAAGGTTTTAGAACTAGAGACATGCAGCCAAACTTTAATTGAAGATAGTAAGAATGTGAGGGCTGTAGATTCGGTTTTGGATGCGACTTGCTCATGATCCGGTTCTAGAGCCCGTGCAGCAGGGCAACTGGGTGACTGTGAGGCGGCATAGTTGCGGGTCAAAACACCGCTCTTAAGTTCCGACTAAAACATTAAACAGGTTCTCCCCACTCAGTGACGCACCCACTAAGAAACCTGATGAAAGAGCTCTAGTTATCGGTAATTCTATTGTACGGAACGTAAAAATAAAGACTCCAGCTACCATAGTCCAATGTTTACCGGGAGCCAGAGCCCCTGACATCTTGACAAATTTAAAAGTGCTGGCTAATTCTATACGTAAATTCACTAAGATTGTTTTCATGCCGGCGCTAACAATCTTCGACTTCACAAGTCACAGATCACTAAATATAATTTTAAAGAGGTGTCTGAATTCGCAACTCTGATTTTCCCCGCCCTGCTTACCATGGTGACGAGATACATAGCCATCACTTAATAGCTGGATGTCTAGATGGTGCCTGTAAAATAACAGTTTTTGGGGCAGAAATTTGGCAAATAGTCTTAGAGTTGGCACTTCTGAAGCCTAGGTCAGGAAGCTCACATTTGTCACAGAAATATTCACAACACATAGAGACTCTTACAAGATATCACACTATATAAGACTGTGTCTGGTCCCCGAACTAGAAAATACAATAAGCGTCCAAACCAGCTTAATCGAAACAATTTAATTGATTTCGACAAATAAAAAAATAGGAGATCAAACAATAAAGTTTGGTTCACTTAATATTAGGTCCCTTTCTGCAAAAGCGCTTTTTATAAACAATATGATCACTAGTTATAATCTATGCTTGACAAAAACCTGGCTAAAACCAGAGGATTATGTTATTTTAAATGAGTTTACACCCCAAAATCACTGTTATAAACATGAACTGCGTCCAAAAGGTAAAGGCGGAGTAAATTCTAAAATCTGTTACAAGTATGTAAGAATCATTACTTCTACCACATAAGAATGTTTTGTAAGTAATCTTCCTGATTTATCCAAATTCTTCAGCATATCCAATAGCTCAGAAAAACTCGATGATGTAATTGAAAATATGGAGACTTTCTTTTCTAGTACTTTAAATACAGGTGCTCTATTACGTATAAAAAAGAAAAAGAAAAAAAGTTTGGCACCGTGGTATAATGAGCATACACTTGCATTGAAGAGCGCAGCCCAAAAAGTGGCCAGAGAAAAACTAAACTAGAGGTATTTCGTATTGCATGGCGGGATAGTAACCTGTCCTACAGAAATGCATTAAAACCTGGATCTGATTAATTTTCATCTCTTCTAGAAGAGAACAAACATAACCCTAGGTATTTATTCAATACAGTGGCTAAATTAACTAATACCAAAGCATCAACAGATTTTGACATTTCCAATCAGCACAGCAGTGATAAATTGATGAGTTCCCAAAACATTTAAACTAGCTGTTATTAATCAGCGCATTAAAAAAACACAATATCTAGTTATCTTTACAACTAAATTTTTTCTTAGTTAAAAATTATGTTTATGAAGATTTCCAGTCAGGAGTTACAAATGACCTGCTGCTATCAGCTGATAATGGTTGTCTCTCCCTATTAGTGCTATTGGACCTCAGTGCTGCATTTGACACTGTCGACCACAACATTCTTTTGAATAGATTAAAAAGCCTTGTTGGCATCAGTGGAAGTGCGTTAGCATGGTTTAAATCCTACTTATCTGACCACCAACAATTTGTAGCAGTGAATGAAAAGGTATCATATCGCTCGCAAGTAATGTATGGAGTACCCCAGGGGTCAGTTCTAGGACCGTTACTTTTTACACTTTACATGTTACCCTTGGGAGATATTATTAGGAAACATGGTGTTAGCTTTCACTGCTATTCTGATGACAGCTAAATATTTCTTCGCAACCCGGCGAAATTTACCAATTTGAAAAAACTAACAATGTATAGCTGATATAAAAAAACTGGATGACAAATAATTTCTTACTGCTTATTTCTTATTGGGTTGTTAATTATCGTCAATAAAGCCTCTGCCTCTAATAATCTAAATCACTGCCTAACACTTGATGGCTACTCTGTCAACCCTTCATCGTTAGTTATAAACTCAGGTGTGGCTTTTTGACAGTTATCTTTCTTTTGAGAGCCACATTTCCAGCATTTGTGTAAAAGTGCATTTTATCATCTTAAAAAATATATCTAAACTACGACCTATGCTCTCGAGGTGAAATGCATACATTTTAGTTTATGCGTTCATGACCTCGAGATTAGACTATTGTGATGCTTTACTGGGTGGTTGTTGTGCAACTCCAGCTGGTCCAAAACGCAGCAGCTAGAACCAAAAAATATGATCATATTAGCCCGGTTCTGTCAACACTGCACTGGCTCCCTATTAAATATTGAATAGATTTTAAAATCTTGTTAATTACTTATAAAACCCTGAATGGTTTAGCACCTCGGTACCTAAGTGAGCTCCTATCGTATAATAGACCTTCACATCCTCTGCGCTCTTATCAACTGCAGATCTTTCTCTTATCTAGCGCCTAAACTTTGGAATAACTTACCTTGCACTGTTCGAGATGCAGACACACTCTGCCAGTTTAAAACTAGATTGAAAAAACACATCTCTTTAACCTGGCCTACACATAATACACACGGTTTTATTATTCAAATTCGTTAAAGGATTATCAGGCTGCAATAATCAGGTCAACTGGAACCGGGAAACACCACCAATAACACAATATATTTGTTAGTCACCAGTCGAATTGCATCTACACTAACATATGTCTGTTCTTTGTTATTCCAAGCTCACCGTCGCCACCATCACTTGGAGACAATAAGGCAGTTTTTCTTGTCTTCTTAACGGCCATCCGGACAACGGCCATGGAAACTTTACTGCAGCATGGGTAACCTACTGGTTTATCTGGTCAGAGGAGAATTGACCCCCCCGACTGAGCCTGGTTCTCCCAAGGTTTTTTTCTCCATTTTGTCACCAATGGAGTTTTGGTTCCTTGCTGCTGTCGCCTCTGGTTTGCTTAGTTGTGGACTCTAAATTTATAGATATCAATCAAATTGACTTATAATGAATGTTTAATATTGTCCTCTCTGATGTATTTCTGTAAAGCTGCTTTGAAACCATCCTGATTGTTTAAAGCGCTATATAAATAAAGATGACTTGACATGACAGTATAACCGTGATGACACACATTATAACAGTGATGACCCAGTATAACAGTGGTGAAAAACAGTATATTGGGAATGACATGCTCACACACAATATAAAAATTATGACAACCCCACAGTATAAAAGTAAAGCCACATACACACACACACTTCATAAGAGTAATGGCACATATACTTTCACTCTAACACAATATAACAGTTTTTCCACACACACACACACACACACACGTAACCCACTCAACACCTTATACATACCAACACTCCACCACAAACTCTCTTTCACTCTTTGTTTTAGTTATTTTGTCTCAATCTATTGCTTTACTTCTATTGCTTCACTTGCTCTGTATGTGTGTGTGTGTAGCATGTGTTGGCTATAGAAAGCCTTGCTCTCTATGAGGAGGGTGTGTGTGTGACACTGTTTGCTTTATTAATATAAATTTATATATGTACATATAACAAACATCATTACAATTTTATGTGATTACTGGGAACCTAGTCAGGTGTGTGTGTGTGTGTGTGTGACATTGAGACCCTGAGAGAAGCTGTCAGTAAAACCCCACAGACTCTCTGATCACAAACAGCTGTTCTTTTTCTATATCTATATCTTTCTATTTTTTCTCTATTTCTCTCTCTCTTTTTCTCTGGTCTTTAATCTGTACCGTGTAAATAGCATGAAAAAACCCATCTACACACACAATGTTCAATTTGGTTTGGATTAAATGTCGATTCAAATTTCTTGTAAATTTGCGGTTCTTAGGGCAAAAAAATTTTAAAAGAGGAAATTAGTATTTCCACTATACCTCTGTAAATGTACACAGTCCGCAGTTAACACTAAAGTATGTGCCTCAAATTCGATTAATATATCTCAGTTAACTTCACACAGATTTCTTTCTGCAATCACTTAATTTTTTATCCCCTGAATAATCAGTCTTTCTAAATGTATAGAAGACGTTGAAGATTGATTAAATACATTTTGGTCAATTTTTAAATATGTGTTAACTTTGGTCGCTTTATATCAGATAAATATCAGAGGGAAAAAAACAGATTCCAGTTTTGCTGGAAAATGTACACAGAAAACCACTAACCAATCGCCACTAACCAGTACACACAGCATGTCTTCATGTAGATCAGAGTTTGAGTCTCACGTTTCCAGTGAAGAGTTAATGAAATGGTACAAAATGCAGAGATGTTTTAGATGAGTGTGTGACTCTGAGTTTGTGAAACAGTTGGAGAAGAAACCTTTATGGGGTGTGCTGATGAGGTGTCTACAAACTTTAGGCCATGCAGTGTATTTTAAAATATGTAAAGTGGGAAGTGGTGGCTCATGGTTAAGGTGTTGAATTACCAACCCGAAGGTTGTGGGTTCAATTTCCAGCTCCACCAAGCCACCACTGTTGGGCTCCTGATGGGCAAGGAATATTTTAAGTCGCTCTGGATAAGGGCGTCTGCCAAATGCTGCAAATGTAAAGTTGATTCTCAGACTGAATGTTAAACATCTTCATTTTAGCTCTCTGGTACATTTAATATGGAAGTGGTAGCTATGTGTGTCTCTCTGTGCAAACATACATGCAAAAGTTAAGTGGTTGTACACCTCCCATGTGAGGCCTAACCAGGTGTGTAATGCACCACCTGAACACACAAACAAAAAACTTTCTTTCTTTTCCTTCTTGTTTCACTCTCTCCATATCTCACTCTCTCCCTGTGTCTCACTCGGTCTTTCTGCAGTGTGACAGTGAGATACGCAAATCCGCCTGCTCAGAGTGGAGTGGGACCTGTGCAGAGGAAAAACACACGGTAACACATTTTCAATTTATTCACCACAAACAAGTTCAGTATTTATCTTTTATGAAGTTTATATATATTATTAAACAGAAAAACATTGTTTCACACCATACTGTCTTACTGCAGATTGTCTCACCACAGTTTGTTTCACTCCAGACTGTCTCACTACAGATTGTCCTACTCAAGACTGTCTCACTCCAAACTATCTCACCTTATACTATCCCACTTACTTCAGACCAGACACTGATGTTTAGATATGAGTAAGGTGTTTCTAGTTCCAGTTAATCTGAAAGGGGTTCAGTTTAAAGTGTTTGAGTCAAAATCAGGACTCTTTACAGGAAAAGAGAGTTCTTCTACTCCAATTAGAACACAGTTTGAGTCTCACAGTTTCAGTGAAGGAATCAGTGATAATTTCAAATAATAACATTAATGATAAAGATGCATCATATTACCTGTGTGTGCATCTGTGTATTTGTGTGTTTGTACCAGGTTGCCAGGTCCATCGCGATTTCCAGTAGTGGGTAACAATAAAGCTCCGCCCTCAGCCAGTCTGAATCGCAGGAGTCAGAGCTTTACCAGCATTGACCGCAACAAACCGTTGCAGTATGCAGGCAGGGATGAGCAAGGTGAGGACACACACATACACGTACACACACACAAACTTGTAAAAGTAAAATAAAAAGTAAAAATAGACACCATACATTCTTCTGACCACCAGATGGCACTACCTCATTATTCACTGCTATCAGACAGACAGAGAGTCAGACAGGCAGAGTAAACGACAGATAGATACAAAGTAAGAAACAGAATGACAGAGAAAATAAAAATAAATGAAAAATAAAATGTGAGAGATAAGACAGTAATTTATACAGCGTGACACAAAAAATAGACAGATTGTCAGAAAAAAGGAGATAGACAAAGAAATTAAGAAAAAAGATGAAATGTGATATTGACTCAGAGACAGACAGATTAGGAGCAAGACAGAAAGATAAAGAGAAAGACATAGACAGAAAGAGAAAGAGATAATTTTCCTGTCACAGTTTCTGACGAATTTAAAAAGTGCAACAGAAAACAGACAGTCTATATATGTGTGTGTGTGTAACAGAGTCAGTGAAGTCTGTTCCCCTGATTGATGGGATAAATGGCAGTGTTGGTGGTCAGCAACTAGCATCAACCATTCCCTCCCTAACGACAGGCCAATCATGGCGTAGCAAGTCTATGAACATGAAGCACAGTGCTACATCCTCCATGTTAGCGGGTAGCCCCGCCTCCTCACCTCTCCCACCCATCTCAGATAGGTCACACCCATTACTCACAGATGTTTCTAAGTCAGCACCAGGTAACCAGCGCTCAATACTAGAAAAAATCCGACTGGTCAATACAAGGATGGCTTTGCAGGAGGAGGATGATCTGTCAGAGTACGGCGACAACGGTGGGATGTGTCAAAAACCAGCAGGCAAGATACATACACCATCCCCCTCACTTTCAAACAAGAACACAACTAATGCTAACACTACTACAAATATCGCTGCTAACAACAGTAAGAATGCTACCAAGTCCTTGCCCCAACCCAAAGATGACAAGAGTAAAAATAAAATCAAAGTTAGCACACCACCTAAAGAGGAGGTCACCTTAGAAGCGGCTAGAAAGACCTCCAAAATTGCTAGTCTTATCCCCAAGGGAGGGAAACCAACTGCAGCAAAAAAAGAAAGTGCACTTCCTGCTTCCAGTGGCATTCCAAAACCTGGAGTAAAGTCTCAAGTGGCTTCATTTAAACCTGCAGCTGAAAAGACGAAACACTCCAAAAGGACTCAAGGGTTCTACGCAGGACGTCCTCAAGGGGGAGTGGAGGTAAGAAAGGGCAGTATGGTATCCTCCACTAGCACCTCTGCTTTAGCTGGGTCCACTGTCATAAACACTGGAGGCCGAGGGGGCGGAGTCGCTGTGGGCAACGGGGCAGTGCAGTTACCACAGCAACAACAACACAACCACCCCAACACAGCAATGGTCCCACCCTTCATGTACAGGTAAGAAACTCAGGGTACGAAACAGTGTGTTGTTTCTGAGCAGTGTGTGTTTTATGTCCTGCAGCGGCCTTTAGTGTTTTTGGAATGTGGTAGTAAATGTTGGTGTGTGATGGTGAATGGTGTGTTATAATTTAAGTTTGTTGTGTGATAATGAATGTTGGTGAGTGCAATGGTGAATGTTGGTGTGTGTGTGTGATGGTGAATGTTGGTGTTTAATGGTGAATGTTGGTGTGTGCAATGCTGAATGTTGGTGTATGTGATGATGAATGTCGGTGTGTAATGGTGAATGTTGGTGTGTGATGGTGTATGTTGATGTTTAATGGTGAATGTTGGAGTGTGTGCGATGGTGTATGTTCGTGTGTGATGGTGAATTTTGGTGTGTGATGGTGAGTTTTAGTGTTTGTGTGTCTAATAGTGAATGTATGTATAATAGGATCAATGCTGATCCTATTATCAGTATTGAGATGTTTTTGACGTGACTTAAAGCACTTCTTGTACGTCGCTCTGGACAAGAGCGTCTGCTTAATGCTCCAAATGTAAATGTATGTGTGTGATGGTAAATGTTGGTGTGTGTGATAGTGAATGTTGGTGTATGTTGGTGTGTGATGGTGTGTGATGGTGTATGTTGGTGTGTGTGTGTGTGTGTGTGTGTGTATATGACGGTGATGGTTCTGTCTGTATTTTAGGACGTGTTCAGAGAATGACTGTTCTGCAGTGGTTATTCCTGATTCTTCTCTTAGTCCTACTAAAGAACTCGCCTACAACAAAACAGCCAAACAGTGCCTAGAGGAGATCTCAGGTACACACACACACACAAACAAACACATTCTGGATGGCAGACAAGGCATGTCTTGGTCCACCTGAGAAAGTGTTTATTTTACTGCTTAATCTTCTCTGTCTCCTGCTGCGAAAGTTGTTACCTTTTGCTCTTTTTACAGTTTTTTTTAGCTTGTACTGTTGTTTTTTATTTTTATTTTCCTTTATTTTTAATTTCTAATAATGTCTCTTTTTCTGTACTATTGTCACAATGTGTTCACCTGTTCTGTGTTTTCCATGGTTTGCTTGTCTCTGTCTAGCTGTTTCTGTGATTTATAAAACCCTAAACCCTTAACCCTAAACCCTTGAGCCTAAACTCTTTATCCTAAACCCTAAACTCTAGACCCTTAACCCTTCACCCTTAAACCTAAAGAGAGAAGGAGAGAGAGACAGACATTGAGAAAGAGACAGACAGAGTGAAAGAGAGAGAGAAAGAAAAAAAAAATAAATAAAAGATGGCATGTTTATGTGTGTTTGTGTGTGTGAGAAGGAGAGAGTTAGCGAGAGGGACGGATATATAAGAAGAGAATATTTGTGTGCTCATCAGTACATGTCTGAGTGTGTGTGGAGGCATGAGAGAGGGACAACAGCCACCTAAAAATAGGACACACACACACACACATACAAACACACACACTTGAAACAGTGTGCAACAAGAGACAGACGAACAGAAAACAGAAACAAGGAGAAGAAAGTGAATGAACAAGGATGAACTCATGTATCCGTCTATCGCAGCTCCAAGTGTTCTCAGCGTCTCAACCTCCAGACGGAGCGTTCATCTGGTAGCCTGCTGTTTCTGAGCAATGCTGATCTGATGGTTCCAAATTTCATCATTATCTTTATCATTTTCATCCTATTCAGCTAGAACAGCAACTGTCTCTTGCTGTCCCTCTCCAGGATGATGTCTTCGTCTGAGTATTCACAGTCAGATGGGTGGGGCCAGAAGGAATAGTGTGTGAAAGTAAAGCACAAAAATAATTCAGGTGATCATAAGGATGATGAAAAGTGTGTTTTTGTGGCCACAGGAATAATATATGAAGTGAGGAACAGCAGAGATAATAGGGCAGCGCTGGATAAGGATGTTCTTGCCAGCATGCTTGCACATCTGGAACATCCTCTCGACACACACACAAACACACATTTTTAAAGTGTAAGTGTGTGTGGCTGTGCATGTGTGAGTAAGAGAAAGACAGAGATGACAGTAGCGCATTTATGCGAATCTAACCCTGGAGCAGTGTGTGTGTCTGTGTATGAGACACAGTGCACAATTTTGGGAAAATTAAAAATTGTTTTTTCTTTTTTTCTTGCTAACTTATTTCCTATCAAATGATCTATATATCTATCTGTTCATATGTCTGTCTGTCCATCTGTCTATCTATACCTTGTTTCTCTCTCTCTCTCTCTCTCTCTCTCTTTTTCCCCCTCTCTAATCAGGTGAAGACCCCGAGGCAAGACGCATGCGAACAGTGAAGAACATTGCTGATCTGAGACAGAACCTGGAGGAGACCATGTCCAGTTTACGGGGGACACAGATCACACATGGGTGAGGAAACATGACTGGATTAATGACGGATATGAACAAGATGAAAGAAACTGATAACATTACAGACTTATCGCTAAATTCAACATTTACCTTAAAAAGCACAGTAAAGAACATTAGCATTTAATAAATAATAAGTGAAAACAGTTTAATATTTGTTTAAATAAATTTATTTAAATTTTATTTCTTTGGCACTTTTAACCATAGACATTTTCTCAGAGCAGATTTACAGAAACACAGCATTTATTCCTTTGTAGCTTGTGAGACCCGCTGAGTCCTTAGCATTAGCTGTAGTCGATACACTGTGTCTATATTTTATTTAAAGATAAACACAAGATAAAGTAATCTTTTTTTCATCTATAGAATTACTTTGAAGTCACGGGTTGTAGTTGACCAACTTAACACCGGTGTCAGCAACGAGGCAACTATCACAATATTTAATATGATCTCTATCAAATCTTCATTACTACAGAGAAAGAACTGTAGTTTGACCACACACACACACACGCACATCCCTTATCATCGTCTATCATTATTAAAACCAAAGACCTTACTGTAGTTTGACCACACACACAGATACACAGACACTCACACACATGCACACACACCCACACACACATAATAGGGGGAATCAGTGGGGAATCATTCAAGTGCTTCTGCCAATAATTTCGGAAGAAGTTACTGGAATATTGTGCGGTGTTTGTGTGGTGGTGGTGGTGGTGGTGAGGGGAGTGTCATTCATGCCGAGTCACAATGTGTGTGTGTTACAGAAAGAATTCTCACTCCTTTCATACAGGACTGGGCTGTAATTAGAGTTCTTATTGTAAAGGGTCTATTTACTCTGATTCTAAGGATGTTGATCTGAGGATGGATGTTGGTAACTGTGAACAGGAAAATGCTTAGACTGTTCAGAATTTACTGGTCGAAATTGATTTCTGGTCACTGCACATCAGTATTGTTAAAGTAGCAATAAAGTAACTGCAGGGCTTTTTTTGTGTTCATTGATTTATAGAAAGTAAAGTTTGTTAATGATCAACAATGGAATTCCAGGGCTTTATTAAAAGCTGTGGCTCCTGTGATACTGTGAGTGCACCAGTCTTTGGTGGTACAGCAAAAGCTCATGTTGTGGATGAAGGTGTTTCAAGTGGTTAAAATAAGGCTTTTTATGTGACAGGAAAAAAAAAGCTCAATAATCCTAAATTTCTCAAATGTACATCTGTTCTCAAATGGCTAAGACTCTGAATTGTTAATTTCAGGTCCAGGGTGCCAAGTCGCCACCGTTGGGCCCCTACACAAGGCTCTAACCCTCCCTGGTACCTGGTGGGGCACAGCATCATGGCTGACCCTGCACTCGAACCAACACCATTTTAAGATGGTTGATATTCTTAAATGATTGAGAATTATTTTGTTTGGGTATTTTACAGGAATTCTTTTTGCCTTGATGAGTCTGGACCTGCTGGACAAAGTACTGTATACCTCACAGCTGGCACATCTGTTGTGGGGAAAATATCCTAGAGTCCTCTAGAAGAAGCTAAAATCAATAGCACAGCTAAAGGAGTCTGAAATAAAGGAGTCTCAGTCTGTAAATGTTTAAGAAAATATTTTATTAATCTGGTGTTACTCATAAATATTCATCTTAATGTCTATATTTTAATATAGAGAATATAGATAGTAGTGATTGAACCGTTAGTCCACCCAGAAGTGACAGATTGTCAAATGGAGGATTTATAATCCTTCAGAAAGACAGACAGTAGAATTGGAATATTGTTGTCCCCCAGACGGTTAACATAATAGACAGTTGCTAGGGCAGAAATTGGTGTGTAAGTGTGTGTAGGGTTGTGTTAGTGAGGGAATTTAGAGGTAGAGGATGGGGAGAATGGTGAACTGTTAGACATCAGAAATAGTGGAAATTTCAGACAAACAGCAGGATTAGAATACTCCCAGGTAGTGGATTGTGGTTTTTGTAAATCATTTAGATAGACATGCTTTTCACTGGTGGACCAGGGGCAGTTGTGGAGATGTATTAAAGAGCAGACAGCTGTATGAGAGTAGAGTGGACAGTGTTTTGGTGGGAAATCAGAAATAAAGAACATGGAGGTGTTATGGGTGGGTTGAATTTCTGTTGAGTGAATGAAGCAGTGACTTTGGGATATTATTAAGTTTGTGGTATGTGGCCATGGTGAAAGGCTGAGAATTTAAATCTTTTCAAGTGGTGATATGTGGAATGGTGTTAAATGGCATGATTTTGAGTGTACATGCTGAACGTTTTTTCTGCAGTTTTTTCCCAGAGTTCTTTTCTCCATCTACGGCTTCTTTGTACATTAAACCCTCTTATTCAGGTTTTCCTCCTTTTTCAGCACTTTAGAAACAACCTTTGACTCGACAATAACAACAGAAGTCAGTGGGCGTGGCTTGTCCACTCTTTCCACCCGGCCTGTCCCTATGTCCTGGCGTCTTGGCCAAGCACAATCACAGTGCCCTCGACTTCAGGCAGGTGATGCTCCATCTCATCCTGCAAGTTATAATTCTCCACGATCTGTGTCCTCGGCTACCAGTCGCTATGGCGAACCCTCACGCCTGGTCTACACAGCACCACTGAGAAGAGCATCCACCACAGTGGGCAAAAATATGGCGCATGGAGAAAAGGAGGCAAGGCTAGAGGAGGAAGTGGGTGGATATATGAGTGATGGGGACATACTATCCAAAAATGTGCGAGCTGATGACATGATCAGTGGGTAAGATTAAACCACACACACACACACACACAATTTATCTAGAAACCTACCTTCTATACAGGTGCATCTCAAAAATTAGAATATTACGAAAACTGTAGATATTTTTTGTCACTTATTTCAAAAAAATAAACCCTATGTATTATATACATTCATTACACATAGAGTGAAATATTTCAAGCCTTTATTTCTTGAAATTTAAAAAAAAATCATATATATCATTATATCATAAAAAGGTAAGATGCTTCTGACGTCTCTGGTTCAGGAGTGGCTTGACACGAGAAATGCTACATTTCTAGCCCGTGTCTAGGATTCGTCGGTGAAGTCCCACAAATTCTTGAATGGATTTTGCCTGACAATCCTCTGCGGTTATCGCTTTTGCTGGTGCCCACACTTTTTCTTTCCACTCAACTTTCTATGAATATGCTTGGATACATCACTCTGCAAACAACCAGCTTCTTTAGCAATGAAATTTTGTGGCTTACCTTCCTTGTGGAGGGTCTCAGTGACTGTCTTCGGGACATTTGTTAAGTCAGCAGTCTTCCCTATGATTGTGTAGCTTATTGACCCAGACTAAAAGACCATTTAAAGGCTCAGGAAACCTTTGCAGGTGTTTTGAGGTAATTATACGAATGGTTGTGACACCATGACTTTCTAATATTAAACTTTTTTACAATATTCTAATTTTCTGAGACACTGAATTTTGGGTTTCTATTATCTGTAAGCCATAATCATTAAAAGTTCAAGAAATAAAGCTTAAAAATATTTCACTCTATGTGTAATGCATCTATATAATACATGGGTTTTACTTTCTGAAATGAGTGACAAAAATATTCACATTTTTTATGATATAATGATATATATTATTTTTTGAACACCTATAATAATAAGTATATAACTCACTATATACACACTCTTACACTCTTTTATATATTGTGCAGCTACGTAACAGATGGAGGGGTGTATTCTCATAACACGGGTCGTGTTACTGAACCTCCATCAGCGCGAGATGTCATACAACGGGTTAAAGAGAGAGACGCTGACAGGTAATACATGTGCGCGCACGCACACACACAAGCTATTTGTTAAATATTGAAAAATCCATTTTTGTTTTCTTGATAATTGTCTCTATTCGATTTTTAATGACTCCACTGGGGTGAGTAGTATTTTATAACCCAAAGTTGCAGTTTATTTACACAAGGCAAAACAATAAAAATGATCTAGACATAACCTAACACATAACTTAAATTAGCTTTGATCAGCTTAGCTTGAATAATAGCATAAACACAAAACAAGACAACAAACATGAACTGGACTTGAATACAGTTGACTTAGCTTAGCTAAGCTAACCTCATTTTAGCTACAGGAACTACAAATACAACACAAGGGCTATAAATACAGAAGACCAACCAATGGGAACATGACACATAGTCAAGGGATCACATGACAAGGCGCACATAAGGAACAAAAATCATGTGACACAGGACAAGACAGAAAAGAAATTAAAGACATAAACATGAACAACATTAACTTAAAAACATGACATGATATTAACTAAAACAAGAGACAAAATTAGAACATAAAACATGAAACATAAACAAAATATAATCATGAAACATAGACAAAATATAAACATGAAACATATACAAAATATAAAACTACCCTAAACATGAATATAATATTAACATAAAACACCATAAAATGAACAAAACATGACAGGACATGACATTTCTATGACAGTAAATGAAACAAGAAACACAATCCTTACACTATTCGTCAGACAAGGTGATACACAGTATTAATTCAAATTGATTTAATTTTATTTAATTTGTTTCTTTAATGAAGAGTACATCTACAGTAGTGTAAGGATCTTTGTTTTAATTGGTTACTGTAGTGAGTTCTGCTTCTTTAATTGTAACCATGGCAAAAATTATAAGTTAAATCAACAGTTTGGATCAGATTTTATTATAATATTTTAATACATTTATGGTTAATTGAATGTTTGACTGTTAAGGCTTGGGTTAAGTTACAGTAGCGCGAGCTGACCTCCATGACCATAGCAACCGTGATTTAATGCAGAAACAGTGAAATGACATCACTCTGGCTTTGCTGGATGTTGTTTGCAGACGATGTTGTCTGATGTTCATCACTGACGTGCAGCTGATTGTGTGTCCAGTTATTAAGTCTGATTTCAATTTGGTGATGTTAAAAAATTAAACCCGAGTAAAACATCTAATGGTCTCAAATCCTCGGTCGTGTGTTTGGAAATGCTAAATGTTTGTTTGATAATGAATTTGTCTATAAAAAAAGATTCAAATTATTTTTAATGAGCTGAATAAAAAAAACGGGTTTATTTGGAGAGAAATCAGCAGAAATTAATGAGAAAGGAGAAAAATACTTGCAAAAAATCATTTTTTAACAGACATACATAGATATCTGTAATAGATAGAATGATTAGTAGTCTAGTTTAGAAAACGTTTATTGTAAATTGTTGATTAATGCTTTGGTTAAATAGAGTGAATTTAGCACCAGTAGAGGGCACGCTGTGTGTGTGTGCGGGGGGGGGGGGGGGGGGGGGGTGGGGTGTCAGGGCATTAAAACTTTACATGTACAGCTTTTATAAATAAAAAATGATGCCATATATAATTAATGTAATCACTCTGAAGTGCTGGGATTTAACACACAGGAGCAAAATAAATTATTAACATCCCTTGTTTTCAGACTGAAGAAAGGAGAGAGAAATGATATAAAAAATGACTCACTTTTGTTAGCTGCTATATGTTCTAATCAACATTAATTAACAAATTTTTAATGTCAAGTGCTGTTGATTTCTCTCTGTTTATTATAAAAAAACACCCAGAAGCTTGAAATCCCACACACTAATTATTTCCGACTGTGTGTGTGTGCGGTCTGATTATGAAAAAAATCAGCTTATCCTTTATTTCTGTGTTTTTCTCACGTCTGGAGAATCTTTAAACTTGAACAGGACAAAATTATAGACGTCAGGTCATGTAACTCGTGTCTGTAAAGAGATACAGGATCAAGTCAAAGATATATAAACGTTTATTAACCCATAAACATCACAATAAACACCATAACACACAACACACACCACAATTCACAAATCATGCAACATAGCAGTAAAAAGAAATAATTACATTTTCCGGCTGATCTCTGTTAGTTAAGGATTAACGCTTATATGAAATCCTGAAGCAGATTTAAACATATCAATGCTGTAAGTATGTGATCGACACTGTGATCTTCCAAAAGTATTGAAACACCTTCCCATCACATCCATTTGTGTGTTTGATCATTTTATTCCAGATGTTAGTCATTCCATTCTTCTGTGCAGGTTTTCCCACTAGATTGGGTCGTGTGTCATTTTCAATAGTATTAGTTATGATGCACTAAAGAATAAAGTGCATTCTGGACTAAATGGCCCTGTTGGGTGTATGATGCCGGGGGAAAATTTGCAGGGCAAAAAAATACTTCGCAAAGTGTTAGCGGAAGGTGCTAGTTTAAATAGCGAACAACACCGGAAGTAAAACTATAAAGTCAGTATTCAGGCGAGGATGCCCTCTGGCGGTTGGGAGAAGGGCTCCTTACACTACCCAATCAAACCTCACCTGCAGCTAGTATAATGAGGTCATCAGCTAGTACTCATGTTGGTTAAGCAAAAGTGGGACTGAGTTTATTAATTCAACTTCAGCAAACATAGAATTCGTCTATTTATAATAAAATCTAAATCTGCAATCAGAGGATTGTTACTACGGTAGCTGCTGTTATACAGTCATTACAATATTACATCTCATAGTGCTTAATATTGACTCATCTGAGCTACAACTATAGTTCATTTATTGGCATGGTTACATTTAGATAATAATAGTTTTGGAGTTTTTATTATTACTAATATTTTACTTTTATTATTTTATTACATTAAAAATATTTTTGTATATGTGTGATATAAATCTGTAATTTTCTGGGTTTTTACAATTATTATAAATTTTCAAGTAGAAATGTGGCCACAAAGATAAACCTTATGGTCTAAACTGTAATCTCTAACCGTTGTCCTGGTTAAACAATAAAATGCAGAAACGTGTGTAAAGGAGTGTGTGAGGTGAGTCGTACATTCAAATCTTCTGTATTTGTAAATCAGTGTGCGTAAATTTTCCGGATGATCTATTCCTCTCACTCAGATACTGGTACACATACGATGGACACTTTACTATCCCACGATCTTGCGGTAGCTGACTGCTCATATTCCAAAATGGCGGAAAGTAAGCGTCGACGAGGCACTTAAATAGTTTAATTAGGATGAAAACATTGTTAATTGTAGTTAAATTACACTTGTTTATCATCATCCAAATTTAAATATTATCACACTTTAAATTCACACTGCTGTAATGGCGTAGGTCATGTGATCAATATCAACATGGAGGCTGTAGAACGTCTAAATACAATCATACTTTTTAGACTTATTTAATGGTTGGGAAGCACAAAATAACCAGAACGTAGTACAGACTTGAGACATTAGATTTTGGATGAAGCCCATCTTTCTACATTGTGCTTTTCTGATCACATCACATAATACTAAAGTTCTATAAAAGGGTTTTTTTTTAACTTAACGTGTTATTTCTAGTGACTCAATCACCTTTTAAGAAATTTAGGAGAAATCACAGCATCATGATTCCTCTCACTGTATTTGATTATACGATATATTTGATATATAAAGCCTCAAACAGATAAGTCTTGTATCAGTGAAATAATGGTGGATAGATAGTCCTTGATTTGAGCTCATTCATGACAAAACACACTGATTACTTGGTCCTGCTTTCAGTCATCTCTTGTGAAAATTAAAATAAACCCACCCAAAACTCATCGGCACCCCTGTGTGTCTTGTTTGTTGTAACGTAGGTAGGAGGGTGTAGATTTGCAGTTTCCCTCTGCTGCTTTCTCGCGATAAAATTTAGCATGATGATGTTACGACAGGGTTCAGAGCAGCGCAGCATCATCACCGTCACCAATGACATACAGCATCATGCTAAAGCTGCACAGACTAAAAAAATGATGGACTCATACTCCCAGACTACAATGCAGCTTTGTGTCTGAGTTACAGCAGAAACATGGGTCAGAAACTGAAGAGAGAATGAAGTATGACATCATTTTTTATTAAATTTATTTCTATGTAATGATTCATCGTGGGAGGAGTGTCACCCAAAGCACATAAACTTTTTATTAAAACAAACCGTAAATTATTCACACATCATATCTGATAGTACATGCACACATAATGTTTCTCCAGGACCCCCTGGTGCTACACAAAACATAGAATTTACAAAACAACAAAGAGCCACTAAACAGGATAGACATAAAGTGTTACACATTCGGGTTGTGAAGGTCCGAATGCTACTGTATCTTTTCCCAGAGGGAAAGAGTGTGAAAGGTGTGTGTGAGGGGTGTGTGGGGTCCTCCACAAGGCTGTTAACTTTGCGGATGCAGCGTGTGGTATAGATGTCCGTTATAGAGGGAAGAGAGACTCCGATGATCTTCTCAGCTGTTCTCACTGTCCACTGCAGGGTCTTGCGATCCGAAATGGTGCAGTGATGCAGCTCTCTCTGTGGAACACTGAACATTATGTTTGTGTGTGTGCATGTGTGTGCAGTTATGATGACAGTAGCTCGGTCAGCAGTGGCCTAAGTGACTCTCTTGATGTCGGAGCTGATGATGTGATCAATTCATCACATAGGAGCAAGGTACACATACACACACATTGCAAAAGATATGTGTGCATAGCAGAACGTGAGTGTTGTCTTGGATGCTAAGAGAAGATGCACTATCTGTCAAATGTGTATTCCAATTTATCTGTGTGTGTCTGCGTGTTTTAGTGTAACCAGACTAACAGTAGCTGGTGTAGTGCCGAAGATTTAAAAAAGCTTGATGAACAAATTGAAAACATCTTGGAGTCCTCCAAGATGGAAGGGGCAGGGCTTTTGGTGTCTCAGACAGGGTCATGGAGGAGGGGAATGGGCGCCCAAATGGGTATTACCCCACCGCGGAATAAAAACAACAGCACAAACTTCAAAACACCAGGTAAGATCATAGGTTTGTCTTTAAGAGAGACATTGGCTGTGTCTCTGATTAGCAAAAAAGAGTACAATGTTTGTTGTCTGGTTTGTTGCAACAATAATTGCTTTCACCCCAGCAGGTAAAACAGATGATGCCAAGGCCTCAGAGAAGGTCAAAACGTCCTGTAAATCTCCCAGCATGCAATGTTCTCCATCAGATGTGGGCAAAACCAGTGGCGATGAGGGTAAAAAGTCTGGCATCACCCGTTCCCCTCCCACTACCGCCTCATTTGGGTTTAAAAAGATCCCAGTGGCTACAGAACTAGCAGCACCCAAGATATTATCAGCCAAATCAGCTGGAAAAGCGTGTGGGACCACATGTGTGGTGGGTGGGGCCTGCCTGGATGGGTACCGGCACCATGACGATGGGGTCCTTCTGGGCATTGGCAGGTCTAAAATGCCGCTTCAGTATCGCTCACTTCCACGGCCAGCTAAATCCTACCGCTCCATAGAGTCTTCCACTGTGAAAGTAGGCGGGGTTGAGGCTGGAGTTGTGGCTGGGAGTGGGACAGGACCTGGACAAGGACTTGGACTTGGACTTGGTCCGGTTATAGCTCCAGCTCCTGCTCCTGGTCCATCAAATGGCATTTCCAAAAGAAAGGATGGAGAAAAGACAGAGTCTGGAAGGTCAAGTCCAGTAAGCGCAAATCAAACTGATAAGGAGAAAGTTTCAGTATCAGAGCAGGATGGAGCAGGACTTAGTATATCACCCAAATCTAGCCCAACATCCAGCCAATCAGGACTCAGACAGCCTGGGTCCAAGTATCCGGACATTGCCTCGCCCACCTTCCGCAGGTAAGGAAGACTTATAAATAGTCAATAAGTCATATAAAAGTTAAGGTTGTGCTACAGTAAAGATGTTAGATAGTTTTAACTAGATAGTGTCTTTTGGTAGACCTTGAGATGCAAACATTAGCTTTTTAAAGGCCATAATCAGAGTTGTGACTTCTCTAAGCCTCTGCACAGAGCTTCACATTCAGGTTATTAAATCAGTCTGTGTGGTTCAGATATTTGACTTAGAAGTGTCTAGACCAGGGATCATTAGACTCTGTCCTCGAGTTGTCCTCGAGTTTCCTGCTAGGTTGCAACTTAATTTCAAGTCTACCTATTAAGAACCTGACTAGTTGGTTCAGGTGTGTTTATTTAAGGTTAAAGCTAAACTATAACAGGACTGAGTTTGGTGAACCCTGGTCTAGACAACCACCTTCAATACTTGTTACAAAAGATAGGGAATGGAAATGAAGGGTTACTCAAATATAATGAGAAATTGTTCTCACAAGAGGATCAGAGCGACAGGGACAGATTTGGAGAGACAGACTGCTGAATCATGCTGACATTTTGCTTTTGTCTGTGAGGTAAAAGGGAGACATTTAGTAAAAGTGTGGAATAGTATTTATTATGTATGTCACATCCTTGAAGTTTCTCACTGTTCTTATATATTCTTTCTACCCAGGTTTCTCAGGCAGTGCTGTAGTTTTATTAACGATTAAGTGAATGCTGCCCCCTGGTGGTGAATACTCCTATATCTATTTCAGGTTGAAATGCAATTTTGAAACTGGGGTCAGAGCATAAATTTAGCCAAGATGCAGCCCCTGAAGCAAAGGTTTAGTGCTGAACAGTGGCAGTCTGGCAGTACTGGGGCAAAAACCCCAATCTTTTACTTAACAACCCAAGCTCCAACTCAAAAAAGCTCCAACTCAAAAATTCCCAGTATTGTCAGCAGGTCCAAATTGTGGGTCTGATATTTCTTTAGTGTGTGTTGATCTCAGGCCATCTAACACAGCATTTATATTTATCATTATTCTCGTCTTCGTTCTTTTTATCTCTTTCTCTCTTTTCTTTCTATCATGTTCAGGTTATTTGGCAGTAAATGCACCAACAGTAAGCCAAGCTCTCCAGATTCCTCTAAATCCGCCCCCTTTGCCTCCCCTCTCGACTCTCCAGGAAGCGGAGGCAACAGGACCCCCGACTCTCTTTTCAACACCCGTTCCTTGCTCAGCAGCTCATCTGCAGGCAGCAAGGAGACACTGAGCAGCGTTTATACCAGCTCACACACCAGCTCACACACCAGCTCACACACCAGCTCACACACCAGCTCACACACCAGCTCACACACCAGCTCTGAATCCATCGAGCTTGCGGCACCACATCATCAACATGCACCAAGACTCAAATCCACAATATCCCAGGGGTAAGAATGTAGTGTGTGTTTCTTTTTAAAAAATTTTTTTTATTTATTCGACTGTGATAAAGACGATGTTGCTGTACTGATAAAATAATATGTTTCTGCATAGGAAGCACAGCATCCCCATGGTGTCCCTGTGATTTAAATATGAAAGATGGCTCAAAGCCTGTTGTTCCGAGTGTTTAGCTGAGCTGGGTGTAGTTGAAAAAGATGCAGTACCTCAGGGGGTGCTGGTGTTTACTGTCCCTGCTTGATGTGTTGGGGAGAGTAGTGGAGATGACCAAATGAAGAGAAAATAGTGGATAAGGTAGTGGGATATCCATGTTTTACCTGTAACAGTGCGTAGACAGCTTATAGTGTACATCAGTGCCTCTCATGGTTCAACAATGTTTCTCAAATGGTGAGCAATCCTTCGAGATCTGGGATGTAAACTTCCAGCTTCTGACTGACCACACCTGAAATAGGTAATCACCAGAGGGTAGAGAGCAGGGACAGCTGAAAAACAAGAAGGACAGAGAAACTTAACATGGGTTCCCGATCCCTATAATATATATTCCTAAATGTACCACCTCAGCAACAAGGGAAATACAGTTCTCATTTTGTAGACATATGAGAAAAAGGTTCCACATTGATCATTACACCTACGGGTGGTATTGCATGTAGCTTAAGATTATAGTTTTTGGAGATTCTATGTAGATGGTTTTGTGAGACCCGTAATTCTAATGACTATCGTAATTACACTAACATATGGGCAATATACAATTATATTATGAAATATTTTATGATATGGACATCGTGTGTGTGTGTGTGTGTGTGTGTGTGTGTGTGGGTGAAAGTATCTCACTCTAATGTGTCTTCCTTCTGCTTTAACAGCATGACTCTTGACAGAAACACTCTACCCAAAAAGGGACTAAGGTACCAATATAATCACCAGTTTCTTGGCTTTATTTATTAATGTATAATTAGAAACTAATTCCACTCTAGAAATATTTACATCTGTGAGTCACATGATAAAAAGACGCAGCAATACACACAATACTGACCTGTTTTTAAAATGTTCTGCTGTCAGACATCCTCCTTCGTCCAGACAGATGTCTCAAGAGGAAAGCAAAGAATGGCTGCGATCTCATTCCACCGGCGGACTGCAAGACACTGGAAGTCCCCTCTCACCACCCACCGGGAAATACCACTACAGCAACCTGGGTGAGTGCAGCGAGAACCACTGCAGCTCTCATACAGCACAGTGAAATTATTTCCTTGGGTCAGAAAGTTGAAGTCAGAGTGAGGGTTAGCCATGATAAATTTTACCTGAGCAGAGAGGGTAAAGCGCCTTGCTCAGGGGCCCAACAAATGTTAAATGTGCTTGTTAGCATTATTAATCTGCAAAGCAGAGGGAAACCTGCACTGAACAAGCAGCTCACACACTTTCTACTGTAAGGACTCCAGTGAGGCGAGATGTATAGAATCCAAGTGAAGTTTTTTTGCTGTACTGATAAAATAATATGTTTCTGCATAGGAAGCACAGCATCCCCATGGTGTCCCTGGGATTTAAATATGAAAGATGGCTGAAAGCCTGTTGTTCCGAGTGTTTAGCTGAGCTGGGTGTAGTTTGAAAAAGATGCAGTACCTCAGGGGGTGCTGGTGTTTACTGTCCCTGCTTGATGTGTTGGGGAGAGTAGTGGAGATGACCAAATGAAGAGAAAATAGTGGATAAGGTAGTGGGATATCCATGTTTTACCTGTAAACAGTGCGTAGACAGCTTATAGTGTACATCAGTGCCTCTCATGGTTCAACAATGTTTCTCAAATGGTGAGCAATCCTTCGAGATCTGGGATGTTAACTTCCAGCTTCTGACTGACCACACCTGATATAGGTAATCACCAGAGGGTAGTAGAGATGTATAGAATCCAAGTGAAGTTTTTTTACAACATGACTATTTACAAAAACACCAGACAAACAACAAACATGAACTAAATTGAACTTAACCTGACCTATCAGGAACAGGACCATTAGCATGAACAGGAACTCACTACAGTAGTACATAAAACAAACAATTACCCACAAAAGACAAGGAAATACAGGGGTATATATACACTGAACAAATTAACCAACAAGACACACCTGAACACAAACACAGGACTAAACAACCAATGAACATGAAAGACACAAGGAACAAGGAAGACACCATGACAGGAAGACATGAGGACAAAACAGGAAGTAAACAAAACATTAACTACCTAGGCTATCTTATAGCATATTTTAGCTAGCTAGCAAAGCAAAGCGGTGGTGGCCATCTTGGAGCTGCCCGGTGGTGCGGCTAGTTAGCATAGCTTAGCCTAGACATAACAAAACAATAAACATGAAACAAGATCAACATAAAACATGAACAATAACAAAACATGAAAGCAAGAAACAAGACAAACATAAAGCAAAAACATGAAAACCTTACCCCCCCCCAATGCTCCAACCTAAACAAAATTTTAAAATAAAAAAATATTTAGGGGGTGTTTGAGTAGTGGGTACAAGGCTGTTAGGCATGGTGCCTCATCATGGTCTCCTCTGACTGGGCATCAAGCTCCTCTGACTGGGCATCAGGCCGAGCAGTATGTGGCCCAGACACAGAAGATGGCAACCCAAATTACAGGCAGTGCTTCGGATATATGCATAGCCTCTTTGAGGGACTGAGCTGAGGAGCCCCTCAGCCCTAAGTCATACCCATCTGAGGTGCCAGCACACTGAACACCAGTCTTGGCTGCGAAGCAGTGGCCATCTTGGAGCTGGGTGGTGTGGCTAGTTAGCATAGCTTAACCTAGACATAAAAAAAATAAACATGAAACAAGATCAACATGAACAATAACAAAACATGAAAGCAAGAAACAAGACAAGCATAAACCAAGAACATGAAAACCTTACATCTAAATCACATAATCCATTTGCTATAACATCTTTACACACCCAAATGGCTAACACACTGTAATATAACAACATTAAAACATTGTATAATTATGTAAATGTGTGTGTGTGTGTGTGTGTGTGTACTCCAGTGAGCCCCACCGGTGCTATGACTCGGTCTAACAGTATTCCGGATCAGGAAGCATTTGATCTGTATGGAGAGGGTCGAGTGTTGTGTGGCAGTAACACATCACTGGAGGAACGACCGCGAGCCATAAGCCGCTCCGGATCCTTTAGAGACAGCACAGATGAAGGTATGTGTGAGAGACACAAAACAAAGCTAGTGTCTGTTTGTTTGTATGTGTGTGTATCAGTGTGTAGGAGAGAGTGTTTTGGCATGTGCACCGGTGTGTATGTGAGAGAAAATTGTGTGTGTGTTATCTAGGCTGAGTTCATGTCCTGTATCTTTCAGCTCAATGGTATTACACTATTTATTTAATTATTGGTTTATTTTCTGTAGTTCACGGCTCGTCTCTGTCTCTGGTGTCCAGCACGTCGTCTCTGTACTCAGCGGTGAGAACAATAAACACTATCTGAGAATTATGGTGTTTTTCATAATTCTTTCGTTCTTTCTTTTCTCTTTCTTTCATTCTTTTTTTCTATCACACCTTTTTTATCATTTAAGAATAAACTGATTCTGACACTTCTTAAACTGCTGAATTTGTGTTTGCTCATTAATATTGGCTCCTCTCTAAGGGGTGTTTGGTTTAAACACACACTCGCTCTATTACTTGCAGGTGTACGCCTACATGGATAAGGTAAGGGCAGTGTGTGGGGACACGCAGCTCTCTGTGTGTGTGTGTTTTAGTGATTAATAACTTTAACTGTTAAGCTGCTGATAAATGATCCAGGACTAACCAGCGAATGGCTTTAATTCTCCAGGTCACCATCAGATTTTACTCCTTTTGTATTAGTTAGTCGCTTAAAATCATCACTGACCCAGACTAAAACATACAGACTGAGACACTGTCTTCAAAATCCACCTGTTCTATCACTGAAAATAAGATAAGATAAAACCTTCAAAACCTGCAGTGAGACACCTGATAATCGTAACTGATGCAGTTAGACACCTGATACTCATAACTAATGCAGTAAGACAGCTGATAATTGTAACTGATGAGACACATGATAATCGTAAATGACACAATGAGACACCTGATGATCGTAACTGATGCATTAAGACACCTGATGATCATAACATCACAACTGAAGCAGTGAGACAGCTGGTTGATTGTAACTGATGCAGTAAAACACCTGTTAATCGTAACTGATGCAATGAGACACCTGGGTAAAACATAACTGACACAGTGAGACACCTGATAATCGTAACTGACGCAGTGATACACCTGATAATTGTAATTGACGCAGTGAGACACCTGACCTGATAATCGTAATTGAAGCAGTGAGACACCTGATAATCGTAACTGAATCCTGAAGCAGTGAGACTGATACACGTGAACTGAATTGTAAATTTGAATGACTGATGCAGTGAGACACCTGTTAATCGTAACTGATGCAATGAGACACCTGATGATTGTAACTGATACGTATGATAACCCTTGTTCCATGATCGACCTTGTTCCCTGATCGAGGTAACGGAGAGGTTGTGTCGAGTGACGACACTAGGCGCAACGTTTCGGGAGCCTGAATACTCTGACGTATACTAAAAAGGTCAATGAAATTGGACGAGCCGAATTTGCATAGCCGCTGACGCCCCGGACTTTCGGGTATAAATAGACCGGCTTATCATGGTGCCTGAGGAGCCGGAGACAACTCCCCTGGGACGGTCTGGTGCAGTGGCACAAGGGACAAAAAGGTAGAACCGGGGCATGAGGGACAAAAAAGTAGAACCAGGGTCAGACAACGGAACCTTCACGGACCAAAAAGCGTATTCCTACCCCGGAGCAAGCTCCACTCCTACCCCTCTTTAGAGTCATGGCACCACACAAGACTCTAGAGGAAACGGGTTCCATTCACAGGTTGTAGAACCTGGCAAATGTGTTGGGAGTAGCCCAACCTGCAGCCCTGCATATGTCTGCTATTGAGGCTCCATTCATCAGGGCTGTTGCGGCGGCCATCCCCTTAGTGGAGTAAGCTCTCACCCCCATGGGGCAGGGTAAACCCCTGGTCTGGTAAACCTCGAGGATTGCTTCCACTAGCCAGTGGGAGATCCTCTGTTTGGAGAGCGTCCCCCTGATAATGGTAACTGAGGGGGTGTAACTGGTGACTTTTTTCGTTTATAGCTCTGACAATAGCACCTCCAATTTACTTTCCTTAAAGTTTCTTTTCTTGCTTGCTTTTGCCATTTTCTTGCTGTTTGATTTTGCTAAAGTGGACTCATTACATATTTAAATTAATTTATTTGAGTGAGATAAGGGAGACAGGATAGGGTTTGGTGCTCGTGCATGTGCGATCAATTTCAAGTTGTACAGGGATGTACAAAGAAAATATGAGTGGGATTCTCTGTACGCAGAGTTTGATACATCTCATTTTTAGGTACGCACATTTACAGCTTTGTCCATACGTATGTTTGTTTTGGTATTAATTCAACTCTTTGTACATGAGACCCTTGGTGATCACGCACTCAGACTTTAAGGCTCTACATGTCTGCCTGAATTGTGCTGTGTGTCTCTCTGGCCTTTTCTCACTGATTCTCTTTCTTTTCTGAAATTAGGGGGTTGTGCTGGTCTGTGCTCAGTGTTATGATTTCTAGGATTTATTCATGAATTATTCTTAAATTGATTATTAATTCAGTGTTTTTTTCCTGCAGACGGAAGAGAAAGCTCACTCTGAGGTATGCAGTCGTCTGATGACCCGAAAGAGCTAAAATACACTCGGATAACTATTATCTGTCTGTCTGTCTGTCTTTCTGTCTGTCTATGTATGTATTTATGTATGCATGAATGATGATGTCATTGATACTGATTTTCTGTGCCTGTAAAAACTTCCTGTTTCTACAGCAAATCAGAAAGCTGAGGCGGGAACTGGATGCATCACATGAAAAGGTTGCGACTTTGACGTCTCAGCTGGCAGCCAATGTGAGTGAGGCACCGATCAGCCAATCAGTAGGCGTATTTCTCTCTAGTCATTTTGTCACTAATGATTTAACAGGGATCTATGTGTGTGTTTGTGTGTATGTGCATGTGTGTAGTCTCACCTGGTTGCAGCCTTTGAGAAAAGTTTGACAAACATGACGTGCCGCTTACAGAGTCTCACCATGACAGCAGAGCAAAAGGTAACACGCATACACACACACACACACGCACGCACACACACACTTAATTATTACCAATTTCTTTTACAATATTGAATCATTTGTATAAATTTACAACATTTACTGAATGTGTAAATTATTTTGTGTGTGTGTGTGTTTGTATGTGTGTATGTGTGTGTGTGTAGGAATCAGAGTTGGCAGAGTTGAGAGAGACTATAGAAGCTTTAAAGACTCAAAACACAGACGCACAACTGGCCATACAGGTGGCTCTGAATGGACCGGAGCATCTACAAAAAGGCACACACACACACACACACACACACACACACACACACCTTACCCAACACACACACAGAACCATCATTACGATTTTGTGTGTGTGTGTCTTAGGTTGGCGCCAGCACAGCACAGAAAGTGTGCTGAGCATTACTAGTGCAGTGAGTCACAGCAGCTTAAACAACAAAGACCCAGAGGACAGAAAAAAGAAAAAAAAAAGCTGGGTAACTAACAAACACACACACACATACATACACACCACACACAGACACACACAAAAACACACACACACACAAGTGTATTATTATATATTGTATTACAGACCTTCTCAGTGACTGAAACTGTCACATGGCAGACATCCTTATCCAAAACCACTTATATTTATCCCATATTTAGTTGGGAGTTGGGGGCTTGCTTAGGGTCCCCGTGGTGGCAACTTAGTGGTGCTAAGAAATGAACCCACTGAGCAGCAGTCCAATTGATGGATTGACTGTGTCCTATTTGAGTTACAGTTACTTCTCCCCCTAGATAAGTGGATTTTAACCTATTTTAGATAAAAGTCAAGTCAGGTGAAACCCCTCACTCACACACACACACACACATACACAAACACCCCAGCTCACAACACACAAATCTTTTCTCTAAACAAAATTGTTCTGTTTTAAAGGCTACCATTTTATTAGACCCCCATTTATTATAGTGACACTTACTGCATTATCAAAATTTTAAAAAATAAAAAATATTCTTCAAGAACAAAGAAATTTAACTTTACAGCAGACAACAAATATCACACATCAGTTTGTAAGTAAATTAGTAAGATTTGTGTGTCTGTTTACTTCTTCAGCTGTGCGATTAATGTCTTGAAAACGTAGTAAATTTCTCTATACATCCTCTAAACACACCTGTATCTTTAGCCCCCAATATTACTGTTCAAACGCCCCCTTATCACCAACACATTTCCAACTCTCCAGTCATATCTGAATGCCCACTACCTCCCCGTTCATGTAGTTCATGTAGAAAACCAAGAAGTCATGATCATACTCATAAAACCACACACTAAGTGATCACCTAAAATACTAGGTGTGGAATAAATTCCCAGTTAGATTTTTTAACATTTTACACTTTCAGCTGATGGAAGTTTGATTACTTTTTCCTTCGCTTCTGTAGGCGAGAGACAGAGGACACAAGGTAAATATGAAAAACTTAAACCTATAACCATTCTCTGCATGTGCACATGGACTGAGAAATGATGGAGGCAATAATTCAGAGAGAAAGCATGTTCTAGTAAAATCCTACCCTTCCTTTTGCCCTTTATTTGACCCCTTATTCTCTGTATAATGAATGACAAAAGACAGCGTGAAAAAGAGAGGGAGATAAACTGCTATTTCTACCGGTGATATGTATCTTCTCTTTCATGTTCTGACAGAATGTTGTTGTACAGTATAACAACAGCAAATGGTCCCAAACCAACACCCCTGGGACAGGAAGTAAACCGTTCTTCTTTAGATGGAAACCTGCAAAAACAATAAGAACTAGATGTCTTTATGCTACCTTTTCCTGTTGTCCAGTTCAGAAGTTGTGCCCCTGGATTTCTCTAGATCTGTGGCAACATTCTCCAATTAGCAGATGTCCTTATTTAGACCGACTTACATTCATTTTATTTTCATCAAACTGTGCAGTTGAGGGCCTTGCTTAAAGGCCTAGAAATGGCATCTTGTTGGTGCTGAAACTGAACCCACGATCTTTAGATCTTCCGAGGAGCAGTCAAACACCTTAACCACTTATGGTTACTGAGTGACCTTATGTGGGTCTAGTTCTGCTAATTGGATTTTCATGGCCTTGGTAAATGTATTCTCAGCAACAGGGTAAATCCCCTTATCCAGGCACATAGAAACCTTAACGTTGTACTCTAAGCAGCAGATTGCTTACTATTCTAAATGAGGATTTGGTGTTTGAGTGGTCATTTGAATGACAGTTGTTGAAGCAGGAGTCTCATTGCTTGACCTTCAGATCATAATCACAAAACTTTAACTACTGATTCACCACTCCTCAGCTCTTGAGCCATTGGGTAAGGGTTTATGGTCACTTATAGTCATGGCCTACTACTGGAAGAAGGTCAGGGCAGTGCTTTGGACCAGGAACCTTTCCAGATATTTCCAGTAAATTGTTCTTGATTCTTGCTGGTCTTATCTACGAGTCAGAGGCTGGTAAGGAATGTATATAAAAATCAGTGTGTGTGTGTGTGTGTGTGTGTGTGTGTGTCCTCAGTTGCGTAGCTCCTTTAAACAGGCCTTTGGGAAGAAGAAAAGCTCTAAGCTGCAGACGTCCCATGACGAACTAGAGGAAATGACAGACTCATCTGTTCCGGAATCCCCAAAACTACAACACACACACCTGGACGGCAGCATGCAGGCTTTACACGCGTCTTCATCCACCACTGAGTGAGCACACACACACACACACACACACACACACACACACACACACACACACACACACACGGGCACAGTTACACACTGCACACACACACACACACACACACACAATCACTCACACAAATATATGTTTGGCTTTTTGCTTTCTTTTTGTCATTTCTTCTTCTTGTCAGTTCTTGTCAGAATTTTGTCAGTTCACTTTTGATTTGTAACCGTCCTCTTTGTCTTCTTCTCAACTTTATGCTATGTATGTGTGTGTGTGTTTGTTAGTAAATTGTCCCCCGTTTTTTTGGTGCCAGGTGTGCACAAAGCAAAGCACAAAATGGCCGTGTCCTCTACAAGCACAGATCCTGGTAAAAATACGTAGTGGTGCAGATGGTGTGTGATTGTGTGTGGTGGTGTGTGATGGTCTGTGATGGGGGATGTGGTTTGTTGCACATTTGACCTAGAAAATAACTGAACCTGCAGTGTATTGTGGGTAAAATTACAGAGAAAGTTTTAGGAAGAGTTTAGGCAATAAACCAAAAAAATTGACAGCAAAAATAATTTACAACCTGTTCACAGGTTTGTGTGTGTGTAAAGTGTTTAAACAGCGACGGAAAAAAGTGACATATGTGTTGCAGTGACAAGAAAAGAAAGTAATATAAAATAAAAATATAAATAATTGTTAAATCAATGTTGATTTGATAGACGTTACCAATTTTCACATTTATTATTGCCATACTGTTAACTTCTTCAGCTATGCGATTAATGTCTTGAAAACATAATAAATTTTTTTATACATCCTCTAAACACACCTGTATCTTTATCCCCCAATATTACTGTTCAAACGCCCCCTTATCACCAACAGATTTCCAACTCCGCAGTCATTGTCTAAATGGCCACTACCTACCCCGTTCATGTGGCTCATGTAGAAAACCAAGACGCCAAAAAGTGTCAGTTCTGTATTGTAACCCTAGTTTCCTGATGGAGGGAACGGAGACGTTGTGTCAAGTGATGACACTAGGGGTCACAGAGCCTAAATACCTCTGACGTATTTTAAAAAGGCCAATGAAATTGGACGAGCAGAATTTGCTGGTTACGCCCCGCACTTTCGGGTATAAATACTGCTCATTTTTCTGCCTGAGGAGGCGCAGACGACTCCCCTGGGACAGTCTGGCGCAGTGGCATGAGGGACACAACGTTAGGGACACAAGTGGCATGAGGGTTACCATACGTGTCTGAGACGTTCGCTATCTGTCGTTCACTCCGACGTTGTGTCAAGTGACAACACTAGGGGTCATTTACAACACGCCACTGAGCCGACCCGTGTCAGGGCTCTAACGAAGATAAGTATCGATAGGAGCCAGCGTATCGAAGCACAGTCTTACTCAACCTCATGACCTTCCAGTGTGTAGGAGCGCGTCAAGCCTTTTAGATAGTCACCTTCCAGTTACTCACCGCTGGGAGTCCTGCCACACCGGGCCCCTCCCCCGAGAGGGCCCTATGGAGATCACATCCCGCCATCTGGGGGGTAGTATGTGAAGAATCACCTAGGACTGACAAAAAGAGACAGTACAACATAGGGAAAGGGCCCTGGGGTGGGCTCCGCACAAGGAGAGACACCAGGCCCAGGGACACACATTGTTACTACTTACGGAGATGGGGAACAATGCACTCCGGAGCCTAGCCTCTTACACAGTGAAGGATACACACAGGAGCCACTACATGCGGAGCACAACCTAGCGTGGGTTCCTCAAACGAAACCACCTTGCCTGGTTTGCTGTTGATGGAAAAAAAGGTGGTCAGACAACAGACCCTTGTTACACAACATTTACACAGCGTTTACACAGTGTTCACACAACGTTTACACAGCATTTACACAACATTTACACAGCGTTTACACAGCGTTTACACAATGTTTACACAGTAATAATAATAATAATAATATTCAACTTCATTGTCATTGTGCATTGCAAGGTACATGTACAGAGCCAATGAAATGCATTTTTCGCATATATCCCATCTTAGTAAGTTGGGGGTCAGAGCGCAGGGTCAGCTATGATACAGCGCCCCTGGAGCAGGAAGGGTTAAGGGTCTTGAACCCCCACAAGGGTCCTTGCTCACCAGGTCAACCCAGGTTGTACAGTGTTGACTTGCCGTTGACGGCTTGCCGGAGGTGGGGCTTAAACCCAGGTGTTTCTAGTCTTCAGATTAACAACTCAGCACCTTAACCATACACAACGTTTACACAACATTTACACATTTCCACATCATTTCCACAACATTTACACACTGTTTACACAGGGTTTACACAACGTTTACACAGTGTTTACACTAGATTTACACAGCGATTACACAATGTTTACACAGCATTTACACAAGATTTACACAGCGATTACACAACGTTTTACACAGTGTTTACACAACATTTACACAGCCTTTACAGTGTTTACACAGCATTTACACACTGTTGACAGCATTTACACAACATTTACACAGCGTTTACAAAATATTTACACAGCATTTACACAGTGTTTAAACAACATTTACACAGCATTTACACACTGTTGACACAGCACTTACACAACATTTACACAGCGTTTACACAACATTTACACAACGTTTCATTAAACAACATTTACACAGCGTTTTTACACAACCACATGTTACTTACAACAGTGTTGACCACGTTTATACAGCATTTACACAGGTGTTTACACACGTGTGTTTACACAACATTTACACAAACGTTTACAACACAGGTTTACACAGTAGTGTTTACAGTCTTGACTTTGACACAGCACTTCCACAGTTTTTACACACACACTTACAACACACATTTACACAGCATTCACAGAACGTTTACACACTTCACAGCATTCACAGAACATTTACATCGTGTTCACAGAACATTTACACAGCATTTTTATACAACATTTACACAATGTTTACACACAGCGTTTGAGAGAGATCCAGAATCCCAGTTAATTCAGCGCATGCTGCTCTAATTGGATTCTACAACCACACAACTGACTGAAATCACACACATACGACGACCTGACTGAGAGACCGGTTAGTGGTGATGCAGGAAAAATCTGCTGCACTGTGTGTGTGTGTGTGTGTGTGTGTGTGTGTGTGTGTGTGTGTGTGTGCAGGCTGTTGAGTGATTTACACAACGTTTACACAGCAATTCTGCAATGTTTACACAATGTTTACACACTGTTGACACAGCATTTACACAACATTTACACAGCATTTACACAACATTTACACACAGCATTTACACAACATTTACACACCATTGACACAGCATTTACACAACATTTACACACAGCGTTTACACACAACATTTATACAACATTTCCACAGCATTTACGCGTTTTCCTAGCATTTACACAGCGTTTACACAACCTTTACCCATCGTTTACGCAGCATTTATACAACATTTACACAGCGTTTACACAGTGTTTACACAACATTTGCATACTGTTCACACAGCGTTTATAGAACATTTACACAGCGTTTGCACAGGGTTAGTACAACATTTACACAGCATTCACGCAACATTTACACAAAATTTACACAACATTCACACAGCGTTAACACAACGTTTACACAGCATTTACACAATGTTTACACAGCGTTTACACAACGTTTACACAGTGTTTACAAAACATTTAGACAGCATTCACACAGCGTTTACACAACATTTATACAGTGTTTACAAACTGTTGACAAAGCATTTACACAACATTTACACAATGTTTACACAGCGTTTACACGGTGTTTACACAGCATTTACACACTGTTGACAGCATTGACACAACGTTTTACAGCGCGTTTACACAGCGATTACACACTGTTGAAACAGCATTTACACAGCATTTACAAAACATTTACACAGCATTTGCACAGCGTTTACACAACATTTACACAACATTTACACAGCGTTTACACACTGTTGACACAGCGTTTTACACAACATTTACACAGCGTTTACACAACATTTACACAGCATTTACACACTGTTGACACAGCGTTTACACAACATTTACACAGCGTTTACACACTGTTTCCACAGCATTTACACAACATTACAAAATATTTACACAGCATTTACACAACATTCACACAGCATTAACACAACGTTTACACAGCATTTACACAATGTTTACACAACGTTTACACAGTGTTTACAAAACATTTAGACAGCATTCACACAGCGTTTACACAACATTTACACAGCATTTACACAACGTTTACACAGCGTTTACATGGTATTTACACAGCATTTACACACTGTTGACAGCATTGACACAACGTTTACAGAGCGTTTACACAGCGATTACACACTGTTGACACAGCATTTACACAACATTACAAAATATTTACACAGCATTTACACAACATTTACACAGCGTTTACAAAACGTTTACACAGCGTTTACAAACTGTTGACACAACATTTACACAGCATTTACACAACATTTACACAGCGTTTACACACTGTTGACACAGCGTTTACACAACATTTACACAGCATTTACACAGCATTTACAGTGTTTACACAGCGTTTACACAACATTTACACAGCATTTACTCAACGTTTACACAGTGTTCACAGAACGTTTACACAGTGTTTACACAACCTTTACACAACATTTACACAGCATTTGCACAACATTTACACAGTCTTTACACAACACAACATCAACAACGCATGCTGCTCTAATTGGATTCTACAACCACACAACTGACTGAAATCCACATACCGACCTGAGAGACCGGTTAGTGATGCTGCGGGAAAAAGCTGCTGCGCTTTGTGACTTTGTATGTGTGTGTGTGCAGGCTGTGTGAGTGTACAGAGGCTGAAGCGGAGATCATTCTGCAGTTAAAGAATGAGCTGAGAGAAAAAGAGCTGAAACTTACTGACATTCGATTAGAGGCGCTAAGTTCAGCACATCACCTAGACCAGATCAGAGAGGCCATGAACCGCATGCAGGTACACACATACACATACACAGACACACACACATAAATAGACACACTCTCACACACTCTTTTTCCAACAGAACGAGATCGAGTTGCTGAAGGCAGAGAATGACAGATTGAAGTCCAGTGGAAACTCCACCCCTTCTGCCATGTCATCCAAAACGCTCCGGCCCCCATCAGAGACCTCCAGTACCTCGTCCTCATCCTCTCGCCAATCACTGGGACTGTCACTTAACAACCTCAACCTGACCGAAAACATCATGTCAGGTGGGACACACACAGAAAACTAATGATGTCATATAGTGCAGGACTGCAGTTAACCAATAAGTAGGCTTACTTTAACTTTCACTCAATTAAAAAAAAAATAACAAAAAAGAAACAACCAAAAAAGAGAAAAAAGAAACAAAAAAAGTAAAAGTTAGGAATGCAAAACATAATTAAATATTAACTGTAGAAAAATGTGTTGTCATGGTAACTATTTGGTGTTAGCACAATATTAGCTGTGTAAAGTAAACTGAGGAAAAAAAATTGATAGTCGTTAGCTTTGTAGCTTGTTCAACACACTTCCTGAATTCCCACACTCTGATGTTCAGATCTGATGCTGGACGACGCTTATGAGGGAAACCTGCGTAAAGAAGGACGAAGTGTTAGAATCGTGGTGAACATCGCTGGAGGTTCCAACAGGACCAAGGTGAACTTTAGTGTGGTCCATCACCGTATGTGTGTGAATGATGATTGGGATGTAAATGTTGAATAGGTGTGTGTTAAAGCTGACTGTGTTGTTTACAGGGTGTACAGAGTCTGGAGTATCTGATCGGCTCCATCAGCATCAGCGGAAAGACCAAGTGGGATGTGTTGGACGGGGTTATTCGACGACTGTTCAAGGTTTAAGTTCTAGAATTAGTGCTGACTTCTACTGCTTCATCTTCATCAAGTCTCATCATTGCACCTGAATATCATCAGTACCGATACTAATAAAGCACTTATTGATAAAACACACTGAAACTCGCTTAGCTTAATTTACAACCCCAAAGTTTGGACAGCTGAAGTAAGGAAGGAAAGAAGGAAACAATCAGTACTTATTTAGTTTATTGGATATTGCTCATTAAGTGCATGAATATTTATTAATAAAAAAAGTTTGGATGTTGAATAAAATGTAAATAAACACTGTTTGCAAGAATTTCTTTAAAACAGAGCATTTTTAATTTGATGTCTTTAAAACTCTTTAAAATTCTGTTAATAAGAATTTTGGAAAAACAAAAAACATTCTAAGAATTTCATCACATCATTTACAGTTTATAGTATTATCAGTATTTGATGTTTTAATTAAATTTAACATTAGTTTGTGTTTTTTTATTTGATTTTATGGGAACCTTTGTGTTTAGTTTGTAGTGTTTATAGTCCTGAATATTGATGTAGATGAAGTGATAGGATGTCTCCGATGTGGTTAATGAGGACGTGAAGTAAACAGCGGATTCAGTAGTATTGCTTGTTCATGCAGTGACTTCTCCTGGTGTGTGTTTCAGGAGTATGTGTTCCGTGTAGATCCTTTGACGAGTCTGGGTCTGACTTGGGACAGTATCCTGAGTTACAGGATAGGGGAGGTGGAGCGTTCATACTCTTCAGAACTTCCTGAACTTCTGCCCTGTGGATACCTAGTGGGAGAAAACAACATCATCAACATGACACTTAAAGGTGAGACACGCTGTGTTCATTCAGACAGGAGTGTCCTCTGGTGGTATGGTGGGGAACTATTCCAAATATTCAGTACTTAATTAAAAGAGTGATTATTAAGTATTTGTGTTACACTGCTGCAGTGGTGGTTGTCATATGATAGTGTTGATGTTACCGCCACCTCAGATTAATCAGTATTTATATGAAGAGCTATACTGATGTGTAAGTAAATTTGCAAAGGACTCATGAAGGTTGTTGTGTTAAGGTGTCCGGGAGAACAGTATAGACGACCTGGTATTTGATACCTTAATTCCCAAACCCATAATCCAGCGTTACCTCAATCTGCTGATGGACCATCGCAGGATCATCCTGTCTGGCCCCAGCGGCACAGGGAAGTCCTACCTTGCCAACAAACTGGCGCGTTACATCATCAACAAGAGCGGCCGCAAGGTCAACGAGCGCAACCTCGCCTGCTTTGTCGTGGACCAGAAATCCAGCAAGGTGAGAACACCCAAAAAAAAAAGAGATATATAACAAAAAAACAAATAATCATATTTGATCTATAATTGAAAAATAAATAATAAAAGCTTTATAAATGGTCTGTACGTGAATTAAGTGTTGCTTATATATATATATATATATATATATATATATATATATATATATATATATATATATATACACACACATTTATATCTGTGTGTGTGTGTAGGATCTGTGTCAGTACCTTTCGGCTCTTGCTGAAAGCTGTAACTGTGATGAAGAAGAGCGAGAGCAGCAGCGCCCCCTTGTGGTTCTGATCGATAATCTACATTACATCGGAAATCTCAGTGACATTTTCAACGGCTTCCTCAACTGCAAATACCACAAATGGTAAAAAAAAAAATAAAACAACCAGAGAAACTTCACACCCTGAAATTCCGAAAACAGTAAATTTACCAAACTGAATCTAGGAAAAAATCTTATTATAGAAATGTCTTTAAATGGGGAGGTATTAGCTCAGTGATTAAGATGTTGGACTAAGATGTGGAAGATCTGGGTTTAATTCCCAGAATCACCAATTTGCCACTGTTAGGCCCCTGAGCAGGGCCTTAACCTTCAATTGCTCAGTTGTATAAAAAGAGATAAATGTATACCTAAAGTGAGTAAGCCAGTATGATCTGTATCTGCTGTTATGTGTTTTCCGGTCTCCTTTTATCTGTGCATTAACTCCAGGCAGATTCCAGGGCACCTTTCAACTTAATCGACAGTCAAGTGGTGTCACGCTTAAATATCTCCACTATGCCATGCATTCCACCTCTCCAGATCTCGTCCTTTAGTGGGCAACCTATAGGCTCTGGTATTAATCTCCACACTGTTCCCATCACACTACGGGTGGGAGCTATCCATATGAAGACCATTTTTCTTTATGTCATCTCATCACCAAAAAAACCCTGTCATCCTATGGTTTTCCTGTCTTCAGACCCATAATCCCACCATACTGTTGGTGTAATATGTGAAGAGTCACCCAAGGATTGACACAAGGCAGTACTGCTTAGGAAAGGCCCCGGGGTGGGCTCCGCACCAGGGGGAGACAACCAGACCCAGGGACTCAAGACCTAGAAAGCTTCCAGGGAGAGGGGAACACTGTGCCAGGAACACTTACCTCAGTGGAAAAACACACATGGGGCCAACAGAAGAGCCACTACATGTGGACTAACCTAGCTAGGGTTCCAGGAAGAACCACCTAGCTCTGGTCTCCCCTGGCTAGTCTCTCCGCTGGACTGGCTAGGCGGGCAGTGTCAGGAACAGACCCATACAGGACCCGAGTGGCGCAATCCTACCCGCCCCCAGAATCTAGGGCACCGCACAAGACTCTGGAAGACACGGGTTCCAGCCATAGGTTGTAAAACCTAGTGAATGTGTTGGGAGTAGCCCAACCTGCAGCTCTACATATGTCCGCTAATGAAGCCCCATTCGCCAGGGCTGATGTGGCGGCAACCCCCCTGGTGGAGTGAGCATTCACTCCCAGGGGGCAGGGTAGACCCCTGGGTGTGTAGGCCTCAAGGATCGCTTCCCACTATCCAGTGGGAGATCCTTTGTTTGGAGACGGCGTTCCCTTTCCGCCTTCCTCCATAGCAGATGAAGATCTGATCAGAGCGTCTAAAGCTCTGTGTGCGGTCCAGGTACGCCCTCAGGGCCCATACCGGACACAACAAAAGGCGTATGCATCCTAAGGCAGCCTCCGTGAGCTGCGGAGACAGGGACAGCCCAAAGGGGAGGACCTTGTACTGGTATGCACGACCTTCGAAGGCAAACCACAGAAAGGGTCTGTGTCTTGGAAGGATCGAAACATGGAAGTACGCATCTTTCAGGTCTATACACAGCCACGAAACCAATCCTGGTGCCTTACACACGTTAAAATGTGTTTGAGGGTTCCTGAACGGGAACCTGTGAAGAGCCCGGTTCAGCGTCCTCAAATCCAGAATCCCCCCCCCCCCTTCTTGGGTACAATGAAATAGGGGCTGTAAAGTACTGTGTACGGACCTCTGCCTGTTCACTAATTACGTTTCTGAACATTCAGTTTCGTTCAGTTTCTGAACTGGCTTTGTGTCTTAATAAAACTATTCACCTACATATGGATCCATCTCAGACATCTTCATTACAGGTGGTGAATATTATAAAAAGTTTTGATGTTTAACTGTATGTGTGTGTGTGTGTTTGCAGCCCTTATGTAATTGGGACAATGAACCAGGGAGTCTCCTGTTCCCCAAATCTGGAACTGCACCATAACTTTAGGTATCCAGCTAAAAAATTTCTGTTCTTAGAACATTTTTTTAATGTCAGTAAAAAAAAAATACATTAGCATTTTCTTTTAAACTTAATTTTTAGTACCACAACATATTCCAAATACAACCAAGTACATTTATACTTATATTAACGGTATTTATGTTATAGAACATTAATTAATCAAAACGTTAAAATACTAAAAATTGTATGAACTTAATAAAAGTAAGTTTTTTTATTAAATATTTCTAATAATGACTAATATGTGGAGAATCTGAGTGAAACTTGTCAGTGGTCGATGAGACGATGAGTTCCGTGCCGAGTGTGTATGTGTGTGTGTGTGTGACAATTTCATGTTCTCTCAGGTGGGTGCTGTGTGCGAATCATACGGAACCGGTTCGGGGTTTTCTGGGTCGGTTCCTGCGCAGAAAGTTGATCGAGATGGAGATCAATAAAAACATTCGCAGTAACGAACTCATCAAGATCATTGACTGGATCCCAAAAACATGGCAACACATCAACACCTTCCTCGAGGTTCACAGCTCGTCTGACGTCACTGTTGGTAGGGTGAAAACACACACACACACGCACACACTTGCATGCACATTTATATACATTATATTATTTATGTAAGCGCCTGATACAGTCCTGTGTGTGTTTGTGTGTGTGTTGTGTGTTTGTGTGTAAGGTCCCCGGTTGTTTCTGTCATGTCCGATGGAAGTCAATGGTTCTCGTGTTTGGTTCACGGATCTGTGGAATTTTTCTATTGTGCCCTATTTACTGGAGGCTGTGCGGGAGGGGCTGCAGGTGCACACACACACACATACACACACACACACACACACACACCTTCACACACACACACACACCTTCACACAGACCCACATGTAACTTCCTGCAGTTTCTGTGTTCTTGTAGCTCTATGGTAAGAGATCTGTGTGGGAGGATCCCTCCAAGTGGGTGATTGACAGCTCCCCATGGAGCGCTGCCCCTCTACAGCGTAACAGCCAATCACTACTACCGGTGAGGCCGGAGGACGTGGGTTACGACACGTTCAACTCGTTTAAAGAAGGAGCTTCACCAAAAAAATTGCACAAACACACTGAACAGAGCGACACTAAAGGAGATCCACTGGTACATATAATCTGTGTGTGTTTGTGTGTTTGTTTGTTTGTGCTTTATTGTATAATAGCTGTATAATTACAGACAGTTTTGGCAGGTGAATTGAGATTTTGGAGAGGGCACATACTTATTCACAGCAGTGTGGTCAGTGGTGCTAGTCAGATAATGACATAATTACTGGGACCTGTCTTCCTGTCTCTCTTATATCTATCAGAGATTATAAGGTGATAAAACATGCCTCTATTTGCACACACTAGACTAGTGATAAAAAGGTTGCTTTGGTGTGTATTAGTGTGTGTTGGTGTTTACTAGTGTTTCTTGGTGTTTTTTTAGTGTGTTAGTGTTTATTAGTGTGTTGGTGTTTTTTATTGTGTTAGAGTTTATAGTTAGTTTTTATTATTGTGTGTTGGTGTTTATTAGTGTGTGTTAGTGTTGATTGGTGATTATTTTTAGGTTTACTTTTTTTTTTTATAAACAATTTATTTGTAAGTCTGTGTGTGTGTTGTGTGTGTGTGTGTCTTTTCAATGTGTCTTATTATTCCACTACTTTTCAGATCCCCATAAACTAAACTGATCTTAAAGTAATTGAATTTAATAGTTGGCATTTATTAGTGTTTATTAGTGTGTTGGTGTGTATTTGTGAGGTAGAAGACGAAGTCAATCCATATTGAAACTGGCTTTAGTTAGAAAAGCAAAACCTTCTTAAAGTTCAGAAAAATAATGGGGACATGAGGTCAAGAAACCACATAGAGAAATAGGTGTTTCTGATTTAGATCCCCCACACATAGAGTGATGTTGGTTGTACGGCGGGCAATGCCTGGCCCGTTGAGTCTGCCATCTACGACCAAAATGTGAATTGGGGGGTTGCAGGGTAGCAAGGGAATTTTCAACCTCTTTGCAACTTGGCTATCGATGAGGTTAGTCCTGCCCCAGAGTCCAACTCGAATTGCAGTCGGCAAAGACAAACACTTGGCTGAGGAAAAAGAGTAAACAGGGAAACTCACATTATTATGACGCCGAGCTAACTTCAGTGGACATGAGGAGGAGAAATGTTTGGGACCAGAGTAGATAGAGGCATAGCTGCATAGACATTCTTGTGGCATCAGTTTAGCAAACCCCACCTGCATGGGTTGTACGTTTTCGGAGCTGGGAGCTGGGCTAAATAGTGGAAAAGTTCTCTGCATCGCATGAGGGCTGTTGCATAGCAGATTGTCAAACCGAACGGCTATTCCAATTTACTGTGAAAAAGTCCCAGAATCATCCCGGCAAGCAAGTTCAGCTTGTAAACGAGGTTGTAATCCATCCTAAACACAGACTTAAGAGACACCTCATTCCATCCGCTTTGTGCAGCTAATGTATGAAATTAAATTGAGTACTCCACAGCAGTCATATCACCTTGCTGTATTGGAAGTATCTGAGTGGAGACATCCAAACTCCCCACTGGATACTCAAACACCTACTTGAGCCTCCGCCATGAAATGATCTGCTAATGACGAAATGAGCGTATCAGAATCCCAGACTGCGGAGGCCCACTCAAGCGCTCTACCTGTAAGCAATGACAAAATGAAATCACATTTCTTACAGTTCTTACTGGGAAATGAGGCAGGCTGGTTCTGGAAAAGAATGCTGCATTGGCGGATGAACCCTTAGCACTGCTCAGACGTCCCGTCAAACTTCTCTGAAAAAGCGAAGAAGTCACAGATGAAGTCACAGTGCTGGGTGGCATTGGTGCTGCGGGTTGAGGTGCTTGCAGTTGAGCTAGCTGCTCCTGAAATGCGTGCAAAGCCAGTGCATGGTAATCCACCGTCACTTAAAGTCTATCAAGCGCCACTGGATGCGGTGTCGGCGAAATATTCTGTGAGGAAGAGGACAAAGTCGAATCCATAATGCAGATAACTGCCTTTATTTAGAAAATCAGGATAGTTTGGAAAAGTAGTCAAAGCAGGCAGAAAACGGTACACTGAAGTCAGAGATAATCCAAGCAAATAAATCCAAATTACAAACCAAAAACGAAAAACCAAAAGACAAAGCATAGATCAAAACCACTAGATAATACAGACAAAAGAAAGCTTAGTAAGTCACATGCAACAATACTTCGCAATGATTTAGCCAAAACGGCTAACTTATAAAGCTAACAAACATTCCGGTGACAACGCCCTCTGGTGGTTGGAGGGTGGAGTCGTGACAGTATTAGTTTGTGTTAGTTTGTGCTGGTATGCATTAATGTGTTTTGGTGTTTATTAGTGTGTTGGTGTTTATTAGTGTGTTGTAGTTTGTGTTGGTGTCCATTAGTGTTTGATAGTGTTTATTAGTGTGTGTTAGTGTTAATTAGTGTGTTAGAGTGTATTAGTGTGTGTTGGTGTGTGTTAGTGTTTATTATTGTGTGTTGGTGTGCATTAGTGTTTGTAGTGTTTATTATTGTGTTGGTGTTTATTAGTGTGTGTTGTTGTTTATTAGTGTGTTAATGTTTATTAGTGTGTTAGTTTTTATTAGTTTGTGTTGGTGTTTATTATTGTGTGTTGGTGTTTATTAGTGTGTGTTGGTGCGTTTTAGTGTGTGTTGGCGTTTACTAGTGTGTGTTGGTGTTTACTAGTGTGTGTCGGTGTGTTTTATTAGTGTGTTGGTGTTTATTCGTGTGTTAGTATTTATTAGTGTGTGTTGGTGTTTATTTTTATTTTTACTTTATTTTCCTTACAAACAAATTCTTATAAACAAAATCTGTTATTATTTTACTACTTTTCAGGTCCCCATAAACTAACCTGATCTTCCTTTAGATTAAAATCTAAGATCATTGACTGGATCTAAATCTAAATTAGAAATATTTAACACACACAGTGTTTTTAAATCGGTTTGTTGAAGTGAGTGTATTGTTTGTGTGCAAATGTGATGTTAAATTGTACTGTTTCTTTTTTTTCTCTGTGTATTTGGCTCCTTTCCTCAGATGAATATGTTAATGAGGTTACAGGAAGCTGCTTATTGCTCCAGTGCCACTCAGAGCTGTGACAGTGACAGTGCGAGTCACCATGACGATGTTCTAGACTCCTCCCTCGAGTCAGCCCTTTAAGCCCCCACCCCCTGAGGATCCAGGAATCTCTTTTGAAACAGATTCCACGCAACGCTTTGTTGTTTATTGACAAACAAACTTCTGGAAGTTCTTAACTTTAAGATTACTGTTGACTCTATAATAACTTTGACTCTGCAGTGCCAAAATCTGTTTACGTTTGTACGCCGAAAGCACAAGCGGGTTTGGTTTCATTTCTGTAAACCCTTTCGTCAACATTAACAAGTTCAGTCTCTGAATCCAAGCGCTCCACGGCGCTATGTTTGCTTTCAGCTTTATTCGACCACCTGCAGTTCCCTTTTCTCATAGCCGGAGGATTGTTGCATTAAGTGGAAGGAGGGGACGAAATGATGAGTCTGATGCTTCTCTGTTGCCTTAGATGTGCTGAAAACCGCGGAGTAAATTTTTTTCCGAATATGACGGAAATGTAGATAGATAAATCCCACGTTTGCATATTTTTATTTTTGTTACCTCGATTGTTTGAGTTTAGACATTCTAGGAAAACAGTTGCAAGTAAAATAAAATATATATATGAAATTTATGGTCCCAGTTGAACTGGGTTGAGCTGAACATTGGAGGACGAGCACAAGGAAGACAAGTTGCTTCGCTAGCATGCTGTTTTTACTTCTATCGTCTATATGTGTGTGTGCTGTGTGTGAGGTTCAAACTTTAAAGTCTTGCACATTTTTGTCAGATCCTTTTTATAAAGAGAAAAATAATATTAGGACGTGTTCACCAGAAAAAAATGTAAAGTTTATTATCATGCTTATGCTAAAGGCTAACATTGCTATCATCAACCACAACACTCAGCTTCGTTTATGCAGAAAATAATCTGCTTTTATAAAAAAAACTTTTAAAGTTTTTAAAGGGTTTATAATTTAAAAAATGTTTCCAGTTTAAGGTGCAGAAATGAAATCGGTGCTTTTATGAATTCACAAAAAACTTGAATTTCTAAAAATATAAACTTTAATATTTTTCCTTTGCTCCCAAAACGTCCTGTTTAATTTCCTTCTGTGAAACGTTTTTTTTTAATTTCTGCTGTGCCATCATTAAAAAGTAAAGTATGTATATATATATAAAAAAGATTAATCAAATCCCTTTAATGTGTAATTTTAAAATAAAAATCTTAAATGAATTAGATAAATAAACAGAAGATTAGGAGTAACTGAGAGGGTGCCAATACTCATGATTCAGATAGTATCATCACTACCTCAACTTATAGTGACATTAGTGTTCGAATAAAACAAAACTCTGATTTATTGACAGATTCAGAACAAAATTCAAATAAATCAGATTTCTAATAATAGAGATTGCTACACCTGCCCCTTTATAACACCTGCCCCCTCACTACACCTGCCCCTCACTATACTATAACCACTATACCTGCTCACTATACCTGCCCCTTCATAACACTACACCTGCCCTTTTACAACACACTGCCCTTCACAACAACCTGCCCCTAACTACACCTGCCCCCCACTACACTTGTCCCTTATTACACCTGCTCCCTCACTTCACACCTGTCCTAATCAGATTTCTAATAATAGAGATTGCTACACCTGCCCCTTCATAACACCTGCCCCCTCAATACACCTGCTCCCTTACTACACCTGCCCCTAATTACACCTGCCCTCTCATTACACTTGCCCCCCTTATTACACCTGTCCCTCATTTCACCTGCCCCTCACTACACCTGTCCCTCATTACACCTTCCCCTTATTACACCTGCCCCCTCACTACACCTGCCCTCTCACTACACCTGTGTTCGAATAAACAAACCTCTGATTTACTGACAGATTCAGAACAAAATTCAAATAAATCAGATTTCTAATAATAGAGATTGCTACACCTGCCCCTTCATAACACCTGCCCCCTTATTACACCTGCCCCCTAATTACACCTACCCCTCATTACACCTCCCCTTCATTACACCTGCCCCCTCAATACACCTGTCCCCTCACTACACTTGTCCCTTATTACACCTGCTCCCTCACTACACCTATCCTAATCAGATTTCTAATAATAGAGACACACCCGTCCCTTCATAACACCTGCCCCCTCAATACACCTGCTCCCTTATTACACCTGCCCCCTCATTACACCTGCCCCCTTATTACACCTGTACCTCATTTCACCTGCCCCTCACTACACCTGTCCCTCATTACACCTGCCCCGTCACTACACCTGCCCTCTCACTACACCTCCTCCTTTTTACACCTGCCTCCTCATTACACCTGCCCCTAACTACACTTGCCCCCTCATTACACCTGCCCCCCACCTTCACCTGTCCCCCATTATTACACCTGTCCCCTCACTACACCTGTCCCCTCATCACAACCTGCCCCTCACTACAGATGCCTTTCACTACACCAGCCCCCTTATTACACCTGTCCCCTGCATTACACCTGCCCCTTATTACACCTGCCCTCTCACTATACTTGCCCTCTCACTACACCTGCCCATCATTACACCTGCCCCTGCCCCTCTACTAAAGTTTTTAAAAATGTTTCCCAGATTTTACACAGGGAAAAGAAACATTACAGCATGTTTAGAAAAACATAGTGTATAAATCAAAAAATATCAAAATCAAAATATAAACAGATCTTAAAATAATCCTATAAAATTTTTATCTTTTTTTTCAACAGAGGAAATAAAACAAAATCAGTTAAATAGTAAAATGAGCTTTTAAAAATCAAACAACTGAAATAATAATAAGAAGAAGTTAAAGAAGCATCTTTAACTTTGTTTTAAAAGTCTAAGTGTTTTATTATTATTATTTCCTGATATGTTTACAAAAATCTTCAGATTCATTGTGCTAAAACCTGCAGGTGCTGATGACCTCTGACCTTTTCCTGCCTTGCCGATTCTTGGCAGCGTCTCTGTTTTTCAGTGTCCCTGCTTTAATGGTGTTTTTTTTACAGTGTAGGAAATTCGGTTAATTTGTAATATTTTTTCTGCTCAGTTTTTTTAACGATGTGACTAAATTCACTTCTCTTTATTTCGAAACTTGTTGTGGATTTAAAAGGTTTAATCTTTTTAGTTATTAAAGTTAATAAAAAGGTGCAAAAGGATGTGAAAGTTTCATTATTATCATGTATTATTATGTTTAATAATGTTTAAAATTTAGGGTTTTTCTTTACATGTTTAAATTTCCCTATTTAATAAATATCTTTTTAAATATTTAAAGTGAGTCATTATTTCCCATGATGCACTGCAAAGTCTTTTGCTGTAAAATTGCTGTAAAAATAGAATAAAAATATAATCCTGCCAAAAACAATTCTAAAGTCTCGATTACTTTATTTCTCATTTTTAAATAAAATAAAAAATCTGGCATTTCATTTAAAATAATTAAAATTAAAAATACATAATAATAACAAACACACTGACGTCACGTGGATATTCTTGTCTTGTTATTTGTGTGTAAATGTTTTTTAGTCTGTACATTTGTAAGTAAGAGATAATGTACAGATGAATGACTGAAGTTTTGCTTCTCTGGATTTTTGTAATATTTGTAAAAACGGAATAAACTAGTTCGGTGTCACTGACGCGTCGAAGATAAAGGATAAAAGGGAATCGATCTCACAACCAACCGCTTTCACGTCGTCTTATACGCAGCAGCAGCTGGAATTGAGCTCCGACATCTGCATTTAAATATACACGAATTCAACAGTAATGAAAAGATTAAAAATATATAAATAAAACATTATATCAAAACACTTAACTTTATACATAAAACGTTTATATTTGGGTGTTTTTTTTTTTACATTTTACATGCATGCAGAATTTTTCACCAAATACTGAACTAACCTCTAACCGGTAATTCCTAATCCAAGTGTTGAAGTTTATCCCAGCTGTGTGTGTATATATACAAATATTAATAATATTTTCATTAAACACTTTTTGCATACATTCAATTTCTTTAACTTTTAATTATTGTTTTATTCCTTTTAAATTCTGTTACTAAATTCTATTGTACTAAATGTTAATTATAGTTGATTCTATATTTTATGGTCAATTATATTCACATTATTGTGAAAGTTCTACACGCGCTCCTGGTATTGTGCTGCATTTCCCTCTTGGCTCCAGCAGGGGAGGGCGTCACACCACAAACTACATTAAGTACCCAAGAAGAGTTTAGGCTGGGAGTTGGGTTAAAGTTGCGTGAGCTCTGCCTTGTGTGTGTGTGTGTGTGTGTGTGTGTGTGTGTGTGTGTGTGTGTGTGTGCATGTGTGTAACTTACTGAATGGATTTTCTGGGGGCGTGGTTTGTGTAAATCATTTGCATATTACCATGTAAAGTTTTTTTCATTTCGTCCACTGCACTTAAGATGTTTAACAATGTGTGTGTGTTAAATGATCTCTTGCTTTTAAACAAATCAATACTAAAATAAATCAATTGATTAATTAAAACAAAATGCTTCTGTTCTCTAAGTGTCCTTCACTTTGACATTGTGTCAAGTGACGACACTAGGGGTCATGTTTGGGAGCCCGGATTACCTCTGATGTATTGGAAAAGGCCAATGAAATTTGAAGAGCAGAATTTGCATAGCTGGTCACGCCCCGGACTTATAAACAGACAGATCGCGATACTGCTCATCCTTCTTTTTTCAGAACATGAAAGCAAATTCATGACAGCAGCAGAAGCAGCGTGTTTGCAGCAGCAGCAGCCAGAAATTGAGAATCATTTTAAAGCAGTTACATGTTTGCGTCACTGAAGCAGCGGTAGCACGAGCAGTGGTCTCTCCCTTGCGGCGGCGGCTGAACCAGAAGTGGTGAGAGGACCCCTGTGTGTGTGGGTGACAACTGCATCGATGCCTCAGCAAAATTCCTGTTTTCCTATGAGGGGCGCCTTGTTGGCTGAGAGACGTGTGAGATATGTCTTCTCGGCCGTGTGTTTCTGGGTGCAGTCAGCTCATCGTGTTCGCTGCCACGTCCGTCCCTATAGGCTTCCCAACCGTCCCTGACACTGTGCACCGGGTTCCCAGTCAGAGCCTAGAATGTAAGGCTATGTCAGTTGCAGCATCTAAGAGTGGGCTGTAGCTGTTCGAGGCTAATGACTCTAATAGCTGTAGCTGTTCGAGGCTAATGAACTCTTCGGGTGCTGGGCGTCAGTCAGAGCTTGATTTGTAGATAAGACTAGATTAGATTCAACTTTATTGTCATTGTGCAAGGTACATGTACAGAGCCAATGAAATGCAGTTAGCATCTAACCAGAAGTGCATAAGTGGCATAATTAAAATAACTAGCAGTGTATTAAATAGGGAATGTGTTTGATAATTACAGAGGCGGGTAAATAATGTACAGCAGGTGCAGTAGTGTGTATATATGGTATATATGTTATCTATAAGTATGATACGGTTATAGCAGGCGAAGAATGACATAATGGGTATATACATATGGATATGCACATATATACAACTAATTGTATGATACAGTAAATACAGAGTAAATATGGGTGGAATATACAGAAGTGTATTATAGATTGTGGATGTATTAAACAGTAATAATGATAAAGTAGTGCAGAAAGTACAGAAAGTGGCAGTGCAGTTGTAATTAACACTGTATAATTAGCTGTTTAGTGCAGAAACAGCCACAGGAAAGAAGCTGTTTTTCAGTCTGAGGCATTTTTATGCTCTGAGGCATCGCCCTTTGCAGGAACCTTTTTTGTATATTCTCCAGGGTGGGTAGCTGAGTGCTGATGATTCGTTGGGCGGTTTTCACCACCCTCTGAAAGGCTGTGCAGTCTGAAGCAGTGCAGCTGCTGTAGCATACTGAGATGCAGTTTGTGAGGATGCTCTCGATGGTACTGCGGTAAAGTTCTTTAGTATCCTGTTGATTAGATGGGACTTTTTAAGTCTTCTCAGAAAATATAGGCGCTGTTGTACCTTTCTGACCAGGAAAGAAGAGTTCAAAGACCAGGTAAGATCCTCAGAAATGTGGAGAAACTTGAGGTTAGGTACACAATGAGTGTGATTGCCAGCTCATCTAAAATCCACAATGACCTCTTTTGTCTTCTTAGTATTAAGTTCCAGGTTATTGTCCTCACACCATGCTACTGGGTGCTGGATCTCCTCCCTGTAGGCCGTCTCAACGTTACCTCTGATCAGGCCTACCACCGTGGTGTCATCTGCAAACTTAACAATGCTGTTCGAGGCATAGACAGGTACGCAGTCATGGGTGAAAAGGGAGTATAGGAGAGGGGACAATACACATCCCTGGGGAACCCTGGTGCTGATGGTGAGATTGGAGCCGGTGACGTTATTCAATCGAACAGACTGTGATCTGTTCGTAAGGAAATCCAGGGTCCAATTGCAAAGATGTGTGCTGATGTCGAGCTGTTCCAGCTTCAAGGTTAACTTAGAAGGGCTAACTGTATTAAAAGCTGAACTGAAATTGAGCATCCTAGCAGAATGAAGTACTGTGGAAATAGCATCCTCAGTTGACCTATTTGGGAAATAGGCAAATTGGTAAGGGTCCAGGCTGGGTGGCAGCTTTAAGATGGGTGAGGACCAGTCTTTCAAACCACTTTGCGATGGGTGAGTGCGACTGGTGACTCTGTTTTGCACATAGGCGCCATTTTCCCTTTTTTCCTAGTGATAGCCTGTATTCCCTGCCACATGCGTCGGGGGTCAGCACTGTTTTCACCACAATACATGTGAACTCACGTCTTGAATGATCAGGTATTCAAGATCAGCAGAGCAGTGAGAAGAAACAGTGACAGAGACAGTGCACCATGTTTTGTTTACATAAATGTATAAGGCTCCTCCTCTGTTCTTACCTGTGCACGCTGCTTCTCTATCCGCCCTGAAAATAGTGCGTCCCTCGACCTCCAGCGCGCTATTTGGAATGCCGGTGTTTCCGTGCAGACCATAATTTTGCAGTCCATTATCAGTCTCTGTGTGAGGGTCCAGATACTAAGTTCAACCAGTTTATTCGCCAGGGACCGAGCATTGGTGAGGAAAATACTAGGAATCGCTGTCCAATGTGGGTTTAGTTTCAGCTTAGCCCGGATTCCTCCGCGTTTTCCTCGTCTCTGTTTACAGCCTCGGCGCCGGACAGTTCCGCTCGGGATAAAATCCTCGCTGTGTTGGGGCTTTCTAAGCTCTGGTGGTATCTGGTCAAGTTAAAAATAAAGTCCGAAATTGAGTTTGTGCAGATGTGACCAATATTCAAAAGTGATTGTATGTCGTATGATATACTCGCATGACAGAATTGCGGATGCCGAGATGGCAGCCGTACTAACTTGGGCAACCAAGGCCATAGAGCTGCTTTGATGTCCTTCACCCTGCCACGAGCGATCAAAACTGGACAATTAGTTCATAGGCGCCGGTCGTGCCTCTAAGCCGCACCTGCCCCCAGTTCCTTTACTCCCGGAAGTACACTAACTAAATTGTGGAATGTTCTGTTTTCGGTAAGGTCCCAGTGTGTTGGAATCCTGGCTCTCACCTCCCATGAGGGGGGGCGAGTGAGGGGGTGCCAGGACAATCAGGTGAAGAGGGCTGTTGTGGTGCACTAGTCAGCCAGCACTTGAAGGGGCCACCCCAGACTCCTATCCAAGGCATGTAAGTTTTCTTCGGCCCTTCTGGTGAAGGCTTACTCTGCCTCTGAACAGGCTGGCTGACATGTGGGAGGTAGAGAAAGTTCGCTTTCTCAGTGTCCCGATTTCACCAGGTAGTTTGTTTGGGAACATTGTGGGAAATTTCTCCTAGCAATTCTCTGTGGTAAAAAAGCAGACGGAGGTTATAAGCCACATCCTGCCTCGACAGTAGGGGAGCGCTAGTGCCGAAGACAGCCCCCTGCGAAGGCTGCAGCGGCCTCAGCACAGCCGGGCTTTAAAGTGCTTCTGACACTCTCATGGGCTCCTCAAGACCATTCGGCAATTCAGTTTGCCAGACGCCAGCCTAGGTTCAGCAGCATTCTCGACACCTTTATCCGAGTTGAGAGTGCAGCTGCCCTGCTTGCGGAGGTTAAGTACTTTCTCCAGAAGACGCAATTAAGTCTGTCCCCCGAGCTGAGATGAAGTACTTTATTGTACCCAAGAAAGGGGGGGGTGCAAACAGGTTCCCATTCAAGATGCAAACTCTTAGTCATATGACATGCATAAAGCCCCAGGTCCCAGATTTATGGCTGTTGACACAGTAATTTGCTCTGGTCACCTCTCTGCATGCCGTGGTGACGAGATACATAGCAGACTGTCATCAATTAATAGCTGGATGTCTAAATGTTGCCCGCAAAATAACATAGTTTTTATAGACAATTGGAGGAGTTTTTGGGGCAGACCTGACCTGAATAAAATAGATGGTATTTATCCCTCCTGGGGTGTTGATGCTCTTCTGTCCAGAAATTTGGCAAATAGTCTTAGAGTTGCCACTTGACTAACTGGAGCCCAGGTCAGGAAGCAGATAGTCTGGCTAAACCATCCATCTGCTTGCCGCCTCACCTCACATTCCGCACAGAATTCAGTTCATAAACAGCACATAGAGACTCTTAGAAGATATCACACTATGGAGACTGTGTCTGTTCCCCAAACTAGAAAATACAATAAGCATCCAAACCAGCTTAATCGAAACAATTTAATCGATGTTCAACAAATAAAAGATTTATGCAACACAGAGAAACAAACAATAAAGTTTGGTTTACTAAATATTAGGTCCCTTTCTGCGAAAGTGCTTTTTATGTTTTTTTATAACAATATGATCACTAGTTATAATCTAGATGCGCTCTGTTTGACAGAAACCTGGCTAAAACCAGAGGATTATGTTATTTTAAATGATTCTACAACCCAAAATACTGTTATAAACATGAGCCGCGTCCAAAAGGTAAAGGCGGAGGGGTTGCATCAATTTATAATAATATTTTCAGTGTTTCTCAGAAAGCAGGTTTTAGGTGTAAATCATTTGAAGTAATGGTGCTTCATATAACATTATCCGGAAAAATAGATGCTAATAATAAATCTCCTGTAATGTTTGTACCGGCTAATGTATACAGGCCACCAGGACACCATACAGACTTTATCAAAGAATTGAGTGATTTTCTAACAGAGTTGATGCTGGCTTCAGATAAAGTCTTATTTGTTGCTGTTTTTAATATCCATATTGAAAATGACAAAATGCTCTGCGATCAGGGTTTCTAGAGATCCTGAACTCTATTTCAGGTCCTACTCATAATAAAATCATACACTGGATTTAATACTCGCACATGGAATTGATGCTTATGACGTTGAAATATCATTTTCTTATCCTGTGCAAACTTAATATAGCTAAAACACTAAATTCTAAAACCTTTTACAAGTATGTAAGAACCATTACTTCTACTTCTACTGTTTTGTAAGTAATCTTCCTAATTTATCCAAATTTTCCAGCATATCCAATAGCTCAGAAAAACAAGGGAGGATAGTAACCTGTCCTACAGAAATGCATTAAAACTGCTAGATCTGATTACTTTTCATCTCTTCTGGAAAAGAACAAACATAACCCTAGGTATTTATTCAATACGGTGGCTAACAAAGCATCAACAGGTGTCGACATTTCCCAACAGCACAGCAGTGATGAATTTATGAATTACTTTAATTCTAAGATCGATACTATTGGAGATAAAATTGTGAACAGGCAGCAGACAGCCGCAGTATCGCATTAGATAGTGCGCCATAGATCCCCCGAGGAACAATTCCACGCATTCGTTACTATGGAAGAAGAACTTTAAAAACGTATTAAATCATTTAACCCAACAACATGTATGGCAGACCCAATTCCATCTAAGCTCCTAGAAGAGGTAATTCCTGAAGTCATATGTCCGCTTCTGAATATAATTAATTCATCATTGCCATTAGGAAACATTCCCAAAACATTTAAACTAGCTGTTAGGCTGCTTAAAAAAACACAACTTGATCCTAAAGATCTAGCTAATTACAGATTGATCTCAAAAAGTTGTATCTTTACAACTACATTTTTTCTTAGAGAAAAATGATATTTATGAAGAAATTCCAGTCAGGATTTAGATCCTGTCACAGTACTGAGTCTGCTTTAAACCTGAGTTCCAAATGACCTGCTGCTATCAGCTGATAATGGTTGTCTCTCCCTATTAGTGCTACTGGACCTCAGTGCTGCATATGACACTGTCAACCACAACATTTTTTAAAATCGATTATAAAACCTTGTTGGCATCAGTGTAAGTGTGTTAGCATGGTTTGAATCTTACTTATCTGACCACCAACAATTTGTAGCAGTAAGCGAAGAGGTATTATATCGCTCGCAATAATGTATGGAGTACCCCAAGGCTCAGTTCTAGGTCCGTTACTTTTACACTTTACATGTTACCCTTGGGAGATATTATTAGGAAAGATGGTGTTAGCTTTCACTGCTATACTTATGACACTCTGCTATATATTTCTTCACAACCTGGTGAAACTTACCAATTTGAAAAACTAACTGAATATATAGCTGATATAAAAACTAGATGACAAATAATTTCTTATTGCTGAATCCTGAAAAACAGAGCTGTTAATTATCTGCAATAAAGCTTCTGCCTCTAATAATCTAAGTCACTTCCTAACACTTGATGGCTGCTCTGTGAACCCTTCATCGTTAATTAGAAACTGTGCTTTTTGACAGTAAGCTTTCCTTTGAGAGACACATTTCCTGCATTTGTAAAAATGCATTTTATAAATTTTAAAAAATATATCTAAACTACGACCTATGCTCTATAGATTTTTTTCTCTTTTATTCGTTTCTGAAACTCCACAGCTTTGTTCCTCCTTGGTTATTTTCTGCAGTTGATCATACTGAAGGTTTCGGTAATGCCATGAAATCATTATTGATAAGACCGTGCGAATTCATCGTGAAAGCAGCAGCTGTGTGTGAATGACACGCAGACCGTGTGATAAACTCTACAGTTTACTGGCAGGTGAAATTACAGCTCTTTCACACTGCTGCTGAGAATGCTGGCGTCCCGGCACACGCACATACGCCCATATACAAAGTGCAGAGAGCTTCAGAGCTTCTGGTGTGCTACAATAAGGAATTTCCACTGAAGCTATATGTGGAAAATTACAGGGTGCTGAATGTGTGAGTGACTTGATTGTGAGCGCCCACGCTTTAACACTTCGGAAATGGGAGGGAGAGGCACTAAGTATTGATCAGAATTCTGTACATGCTTGTTTTGGAGTTAGCACTTCCTGAAGTATTGATTGTATTACATTTAACACTAAAAACTGAAGCATTGTGGGTAGTGGTGGCTCATGGTTAAGGTGTTGGATTACCAACGCAAAGGTTGTGGGTTCGATTCCCAGCTCCACAAAGCCACCACTGTTAGGCCCCTGAGCAAGGCCCTTAACCCTCAGTTGTATAACAAGGAATATTGTAAGTCGCTCTGGATAAGTGCGTCTGGTAAATGTATAATTAACGTAGAATTTTTTATTCCATGAAACATTAATAAAATTGATGGTACTAATTCGGTTGGTATTGATGGAGTAAATGGTTATGCTGGTGTTAATGGTACTAATAGTGTTAATGGTATTGATGGTGTTGATGGTATTGATAGTGTTTTTGGTTTTAATGTTGATGGTCTGATGGTGTTAATGTTAAGGTGTTGATGGTGTTGGTGCTGATAGTGTTGATGGTGTTAATAGTGTTAGTGGTGTTGATGCTGATGGTGTTAATAGTGTTGTAGGTGTTGATGGTATCTGCAGTGTTCATGGTGTTGATGTTAATAGTGTTTGTGGTGTTGATGGTGTTAATGTTGTTAATAGTGTTTGTGGTGTTAATGTAGATGTTGATGGTATCTATAGTGTATATGGTGTTGATAGTGCTAATAGTGTTGGTGCCGATGGTGTTTATGGTGTTAATTGTGTCGGCGGTGTTGATTGTGTCGATCCTGTTAGTGCTGATGGTTTTGGTGGTCTCAATAGTGTTGATAGTGTTAATATTGTAGGTGTTGATGGCGTTAATAGTGTTGATAGTGTTGGTGCTAATGATGTTGATGGTGTTAAAAGTGTTAATGGTGTTAATATTGTAGGTGTTGATTGTTTCTACAGTGTTGGTGTTGATATTGATGGTGTTGATGTTGATAGTGATGTAATGGTGTTTATATCAGTGATATCAATCAGCACTTAAAATCTGATTATTGTTGTTAAATAATATTATTCATTTCTCTGATTTAGGTTTAGATGAGGAGCCTCTCTCTGAGTGAGTTTCTCAAGCTTTTTCTTTAGATCAGAAAAGAAGCGATTAGAGTCGACACAAAGCCTGCAGCTGCAAGGGAACACAGCGTACTGTGCTGTGGAATGGACAAAAGTAATGGAACCCTTTATTATTAGGATTTAACCTGCTTGCGTGTCTGCTAACACAATGCTGACAGTATTACATGCTGTCTGAACACTGACATTAACACCACAGAGCAGAGGCAGAAACACAAAAGTAGATTTTTTTTCCTCTGTCACACAGTTAGTCTTCTAAGTGGAATGGTTAAACCTGTACGTGTTAGCAGCTTGCACGCTAGTCAATGCTACAAAACCCGCATAATGGAACACTTTTCTATGAATAGGTGTTTGGGTTTGGCTTTTAGACGAGTGTATGGATGAGTGTATGGATAACTGTTAAAATTAGTGTATGAACATTTGTATGGACGTGTGTTTCGACAAATGTTGAAATGAGTGTTGGGACGCGTGTATGGACAAATGTTGGGACGAGTGTATGGATGAATTTTAGGGAAAGGGTTTTGACGAGGGTTAGGATGAATCTTGGACAATTGTTGGGATGAATGTTGGAACGAGTGTTGGGGCAAGTGTATGGACGGATGTTGGGACGAGTGTATAAGCAAATGTTGGGACGAGTGTATGAACAAATTTTGAAGTGTTGCTACAAAATATGCGTAGTGGAACACTACACATGTTTAGACGATTGTATGGATGAGTGCATAAATGAGTGTATGGATGAGTGTGTGGATGAGTTTGTGGATGGGTGTATTGATGAGTGTGGGGATAAGTGTTGGAATAAGTGTATGGACGTTTGTATGGATGGGTGTTGGGACAAATGTTAGGACAGATTTTTGGGACAAATGTTAGGACAAATGTTGGGATGAGTTTCGGGACAAGTGTTAGGACGAGTGTATGGACAAATTTCAGGACGAGTGTTGGGAAGAATGTTGGGACAAGTTTTGGGACGAATCGAGGGATAAATCTTGGGACGAATGTTGGAATGAGTGATGGGACAAAAGTTTGGACGAATGTTTATAATTTGTCAGGCCACGCCCACAAACAGTAAAATGTAGTGTAATGATGACGCAGCACTGAGGCATTAATCTGAGTTAAAAAATCTTTAACCTAAGTTTCCAAATATTTTATTTAAATTTAACACCACAGAAAAATATTTTTATCCGTTTTTTATTTTTTTTTACTTTGTAACATGCAGTATCAGTAATGATTATCAGAGTGTTTGTCGGTGTCTGTGTGAAAGCTTTTTATAACAACAGATCAATTAAGAGACAGAGACACCGAATTACTTACAACAGCACTACTAATATATTACCTCTAACCAGACACCACTGCTAAGCACTGCAACTGAACACTGGATCGAAACATAATGTATAAAACAGTGACTAAACACTGAGAATGAACAATGCATCTAAAGATTATATTTAAACACCACAACCAAAAATGTATAAATCCTGCGACTAAACACTGCGACCAAACACTGCCAATTAGGGTCAGTGTCTAGAGTCAGTGTTTGGATGAGTGGATAAGTGTTTGTGGTCAAAGTTTGGATCAGTGTTCAGTGTTTGAATTCAGTTAAGTCAGTTTTTGTCTAGGTGTTTGTTGACTGGTGTTCTTGTTTTGTTGTTTGATGACCATTGTTTTTGCCTTGGTGTTTGTTGACTGGTGTTTTTGTCTTGGTGTTTGTTAGCTGGTGTGTTTGTCTTTTTGTTTTTTGACGGGTGTTTTTTTTGTGTCTTGGTGTTTTTTGACTGGTGTTTTTGTCTTGGTATTTGTTAACGAGTGTTTTTGTCTTGGTATTTGTTGATGAGTGTTTTTGTCTTGGTGTTTGTTGATGAGTGTTTTTGTCTTGGTGTTTGTGACTGATGTTTTTGTCTTAGTCTGTCCAGGTTTCTAACCTTATTTTTGTAGGTAGATGTTCTCTGCGTAGCTTGATTAGCATGATGGTGTGTTTTTTAGTTTTTGTTTTTGAAGTGTTTATTTTTGAATTAGCTCTTTCTGGCTCTTTCTTTTCTTAGGCCATGGCTCTGTGGAGGAAAGGGTAGTTTTGAAGGGCACGATGGAGGGTACAGCTGGTGTTAATGGTGCCAGACATTAGCCAACACAGGCAGTCAGATGATGCTAAGAAACCTTCTGTCCTCCGAGGAGATACACTCAGACGCACTGTACTTTTACTTTGTTTTTGTACCTTCCTCACATTCTCATTGTTCTTTCTTCTCATTTGGACAAAAGCTACTGTTCTGTAAACACTTTTCCAAGACAGCCAAAACATTAGATTCGACCTGTAGTTAACTTTGTGTACCCACAGTAAAATGTAAAACACACCTAATTTTTAGAAGGTTAAAGATTTAATGTTCAGCCAACTGCAGTTGTGGACCATAAACCAGACGCTGTTCTGGGATTTCATTGTTTTGATCCTGCATTGTCTGAGCACAACACTGCTATTAACACTTCCTCGCAGCTTGTACACAGACAGAGAGAGTGAAATAAGTGGGACGGCATCTGATTACCGCAGTTTAGCCTGGCAATGATAAACTCAAGTAATTACTGAAAGCATTCAGTCAAACTAATAAACATCATTACAACTTACAAAGAGATTCAGCCAGAAATAAAATCTGTAGTTAAAAAACATCAGTAAGCTGAAACAGGAATTAGGATGAGATGGCTGAGAGAAATTTACGTCTCCTAAAATGCCTCAAAATCAGAATGTCAAGTTGCTTTAAAATAAATGAGGGTCATTATTTTCAGCAACAAATAAAAGCTATTGAAGCTGCCACTTGACCTGAAGACTTTAACACCTGGACCATAAAATTAGAACATTATTTTTCTTTTATTCCTTTTAAAATTCCTGCTTTTGTCTTTACTTTTCATACTATTGTAAACCTACAGAGTTTAAAATTTAAATTTAAATTTAATGGAGCTCTCAGTCTTTGACCTCATAAACTAGCATTTCCATTTATAGACATTAGTATACCAGAGCGACTTACATTCTTCTTAGTATACAACTGTCCAGTTGAGGATGTAGGTCTTGCTCAGGGTCCCAGCAGTGTCCGCTTGCTGGGAATTAAACCTATGATCATCCAACAACTTAACCACTGAGCTACCAAAAAGACCTAAGTATGGGATCTACATTCAGGTCTGGGGGAGCTTGTCTCGTTAATAGCTTAAAGAAAAATGAAGGAAACACAGGTGAGTAGGTTTTGTGGACACGTGAGGTAATTTGGAACATCTCATCCTAACCCTCTTGCAAGACCTGCTTGGTAATCCTTCCCTCTAATACATGTAGGAGCACCATGTTTAGTGTTTTTGTGGGGTTGTTTGTAAATAATAACAACCAAACTGAACTTAACAAACATTTTTATTTTTAACACTGTCAATGATGTAATTTTACTCCCTCTTTATTACTACAGCAAGATCAATAGAGGAGTCTGAAACTGAAAGAAAGAAAGAAAAAATACATTTAATAACTGAATAAACTGTGCTGTCTTACGTTCTGTGGGATTTCCGTTTAAGCTTTTGGGTAAATGTGCAGTAAAATGGACTACAGGAAATATAATAATATTCGTTATCAGTAAAATGCTCCGGCATTGTTGACAGTCATCTGATCTTTTTTTCTCTTTCACACATTAAACCTGGCGCTATTGAATAAACGCATGCTAACACGTCTTGCTCTTTGTGTAGCTGTGAAATAAGCTGTCTCTTATTGCTTTTCTCTTCATCCCTCTATTGACTTCAGGCTAAACTTGAAGGTCAGGGTGTCATTATTGACTGTGCGTTCAGCTGGAAACACAGCCAGCACCACAGCATTAAGAGCTTTTCACACACCAGCTCAGGTATTGCTCGCGGCTCCACCTGCCAATTCCTGCTTGTTAAATTAAAGGTCAGAATTTCCTCAGATACTTTTTATACTATATGGGTAAGAAATTGCTCTTTTTCTCCAAGATGATAACAAGCAATTTACACTCACATACATTAATGCCTACTTTTTATAAGCACTAGATTGTTAGCAAGCTAATTTTCTCATGTCAACTATAGATAAATGTAAAGTTTTATTTTACATTTTTTTAATTTTACATTTTTTTAATTATTAAAGGATAATAAAATAACAAAACTATAACTGGATTATTAAGACAAAAAACATAGCTTGATCTTTTATTTATTTACATTTTTAAACTTCTTTTTTTAAGTCATTTAATATCAGCTTTTTTTGCTGTTTTTATTATTACTAGCCAGTTTTGGCAAGCTAGCTATAGCTTATATATATATATATATATATATATATATATATATATATATATATATATATATATATATATGGTACGCTGTTTAGCAGCACTAGATAAATTTTATGCTTGTTATCATACGATGATAATTGTTGCAAAACAATGAGGAGAAAAACAGAAATAAGTTATATTAATGTAAACTTTTTGGAGAGGAAGTTAGTTTAATTTAACAAACTAACCAACTAATTAAATTTGTGTTTTGTGGTGAAGTAATATTTGTTGTTGGTGTGCTGAATTGTGGTAAAAAGTGTTATTTAAAAGTGACAATACAACAATTTCTTGTAATCAGGAGAAAAAAACACGTTCATGACCTTCAAACTGACTCGTTAGAGTTATAAGAGTTATAGCTGTCGAGCGCACAAGATGTGCAGTCGTTTTGTAACGATATTAAGGAGAGCTGGTTAGCGGTCTGAAACGTCCTGAAGGTCAATGGCTGCTGTTCGATTATGTCATTTTAATTAATTGGAGTTTGGGCTATTGATGAATGTTGCAAGGACAGATGGCAATCATGGTCTTGGAGGAAACTTGCTGCACCACACACACACATACACATGCCCTTGCTTGTTAACGTCCTTCTTTTGTGTCTGAAAGCTAATTTGCATAAAATGTCTTTTTTATCTTGGTAAGTTTTATTAACGTGACATTACCGCCTGAAGTGACCAGAGGAAAGGACTCCTGCTGGAGGAATTCAGAGGGAAGAAAGGACTGATTAAAAAAAATCCTGCGATGCTGAGAGTTAAAGAGGAAAGACGTTCATCTCCTTCTTTCTTCCCCCCTCCTCTCTCCCCCCTACTCTCTCTCTCTCTATCTCTCTCTTTCTTTCTCTCTCTTTTTTCTCACTCCTTCCCCATACTCTTTCTTTCTCTATCCCTTAACCAGGATACCACATGATTCCCTGCAGGTTTCCACATAATAACGTCAGCTTCCTCTATTTCTCCCTCCCTCCCTTTCTTACACACACACACACGCCACCACTCCCTGAAGTGTCTCCTCCTACTCATCTCCCCTCTCTTCTCGTCCTCCTCCGCTCTGTCTCCTCTGTCCTCTCGGTACATCATCTGAACGGACGTGGTAAGCTGCCTCACTTCTTTCTTCTCAGGTAGGGAAATAAAAAGCATTTCTTTTCTTAACAGCTTGTTTTTATTAGAATGCATAATATAATATAATATAATATAATATAATATAAATATAATATAATATAATATAATGAAATTATAAAAAGGGTGGAAAAAGTGATAAGTATCTAAGACTGTGAATCTCATACTCGTTTATCGCTCCGTTTCTCTTTCTGTTTCTCCTTTTTTCTCCTTTTTTTCTTTGTAAAAACTGAAGATTGTATCGTTCTTCCTCAATCTTTTTTCCTACACACTCACACACAATTTGATGAATTCAGTCAAACAGAAGTGACGTGTAAAAATCTGTAATACTATAAAACAGAAGAAAGGGTGGAGTCAAGCTGGGTGTGTGCTGGGTTTTAGTATAGCGTTTTAAACTGCAGAAAATATTGGGTCAGGTAGGTGTAATACCTGATATGTATAATTACTATTAGCCAATGACATAAAAACATTGGTCATAAGTTCAGGTGGCGTTGGTTTGTAAAGGTTCAGGTGGGGTTGGTTTTGTAAAAGTTCTGGGGAAATTTGGTTGTAAAGGTTCAGGTAAATTGGTTTGTAAATGTTCATTCGGGTTTAGTTTGTCATAAAGGTTCAGGTGAATTTGGTTATAAAGGTTCAGGTGGAGTTGGTTGTAAAGGTTCAGGCGAATTTGGTTGTAAGGGTTCAGGTGGGCTTGGTTGTAAATTTCAGGTGTGGTTGGTTGTAAAGATTTAGGTGAGGTTGGTTGTAAAGGTTTAGGTGGGATTGGTTGCAAAGGTTTAGGTGGGGTTGGTTTTAAAGGTTCAGTTTGGGTTAGTTGCAAAGGTTTAGGTGGGGTTGTTAGATGGTTGGATGTAGTTGTTGGTGGTAATAGGTCACATGGTAGGGGTTTAGGTGAGATTTTTTTTGATAGTTAACATTAAAAAAGATAGTGAACATTGAAATGGTTGAAAATGATTTCTAATCTGATTTACTGAATGTGTAATGTTTAGCAATAAAATAAACTAAGCATAGGTCAGTTTGTGTGTGTTTGATGTAAGTATAAATGTTGCAAACACTAATGCATGATTTTATTTTATTTCATAATTGATATTATTTATTTATTTATATTTATTTACACATTTACATTTATTTTAGTTACCTGCATTTTTTTTTGTAAGCTATGCTAGGCAAACCTTAATATACTTTAAGTTGGTATTATAAGTTTTTGTTGTCCACTGTCAAGATTTGTCAACTAAAATAGTTGAAATTGATACTAAAATAGGAAATCATTATTCAGTGAAGAATCATTTGTTTACAAGACTTCTTGGTTTGAAGCTTGTAGAAATTAAAATAATTTTTTGATTTAAAGCTTTTTTTTATTCATTCCTTTATTTTAAAAAATTATGTAACATTGTTTTATCCAAACAGGCACAGTGCTCAGTCTGTAGTTCTCATTCATATGAATTATTAGCATGAGAATAAACTGAATGTCTGAGCTGGAGAAGAGTTATGTGTGATTGATAGGGTGGAGGATACACAACATAGAGAAATTGATGGTGTGTGTGCGTTTTTGGGTGGAGGTGACAGATGTTGTGACCCGAATAAATCATACGGTCTCTTATTAGCCTTGTTAAATATCCATTACTAATAGGAGGGGATATGGGATTGTGTGTGTGTGTGTCTGCGTGTGTGTGTGCGTGTGTGTGAGAGAGAGTGTGCCTGCACATATGCATGAAATGAAAAAGTGAATTTCTGCCACATCGCTTTTACTTTCATCAGCGTGTGGTCAGTCGGAAACTCATAGCATAGAATAGAGAAGAGGGCAGACTGAAGGCGTGGAGTCACTGTTAAAACCACACCTCAAATTACACGCCTTACTTTAAATTCATTTTCTAAATTGTGCAAGTAAGCGCTGCCAATCAGAATGCAGAATACATTTAACTCAATCTTCAGATAAAAAAGTGCTGATGATAATATTATTATTATTTTTATAGTTATTATTATTATTGTTATTACAGTATGTATACAAGGGTTTTAAACAGTGGTGTAATTCACTCTGTGCTTTTCGTTGACATTGCTAAGCAAAAAGAAATCCGGGGAGAGAGAGAGAGAGAGAGAGAGAGACAGGCACACACACACACACACACATTGCGGTGTTGCCATAGCAGAAACATACACAAACCATTATTTTCATGTGATCTCATCATCTCTTTCTTCTGGCTTCGGCACTGAATATTAGTAAAAATTTAATTAATTAAGTTTATATATTTATTTTTTGTTTGTCCTGTAACAATAATATATTAGTAATAATAATAATAATAGTTATTATTATTATTATCGTTTTTGTGGTAAATACATTTTTAGTCAATTACATTTATAATAATAAACACTGTGTGTGTTTGTGTGAAATAATTTAATAATTTAACTACATAAATTATAGAAATAAAAGCTCCATAGTACATTGTAGGCCACACCCATTCATTAACATTTTATTTTAGGTTTGTCTGTCTGTCTGTCTGTCTGTCTGTGTAAAATAGCTGTTTTCTTCTGCATTATATGTTGTGCTGTTCTCACAGTTCGAGAATACATTTTTCTGAGGATACTCACATAATTAATTATTGGGAAAGGACATTTTCAATCTTTATTTAATCTAATAACAAAAAAACGTCACACCACACAACCGACACACCCCACTGTTAAAGTTGTGGGGACAACACCAACATCCCAGAATGCACTGTGGCTCTAAGGACAACACAAGGTACAGAATCATAGGACAGATACAGTAAATCAGTAAGAGAGTGAGACAGGTTGAAATGAAGAACTGCTGAAATGTGGCTCGGACTCTCAGTCCTGATTTCAGTGTGTTTAATCAGATGATCCCTCAGAACTTCATCAGGAGTCCAAATCCTCCAAACCTCCAGATGAAAATGATTAGACTTGATTTTGAAAGACAAATGCCACTGCATGCATAATCCCGCGATTTAGAGTTAATGTTCTCTGTGCAGAAGTAGCACTGGTGATGTAATAAAGGATCTCATCTGACAATGTGACTGATCATCAGACAGAAATATGGGAACTTCCAGAGAGCAATAAAAAAAAAGTCGAGAGCCTTAATTATGATCACTTGAGGAACTCTAATGAAGTCATCTGGAGATGGCTTAAGATTTTATGTTACAATAAGCTGCTCTTGGCAAATTCACCAGAATGAAGTTGATTGGTAGACAATAACTGTCTGTTCAAGTGAACCATAACAACATACAACTGTACATACTCACCATATATATATATATATATATTCATTTATATTGATGCAATCATTTTAGGACCAATAAAAGAAACTTGAAGAAAACATTTTCACGTGACTTTCAAAGACCTTGAATGCCTTCAGATGGTCTAGTTTGTATTTGAACCATAAATATCCTCACTGTGGGAAGGCATCAGTAACCTCAGGGTGGCAGCAGGTAGGCTCTCCTTCTTTCGTTGGTCCAGATATGATTTGCAAGGACTACGTAAATTAAGGAAGAGAAAAGGAACGGTTGGAAAGGATGTGAACAATGAGTGTGTGTGTGGTGTATGGTAAAGTTTAACTTTTATGCTTTTGAAAAACATGTGGAATTCAGGGCAAATTCTATGGTAGAACGCCTGTAAGAGCTGGGCTTGAGTTAAATCCCTTGTTCCATCTGAGTGCTGCAGTTACCCTCCGATGCCAACATTTTTGTTTGTTTCCATGGAAACCATTTTCTTCCTACCATCTCTCTCTCTTTCTCTCTCTCTGTCTCTCTCATGGGTTTCCTCATTTAAAATGATCTAGTCGGTACTGTCCTGATTGAATTATTATTATCTATCTCTCTTTCTGTTTCTATCCCTATCCCTCGTCCATCTGTCTGTCTGTCTCTCTCTCTCTCTCTCTCTCTGCATCAGTTTTCAGGTTTGGGACAAGATGAGTGTTAAATCTGTATCTGGCCAAAAATTGGAGGCTAAACATGTCCACCCAGATTCACACAGACCACATAAACACTCATTATGTCTCAGCAGGCAGCAGGCTCCGGCCTTATGTCTTGCTGCCAGCCGGAATAAAGATGTACGATGGAGCGAGAAGGAGGAAGACAGGCAGAAAAAGTGAGACTCTGCAATTATGTAAAATCTAACAGGCGATTCTCACCAGTTCTGCAGAGGAGAAAGTTAAGAAAAAGAAAAAAATAAACTGATACAAAAGCATTTTTGATACCCGAAAAGAACATCAGAAAATGGCAGCAGGACAGTAGATTTCTCCTGCTATTTCTTTTTTTCTTATTTTTCTCAGAGTGACAGAAAGGTGGACAAAATGACAACCAGTCATTTGGTATCTCTAACATATTTTCTAGTTTTAATTTTCATCAGCTGTCTCTTAATGTAAATTAGTGAAGTGGTGGCTCATGGTTAAGTTGTTGGACTATCAACCCAAAGATCGTGGGTTCCATTCCCAGCTCAACCAAGCCCCCACTGTTGGGCCCCCGAGCAAGGCCCTTAATTGCTCAGTTGTATAAATGTACGTCGCTCTGGATAAGAGCGTCTGCCAAATGCTGTAAATGTAAATGTAAATTATACATATTCAATTACCCTTGCTGTTGATGAAGTAATTCTTTTGGAGCTGATTGAGGTACTAAAGTAATACTATTATTATTACTAGACTGTATTGAGGTTGTAAATTGCATCAAGGTTGAAGCGTGTATTAAGGTTGTAGATTGTATTGAGGTTGTGGAGAGTATTGAGCTTGTGGAGTGTATTGCGGTTGTAGGGTATATTGGGGTTGTGGAGTGTATTGAGGTTGTGGAGTGTATTGAGTTTGTGGAGTGTATTGAGGTTGTAAAGTGTACTGTGTATGATAGAGAGTGAAAAATAGCCTGCTGCAAAGAGAGCCTACCTTAAAAGAGGGGGGTTGTGATGATTCACCCAGTAACACAGCTACACACAGTGTCCTTGAAAAGAAATCCTCACATCCAAACACACATATACAATCAATAAAAAGCCAAACATATTTAGCCATCTACATATAAGAGTAATAAGAATGTGATGAGAGTAATGATAGAGTAACAATAGAGTGAAGAGCAAGATGAGTGATGAGTGAATAAGTAGAGAACGATAAGATGGTAATAAGGCGGTGATAACAGAGTAATAACAGGGTAATTAGATTAATGGTGAGAGTGATAAGAGTCTGACGAGAGTGTAAAAAACAGTGAGGAGAAGGTTACAAAAGCATAACAAGAGGGCAAAAAAGGTGATGAGAATGTTGACAGAGCAATAACAGGGTAAAAAGAGAGAGTAATGAGTGTGAAAGGGTGACAGGAGAGTGTGGAAAGGTGACAGATAAGTGATGAGGGTTACGGGGGAGTGACAAGAGAGTGACAGGAGAGTAATGAAAGTGGAAAGTGGCGAGAGAATGACGAGAGAATAAGGAAAGACGAGAGTGCACCAGAAGAATAAAGAAAAAGAGACTGGGGAGTGACGAGAGTGTGATGGAAGAGTAAAGGAGAAGGAGAAAGAAATGAGAAAGTGATGAGAGTGTGAGAGAAGAGTGATGAGAGAGTGAGAGAGAAATAAGAGAGTGAAAAGAGTGTGACAAGAGTGTGCTGGGAGTGTGAGTGAGGAATGAGAGAGTGACAAAAGTGTGATGGGAGAATGAAAGAGGAATGAAAGAGTGTCATGGGTGGAATGGGAGAGTGATGGAAGAGTGAGAGAAATGACAGAGTGATGAGAGTGTGATGGGATAGTGACTGGAGAGTGAGAGGGAAACAATAGAGTGACAAGAGTGTGGCTGGAGAGTGAAAGAGGAATGAGAGAGTGACAGGAGATTGGTAGAGGAATGTGAGAATGATAAGAAAGTGAACGGAGAGTGACAGGGATTAAGTGAGAAATAAGAGAGTGACGAGAGTGTGACAGGAAGGTGGCGGGAAAGTAAGAAACTGAGGGACGAGAGATAAATGACGTGTAAAATTATTTTACATGATAAAGTGTAAGTTAAATAAATTTCATTCAGAAGCTGAACATCTACATAAATCACTCGTGATCAGTAACTGAGCGCAAAATCATTTATGAGCCACTGAAGAGACACGCTGTCACCATGGAAACTGCAAAAATGATGAAGCTTCTCTTTATATTTTTCTCAGTAAGAACCTGAATCTGAATCTGAACACGAACCTAAAGCTAAACCTAAAACTAAACCTAAACCTGAACATGAACCTAAACCTGAACATGACCGTCAGGCAGTGCTGAACTCATTACAAACACTTTTATAACAGTATTTAAGTAAATTTTTCACATTTTTTAAAATATTTTTTTGAGTTTAATTAAACTTAGGTTCTCTTACTTTTTCGAAGAATTTTTCAAAACAACCTATTCAACTTCTCAATTTTTTACGAAATGTACAAAAAAAGCCCTAAATTTATTTGCTTTTAAGGTGTGATGTATTTGTTGGTGGATTAAATAATGCCCTTTTTAAAAAAAACAATCTTAAACTAATGCATTTTTAAGGGGTAAATAATGGTTTTATATATATTTTGTTGTTTATAAGATTTAATAGTCCAGTTTTTTTCTGTCTGACATTTAAGCAGGATTTAGTATCATTTGATTTACAGTGATTCTTTTTCTGTTTATTGATTTTGATTTAAGTTAAGTTTAAATCTTAATTTACATAAGAAAAAAACATTAGCTATTAAACATTTTTTTGCAGCTAAAAAAATGAAAATGTTAATAAGTTAGTAAATTTTCTTTTAAACTGACTGTGTTTATGAGGATAGTTCAATAATTCTGTATATATTTATAATCTGTTTAAGTTTAACATAAAAAAAACTAATCCGTTCAAACCTTTCCCCACATGAGTGATTTTGTAACTCTCTCCATGTGCAGCACTAAAAACATCCCATAATTTATGAATTTAGATCAACTTCTTAGATCAACACCACAATGGTTTAAAATCACATTTTAAACACTGAAATACATTCAGTGGACGTGCTTTTGACAGGTAGGATATGATTCTAAATCAACATTTTAATCAATCAATCAAAAGCAACCATTTTTGAACATTTGTGATCGAGATTTCAAACTCAATGCTACTGCAATTCTAGGTGGAAGGGACATACCCTCTCTTACCTGTCAATCACAGCAGGACCAGCCAACAGCTCAGGCTTTTGTGTTTCCTCAATGATGTGGTTAAATTGATGGAGATCTGATCTCATTCGCGTTCCTGCTGCTCCTCACTGATCTTTGATCTCTGATTGTTCATCACATGTTAAAGTCTAAACACTAAAAGCAGCAGTGAGGAGGTTGCAGTCCAGATAAAAGAGAGACACATAATGATCTCGGAAGCCTGACCCAGAACTGCCTGAAACTCAGACTGTGCAGGCGTGTGTGTGCATTTATTGATGCATTTATTACATTTACATTATTTATTGAGTCATGTAACCGGTCAGTGAAACAATTTCTCCTAGAGAAAAATGTTTTTCAATGCAGGTAGACAGACAAACAGTCAGAAAGTAGTCAGAAAGACATTCAACAACGAAAGACATGCAGACCTTGGTGGAAACACCATGACAGCACTGCTTGGTGTTTGAGTGGCAAAATGAATGTTGCTAATTGTGTGTAATGGTGAATGTTGGTGTGTGTGTGTGTGTGTGATGGTAAATGTTAAATGTTCGTGTTTTTGATGGTGAATGTTGATTTGTTTAATTGTTGGTGTGTGATGTTGGTGTGTGATGGTGAATGTTTGTGTCTGTGATAGTTAAGGTTTGTGTGTGTGTGATGGTGAATGTTGGTGTGTGTGTGTGTGATGATAAATGTTGATGTGTGTGATAGTGAATAGTGGTGTGTGATGGTGAATGTTGTTGTTTGTGATTGTGAATATTGGTGTTTGTGATGGTTATGGTTGGTGTAATGGTGAATGTTGTTATGTGTAATGGTGAATGTTAGTATGTGTGATGTGTGATTGGTGTGTGATGGTAAATGTTGGTGTGTGATGGTGATTGTTGGCGTATGTGATGTTAAATGTTGGTGTTCGATGGTGAATATTGGTGTTTGATGGTGAGTTTTGGTATGTGATGGTGAATGTTGCTGGGTTTGATTGTGAATGTTGGTGTGTGTGATGTGAATGTTGTTGTTTCTTTACATACTGCATAGGGAACAAAATAATTGTGTGTGGGTGTGTGTTTTTCCAGTCTGATTTTTCTATGAACAAACATGACAGCTCATTAAAATAAATCCAAATAAAGCACATTAATCCCTAAGGCCTTTATCATGCATTAGCACCACCGTTTCAAATCCTGTCTCCACCTCGATTCACTGGGGAATACACTATTATGTGTATTATATTCAAAGAGAAACACAAAAAATAATGGATAGAGACAGAGAGAGAGAGTGTGTGTGTGTGTGGGTGAGTGAGTGTGTATGTTTGTGTGTGTGTGTTAATGAATACCGACTTGGCTTTGTGGTGTTTATTGTAAATATCTTTTATTATCATAGAAGGTGACCCTAATGTTTTAGTAGTATTTTGATAACATTACATTGAGGAGTGAAGAATTAACCAATTAAAAAAAGGAATCAATCAGTGATCCTAAAGATTTGATCACACTGTGTGTGTGAAACTATTATTACACTGTAGCTATTAAAGCATCAGCACTCATTAAGTGACCCTGTCCGAGTTCTCATTACGTCAGGAATGCGTCTAGAATTGGATTCTACAGGAAATTAGATTCCAAATGAGACATTAAAAAGAATGCAGGATCAGTGGAGGAAACATTTCTCCATCACAGAACCTCCTCCATCAAACACGAACCTCCATCAAACTTTCACCTTCTCTATCAAACACTAACTTTCTCCATTAACCACCAACCTTCCTCCATCAAACTTTCATCTTATTCATCAAACATCAACCTCCTCTATTAAACACTAGCCTCCTCATCAAACGCTGCCGTCCTTAATCAAACACCAACCTCCTAAATCAAACACTAACCTCCTCAATCAAACACTAACCTCCTCCATTAAATACCATCCTACTCCATCAAACTTTCACCTTCTCCATCAAACACCAACCTTCTCCTTTAAACACTAACCACCTCCAACAAACACCATATTCCTCTATCAAACACTAACCTCCTTCATCAATCACTAACCTCCTCAATCAAACACCATCGTTCACCATCAAACTTTCACTTTCTCCATCAAACATTAACCTCTTCTATCAGACAACAACTTTCTCCATGAAACACTAACCTTCTCCATCAAACACCATCCCTCTGCATCAAACTTTCCCCTTCTCCATCACACATCAACCTCTTTCATTAAAATTTAATCTTCTCTATTCAACACCTTACTTCTTAATCAAACACCAACCTCCTTCATCAAACTTTAACCTACTCTTTCTAACACCATCCTTTTCCATCAAACACCAACCTCCTCCATCAAACACCATCCTCCTCCATCAAACACTAATCCAGATGTTCTTTAGTTCTCTTAGCAGCCAATAACACCATCATGCTGCTTAACTTCTTTTTTTCCCTGAATCACTCGATGATTTCCACTACTTGGAAGTTGTTTTGTTCTGTCGCCTCATTTTTGTGTTGACTTTTTCCAGATGTGTGGTGGTTAATAGAGTTGTTGACTGTCGCTTAGCTGCTCATTTACATTTCTTAAGGTTCAGGAAATAATACAAACTGTGTCATCTCTATTAAATAGTTAGAGAAGTTGCTACAAATCTGCAGCGTTCCTCAGAGAATTATTTATGCCCTACGCATTTAGCAAAGGCTAAAGGTTTCCCATGCATTTAAATAGCTCTGATTTTACATTTTATGCCTAATAAACATCTCTTACACCTTTTTTTTCACCTCAGCTGCCAAAGTGGACATTATTTTGCACTACATTAGCAGCAGGTGTGGTGGGATTTGGTGGTGTCCACTTCATTAGAAACACCAGCCACAAAGTGAGTAAAGTGACTATAGTATTGTAAAGTGACTGTGCTTAACAAAAAATGTTCGAGTGTGTGCATATATGTGGTTAAAGGTAGTTCAGTTCAGTTTGTTGAGCAGCCTGATGGCTTAAGGAAAGAAACTGTTACACATTCGGGTTGTGAGGGTCCGAATTCTGCGGTATATTTTCCCAGAGGGCAGGAGTGTAAAGAGTGAGTGTGTGGGGTCCTCCACAATGCTGTTAGCTTTGCGGATGCAGCGTGTGGTGTAGATGTCTGTTATAGAGAGAAGAGAGACTTCGATGATCTTCTCAGCTGTTCTCACTGTCCTCTGCACGGTCTTGCGATCTGAAGTGGTGCAATTCCCAAACCAGGCAGTGATGTGGGCTGCTCAGAATTCACCATCACATACACCAACATTCACCATCACACACCAACATTCACCATCAAACACCAACATTCACTATCACACAAATCAAAATTCATTATCACACACACCAACATTTACTATCAAAAACCAACATTCACCATTACAGAAATCAACATTCAGACACCAACATTCAGCATAACACACACACCATCATTCACTATCACACACACGAGCAGTCACCATCACACACACCAACATTCACCATCACATCACATCACATCATCACACACCATCACAACACCCCACGCATTCACCACTGTCACATACACACACACACACATAACACACAACATTCACCATCACTCACACACCAACACTACCATCACAACATACATCAACACATTACCATCACACAACATTTATGCTCACACACCCAAATACACCATCACACACACCAACACCACATTCACCATCACAACATTCACACCACACACACCAACATTCACCATCAAACACCATCACCACACATTCACACCATTGCATCAAACACATCACCATTCACAATTTTTACCATCACACACACCAACATTCACCATCACCAACCACCATCAACATTCACACCATCACACCACACCAACATTCACTATCAATCAACAGTCACCAACATTCAGCATAACACACACACACATTCACATCACACACCCAACACACCATCACACACACCAACATTTACATCATCACCACATTCACCATCCACATTATTACCACCACAATTATTTATCATGCACAACACACGATCACATCACACACACGAACATTCACATCACTCACACACCAACATTCACATCACACACCAACATTCACCATCTCACCACACCAACATTAACAATAACACACACACAACATTCATCACCATACATCAACATTCACAATCACACACAACATTCACATCCACACACACCCACATTCACACACACACACCCCATTCACCATCACACACACCCACATTCACCATCACACACACCCACATTCACCATTACAGACACCAAAATTCACAATCAAAACACAAACCAACATTCACCATGACCACACACAGAACCAACACAAACACAACATCACACCCAACCATTCACCATCACACAACATTCACCATCAATATCACATACCATCACACACCAACATTCACATCACACACCCCAACATTCACTATCACCACACCAACATTCACCATCACACACACACATCACCCACACCCACATTCACCATCACCATCAACACAACCCAACATTCACCATCAGACACACCAACATTATACACCAACATTCCATCGTTTACCATCAAACACCCAACATTCACCACACACACACACTAAACACACACACACCACATTCACACACACACACCATCGTTTACCATCAAACACCCCAACATTCGCTATCACCACACCAACATTCGCCATCACACACAAACATTTCACTATAGAACACACACCAACAGGGGTGTGTGGTGTCCTCCACAATGCTGTTAGCTTTGTGGATGCAGCGCGTGGTGTAGATGTCTGTTATAGAGGGAAGAGAGACTTCGATGATCTTCTCAGCTGTTCTCACTGTCCGCTGCAGGGTCTTGCGATCTGAAACGGTGCAATTCCCAAACCAGGCAGTGATGCAGGCAGCTGCTCAGAATTCACAATCACCATTACACCAACATTCACCATAACCCACCCAAACATTACCTCAAATGCATTCACACCACAATCAAACATCACAAACATTCACCCAATCCAACACCAACATTCAGCATCACCACTACAGAAAACCAACACTATCAGAAACCCACATTCACCATCAAACACCAACATCAGCATAACACCACATTCACATCAACACCATCACATCACACCATCAAACACACATCAACACACCAACATTCACATACACCAAACCACACACACATCCATTCACCATCACACACACCAACAGCATTCACACAACCATTACATTCAACATTCACATCACACACAACATTCAACATCACACAAATCAACATTCACTATCACACACACCAACATTTACTATCAGAAACCAACATTCAGCATCCACACACACACACACACCAACACACACCATCATTTACCATACCATCACATACCATCACCCACCACCCACATCACCACACATTCACATTTCACATTCAACCAACATTCACTTAAACACCAACATTCAGCATACACCACACACACTATCATTCACCATCAAACACCCCAAACAGTCACCATCAACACCCCAACAGTCACCATCACCATCACACCCCAGCATTCACCATGACACACCAACACCAGACATTCACATTCCCCATCACACACAATCACATCAAAATTCACCATCACACACACCAACGTTTACTATCAGAAACCAACATTACAGCATTACACATCACCACTCACTCACTCATCACATTTACCATCACCCACACCCACATTCACCATCACCATTCACCATCACCCACCAACATTCACTATCACACACCATCTTTCCATCACACCATACACCAATTCACATCACCACACAATCAACATTCACACAAATCAACATTCACTATCACACACACCAACATTCACTGTCAGACACCAACATTCAGCATCACACACACAAACATTTACTATCACCCACATTCACCATTAAAATTTACTTTCACACACCAACATTCACCATTATACACACACAAAACTTCACCATCACACACCAAAATTCACTATCACACACACGAACAATCACCATCACATACCAACATTCACCATTACACACACACACAAAACTTCACTATCACACACCATTTACCATCACACACTCGAACATTCACCATCACACACCAACATTTACCATCACCATCACACACCAACATTTACCATCACACACACACACCAAGATTCACCATTAGACACAAACATCAACATCACCCATCCACACACAAAATCATCACTTCACAAATACACACAAAATCACACAACACACATACACCAACATCACACAACAACATCACCATGCACACACAACATTCACCATTACACAAATCAACATTCACAATTAGACACCAACATTCACCATCTCACACACAGACACACACACACAACATTTACCATTACACACAAACATTCACCATCATACAAACCAACATTTACAATCACACATATCAACATTCACCATCACAAAAATTAACATTGACTATCACACACACCAACATTCACCATCACAGACACACCAACATTTACTACACCATTGTGTGTGGTGTATCAAAGCCCATTTTAGTCACTTTGGGTAAAAGTGGTCTTTTTACACAGACAAATATCAAACAGAGAGATATCAGACAAGCTAATATGCTGCACAGAAACTTAATCTGCCTCTACTAATAGAACCTGATGAGATTCAACCAAATGATCACAGATACACACACACACTGACAGGAGGTTGAAAAGATTTTCCCAGCTACACACTAACCTAACATTTGTGTTAATATTTACATTAAAGTTTGACGTTAATAGGAACGTTAAAAAAGAATGCGCTGGTCAAGGTTTCATCATTCTCACAGGTTCTGTCTGTTTATTTGTCTGTGTGTCTTTTTCTATAAGTATATCTGTAAATTTATATAGTCTATTTATCTGTCTGTTTGTCCATTAGTATTTGTCTGTCTCTATATCTGTTTCTCTGTGTGTATATATCTGAATATAAGTGGTAGTGGTAGTGCAGTGTATATGTCCATCTGTGTATCTGTATGTATGTCTGTCTGTGTATCTGTCTTTATGTCTGTGTATCTGTATGTCTGTCTGTGTTTTTGTCTGTGTCTGTACATTTACATTTCTGGTATTTTCCAGATGTCCTTATCGAGCGTAACTTAAACTTATCTCATATTTTTATCCACCAGAGCATTTAAGCGTTAGGGGCTTTGCCCAGCGGCCCTGCAGTGGCAGCTTGGTTGTGCTGGAAATTGAACCCATGGTTTTCAGCACAACAAACTTAAACACAATAAACAGAATTAAAACCATGAGCTGAATGCAGTGTAGTTAAAAGCTGTAGAAGTCGAGAGCTCCTCTAGTTCCCTTTCTGTCACTCACTTCGACTTTGTGTCGAGTGACGACACTAGGGGTCATGTTTGGGAGCCTGAAATACCTCAGATGTCTTTAAAAAGGCCAATGAAATTGGACGAGCAGAATTTGCATAGCTGGTCATGCCCAGAACTTCCGGGTATAAATAGACCGGCTGAGAAACTGCCCATCTGTCTGTTTTTCTGAGCCAAATGTGCATCTTCAAAGCGAGCAGAAAGCAGTGAGCGAGCAGAAGCAGCAGCAGGCCTCTCTTTTATGTAGTCATCCAAACCAGGAATTGCGGGAAGGACACCTGGGTTCGTTGGCCATGTCTGCAGCACTGCTTGAGCAAAAAATTCCTAAAAGCAATTTTTTTCTCAGTTAAGGCCGTTTTACGGCAAGAAACGTGATTTATTACTTGTTTCTGGGTGTGATTGTTCTATTGCGTTTGATGACTGGCATGATCACTGTTTTTTTTCGTTTCGGTTATTCCCATGCGAAAAATGTTTCCAGGCATGGGACGTGCCCCTTTTGCGAAGGCAGCTGAACTGGCACAGGCAGTCAAAGCCAGTGGGCTGCATTGGTGTCCCTCACCCTGTCCCAAGAAGGTTGAGGCGCATAATTGGTTCTTGGTTGCTGGTTGCGATTCTAAGCCGCACCTGCCCTGGTTCCTTTTTCCCAGAGGATAGACTTTAACTCATCTGTAGATTTGTTTAGCTTTAGTTACCAACAGGCCATGGCTATGTTCAGTATCTTTAATCAACTAATGAAACATCAACTAAAGCAAATATATTTTAGTTTAAAATCAGTTAGTAATAGTGCACGTAAATAATCCACTTTATAGTGGAAAAGTAAATATCAAACCTTTAAACCCCAACAATTACGTAATAAACCAATTAATTCTCAGAATCCAGCTGTTTATTAATGAATACTACTAATGGTAGGGGATAGTTTGGTGGTTAAGGTGTTGGATGGGTGTTGGGTTTGATTCCTAATTCCTCGAACCTTGAGCAAGGCCCTTAACCCTTATGTGTATCAATAAGTGTAAGAGATAAACAATCTAGCCACAGGGGCCACAAGCCAGTGACTTCGGTGCCAGTCCCAAGCCTGGATAAAGTAGAGGGTTGTGTCAGGAAAGACATCTGACATAAAACTTTGCCAAATCTAAATATGTGAATCATCCATCAGAATTTCATATCGTATTGGTCAAGGCCCAGGTTAACAACAACCGCCAAAAGCGCCGTGACCTACAGGATGCAGGAGAAAATTGGGCTACTGTTGGTTAAAGGGGGAGAGGAGGAGGACTTGTAAATAGACAGAAAGAGAGGAAGAATGGCAAGAGTGTAGGACTGAAAAAAACGACACTGAATGTTGGGACAATGACAGAGAAATGGAGAGAGCTGGTGGATATGATGGAGAAAAGGAGACCGGGTGGAAGGGTAGGAAGGCTCGTAGTATTAAATCTGGATTCAAGTTGTTTTATCATGGTGTGGATAGAAAGAGAAATGGCATAGGGGTGATCCTGAAAGAGGTTTCTGAAGAGTTTGTGAAGAATGTTCTGGAGGTGAAAAGAGTGTCAGACAGGGTGATGAATCTGAAGTTAGAAATTGCAGGGCTGATGATGAATGTTGTGAGTGGTTATGTCCCACAAGTAGGTTGTGAGATAGAGGAGAAAGAGAGGTTTTGGATTAAGTTAGATGAGGTAATTGTAAGTATTTCCAGAGGAGAGAGACTAGTGATAGGCACAGACTTTAATGGACATGTTAATGAGGGGAACAGAGAGGATGAGGAAGTGTTGGGCATGTTTGGAGTCAGGAAAAGGAACAGTAAAGGACAGATGATAGTAGACTTTGCTAAGAGGATAGAGATGGCTGTGGTAAAAACTTTTTTCCAGAAGAGAGTGAAGCATATAGTGACTTATAAGAGAGGAGGAATGAGCACACAGGTAAATTACATTTTATGTAGACGAAGCGATATGAAAGAAATTAGTGACTGTAAAGTTGTGGTGGGAGAGAGTGCAGCCAGGCAGCATAGAATGGTGGTGTGTACAATGAAGATGTTGTTCTTGAAGAAGAAGAGATCAAAGGTAGATAGGAAAACCAAGTGGTAGAAGCTGAAAAAGGAAGAATACTATGAAGAATTTAGACAGAAGTTGAAACAGGCTCTGGGCGGTCAGTTAGTGTTTCTAGATAAATGGCAAACTACAGCAAAAGTGATTAGGGAGACAGGAGGAAAGGTGCTAGGTGTGTCATATGGACTAAGTAAAGAAAATAATAAGACTTGGTGGTAGAATGAGAAACTTTAGGATAGTATACAGAGGAGGAGGTTAGCCAAGAAGAAGTGGGACATGAAAAGGACTAAGGAAAGTAGACAGAAATACCAGGATTTGTGGAGTAAGGAGGGAAGTAGCTAAGACTAGAAGGCTATGACTAGGTTAGACACTAAGTCTACTGGTGTCTATCTTAAAGAACAAGAGTGATGTGCAGCGTTGCAACAACTACACAGTCATAAAGTTGATGAGTCATACAATGAAGGTATGGGAAAGACTAGTGGAAGCTAGGTTAGGGAGGTTAGTAGATATTTGTGAGCAGCAGTATGGCTTTATGCCCAGAAAGAGCACTACAGACGCAATCTTTGCTCTGAGAACGCTGATGGAGAAGTACAGAGATGGTCGTAGGGAGCTGCATTGTGTTTTTGTAAACCTGCATATGACTGGGTACCAAGAGAAGAGCTGTGGTATTGTATGGGGAAGTCAGGAATAGCGGAGAAGTATGTCAGAGTGGTTCAGGATATGTATGAGGGAAGCAGGACAGTAGTGAGGTGTGCAGTAGGTCAGACAGAGGAGTTTAAAATGAAGGTGGGGGACTGCATTAAGGATCAGCTCTGAGCTCCTTTTTTTTGCTGTGGTAATGAATCAGTTGACAGACGAGGTAGGGTAGAAATATCCTTGGACAATGATGTTTGCAGATGACATTGTGATCTGTAGTGGGAGCAGGGAGCAGGTGGAAGAATGGGTACATTAAGGGGACGGCTCAGTTGTTTTGGGGATAAAGAGGAAGAATAGTGAATATATTGGTAGGGTGATTTTAGAAATAAAGCTACCAGGCAGAAGACAAAGAGGAAGACCAAGAAGGAGGTATATGGATGCAATAAACAAGGACATAAAGTTAGTGTGTGTGAGTAAAGAGGATATAGAGAATAGGGTTAGGTGGGGACAGTTGATTCGCTGTGGTGACCTCTAAAAAAGAATAGCAGAGAGGAACAAAAGGAGAAGAAAAAGAAGAAGTGTAAAAAATAAACAGGTTTATTTCAGTGTGAATGCAGTTCATCAGAATCTGATTGTTGAGTTTACATTTACAAATCTGGAATTTACCTGTCATCCTTATCCAGAGTGACTTACATTTATCTATACTCTTTATACATCCGGGCAATTGAAGATTAAAGGCTTAATTAGGGGCCCGCATTGGCAGCGTGGTGGTGCTGGAGATTGAACCCATAATCTTTATTTCACAAGTTCAACACCTAAACCACTGAGCTAGCATTTAGAAGAAGTTTTGTTGTTTTGCTAGAAAGCCAGATGCCAGTGTTAATTAGATTGTATGCCATCGTCCATAAACCCCCCTTAACCCTCTTGTTCCTGACCTACTGGTGATGTCGGGTATGTAATATAACTACGTCTGTGAACTCCGTTTTGTTCAGATAACAGAAACCAGACCCGGGTGTTGCAATAGAAACACTGCTGTGTGTATGAATTAACCCAGAATTATACTTACACCAATGTGTACTGAAGTTCTTTCGAGAAAGATCATATTTTTGTTTTTCCTGCACTCTTTTTCATTAAGGCAAAATAAAATAAATTCCCAAAGCTTCTATTAAGTTTGCTGCTGATTAAAAAAAATGTACACAGCAGCACCTATACGTCTTTATTCTATTTTTACAAAGCACAGCATACATACTAACTCCCAAAGCTAATTTAAAGTTTTTGTATGAGTCTTCTGCCTTTGTAAAGCCACTCTGTAAATATTATTAAAAGGAATAGAGATGGGGTCTGGTTAACTGGCAGCTCCGTTGTGGCATATGTAGCTTGACAGTGAGAGAGAGACAGGGAAAGGAAGACAAAAAAGAAGGAAAACAGTTAAGTGACATTGTAATCACAGTGTATGGAGTGATTAAGTATATAAAGTAGAGTGCAAGCATGGACTCCAGCAAGACTAACTAGGAGAACCAGAGGGAAACACAGATATGAGGGCTCCCTGATATGTTAAGCAACCAGCCGCTCTCATCAACAACACCGTGATCAATAAGAGTGGGGAAGACAGCATCTAAACATATTAGATCACCATAATACTCACCACCCATGAGTCCCCCGGATCTACTTCTTTATCTAAGGTGAATCAATAAAAAATGCTTGACTAAATAAATAAGTTTTTTTGAGCCTGGACACACTGAGACTGTGCCTGATTCTTAAACATTCATTGGGAGGCTATTCTATAGCTTTGGGGCTCTGTAAGAAAAGGCTCTGCCCCCAGCTGTAGTTTTTATAATGCGCGGTATTGACAGGCAAACTGCATCCTTTGATCAAAGTAGGCGTGGCGGAACGTAAGACACTAGAAGTTCGCTTAGGTACTGCGGTGCGAGACCATTTAGAGCTCTATAGGTTAAAAGTAGTATTTTAAAATCAATGCGGTATCTCACTGGGGGTCAATGCAGTGTGTATAAGACATGCGTGATGTGCTCATATCTTTTAGTTTTAGTGAGGACTCTCGCTGCTGCGTTCTGAGCTATCTGAAGTTTATTAATGCACCTAGTTGAACATCCAGACAGAAAAGCATTACAATAATCCAGCCTTGATAAGACGTATAGCTGTATGTCATCAGCGTAACAGCGTAAAAAAAAAAAAAGCCACACTGAGGTCAAGTAATATAAGCAACGAGACACAGCCTTGATCGGATGCCAGTAAGTAAGGTCATTTGCTATTTTGACGAGTACTGTCTCTGTGCTGTGATGAGGCCTGAATCCTGATTGATAAAGTTTTGTGTATGTTATTTCTGTGTAAATATGAAACATAACTGCTGCGCTACTACTATCATCAATCGCTTTATTTCAGCCTTGCTGAAAAAACCTTACATTTATTTTCTCTACTAAATAAAAACTAAATAAAAAGTAACAATAAAATATCTGAATTTTTGTTTTGTTCAGTAAATAAACAGAGTTTAAATGCTTGAACATGAAATTTGGTTTTTAAATTAACTTTAGGTGTTTAAGCAATTGTTTCAGTAGAGAAAAGTGAAGAAGAAGCGGGACAGATGTATACTTTAGTTTAAATAACCTGCACTGAAAATGTTGTCTGTCTACTGGTGTTTTTCCATCTTGTTCTGTTTTTTTTTGGCTTCTTCTGTCATCACGACAACATTCACCACCCACAACACACCAAAATGCACCATAACACACATCATCATTTACAATCAGACACACTAACATTCACCATCAGACACACCAACATTCACTATCACACACCAACATTCACTATCACACACACGGACATTCACCATCACACAAGGAGATTCACCATCACACAACCAACATTTACTATCACACATGCCAACATTCACCATCACAACACATCAACATTCACCATTCAAACACACCAAGAGTTTCACAACACACCATTTTCACCATCACACACACCCCAACAGTACCATGCACCCATCACCACACACATTCAAAATGCATTACACATAAACACACATCAAATATACCATCACACACACACCAACATTCACACCATCAGTCACAACACCAAAATTTACTATCACACCACACCAACATTTACCATCAGTCACACATCAACATTCACCATTACACACCAAGATTTACCATCACACACACCAACATTCACCATCACACACACCAAGAATTGACTATCACACACCAACATTCACCATCACTCAAACACCAAACATTTACCACCACTCACATATTAACATTTACCCATCACACACCCAGATTCACCATCACATTCACTATCACACACACCAACATTCACTATCACACACACCAACATTCACCATCACACAAGAAGTTTCGTCATCACACACACCAACATTCACCATCACAAACCAACATTCACTATCACACACACCAACATTCACCATCAGACACCAAGATTCAGCATCAGCACACAAGCACCAACATTCCACCATTATTCACACAATATTTTACCATCACACACAACACCAACACACACACACACCAACATTCACCATCACAGCACACACACCACACATTCACCATCACACACACACCAACATTCATCATCACTCACACATTAACATTTAATATCACTCACCAACATTCACCATCACACACCAACTTTCACCATCACACCCCAAGATTTACCATCACACCAATATTCACTATCACTCACACACTAACATTTGCCATCACTCACACACCAATATTCACCTTCACACACAACAACATTTGAAATCACACACGAAGATTCACAATCACGCACACAAACATTTACTATTAGACACACCAACATCCACCATCAATCACCAGTATTTACTATTACAAACACCAACATTCACCATCAAACCCGCCGACATACACCATCATCACCAAACACACCAACAATCACCATCAAACACCAGAATTCACTATCACACACACCAACATTTACCATCAGATACACCAACCTTAACAATCACACACACCAACATTCACACCAACATTTACCATCAAACCCACTGGCATTCACCATCACAAACACAACAACATTAACTATTAATCACCAGCATTCACTATCTCACACACACCAACATTTAATATTACACATGCCAACATTTACCATCACATACATCAAAATTTACCATCACACACATCAACATTCATTATAACACACCAACATTTACCATCAGACACACCAACATTTCACCAGAACACACCAACATTCACACACACAACATTCACAGCACCAACATTCACCATCACACACACACAACAATTACGCCAAACATTCACCATCACACACCAACATTCATTATAACACACACCAACATTTACCAATAGACACACCAACATTCACCATCACTTACACCAACATTCACAATCACCACACCAACATTTGAACATCACACACACCAACATTTAACATCAAACACCAACATTCACCATTACACACACCAACATTCAACATCATACACAACAAAATTCACTACCAGACACACCAACATTCAACATTAAACACCAGCATCCACCATTATACATCAACATTTATTATCACACACACCAACATTCCGAATCACACACCAACATTTCTCATCAAGCACACCAACATTAACCATGAAACCCACCGACATACACCATCACACACGCCAACATTTACCATCACATACACCAAAGTTCACCATTACACACACCAAAATTCACCAGCACAGATCGACATTCACCATCAACACACACCAACATTCACCATCACAAACACACCAACATTTACCATGACACACACCAAGATTCACCATCACACACACACACACCAACATTTACCATTAACTCATGCAATAACATTCACCATCATACATGCCAACATTTAACATGACACCACCAAGACTTACTATCACACACACCAACATTCAGCATCACACACACCAACATAAACTATCAGACACACCCAACATCCACTAGCAACAAAAAAAAAACCAGCATTCACCATTACATACACTAACATTCACCATCAAACCTATCAACATCTACCATCAAAACACAACACCATTCACCATCAAACACACCGACCATACACCATCACACCAACACACACCCCAAACTTTCACCATCAAAGAACAGCATGTACCATCATACACACCAACATTCACTGTGAAAGAACAGCATTCACCATCATATACAACAACATTCACCATCACAAACACACCAACATTTACCATCACACACTAACATTCACTATTACCACACCACCAACATTGACCACCACAACACACCAAGATTCAACATCACACACACCTATATTCACCACACACACAAACATTCAGTATCACACACACCAACAATCATCATTACACACGAAGATTCACCATTATACATGAAGATTTACCATCACACAAACCAACATTCACCATCAAATTACACCAAACATTCACCATCAAAAACACCGACATTTAACATCACACACACCTACATTCACCACACACAAACATTCAGTATCACACAACACCAACAATCATCATTACACACGAAGATTCACCATTATACATGAAGATTTACCATCACACAAACCAACATTCACCATCAAATACACCAACATTCACCATCAAAAACACCAACATTTAACATCACACACACCAACATACACCATCACACACACCGACATACACAATTACACGCCAACATTCACTATCAAACACACCGACATTCACCATTACACACACATGCCATTTCAACATCACACATGCCAACATTTACCATCACATACCACATACACCAACATTTACCATCACACAAAACCTTTCACAATGTCACACACACCAACATTTACCATCAAAACAGCAACATTCATCATGATACACAATCAGACATACACATCAAAAACACCCATGACATACTATATCACACACACACCAACATTCACTATCAAACACACACCAACATTCACCATCACACACACCAACATTCACCATCACACACAAACCAACATTCAGCATCACTCACACACACATTAACATTTACCATCACATTTAACATACCCAACATAACAACACAGTCAACATTTGAGACACATCACACACAACAACATATACAATTCACATCACATCAAAACACCATACACCAACCCATTCACCATCATTACACACCAACATTTACCATCATACACACAAAAACATACAATACACACAACACCACATCTCCAACATTTCCCAACCATCACACCCACCAACATTCACCATCACGCACTACACATTTACCATCACATACACCAACATCACATATACCAACACAACACACCAGCATTTACCATCAAACACACAAAACACACATCACCATCACACTCGCTAACATTTACCATCACACACACCAACATTACCCATCCACCACCAACATTCACCATAACACACTAACATCTACTATCACATAAACCAGAATTCACCATCAACACACTGATATTTACCATGTGCACAAAACCATTCACAATCAAACACACCAACATTTACCATCAAACAGCAACATTCATCATCACCCCATGAACATTCACCATCACACAACATGTACCATCACGTCATACACCAAAACATTCACCATCACGCACACCAAACAGTCACTATCAGACACACCAACGTCCACATCATCAAACACACCAACATGCACCATCTAACACCCCGACATACACAATCAAACACCCTGACATACAACTATCACACACACCAACACTCACCATTACACACACCCAACATTCACCATCACACACTAACATTCACTATCATTACACACTGACATTTATCATCACACACACACACACACACACACACACACACACCATTCACCATTAAACACACCAACATGTACTATTACAAAACACCAATATTCATCATCAACACACACCAGCATTCAACATCTCACACTCCAACATTCACCATCATACACACCAAATCCACCATCACAAACAAACCAACAATCCATCAAGCACAGCGACATACACTATCACAAACACATATCAACATTCACCATCAAACACCAGGATACACCATTCACACCAACACATTCCCATCACACACCAACATTTACCATCTCAACACCAACATTCACTATAACAGACACCAACATTCACCATTACACACCAACATTTACCATCACACACACCAACATTCACCATCTCACACACAACCAGCATTCACCATCACACACACATGCCAACATTCACCATCATACACACAAACATTCACCATCACCCAACAACATTCACCATCACAAACACAAACATTTACCATCAGACACACACAAACCAACATTTGACCACCATCACAAACAAAAACAATCACGATCAAACACAAACCTTTACCATCACACAACACCAGCATTCACACCATCACACACACAACATTCACCATTCAACGCGATACTTTTACCATTACACACCAACATTTACTATTACACACGAATATTCACCATTACACACACACAACTTCCACCATCAAACACACCAACATTTACCATCAGAACACACTGATATACACACACACACATACACATTCAAACATCACACCATCACATCAACACCACCATTCAATCCACCACATCCTCAACACACCAACCATCCACCATCAACCACACAGCATTTCACCATCACAAACACACAACATACACATCCACCAAAACACACCAAACATAACCATCACCATCAACACACACAGTACCAAAAACAACATTCCACTATCACACATCACACACCAACATTCACCATCACACACACACCACATTCACCCACTACATCAACACCACACACACAACAACACACCACCACATTGACAAAACACCATTCACAAACAGACACACCACATTCACCATAAAACACACCACATTGACATGAAACCACCAGCATTCACCATCACACATACACACACACCATCCACCATCAACACACCACATACACCATAAAATACACCATCAACCACACCACCAACCATTCCCCATCAAACACACCATCACACACACCAAACATTCACTTATCATAGACACTGACATTTATTATAACACACACCAACATTCACCATTAATCACACCAATATTCACCATCACACATACACCAACAATTACCATCACATACACACCAACATTCACCATCAAACACCAAAATTCACCATCACACACAACATTCAACATCACATATACACACACAGCAACATTTACCAAAACACACATGACACACGGACTATCACACACCAACTTTTACCATCACCACACAACATTTACCATCACACCCAATCAAAACCACACCAAACATTCACCATCACATACACACACACACCAACATTCACCAAACACACCGTCACTCACTATCACACACACAAACGGCAAACATTCACCATCACACACCAACATTCACCATGAAACACCAGCATTCACCATCATACACACCACCAACATCCACCATCAAGCACACCGAGATACACCATCAAACCCCCGACATACACCATACACACATCAACATTCACCATCAAACACCCATCACACACTAACATTAGCTATCACAGACACTGACATTTATATAACATGCACCAACATTCACCATTAATCACACCAACATTCGCTATCAAACACACTGACATACACCATCACACACACACAACATTCACCACCAACCACACAAAAACCAACATTACCATCACACACCAAACACCATCAACACACACCACCAACATTCAACAATTCACCATCACACAACATTTACATCAACATATACAAACGTCACATTATACCATACACACACACCAGCATTAGCATCAAACACACCAACAATCACCATCACACACACCAAAACTTATTCACCATCACACCCACCAACATTTCACCATCACGCACTAACATTTACCATCAACCAACATATACAAACGTCACATATACCAACACACACACACACAACAATCCCCATCAACACACTAACTTTTACCATCACACAAACAAACATTCACAATCACACACACCCCAACATTTACTTCACATAAACCAGCATTCACCATATCAAACACACACGGAGCATTACCATTGCACCACACTTTTAACTTCCACATCACACACACATCACACAAAAATTCACACATCACCCCCCAAATTCATCCACCGACATACCCTATCACACACACACCAACATTCACCATCAAACACCATCACACCACATCAACAATCACCATTTCGCATCACACACACACAACATTCACTATAAAAACACCCACCAACATTCACCATTACACACACACGCCAGCGTTACCATCACACACGCCAACATTTACCATCACAGAACCCAACAACATTCACGAACACACACGAACATTTACTATCACACACACACCAGCATTCACCATCAAACACACACAAGCATTCACTATCACCACACACACACACATGACACACACACACACCAACATTCACCATCATACCACAAAATTCAACATCACATATACACACACAGCAACATTTACCAAACACACACACCATCAACCGACACTGACTATCACACCCCACCAGTTTTCCAATCACACACCACCTCACATTACCATCAAACACACCAACATCACCATTCACATCACACAACCACACATTTCACCAACATTCACACACACCAAAACACCCACCCATTTCACATCACATACACAACAACCCAACATTCATTACCAACATCCACACACCCACACCATCACATACACACAAAACACCACATTCACCATCACACACCACACATTCACCACCATAAACACATCAACATGGCCACCATTCACCCATCATCACACACAACATCACCACCATCCAACACACCGAACACACCATCAAACACCCCAGACATCAACCCATCAACACACATCAACATTCACCATCAAAAACACACCATCACACACACACACTAACATTAGCTATCACAGACACTGACATTTATTATAACAACACCATAACATGCACCAACATTCACCATTACATCACACAACATTCGCTATCAAAAACACACTGACATACACCATCACAACACACACACCAGCATTCACCATCAAACACAAAAACAATCACCATCACAAACACACCAAGATACACCATCACACACCAAGATTCACTGTCAGACACACCATCAAAAACCAACATTTACCATTACGCAATCAAACATTCACAAGCACACACATACCAGCATTTACCATCAAACAGCAACATTTACCATCACATACACCAACCACACAAACATTCACCAACACTCACAAAAACAATCACACGCACCAGCATTTACCATCAAACACACACACCAACATTCACCATCATACACTCCAACATTCACCATCACACATCAACAATTACCATCACACACACACACACACCAACATTTACCATTACACACACACAACAACATTTACCATCACACACCAACACTCACTATCAAACACAAACACCAACATTCAATATCACACACACACCAACATTTACCATCACACAAAACCAAAACCATAATTTACACACACCTATATTTATCATCACACACACCAACATTTACCATCACACACCAAAATTTACTATCACATACACACCAACATTCACCACCACACACAACAACATTCACCACCAAACACCAACAATCACCATCAAACAAACCAGCATTCACCATCAAACACCAACATTCACCACCACACACCAACTTTTACAATGACACACAAACATTTACCATCACACACAACAACATTCACACACCAACACACCCATATACACCATCACACACACCAACATTTACCATCACACCACCCACATCCGTAATCACCACACACCAAATCATCCACCATCACACACACCAACATTCCTTAACATCCCCCACAAACACCAACATACACACAAACATCCACCATCAAAGACACCAGCATGCACCATTTAACACGCCTACATTCACCATTAAACATTTACCATTACTCACTAACATTCACTATCACATACACACCAACATTCATCATCACACACCAACATTCCTTATCATACACACAAACATCCACCATCAAAGACACCAACATGCACCTTCAAACATCCCGACATACGCCATCACACACACTGACATTCACCATCAAGCACACCATCGTTTACCATCAGACACACCAACATTTACCATTAGACACGCCAACATTCACTATTACACACAGTAATATTCGTCATCACATACACACACATTTACTATCACACACACACCAACATTACTCACCATCACACACCAACATTCACACACAACATATAAATACACCAACATTCACTATCACACATACCAACATTCACCACCACACACCAACTTTTACCATCACACACCAACTTTTACCATGACACACAAACATTCACCATCACACACACACCAACATTTACCATCACACACAACAACATTCACCATCAAACACACCCATATACACCATCACACACACACCAACATTCACCATCACACACCAGCATTCCTTAGCATACACACAAACATCCACCATCAAAGACACCAACATGCACCATTAACACACACCAACAATTCACCTATTACACATCACTACATATTACACAAAAACATCACACATACCACAACATTTAACATCACACACACCAACATTTACCATTACTCACTAACATTCATTATCACATACACACCAACATTCCTTATCATACACACGAACATCCACCATCAAAGACACCAACATGCACCATTCAACAAACATCACACAACACACCGTCACATTACCATCACACACCACACCATCAAACACACCATCACACACCGACATTCACCATCAAGCACGCCATCGTTTACCATACCGCATTCACCATCAAACACCAACATTACACACCACCAACACCATCAGCACACCACCACACACACATTAGACACCATGACACACACCATTCATCACACCACACACCAACCATCATACTTCACACACACAACATTACATCACACACCAACATTCACATTCCACATTCACCAACACACCAACACCTTACACAATACACACACACACCTAATACATTCATATGTCATCAACATCACACACACAACATTCATCACACACCAACTACCATACACACACACACATCAACATTTACACATTACCATCACATCAGACACACCAATACACACACATTGACACCAACATCACTATCACATGCAACACACAACATTCATCATAAAACACACAAACACGACACCAACAAACATTCCCACATCACAAACACCAACATTAACCACCAACCCAACATCATCACACACGCACACACACACCACACACCATGCAACATTTACCATGCACCATCACACACCAACATTTACTATCACACACACACCAACATTCCACCATGACAACCACACCACCATTACACCACAAATACACCAACATTCACATACCCACAAACATCAAAGACACACACACACACAACAACATTCACCATCACAAACCAACATTTACCATAACACAAACACACCAAACATTCATCATAAACATCACACCACCAACATCACATCATTCGACACCATATCACACACATGCACCTATTACACACAACATTCATCACACACCAACATCAAACACCAGCATAATCACCATCACACACACACAACATTCACGACACAATCACCACCAACATTCACCACACCAACAAATTTTCACCATCATACACACAAACATCACCATCACACACACAAACTTTCACTATCACACACACCAGCAATCACCATGTTGTAAATTATTCATTTAACTGATGTAGTTCTTTATGTTTTTGCAGTTTTTTCTTTCCTTATCTGCCTTCTGTGTGTAGACTCGACTGTTTCCGTGTCAGAGAGAGAGACATGAAAAATGTGCAAATAAAAAAGGAAGAGAGAGAGAGCGAGAGAGAGAATGGTAGTCGAAAAAAGAGATGGAGAGAGAAATAAAGTGAAATATAAGAGAGTTTTAGGAGATCAGGATAGAGGAGAAGAGAAGAGAGCAGGAGAGAGGGGGAGAGGGACAGAAAGAGAGAGAGAGAGAAACAGAGAAAGAGAGAATATGGTAATCGGAGAAAGGCAGAGAAACACTGAGACAGAAAAATAGAAATATAGAAAAATATAAGAGAGATATACAAAGAAGACTGGAAAAATGAAATACACAAAGAAATAGAGAGACAGAGAAAAGAGAGAAAAATTGAAGTTCATCATGTTTTTATTCAGATTGTATGAAAAAATGAGTGGAAGTGGTGGTGGTGTTGGACTGCTTTTGTAATTTTATAATGTTGTAATGTGATGAACACATCCTGTATCTATCTTACTGTTGCTCCACCAGACACTTTACCATTTATTCATCTGTCTATTTGTTATTCCTCCATTAGTTCATCAGAGGGGTCGAAGAAACAGAGAAGCTACGACAGAGCTTGAAATCTCACAGGCTCTTTATTTTATTTCACGCAATGGCTAATAATTAGGTTTGATATATGCACACACACAGACACACACACACACACAATGCAGTGCCACGGTAAGCTTTAATTGGAGCTTTCGCTTGGATTGTGTCTTCCACACGGTAAAAAAGCTACTTACAACTCAGTAGACAGTACAACTGAAAAATAGCAGCTAATTAGTAAGCTAAGCATATGAAATTAGCACTCTACAGCTAGCATGATTCATAATTCTGTTCGACCTCTAGCCATGTTCCAGAACGCGCAGACTTCACTTCTACTGACTGAACTAAAAGCCCAAGTGCACTGTGGTTAAAACCCGGGGTTCGGAAGAAACTGTGTTCCAGTTTTCAATGAGTGATCAGTTTCAGTCACAAGAACACCATCGCTAGGCAACTGGCAAGAATGAAAGGTCTGTTGCTAATGATTCAGCTAGTCAGAAAATACACTTCAGGTTTAAAAAAAACTACCTTTCTTAAAAATCAGGTTTCAGTTTTGCGATAGTAGTTTAATGGAATCTCTCATGGTGTTTAATAGAAAGCAAAAAAATATTGAATGGATTCCAGCAGGGGAATTAATACAAATGCCACTGTCATACTGTTCCAGGTGTGCTGTTGGACTCTGTGTCCGTTTTATCACTCAAGTATCTTCGTCTGCGTAAATAAACGAGAAACTGGCAGAAGACTTAAGTCTCATTCAGTCGCTCAAGGCCTCTCTTTTTTCACTCAAATCAATCATCCCCCCTTTCCACCACCACCCTGTTGCTCATTGTTTCAACCTTCAGCTATTTTTTTTTCTCTTGCCTTATTTCATCACAGACATCGATCACTCCTGCGAGAGCCCCCTCGTCTTATTATCTCTCTCTCTCTCTTCCTCTATGTCTCTCTCTCTCTTTTTCTATCAATCTCTCTCTCTTTTTCTCCTTCCCCTCTCTCTCTTTCTCTCTTTTTCTCTCTCTCTCTTTCTTACCGACCGTACAGACACTTCAGCAGCAGAATCATTTATTTCCAGTGTTCCTCAGTTCGTTATAGTTCAGACTAGATGCTTTTCAGACTAGAAGTTTTTCATTACAAAGTAAAAAAAAAATATTTTCATTTTACTGTATTAAACTTTAGCTAGCCATCGTATGGCTGTGGGTTATGGACATCCTATAACAGTAAATAACGATCAGATACAAACATTCTTTATAATTCCTTCTGTATTTCTTGCTGCAGTTTTGTTTATCGCCACACAGTGGCACTATGTAAAATAATTTAATGTATATATAATTTTTTTAAATCTCTGGACGCTGAGGTGAAGCGAATAGGATCTGTTAGCCTGCTATAACCTTCTGTTTCCTGCCTTACATTATATTGCATTGCGCGGATGGGACAGAAAGGTCAGCCGCCACCGCGTCCTGATACTACGTGTAACGATCCCAGCAAAAAAACAAAAATACATTAGCTGTTAAAGAATGAGCGCCTCTAGCTATCTTATTGATGAACTATCGATTCTCTCTGGATGAAAATAAAGTCAATTTCAAAGCAGAACAAACACATCCAGAGTGAAAGATCATCTGTGAAGGAAGTTCTGCGTTCTCCTTCATCATTAACATCTTACTTTATGATGATGGTGATGATGGTGGTGATGATGATAATGAATGTTGATGATGATATGATGGTGGTGATGATGATAGTGATGATAATGATGGTGATGTTTATGATGATGTTGATGATGATTTTGATGATGATATTGATGATGTTAATGTTGACGATGATATTGATGATGATGATAATGATGTTGATGATGGTGATGATGATAGTGATGATGATGATAATTATGTTTATGATAATTATGGACAGTAAATTTGACTCTTCCTCTGAGGGATTATAAACTTTATTTAATTTACGTCATTTTTTTCTTTAGGCTGCTGAAAGTCAAACAGCTGAAATCAAGCTGTGTGTGAGTTATTTGTCGCAGTTCAAGTAAACAGAACACCCCGGAAACACCCCATCATTCCAGGAAACACTCAGAGTTTAAAACTTTGAACCTTAAAAAATTATCTGAATTAAAATGTGTTTCTGAGAAAAAACACAGTTATTGCATTATATTTAAATTAATTTCCAAAAATATAATTATATTATGACATTTTCTAGAATTAAAGTAAAACAGGAACAATGTAATCATTTATTTATGTATTTGTTTGTTCGTTCGTTTCATATAAACATCAACATCATTATGATTGCTTTTTTATAATAAACATTTTTTGCAGAATTTTAAAATAAACCAATTAACAGAATTTTTATTAACTCCACATGATGTTAAAATTAATTTTATGGCTGGACAAATGTACACACACACACACACACCAAGTCTGAAACTAGAACAGACCAGTAAACCTGCTACAACAGGAAAATATTATTGCAGGGAACTGGAGCATAAAGTGTGTGTGTGTGTGTGTGAGAGAGAGAGAGAGAGAGAGAGAGAGAGAGAGAGAGAGAGAACACATAACATAGTGGTTCAAACAATATTAACTGGTGTAGCAGCAGTTGTTTTAATCAAATCTAATATTTTTTTTGCAACAAAACTTATTATTAAGATGTTTTTAGTTTCTTTAAAAAATCTGTATCATTTATATAATCATTTTAGTTTTTATTTCTTGAGCTTTAAATTTAAGGGATGTTAATGTTATCACTGCACACACATTAAATATTGAAATTTATGTAATAAAATTTAAAATAAAGTTGAGCATGCAGGAACTGAAGCTCTGCCCACAAACAGGGAATTCTAAAATGTTTAAATAATTGGCTCAGTTATCTCATAATAAACTAACAACAAGTTTTCAATATTCCTGTAAAATTTAAAATAAAATAAACTTTAATAAAACCAGGTAAACCAGATAAAAAACATTTTTTACACATGTTAAATGATGTATGTTGTTTTTGTAATATAATAGAGTTTAGCATTTATAACATTAGATATTCAATTACGCCTGTAATTCCAAAGAGCTGGCAAAGTTCGGTGCACAGGTATCCAAATAAACAGATAAACAAATCTAAAATGCTAGGCAGAGAATCGAAGTCAATAAACAGGCAAGAATCCAAACCGTGAGCATAAACAAAGAATATAAACGCTTAGTAAGTCACTAGAGCAAACAATACTTTGCAATGAGGTTAATTAAATGATTAGCTTAAATATTTTGTCCAGCAAGAAGTGACACCGGAAGTACTTTTGCAGAGCTAGTACCCCGGTGATGGTGCCCTCTGGTGGTTGGTAGGTGGAGTCCTTAAAGTCTCCCCCTAGAACGCCTCCAGGCGTTCTTCGAGGATGTCCATCCGGGCAGGGAGCGGGACGTTCAGGGTGAGCGGCATAAACATTCTTGTGGTCTCTTGTGGAGAGCCATACCAGCTTCCCAGGCTGGTAATCCAGGTGAGATTGTCTTTGATGATTTGCCTAAGTACGTTGAGATTGCTGCAGCCTGACGTGGGCACTCTCCCAAACATTGGCACTGCCCTGAAACCAGTCTTCCAGTACTGGCACACTGGATGACTCTTCCAACCACAGAAACATGGGTGGTTGGTAACCTAAAATGCTTTCGAAAGGAGTTAAGCCAATGGAAGTGTGTGTGAGTGAGTTTTGGGCGTATTCAGCCGATGGGAGAAATTCACTTAATTGTTCACGTGCACAATAGGACCTTAGATACCTCCCCAATTCTTGGTTTGCTTGTCTATTAGACTGTGGATGATACCCTAAAATGAGACTGACATTGATATCGAGGCGCTTGGAAAATTGCACCCACACTCATGATGTGAATTGAATCATTTACTATGTCTTCTGATATACCAAAGTTTCTGAACACGTAATTAAACAGTTATGTAGGGGTCTTCATGGCAGAGGGCAGACCATTAGGCTAGACCAAGTGGCAGGCCTTAAAGAAGCGGTCAACGATGGTGAGTATAGTGGTGAAGGCTTGGGAGGAGGGAAGATCTGTGACCATATGTGACCAGGGTCTCTGAGAAATGGGTACGGATTCTAACAGACCCTAAGGTAAGTGTCGTAGAGTCTTGGACTGGGCACAGGCTCTCACAAAAGTTGTGTCATCCTTTGGTGACTGTGAACTGGAACCTCGTGAAAAACAAAGCCCACCATGCCTGCTTGAGTTGAGGAGTTTCGCAATTTTAAGGTATACTAAATTTTTGTAGTCTGTAATCACCACAAAAAGCTGTGTACTCCCCTCAAGCCAATGCCTCCATTCATTTAATGCCTCCTTAATTGTGAGCAGTTCTTTGTTTCTCACATCATAATTGCTCTCTGCTGGGGTTAGTTTGAGTGAGTATAAGACACAAGGGTGTAGCTTGGAAGGCATTCCATGTCTCTGGGAGAGAACTGCACCCACCCCACAGTCGGATGCGTCCACTTCCACCAAAAAAGGTAGAAAGGTAGGACGGGTCAGGGTGTCTTAGGATGGGGTGGTGGTGAACTTAAGATGAGGATATGTAGGTGATCATACAGACTTTAAGAAGGTCCCAAAAATGTTATTCACATATGCCGGAAAAACAGCTGGGGCATTACCAAGTCCATAAGGCATCACCAGATACTCATAATGGCCTCTGGTAGTGATACATGTGGTCTTCCACTCGTCCCACTTTCTTATTCTGATTAGGTTGTAGGCACTATGCAAATCTAGCTTGGTAAAATAACAGGCTTCATGTTTCGGCTTCATGTTAAGGTTTTAGCACCGCTGGTACCAACAGCAGGGGGGGAAGCTGTACTTAACGGTTACTGCGTTAAGCCCTCTGTAATCGATGCATAGACGTAAACTGTTATCCTTTTTTCCACAAAGAAAACGCTGGGGATGTGGACAGACGAATGAAACCAGTTCCTCTATAGTTTGAATCTCAGGCTTGGGCAGAGGATAGACACGGCTTCTGGGAGGGCATGCATTGGATAGGAGTTCTATGGCACAGTCCCTAGGCAGATGAAGAGGCAGTTCAGACACTTTGGCCTTGCTGAAAACCCCCAGCAGATCCTGGTTTTGCCTGGGGATATTTTTCAGTACGGAACTTGTAGAATCCAGAACTTGAGTTGTGGACATGACACAGAACTCACCTGAGCTAAACAATGTTCTTAACAATACTGGGATCACTGCGTAATGTCTGTGTCTGTCCAGACATTATTATTTATCTAGCACTTAACTCGTTAGTGCTATTAACTCGTTAACGGGTTACATTTTTTACTAAATATTTTTTTTCCCTTAGATTTCATACTAACTTATCAAAAACCAATTCAAACCCCCTAAAAATGGTAATTTAGCGTGTTAGCACAAAGCTGCTAAAATTTTTATAAATGTTAGGAATATCAATAATTTTCTTGAAGGACAATGAAAAAAATAATGAAATTTTTCATTGTTATCAATGTAAATGTAAAGTGAATGGAACTGGAAAAAAATTTACTCAGATATGCACTCAGTAAGAAAGACTTTTACTAAAACCATTATCTCAAGAAGATTAACTTTTTCCTCAGATGTGTTTATAAATCACTAAAAAAATCAATAACTGATATAAATGAGAATTTAGTTAATCAAAATCACTTTAAAAAGATGAATTACTTTTTCCTTTTAAACAACTTTTGAATTACTTTTGAATAACATTTTCCTCAGATTTGATCTTTCTAAGTTTTAAATTTTGTTTACAAAGTTAAAATTCTCTGAAAATTCTACTAATATTATGTTATGAATTAGCGAGTTAGCACAATATTCTGTAGCATGTTTTAGAGAAAAACAGGAAATCACATTAAATAATAATAATAATTATAATAATAATAATAATAAATAGTTTTATTTTTTTATAAAGCTTCAGTTTTTATAAATGTTTTGTTAACTGAAAGTATTTGTAACTGACACTTTTGTTATAAACAACCAAAAAGAGACAATGAACAGCGTCTGTAAAAAAGCAGAATCATGGACATTTTGAGTTGTTTGGAAATTCTAACTGCCCTAGAAGAAAAAAAGGACGTATGGTCACCTTTTTTAATCTATAACTTATTTAAAAACTGTTAATAAAAACGAAATTAAATTCACAGGTGCAGTCATTGGGTTCTCGGCAGTGGTGAAGCTCCAGACGACTCAATCCTTCTTGAATAATGCAGGACTCCTGCCAGCAAGCGGCGGTGACTGTGATTGTGCTGTGGCAGGAGAACCCATGTTATTTTTATTTATTTTTCTCACAGCCGGAGGGGCGAAACTCGGCAACCTGCCATGCCTTGAAGCACGATTTCACCAGAACACACGCTTGATTAAAATGTCAGAAGTAATAAGAGCCAACGAGCGACAGCACTCTTGGGAGGAGCCTTGCACTCCACCACCTTAAATCTTTGATTGGCTTTAATATCGCCAGATAATGATAGAACCGTGCTTACACAAACACACACAGACACACACATAAATTCATCTTGCAGGCAACGGCAGTGTGTTTCAGAGTCAGGTTTCCTGTAGAAAGCAGAGTAAGAGCGCTGAATGATGATCTGAGGTGAATCTACACTAGGAACCATTATGATCTCGGATTTGACCTTTGATATAAGGACAGTGCAGAGGTCCCACAGAGAGACTAAGAAGTTCAGGAGACTGGACTGAGGGAGGAATTAGACACAGCATTTACCATGTTCCTCAGAAGCAGAGTAGCTTCCATCAAAAATCTCAAGCATCAGAACCAACAAAATCCTTTGGATTTTATATCCTTCAGGACCATCAGAACAATCAGAACCATCAAAAACATCAGAACTTTCAAAACAATCAAAAACATCAGAACCTTTATAACAATTAGAACCATTAGAAACATTAGAATCTTTACAACAATCAGAACTATCAGAACCATAAAAACAATCAGGATAATCAGAACTATCAGAATCCTCATAACCTTCAGAACAATCAGAACAATCAGGATAATCAGAACTGTCAGAATCATCGAATAATCAGAACCATTAGGATAATCAAAACTATCAAAATAATTAGAACCATCAGGATAATCAGAACCATCAGAACAATCAGAATAATCAAAACAATAAGAAAAATCTGGATAATCAGAACTATCAGAAATATCAGAACAATCAGGATATTCAGAACAATCAGAACCATCAGGATAATCAGAACTATGAGAACAATCAGGATAATCAGAAACTTCAGAACAATCAGTGTAATCAGAACACACTGCAGTTTAACACACAACTAGATACCAGCACTGTCCTACTCCATGTCCATATATGGTCAATAACACTTCTGATGTTTCCTCCTGCAGTTGTTGGTTCGTCTGCAGTGGATGAATTTAAAAACGCCTCTTTATTTTTTTATTTACACAACACCACACAACAATTTTAACACTACCCTACACTACACTACTTAACACTATACTACATTACACTGGACAACAATACACTACTCAAAACCACACAATGCTACACCACAACACTACACAGTATGTCTTCAAATCAAAGAGTTTAAGCTCTTTCATTATTCTTACTTCTGGAGAATATTCTGTACCACATTCAGGATCTACACTAACCAAATGAAAGCATAAACACCAGACCACCATCTGACCTGACCACCACCTAATTATTACCAGACCACTATCAGACCAGATCACCAACTGACAATCAGCAGATTACCACTGAACCACTACCAAACCATTATCTGTTCCCCAACGAACCACCACCAGACTAATACTATACCGTGACCAACACCAGACCACAATTGACGAACACCAGACTGTCATAGCTTGTTTTTTTAACTTCACTTGCTTTGCTTCCATCTGTCACGATTCAACTAATTTTCTTTCAGTGACAGTGAGAGAATGATGTGGCATGTTGTGTGTTACCATTATAATTGCATACCAGAAAATGCTTTGAAAAGCATCAAACTATAATCAGACCACCACCAGACCATCACCAGACCATTACCAGACCACCATCGAACCGCCATTTGATCACCATATGACCTATCTGTTTCATATACTTCCACATTAGGTTAGCATTATGGCATTATTAGCATTATGGTCATTAACTAGACCTCCATTACACATGCATCTGTAGGCAAAAAAGCAGACGTGGACGCATAATATTGATACATGATATATTTTACACACGTGAGGAAAACCAACCAATCTGAATAGTTCTGTAGTTATTATTTTCTCACTCTTATATCAGCCACTCAGAGCAAGAGACACTAGTGCTGGGGACGCAGATGTGTTTTTAATACTTACACCATAGACTTTTTTGTGAGATTCTGTTTCCCCTTTGGGGTATTGCGGATTACAAATCTCCTAATTAACCGATAACATTTGTTCCACACCTACTAGATAAAAATCTCCACCAACACCAGTATGTGTTAAACTGTCAGAGTTTTTAGCAAGCTGGTAAAAAAATACTGTTGTTCTGTCCGGTGTTTGTTCATTTGATAGAAAAACGGTTCAAATCATCACAATTCTCAAACATTTGACATTTTTTAACTATAAAAGGACATACCCACATCTTTTCTACCATATTTATTTATTTATTTATTAAATTTTTCAGGCTTGGTGTGATAGAACTGCCAGTCCTCTTACCAGCATGTCTTTCATAAAATAGAATGAACCTGCAATGAAATGAGGCTGCTCGTGGCCCCTTCACCAGGTGACTTTACAAAGTGGCATATCTTCGTCGACTGGTGTGCTTCCTGCAGAGAGGACCCGCAGAGATGTGGCATTCTATTTGTGCCCTCCTTCTCGTGTACGTCGCAGCCGTGTCGGCATGCCATGATAGAGGGCAAATCAAAGGGGAGTCACGATCCGGTGGGCAGGTTCCTCAGAGGCTGCAGGAGGTTAAGCCTTCTGACAATGTGCCTTGTTTTCTCTTGGGATCTCTCTGTGGTCCTACAGGGCCTACAGGGAGACCTGTTCGAGCCATTGCAGTCTGTGAAGCTCAGAGAGCTCCCTCTGAAGACCATCCTCCTGACGGGTAGGGTTGCGCCACTTGCGCCCAGCACCTGTCCGTTGTCTTACCCAGGCTCCCCCTTCACCTTCCATCACAAACTGCACCAGCCCCCCCGCCAGAACCAGGTGGTTCCCTCCATGCCTTCGATGGCGGCATGTGATCTTCGTAGGGCCCTTGAGAGATGTAGAGGGGAGTGAATAACAAAGACTAATACTGAGGATCTTTGCCTATGTATATCTCTTCCCCTTCTGGGAGGAGATGAGGTTCCCTGGTTGCTGATAGGTTATGAGGTTGAGTAAGGCTGCGCTTCAACCTGCTGGTTCCTGTCGGCACTTACCTTTAGTAGACCCCTGACACAGTCCAGCAGCAGTGGCGTGTAGTATAGTATAGTATATATTCAACACAATGTCGGAGTGAACGACAGAATAGGAACGTCTCGGTTACATATGGTAACCCTCGTTCCCTGATTGAGGGAACAGAGACATTGTGTCCCATATGACACTGCACCAGACTGCCCCTGGGGAGTTGTCATTCGGCTCCTCAGGACAGACTGATGAGCAGAATTGCAGCCGGTCTATTTATACCCGGAAGGCTGGGGCATGACTGGCTATGCTTCCAGTTCTGCTGATCCTGAACCATAGTGTCGTCACACGAAACAACACCACTGTTACCTCCATCAGAAGATCATGAAATAAATTTCCAGAAACACCAGTCTGCCACTAGTGGACCCCTGAGCAAAGCTCTTCAAGACCTTTAACTGCACAGTTGGTTTTAAAAAAAAAAAAAAGATATTCGGAAGTTGCTGTTAATAAAGATGTCAAATGGCAGAAATGTAAATTTACTTCCACAAGGCACCATTGTTTTGTATGATTGGATGAGATGGTATTATGTAAATTTTCTAGTAATTGCAGGTAGAAACTAGAGATAAATGTAGAACTGAAGAAACATTAGTCTCAGATTTTAGGCATTATTCTGAAGTATCGATCAAAATGATCGTTAACGTTACCATGTTGTACTTTATTAAGTGAAATTGCGGCTTTGTGTTGCTGTCATATGTAGAACATTACCACTGTGAGTTGCTTTGTCACATGAGGTTCTTACAGAGTCAGAATTCTGCCCAATCCTAGACATGAATACTTAAGGGTGGATCGATAGTCCTGGGATGTAAAGCCACAAGCTTTAGGGAACAATCAGATGTTTAAAAGGTTTAATCGGTGTGTAGGTTTAAGTAAAGACCCAATATAGAAATATAGTGATTGCTTGCTATTCAGCTACTCTGTCACTGCAGCTATAATTACATCTCATCACATCATATCATCACATCTCTCTCGCTCTCTCTCTCTTTCT